>CM062651.1:33577657-34318754 GCA_031772095.1 Zeugodacus tau | reverse complement strand
ACGATATACATTCAACGAAGATTCAAAATAATTATGATTTAACATATATGTATTATATATATATATATATAATTTAAAAATTTTTGCGTATACTTATGTAATATTATATCTTTAAAATTCTTAATTTGACAGTAATTGACATTCAATCAAATGATAAATATTAATTTTTAACCATATTCTATTTTAATATATATTTCTATTTTATTATACTTTAATAATGTAAAATAACGAATGACGATAAAAACCAAAACCACTATATTAAGTACGTATATGCACATATAAGATGGGGTTAAATTTTTTAATGCGCCAGTAATTAGCATTCAATCCAATTGAATATTAGTTATTAAATATGTAAATACTCGAATACGTTAATCATTTTCATAATTTTTCGTCGTTTATACCTAACCTAACCCTGATTATACGAAATTAGGTTTCAAATTAATGAAATATTAGTTGATATACAAATTTCATCATATATACACACATGCATATGTATGTATGTATGTATATATGTATTTAATAATTTACTATAAATATATTATTTTGGTATACATTTATGCAATAATATATATATAAATTGTATATTTAACTAGTAATCATTATAGTCTTATTATTATTTTCATTTTGTATTGAAAATTTCAGTCTATCGCCTGTATACACTTCATAGTTAATGAATAACAGCAAAATGGCCCCAGTGATAACCACTAGAAATTTATTAAATTTTATTTTTATTTATTTCTTAAAAAAATCTTGTTGTAACTTGTTTAGATCATTAATTATATGAATTATTTATAATTTGTAAAATAATATTAGGAATTAATTTGAAAATTATTGAGGAAAATCGAAATTTAAGAGGAAATTTTTGACTTTTAGAGCACAAAGTTTGGACAAAATCTCATTTTACATGAAAAATATATATTGCAAAGAAAAATGTGTAATAGATTATCAAAGCAACACATTTAGGCTATATAATTACATTTAAAACATTTTGATAAATTCAATATTCGATTTTTAATCAATTAAATAAACTTCAAAGTTTGTCATATTGAGATGTTAATTTGCACTGGATCAGAAATTTTTGTCACACATCTTTTCTACTGGCGTCTCAAATTTTAAAGGGATAACAATTTTAAGGTATACATGGAAATTTTAGTGCTTAAAGTGTGTATATTATTATAACATCAATATCAATAAAGTGAAAATGTCTGATACAATTGCTGTTGCGAGTGTTGGTTCTCCGGTAGCGGGCTCCTCTGCTATTTCTGAGAAAAAAGTTCCTGCCAAAAAGGTAGTTAAGCCAAAAAAGCCTTCCGTTGCTCCTACTCATCCGCCGACACAACAAATGGTCGATGCATCAATTAAGAACTTAAAGGAACGTGGTGGCTCATCACTTTTGGCAATTAAGAAATACATCAGTGCTACATACAAATGTGATGCCCAAAAATTAGCACCATTCATCAAGCGGTATTTGAAGTCGGCTGTTACTAGTGGTAAATTGATTCAAACTAAAGGAAAGGGCGCATCCGGTTCTTTCAAACTATCAGTGGCGGCTAGTAAATCCAGTAAATCTGGAGAAGGTAAATCAAAGGCACAACAGAAAGCAGTGAAATCCACCGAGAAGAAGCCCAAAAAGAAATTGGCGAAATCGGCAGATGGTGTGGTGTCAAAGAAGAAGGCAGCGGTTGGTGGTAAGAAAGTTAGTGGCGAGAAAAAAGTGAAGAAAGCTGTTGCCAGTAAGAAAACAGCGGAGAAGAAGAAAAGTGAAAAGGTTAAAGCGAAAGATGCGAAAAAGACTGGATCAGTTAAAGCCAAACCAGCTAAAGCTAAATCGACTCCAAGCAAATCAAAGGCATTAAAAGCGAAAACGCCTAGTGTGAAAACCAAGAAAGCCGCGGCCAATAAAAAACCAGTCGCCAAGAAAGCGCCAGCTAAAAAGTAAACTATACAAAACAAAACTAAAGTGGCGTATAAGAAGTAAATAAGCCCTTTTCAGGGCTACAAAAAACCTAACATATCGATCAAAAAATTATATTTAACAAAATCATTCGAAAAATTATATATATTTTAGAAATCCAGTTAATTCATAATGTTCAAATTGTATTTTGCGCTCTCCACTATATATATGTACATATATGTATATTATATGTTATTAAATTATATCGCTATACGTAACAGTCATTCCATTCATTCATAATATGTACATATATAGGTATTGTATAATAAATTAGCTATATCTCTTTGTTGATTTATATATTGTGGCCCTGAAAAGGGCCTTTTTGCCATTCGTTACAAAATCTTTTGGATAAATTACTTGGAACTTGTGTATTTAGTGACAGCTTTGGTGCCTTCGCTCACAGCATGCTTGGCCAATTCACCGGGCAAAAGTAGACGTACAGCTGTTTGGATTTCCCGACTAGTGATAGTTGAACGTTTGTTGTAGTGAGCTAAACGCGATGCTTCGGCAGCAATACGTTCAAAAATATCATTTACGAAACTGTTCATGATACTCATGGCTTTTGATGAAATACCAGTATCGGGATGTACTTGCTTCAATACTTTATAAATGTAAATTGCATAACTTTCCTTCCTCTTGCGCTTCTTCTTCTTGTCATTTTTGGTAATATTCTTCTGGGCCTTACCAGCCTTCTTCGCTGCTTTTCCACTAGTTTTAGGAGGCATTTTCACTATTTTTTTCACTACTTATTTTCCTTCACTTTGCACACTTCACACTTCACACTTCACTTGATTATAATATAGTGTAAAAGTGACACGCTTAAGTACTATTTTGCTGGCAAAGAGTTCGTTTATTCGGCCAATTAGGCACGAAGCGCCATCGGCCCGAGTGTGCGCAGCTGTCTGTACAACAAAAAAGTATATATACAGCGACTGTGTTAGCATGAATGGCATATAGTGCTAGTGTGCAGTGCAGTTCATAGTGTGTGAAATAATAATTGTGCTAAATCAAAAATGTCTGGTCGCGGTAAAGGTGGTAAAGTGAAGGGAAAGGCAAAGTCGCGTTCAAACCGTGCTGGTCTTCAATTTCCCGTCGGTCGTATACACCGTTTGTTGCGCAAAGGCAATTATGCCGAACGTGTTGGTGCCGGTGCTCCAGTATATTTAGCTGCTGTTATGGAATATTTGGCAGCTGAAGTTTTGGAATTGGCCGGTAATGCTGCCCGCGATAACAAAAAAACAAGAATTATTCCTCGTCATTTACAATTGGCCATCCGAAATGACGAAGAATTAAATAAATTATTGTCGGGAGTGACCATTGCTCAAGGTGGTGTTTTGCCCAACATTCAAGCTGTACTTTTACCAAAGAAGACGGAGAAGAAAGCATAAATACATATACATAGTATACATCGCTAAAGTAAAAAAAGTGTAAATCGACAAAACCGTCCTTTTCAGGACGACAAAATTCCCATACAAAGAGATTAATAATATTATTTTGTTAAGAATTTACATAAATAAATATTTATTTGATGCATTATTAATACACAATATATATATGTATATATGTAGGAATGGACAATATATAGGGCAGGTGGCAACATTGTCACTGACCGAATAACTTAGAGTACGGATGGCAACCTTGCCATTTATCGATAAGTCAACGAAGCGTCCATCAGTGGTCATAATTGTAACGGTCCTTATTGGATGATCCATATAGATCAGCCATTTGTAATAGCATGTAAGCTTTCAGTTGTTAAGTGAAGTTTGTTAAAGGCGGTCACGCCGCCTCGTGAATTGAATAAGTGCGGTTAATATTGAATTGAATAAACTAATTAATTAAAGAATAAAGTGTTTCGTTTTAATATGAAAACCCACATTTGGGGGCTCGTCCGGGATGTGGTCGTGAAATAAAGTTTAAAAAGACAAACTCGACTTGTGACGTGCAAGTGGCTGCACCAGTGCGCTAACGCTGGTCAGCGCAAAACGCTAGTGAATTGGTAGATGTGCAAAGTCGAAAGAGCACATAATGCCAATTGAACAGTAACAATATTTGAACAGTTAAAGAAATTTTGAAATTTGGCGAAGAGACTGCATCCAGTACGTTATTACGGACAGTCAGCGTGCCGCCAGTGAAAAAAGTATTGAAGTGTTTAAGATAACACGTGCGCGAAGAAACAGTGACGGGATTTGGCGATTCCCGGTATTTTCTGAGTGACTTTACCAAGGGTGCTACCGCTAGCAGCTAAAGCATCAATTCGTGTTGGTCAAGCGAATTTTTGCACGAGTACAGTTTCTGACTAAAGTGTAACGGTGCACCAAATTGAACGGGCCTATAAGGCCAAAAACTGTAACCTGTAACGGACAGGTACAGTTTCAAGTAAGCACACATAACGGTGCATAATTGCGTATAAGACGCAGATAAGTCGCAGATCAACACCAGGCAGCAGAATAGCACAGTCGCAGGCAGCAGAACAGCGTAGCCGCGGGCAGCAGAACAGCGCAGCGGCAGGCAGCAGAACAGCGTAGCCGCGGGCAGTTGAACAGCGCAGCAGTAGACAGCGGAGCATCGTAGCAGAGGGTAGCAGATCAACGTAGCAGTAGACAGTGGAGCATCGTAGCGGAGGAACAGGAGCCAAGATAAGTTATATTATTAATAGTTAGTTATATAACTAATAGTTCATTTGTGTAGAATAACACTATTTACGAGTTTAAACAGTAGAATGTGTAGCTTTTAGCTGTAAGCAAAAAACAAGAGTGTAGACTTGGTTCTAAGTATTATTAAAGTTTTTAAAAGAGTAAGAAAAGAGAAAATACTTGTGAGATGGACGCTGAGACGATTAGGGCAATGACGGTAGAAGCGTTAAAGGACAAACTAAGAGAGCTAGGGTTGAGCGTTACAGGTAGGAAAAAAGAGTTGCAACTGCGTTTGTTACAACACTTAGTTTTCGGTGATGAACAAGAGGAAGGAGAGAGTGAGAACGAATCGGAAAATTCGTTGTACGCTGACATCACAGCTCCTCCGTCGAATTCGCAAAGGGTGTCATTTTCGTTGCGCGATATTAAAGACAGTGTCTCAGAGTTTTTTGGTGACGATACTTGCGACGTTCGTCACTGGGTTGAGGAATTTGATGACATGGCTAACACGGTCGGTTGGAATAATCTAGAACGGTTTGTATACGCTAAACAGCTACTCAAGGGAGCAGCGAAATTGTTTGTACGTGGGTTAGTCGGAGTAAGGGACTGGGCTAGTTTAAAGCGTTCCCTTACCGATGAGTTTGGGGAAAAATTGTGTGCGTCTGAAGTGCATCGAGCATTAAGAAGACGGCGTAAACAGCCAAAAGAAAGTTTTCAGGAATACCTATATTCTCTTTTAGAATTGGGGAAGCAAATCTCCTTGGATGAAAGGAGCATTGTCGAGTATTTCGTGGATGGTATACCAGATGTTAAGGCAAATAAGAGTATGTTATACCAAGCCAAAACGGTGGGCGAATTGAAAGAACAAATTCGCATATACGAGATAGTAAGAAGTGTACAAACAACAGTAGGCAAAGGATACGTGGGACAAATTGCGGCCGATAGTAAACAATTGATCAAAAGGAGATGTTTTAGGTGTGGCAAGGAAGGCCACATAGCGAGGGCCTGTCCGGAAGCTGGGTCAAGTAATGTGATTTGTTTTAAGTGTAAACAGAAGGGGCATTATTCTCAGCAGTGCAAAGAGCAGAAAGACAAAACGATAAAAAGTGAACGTGTGAATACAGTTGATAACAAGTTAGAAACGTCTACCAGGAAAGGTGGAATGATCTTCGTGGATGCCACTATCAATGGTTTTACCTTCAGTGCTCTAGTGGATACAGGATGTATCGCGTGTATCATGAGATATGATACCTTTATGATGTTAGGAGATATAAAGCTAACCGGGGAAAAGCAAAAATTGTTCGGTATAGGTAAAGGCGTGCTTACGACATTAGGCAGTTTTACAGTCGACATTTTAGTAGAAAGCTTTTCATTGAACGTAACATTTCACGTGGTTAGGGAAAGTGATATTGGAAATGATGTACTTCACGACGTTGAGTTAGTTTTTAGAGAAGGTAGTGTTGAGTTCAGAAAACCTGTGAAGGCTGCTGAGAGGGCAGCGAGGCACGTAGGAGTCGGGGAGATTCCTAGTGGTGCGTGTGGTGGAGCTGAAGTGGTTGTGTCAGCCCACCAAGGTGCATGCAGTGATGCTGAAGTGGTTGTGTCAGCTCACCGGGGTGCAAGTGGTGATGTTGAAGGGATTGTGTCAACTCACTGTGAGTTAAGAGACTATGTGAATAGTCAAGTTGAGGTTTTCGAGGAACAAAAGGACATTACTGGGTCGACATTAGAAACAAGAGCTAAAGTCATAGGTAACAGAGATTTACGTGAAGAGTTTGAGGTACTGTGTTCAGTTGAAACGGAAAAATCTGAGGAGTCAGATAAAGTGGATCTATCACATCTGTCGATAGACGAGGCTAAAGTAGTTAGCGGTTGGATTAACAATTATTATCCTAAAAAGCCTAGTAAAAGGCCAGTAGAAATGAAATTGTTGTTGAAGAGCGAGAAATCGATATATCAGCGACCACGTAGGGTGTCGCAAGCGGATCAAAGACGCATTGACGAGGAAGTAGCACGTATGCTTGAGGAGGGTATCATTCAGAATAGTGCGTCGGAATACTCGTCGCCAGTTGTACTAGTTACAAAGAAAAACGGAGAAAAACGTTTTTGTTGTGATTTTCGTAAGATAAATGAACAAATAATAAGGGACAATTTCCCTATGACAGTAGTGGACGAAGCGTTAGACAGGTTACAGGGTGCAAGGGTCTTCACCACATTGGATTTGAAGAACGGATTTTATCATGTGCCAATAGAACCAGGTTCTCGGAAATACACGTCTTTCGTAACTCAGAACGGCCAATATGAGTTTTGTTTCGTGCCATTCGGGATTAATAATTCGCCGGCGGTATTTTGCCGATACATACGAGCGATTTTCCAGAACATGCTCGCCGATGGAACAGTTATAATATACATGGACGATATCGTCATTCCCGCTAAGGATGAGATAGAAGGTCGAGAGAAATTGGAAAAGGTATTAAGACATGCAAGCGAAAACGGTTTACACATTAGATGGGAGAAATGTCAAGTTCTGAAGAGAAGAATTAATTTTTTGGGGTTCATTGTGGAGAACGGTAGCATTTTCCCTTCAGAAGAGAAAACTAAAGCAGTCAGTGGATTTCCAGTACCAACTACCAAAAAAGAATTACAGCGATTCTTGGGTTTAACTTCGTATTTCAGGCGGTTCATCGAAAATTATGCAGTTATTGCAAAATCGCTAACAGATTTGCTTCGTAAGGACGAAAAGTTTAGGTTGAGGGAAGAACAACTCTTGGCCATTCAACATCTCAAGCGTGCGTTGGTGAATGCACCCGCGTTGAAACTTTTCGACCCATATGCAGAAACAGAGCTGCATGCTGATGCGTCAAAATTTGGCTATGGCGCAGTCTTATTGCAGAGGGACTCAGAAGACAAGCTGTTACATCCCATTGAATATATGAGTCGTAAAACGACAAGGGCCGAGGAAAAATACAGTGCTTTTGAACTCGAGGTTCTGGCAGCTATAAAAGCCTTGAAGAAATGGCGTATATACTTAAAAGACATTCCATTTAAAATAGTCAGCGATTGTAACGCTTTCGCTATGACGGTCAAGAAACAAGACGTACCAGACAGGATCATGAGGTGGGCGATGTACTTACAGGAATACAATTACGTAGTTGAACATAGGACAGGAACTCGCATGAGGCACGTAGATGCTCTTAGTCGCGCATACTGTTTATTAGTAGAAGACTCGTTAAAGCTTAGAATAAGAGAGGCGCAGATGCAGGATGACTGGATTAGAGCAGTGCGGAAAGTTGTGGAAGTCGAACCGTACGAAAATTTTTTTTTAAGAAATGACTTACTTTACAGCGACCCTGTCAAGGAATTATTAGTAATACCATCCAGTATGGAAGAAGAAATTATAAAGTTAGCACATAACCAGGGTCATTTTGCAGCAAAAAGAACAAAGGAGCTAGTAGAGAGAAATTATTACATACCAAACTTGAGCAAAAAAGTACAAAATGTAGTAACTTCATGTGTGGAGTGCATAGTAATAGATGCGAAAAGGGGTAAGAAAGAGGGCTTGTTGACGCCAATCGACAAAACTTGTGAACCATTAGGTACCTATCATATTGACCATGTGGGTCCATTAACCGAAACACGTAAAAAATATAACCATATTTTAGTTATAATAGATGCGTTTTCGAAATTCGTTTGGTTGTACCCAACGAAATCAACAGAGGTGGAAGAGGTAATTAATAAATTAGAGAAACAATCGTCAGTTTTCGGCAACCCGAAACGGATTATAACGGATAGAGGGGTGGCTTTTACATCAAAGGCGTTCAACGAATACTGCGCAAAGGAAGACATACAACACTTGTTGATTGCAACCGGTGTCCCTCGGGGTAACGGACAAGTGGAGCGTGTTCACAGGACCGTCATTCCAATGCTGTCTAAGAAATGTCAAGGTAACCCAACTCAGTGGTATAACCACGTCGCAAAGGTACAACAGATCCTAAACAACACTGCACCGCGCAGTACAAAAATAACACCCTTTAGAATTCTTACAGGACTGAACATGCGATTAGTAGATTACCCAGATTTACATGGAATTTTAAAAGATCTTGAAATAGAGGAATTGAACGTAGAACGCGATTCACTAAGACAGAATGCTCATGAAAATATAGAGAAAATACAGAAAGAAAATTGTAAGACGTTTAATCAAACACGAAAAGTAAGCTTTGAATACAACATAGGAGATTTAGTAGCCATTAAGAAAACACAGTTTGGGGTAGCTACGAAATTAAGACCGAAGTATTTGGGACCGTATAAAGTAGTCGCCAAACTAAACCATGACAGATACGAGGTTGACAAGATAGGAAATACAGAAGGGCCAAAGAAGACTACTACAGTAGCAGAAAACATGAAAAGGTGGACTTAATTATTCGAGGTCGAATAATAGGTCAGGACGGCCGATTGTAGGAATGGACAATATATAGGGCAGGTGGCAACATTGTCACTGACCGAATAACTTAGAGTACGGATGGCAACCTTGCCATTTATCGATAAGTCAACGAAGCGTCCATCAGTGGCCATAATTGTAACGGTCCTTATTGGATGATCCATATAGATCAGCCATTTGTAATAGCATGTAAGCTTTCAGTTGTTAAGTGAAGTTTGTTAAAGGCGGTCACGCCGCCTCGTGAATTGAATAAGTGCGGTTAATATTGAATTGAATAAACTAATTAATTAAAGAATAAAGTGTTTCGTTTTAATATGAAAACCCACATATATGTATATGTATGTGGGTTCCATACGTTTATATGTATGCAGATATGTATATATGTATAGAGGATACATATGAATGTACATGTATACTAGAAACAGTCATCTACGTACAGTACAGTTTGTAGACGCTAAGTGTGTAGGGTAGATATGTACATATGTATATGTTGGGTGCATCTACATACATATGTACAATAAATACATATTAAAAATTATTTGATGTGAATTTTTGATCATATTGTTTGAGAAATTGTGGTCCTGAAAAGGACCGTTTTGGGTATTTATTTGATTTAATACAATTAAGCACGTTCTCCACGAATACGTCTGGCCAATTGGATATCTTTTGGCATAATTGTTACACGTTTTGCGTGAATGGCACACAAATTGGTATCCTCAAACAGTCCAACCAAATATGCTTCACTAGCTTCTTGTAGAGCCATAACAGCTGAACTTTGGAAACGTAAATCAGTTTTGAAATCTTGAGCAATTTCTCGAACTAATCGTTGGAATGGCAATTTTCGGATTAATAATTCGGTAATGAGAATATTTCGATTAGGATTTTGTCATTCGGTAGCACTAATACGATTTGTATTAGTTATGTAGATTTTTATATTTCTTCCGCCTTAGAGGAAAATGAGAGCAGATTTTTGATTTTATTGAGTTCATGGTTTTCTTTGGATGATCTATTTTAATGGTTCTTTATTAGCTACAGCTGTGGTCAGCTAATTAGCAACGACACTTTGTCTAATATAAATAATATTTTTCAACAAACAGAAAAAAATTTATTCAAAGTCATGTTTCAATATTTTTTTTTTACAAAAATAGGTGTAATCTACGATTTGGGTGGGGCAACTAATTAGAAACGAAGATACATTTTGAGATAAACATAGTGAAAATGAAAAAAAAAAAATGCATTTGCTCATAGTAGTATATGGTTCCCTTATACTTCAGCACTGTCTTACATCGGTTACGCAAATTAACATGCTTCAGTATATCGATATATCCCTCTTTATTGAAAATTTCATCAATCCCATGAAGTGCATAAACACCACACCAGTAAAAACATCGCCACACCTTAACTACGCGTGAAATATAACTAGAGTACAATTACTGATTTCTTGATCATCAAGCATACTTTCGATCATCTAGGGTTGATATGTTAATCGCACCAAATGATATGCTTTCACCGAATTGCAATCAAAAACGAATGGGACTCGGCAAAGATTATACGTCGTTTTCGTTGAATCATAGTTAAAGGGGCTTCTTGCATGCCGGGCAATTGTTCTTGAATATTTAGACATTAAATTCATCCAGAATTTTTCGTCTAATACCGCAAAGTTATTCGTGAAGCAGCATTGAAACATTCAGTGAGGTTGCAGAATCACGTAAACGCTGAAACTCGTTTGATTTTGCCCGCAACTATCATGCGAGAAAATATGACATTTCCATAGTGAAAATAGAAATTATAATTTTGGAAGTTCAAAAAAGAAATATTTTGTGGAATAAATGCAATTATCGTTTATTTTCTAATAAAAATAGGTCGAATTTTCAAGCATTAACGCATAATCGTGGTGTAATTGGACGCTCGCCAAAATTGCTCGCTCATTTGCACCATTTCTCATTTTTGTGGTTAGTAATTATGTTTGGGAATACTTTGCTGATCAGTTCGTTTTTTGATAAGACAAAGTAACAAAAATTTGAAATCCCCTTGATTTGTCGACAGGTACACGACCATTACCAATAGTCAGCAATAGCTCAGAGAATTCTTCCATAGATCTATCGTTTAGCAATGCAACTCTTATGTTTGTTATTCTCTGAATTCACATAACGCCATATATTCGATGATTTGAGGCAAGTGACAGCAATTGATCTAGGAATTACTGGCACTTTTTGGGTGAAATCGCCATACAGTTCATTGCGCCTCCAAAACATCTCTAGCGTTGCGTTTTTTATACCACAGTATATTCACGTTCTTGTTACGGGAATCTCACGATCCTTAGCTACCTCCAAACCAAATTTAAAACGGTTCATCCGTACTTGACTTATAAATAGTGTAACTATCTCACTCATTTACACAAACTATCAAATATTTACAAATTGTATGTATAAACACTTATACCACACACACCCAAATACATTAAATTTCTTTTATACAGTAAAACCTGTCTAAGGTGGACACCTGCGGTTCAGCACTTTTATAAAGAAATGTTTTTTTTTTTAATTTTATTGACTTTATTTAAAACATTTAATACTCTCGCAATTTATTTATTTAACTTTATTATACTCTCGCAACAAAAGTTGCTAAAGAGAGTATTATAGTTTTGTTCACATAACGGTTGTTTGTAACACCCAAAACTAAACGAGTTAGATATAGGGTTATAGTTATATACCAAAGTGATCAGGGTGAAGAGTGGAGTTCAAATCCGAATGTCTGTCTGTCCGTTTAGTTTTAGGACTTACAAACAACCGTTATGTGAACAAAACTATAATACTCTCTTTAGCAACTTTTGTTGCGAGAGTATAAAAATGAATCGCAAAATGTGTTGCTAAGCGCATACCTCGAGAACAGCTGAACCGATTTCGCTAAGTTTTTTTTACAATATTCCTTGAAGTTTAAGGATGGTTCTTACGGAAAGAAAAATTAAAAAATGTCATGAAAAAATCTAAATCCACACTTTTCTCATACAAACAATTTATAATCTATAGATATAAAAATTAATTGCTCTGTTCGTGAGTCTCGCAAAAAGTCGAGATCGTCTGAGGGTGAAACGGTGAAATATACATCGGAGGCCAGAAAAAGATAAGAAAGTAATTAAATATGGAAAAAATGCGAGGAAGATAAAAATAAGAGAATTTTATTAGAGTTAACAACAAAAATATGAAAAAAGAAAACAAAAAAAGTATTATATTTTGAAGATTGTCATTGTTGCTTTGTTCAAATATTTTTGTCAGTGTTTATTGTATAAGGTTGTGTCGATAGCCCTAAACAATTTGTAAAAAAAAGGAAAGCTAGGTTCGGGTGCAACCGAACATTATTTTTTTTAAGAAAACACACATATATAGGTTAAATGTTCGGCATTAACTCCAATATAAAATCAAAATGACGGCTGATGTAATTCCTGAACCAATTTCACTCATTTTCACCACTAAGGTTAACGGGAATAGGGGCAACTTGGCATCTGTTAGTAGGCAAACCAACGGCACATTCGGCCTTGAAATTACTCCTATGTTGCGATAGAACAAGACTGACTGTGAAAAAGGTAATCAATATCGTCACCAAAGCCAAGATAAGGCCAACTATGAAAATTGGCCATTTGTTACTTTCTTCAATATACGATTAAGAAAATCAATGCTTTACAAATTATGATGATTTACGCTTAATACAGATCTACAATAATGTCTATCAGTCATTTTAAAATTTATCGGCTATAACGTTTTTGTCTTTATACGTAAGAATTTTTTTCTCTGCATTGAAAATTTACTATATTAATGTATGACTTAACTACAAAAACGTGTGGCCGGGTCTGCTAGTATATAATAAAAAAAAACATAAAAATTAACAAATTTTTAAATATAAATATGTATTACTACTACTACCTATGTTTTTTTAAATATGCATTGATTTCAGTTTGTTTTAAATTTGATAAGCTTATATTTTGTTCCAATTTCGTTTTTAATTTTAAAAACTCCGGCAGCAAAGTTGGCTGATGTGCTGATACATAATGAATGTCATTCATGTTTGATAAAGCCTCCTTTGCAGTAGGAAGATTATAGTTTTCAGTGCACTCATCTTCACTTTCACTTGAAGAACTTCCTTGGGAGATGTGTTTTACTTCCTCTCCAAAAAAGTTTTTTAAAATAGTTTAATGGGAATCACCCACCTGTTCATGTACTTCTATCGATTTTTCCATATTTTTCACAAATACGGCGGCGAAGAGCTGATAAGGTGCATGCATCAGCTTCTTTGCAGAATATGGTCGGAAGAAAGCATGCCCGACGATTGGAATCTCAGTGTACTCTGCCCAATACACATAAAGGGAGACCCCACAATTTGCGCCAATTACCGTGGGATAAGCCTCCTCAACATCGCGTATAAGGTTCTGTCGAGCGTACTGTGTGAAACACTAAAGCCCACTTATATTGTTGCATTCATCAAGATGAGGCATCAGAGAAAGCATAATTTTTATACTCTCGCAACAAATGTTGCTAAAGAGAGTATTATAGTTTTGTTCACATAACGGTTGTTTGTAACACCCAAAACTAAACGAGTTAGATATAGGGTTATATATACCAAAGTGATCAGGGTGAAGAGTGGAGTTCAAATCCGAATGTCTGTCTGTCCGTCCGTCCGTCCGTCCGTCCGTCTGTGCAAGCTGTAACTTGAGTAAAAATTAAGATATCTTGATGAAACTTGGCACACTTATTTCTTGGCACCATAGGAAGGTTGCTTTCGAAAAGAGCAAAATCGGACCACTGCCACGCCCACAAAATGGCGAAAACCGAAAACACATAAAGTGCCATAACTAAGCCATAAATTAAGCTATGGAAATAAAATTTGGTATGAAGGATCGTACTATTAAGGGGCATATTTGGATGTAATCTTTTTGGGGAAGTGGGCGTGGCCCCGCCCCCTACTAAGTTTTTTGTATTTATCTCGCAAACCAATAGAGCTATATAAACCAAACTTTCTGCAGTCGTTTTTTTTAGCCACTTCCTAATACAGTTCAAAAATGAAAGAAATCGGATCATAACCACGCCTACCTCCCATACAAAAGTTAGGTTGAAAATTACTAAAAGTGGGTTAACTCACTAACGAAAAACGTCAGAAACACTAAATTTCACATAAGAAATGGCAGATGGAGGCTGCACTCAGATTTTTTTACAAAATTTAAAATGGGCGTGGCGTCGCCCACTTATTGGTCAAAAACCATATCTCAGGAACTACTCGACCGATTTCAATGAAACTTGGTTTGTAATAGTTTCCATCCCAATGATATGTTGTGAAAATAGGCCAAATCGCTTCACAACCACGCCTACTTCCTATATACCAGAACTTTGAAGACAATCTGAATCGTTTACTTTACAATATATAAAGTAAGTACTAGTGAAGATATCGGTGCAGAACTTTGCCCAAATACTATGTTTATAGTGTGGCAGCCCCATTCTAAAAATCGCCGAAATCGGACCATAGGTTTTCAAGGCCCAATATATCGAACACGAGGACCTCGGTGCTTCTAACCTAATATTAGGGTTTCCAACTTTCAATGGACATTATACAATATATTTGACGAAAATATGGGTCAAATTGTGTATATATAATAATTAAAGTTAAATAAATAAATTGCGAGAGTATAAAATGTTCGGTTACACCCGAACTTAGCCCTTCCTTACTTGTTGATCTATATTTTGTTTTTACATTTTCAATAATTCCTTGGTCGAGAGGTTGTATTTCTACTGCTAGGTTCGGTGGCAAAAATTTTACAAACACATTTGAATATTCATTCATTAAACTGCCGTAAACTTAGCCTTTTCTTGAATTATTGGGCCACAGATAGGAATATTCTTAGACCTGAATTTTTCAAAAAACGATTTCAAAATTAATCAGGGAATTTTTTCAAAATCAGTTGTACGTGTTTTTCTTTTGCGTTCCGGATCAGCGTAGTTTTCTAATTCTTTTATAATATGTTGCTTTTTATATTTAATATTACCGATTTTTGATTTGGAAACTCCATATTTTTCTGCCAATTTCCTTATAGATAGGCTTTTATTAGCCGGTTCAAACAAAATCTCACTTTTTATTTTCAAAGATAACTCCACTGCGTGTTTTCTTTTTGACATGACTGCAACAACTGATCAAATACTATTCCATGAAATTTGTTACATATAAAATTTCACAAAAATAACATACGTACAAATACAATTGTGTGTAATATAAGTAAAAAGCATAGAAATATGCATACATATTAAATGTATTGTCCAAGATAGAAAGGGATTTTAATGCTTGCCGTTTAAAAATTGAGAAAAATTTTGTCCAACTTCCAAGATAGACAGTGTCCAAATTACGCAGTGAATATATGGATATTTTGTACTATTTTCACGTAAGTGAGGAAAGCTTCTGACTGTCATTCACTTGGGAGTGGCCAGGAACGATTCTTTTACATGTGGCTCAAGCAGCTCACGACTTCCGGTCTTAGACCAAGTATCCTCTGGGTAGCCAACAGACATCCGTTTGGAGGCGAGCTAAAGTGAGAAGGCGAAACCCGCTTATGCGGTTGTGCGTAGGGTTTGGGACCCACCACATAAAAACACCCCCCAATGAAAAGAACAAAACAGCCTCGGATGAGAGACCCCAATTTTTATGACGACCACTGCAAACGTTTAAAGGACTACGATTTAAGGGCATGCACCTGGAATGTCCGGACCCTTAATTGGGAAGGTGCCCCTGCCCAGCTGGTTGATGTCCTCGTAAGAGTAAAGGCTGACATCACCGCAATCCAAGAAATGCGATGGACGGGGCAAGGACGGAAGAAGGTGGGTCCTTGTGACATCTACTACAGCGGCCATATAAAGGAGCGCAAATTCGGTGTGGGGTTCGTGGTGGGAGAGAGACTCCGTCGTCGAGTCCTGGCATTCACCCCGGTGGATGAACGTCTAGCCACAATCCGGATCAAAGCGAGGTTCTTCAACATATCGCTGATTTGCGCCCACGCCCCGACGGAAGAGAAGGACGAAGTGATCAAAGATACCTTCTATGAGCGCCTAGAACGTACCTATGAGCGCTGCCCCCGCCACGATGCCAAAATCGTGCTTGGCGATTTCAACGCTAGGGTGGGTAAAGAAGGTGTCTTTGGCACAACAGTCGGAAAATTCAGCCTCCATGACGAAACATCACCAAACGGTCTGAGGCTGATCGACTTCGCCGGGGCCCGAAATATGGTCGTCTGTAGTACTAGATTCCAGCATAAGAACATCCATCTAGCTACTTGGCTGTCCCCGGATCGAATCACTCGCAACCAGATCGATCATGTTGTGATAGATGGACGACATGTCTCCAGTGTTTCTGATGTGCGTACGCTTCGTGGTCCCAACATCGACTCGGACCACTATCTTGTAGCAGCTAAAATACGCACCCGCCTCTGTGTAGAAAAGTGTGTGAAAGACTAAAGCCCACCGTCAACAAACTGATTGGACCTTATCAGTGTGGCTTTAGACCTGGAAAATCAACAACAGACCAGATATTCATCATGCGCCAAATTTTGGAGAAGACCCGTGAAAATAGGATCGACACACACCATCTCTTTGTCTACTTTAAAGCTGCTTTCGACAGCACGGAAAGGAGTTGCATTTATGCCGCGATGTCTGAATTTGGTATCCCCGCAAAACTAATACGGCTGTGCAAGCTGACGTTGAGCAACACCAAAAGCTCCGTCAGGATCGGGAAGGACCTCTCCGAGCCGTTCGATACCAGACGAGGTTTCAGACAAGGTGACTCACTATCGTGCGACTTCTTTAACTTGATGCTGGAAAAAATTATAAGAGCTGCAGAGCTAAATAGAGAAAGTACAATCTTCTACAAGAGTGTACAGCTACTGGCGTACGCCGATGATATCGATATCATTGGAAACAACACCCGCGCCGTTAGTTCTGCTTTTTCCAGACTGGATAAGGAAGCGAAGCGTATGGGTCTGGTGGTGAACGAGGACAAGACGAAATATCTCCTGTCATCAAACACACAGTCAGCGCATTCGCGTGTTGGCTCCCACGTCACTGTTGACAGTCATAACTTTGAAGTTGTAGATAATTTCGTCTAACTGGGAACCAGCATTAACAGCAATAACAGTGTCAGCCTGGAAATCCAACGCAGAATCACTCTTGCCAACAGGTGCTACTATGGACTAAGTAGGCAATTGAAAAGTAAACTCCTCTCTTGACGAACAAAAACCAAACTCTTCAAGTCCCTCATCATTCCCGTCCTACTTTACGGTGCAGAAGCGTGAACGATGTCAACATCCGATGAGACACTAGGAGTTTTCGAGAGAAAGGTTTTGCGGAAGATTTATGGTCCCTTAAACATTGGCAACGGCGAATACCGCAGACGATGGAACGATGAGCTGTATGTGTTATTCGACGACATAGACATAGTCCAGCGAATAAAAAAACAGCGGCTACGCTGGCTAGGTCATGTTGTTCGAATGGATGAAAGTGCTCCAGCTCTGAAAGTATTCGATGCAGTACCCGCTGGTGGAAGCCGAGGAAGAGGGAGACCTCCACTCCGATGGAAGGACCAGGTGGAGAGGGACCTGGCTTCGCTTGGTATGACCAATTGGCGCCAAACTGCCAGAAGGAGGGATACGTGGCGCGCTGTTTTGGACTCGGCTATAACCACGTAAGCGGTGTCTACGCCAGTCAAGAAGAAGAATCGAGATGTATGATGTCCACGGCAAGAATTTTTTTACACAATATGGGAGATGAGGTGCCAACGACTGATTTTTCGGAATTTTTAAATAAAAATTTCACCAAATACTATTTAAATATATATCTTTGATATGCTAAATTATTTATATGAAATATATAATTGCAAATATTTAAAAAAAAACTTCAGGCTCTGAAATCCACCTAACCCCTTTAAGCCATTTGTCGAATTATTGGAATTCTTATATGGGACAGACAATAAGTTTTAGCGATTAACTAGTACAAAATCTGCACATAGTAAATAATTCAATATTTTCTTTATTTTACCGTAATCGAAACATCACAATAAGCCTGTGCACTAAGCTGCGCTTTAGTATATTTTCACAGATATGTTTGTATGTACACCCATGAAATAATGAGTTTAAATTAATAATGAAGAAACTTAATTTTTACTTCAGAAATGAATTCAAATTTCGAATTTAAGTTCATAATTTTATTTAGTTTCCGTCAATCAATAACCAAATTTCTACATCTTGACATTTCGAGAATGATTAAATGTTACAAGTATTATAAATTCATTGAATATATTAATAAATAAAATATAATTGCTAAATTTATGTACATAGGTAAGAAAAAGGTTTGAACCAAAATATAAGAGAGAAGGACCTCAGCATTTTTAAGTATCTTTACTTTGTTAAGAAACTTTTGATAATTAGTAAAAAATATTGTATTAAATACTAAAACATTTTAATTAATTGCGCAAATTTTTCCACATTTTATGATTTTCTGTAACATTTAATTCATTTATAAAAACAGCTTTGCTGCAAAGATGCAATACGCACATATGCTTAACTTGTGTGAACTATATACATGACTTGTATACGGAATTCATGCTATTCTAAAAAAATTTAAAGGGTTCCGGAAAGATATGACTTCTTTTGAATCACTAGAAACGAATTTTAATAGCTTTTAAGGCTAAGGGTTAACTATAAAAACAAATCAAAATATTCAGCTTACTGCAACTTAAAAAAGGTTTCCGAAACTTTACATATGTATATCACCACTTTACTCTTCGTTATTACACTTTGCTTCTATAACAGCTGGATTCGCTGCCAATTTTATTACATGACTTGAAAACGAGTCTACTGTAAGGCTTTTGGATGTTAATTCAATAATTTGTGATCTTCCCCTCGCATAGAAACGTCTGGTATATTGAGGGGGTACTCTGGTTATCGTAGTGGCATCAGAACTATTTATCCAAATCTCTTCGTCATTTTTCGCAGTTATTACAATATAATCGCCGGTGTTTATTGCATTTTCTAATGTGTCAAAAGCTATGTTAGGCGTTTTTAGGCGTCTCAGTACGCGATGTGACGGTGTTGAGTGCGAGACACTGCAAGCCATAAGTATAATTTCGGTTGCATCATATTCCTTCTCGTTGTTACATTTTTTATATTGAAATAACAATAGCACACTGTTTTGACCGATTTCCAAACTCGGATAATATATAGAACCTAAGTTATGACCCAATTTCATATTAAAGTCATAGTTCATTAGCACATCCCCACTACGATGATCCCATATGGTTAGTTGTGTATCACCGAAGCCGAGTAGTTTATCATCTATGTGTATCAAAACATATATATTAAAATAAAGTTCGTGGTAGGGGAATAAAAATAAAAAAAACCATACCCGTGGAACATTCTAGATAACGCACACAATGTCTAATATGCTTGAAATCACGTATGCTCGCCAATGTATCTAGATTTGGTGTTAATGAATATTTGCAGAGACCCGAACGTGGTTTGCCCAATATATTTTGTTGTGGCCAAGCCATTACAAAGTAACGTGAATCCGTTATTGTGGTATACACGACATCAGCTGGCAAACTGAAATAAAATGAAAATAGTTGAAATTAGAAACTTCAAATACTGCACGTATGTATATAACCAATTTCTTACCCCTGTACGGCATCGAGTTGAATTGAGTGCATTTTAGCCACCATATCTTCATCATTGAAAAAATATATATTAATGTACATTGAGAGGAGATTGCAATCACGTCTCTCATGCGGTATCTCTCTGCAACGCATTTCAACGTAAATGGGTATAGAGTTGTGTATGCAAATTCGATTTGCATATGATGTCGAAATCTCCATATCTATATGAATAATAAGAACAAAGTAACCTTAGCATATATCATAACCGTGTGTGTACATATGTATTGAGTATATATTATATAAAAAGTAGAGAGATATTTTATAATACAAAGTGACCACTTGTTATTTACTGCACTACACTACGTGGGTGGTCCGATAATAATTTAGTCTACTAAAACAAATTTTGCAAAAATTACGATTAATTTCTCAACGTATCGTTCGTATCCTATTTCAATTTGTGACGGCCTAGTTGTGAACCTTTTTCTGCAGTTCGGCGTGGTACTGGCCCGATTTATTAGCATGATATGCTAACGAAGGTGGCTGTATGGTGATTGTACTCACCATATCCAAGCGCTCTTTAATTTCAATGAACGATTCCAAAAACAGTAATCGAAACAGCGACTGATATAACCTTCATATCAATTGTCAAAAACCCACGGACATAGAAAATGTTTACACTTTAATGAAACATTAACGGGCATCCGATATGTAAATTATAAACGAAAAACCCACATTTGAGTGTAATGATATTTCAGCGATAAGGCGATAAAAAATTATACAAAGGAGTATCGCTGTCACATCTGTGGCACTAAAACCTTTTGCCGTAACTGTCAAATTTGTGTCTGATTACGAATATAGATAGAAAAATTGTGGTTATATATAGATGTAGATGTATTTTATTACACTCGCGCAACATGTCGCACAGAGTATAATACTTTTGTTCACTTAATTGTAATGTCTAAAACGAATATCGATACTACTATTCTAAATAGGAAAGATTTGTATGTATGTTTGTAATGAATAAACTCAAAAACTACTGTGCCGATTTCAAAAATTCTTTCACCATTGGAAAGCTACATTCACCCCGAGTAGAGGGTATCTAAAAGACAGAACAAAATATTAGAAATATACAAGCTCACACTAGGGCGTTGAGCTCTGAGCATTCCCAACGCCTTCATAATCAGAGAGAAAGACAAAGGAAACCAAAGACTAGAGATCGTAATCAAGCTCATTGCAAATAAAATATAATTTCATGTTCGAATTTTATTAATTTTACTTTTTTAAAATGAACCCACGCAAGAAACGGAAAAGTGCATACATATGGGAGAGTGCGTATAAGGGTGTAAAAACTTATTGAAATGTTTATTTAAACCACAATTCCTAGTATAGAACAGAATGTACACATCTAGTTTTCCTCGTATTTCCACACTTATTTATTATATATTTTTTATTTTAATAAGTTACCCGTCATGACGGAACACTTAAAGGGTGAGTTTTGTGGCCTTTCTAAGTACTTCGTTATACATGTTTTATTTCCACATTTGGAGCTACACTGTAGCTCTTTTAAATTAGAGCATGCAGCAAAAGACATCTCAACAAAGGCCCTAGAAAAAGGCCAGCTAACGATTGGACGTTGTACAGGATGGGATTCGTCCGGGATAAGGACGGCTAAGGATACCGGATGGTATCATGCCAGCAGCTACACCGGGCTCTGAGTCTGTCTTTTAGCTGGTTGGTATCCAAGGCGAGATTTGGAGGCAGGTCAGAGTGACTTTCGTACCCAAGGCTGGAAAGAGCTCACATGTCGCGACCAATAACTAGACCTATCAGTCTTTCCTCTTTTCTATTGAAAATGCTGGAGAGGCTGAACACTTACAATCTAATGCGCAACACGCTTACTGTAAAGGCAGGTCAGTTGACGTATTGCCGGAATCGGTAGTCAGTGCCCTGAATATACCACACGGGTGCGCCGGGATGTAAACAGGGTTGCCCCCAGGGAGAAGTTTTCTCACCTGTCCTCTTGATCATGGTCGTAGACCACCTTCTGGGAAAGAGTGAGAAATTCGGATGCCGGGCGATCGCATATGCAGACGACTTGGTTGAATGTAAATTTCGGGAAACCGGATATGAAATGACTCAAAGATATCTTGGTATCGTAATGAGTTGGGCTTTCTGTAAAGCTAGAGCTAGTTCTTTTTACTAGGAGATAGAAAAGACCGGAAGTACCTCTGCCATCGATGGGAGAAGCTTCAATCCAAGACTGTTGGATCCACACCATGTCGCCGAGCATAGACCTGGGTGGCTTTTCCCCGCTCTTATACCTTCAAGAGAGGTTTGGATGGGTAGGAGTCGCTGAAGGATAGGCGCGGTGAGCTTCTTCCAGGATGGGTCGAAGTTAGGGGAAGACGGGGAAGGTTGAAAGAGAAATTTATTGTTGGGAACTTCAGGCTTCCTGACAATTGTAGCGTGTTTGTAGCGTAAGTGGCTGCCATAAAGTTTGCAGCAAATTTAATGGTGCGAAGCGCAGCTTTCTTCGGAGAGGTGACGATCCACTCTGATAGTAGAGCGGCGATACAAGCCTTGAGTTCTCTTTGCGCTCCAGGCTTGTGAAGGAATGCCAGTCCTCATTATCAGTTGCATCGGATTACTTCGCAATCAGACTAGTTTGAATGCCTGGCCATTGGCTATGCTGTTGAGCTTGCTAGGCTAGACACGTCGGTCTCACTTATAGTGGAATGTAATCTTGTAATTTGCGTCTGGATGAATAGGTTTCATCTAAACTAAGCAAGCGCTGGAAAGTAAATCGCAAGAGGTCAAAAAACACTTCGCTCTCAGTAAGTTCCCTAGTCATAGGAGTTCTAACTGGTCACTGCCCCATGGGGATTCATGCGGATAAAATAAAAATGTAACCGGACGCTAGCTGCAGAAGCTGCTTGGAAGAGGATGAGGGAGAATCTTGTAAATATTCTTTACATTCATTTGTTGTTAATTTCTATCTAGAATAATTAATAATAAAAAACTCACCGGTATAAATGCGACGACACTCCCCTAGAGGCAGCCATTGAGGGGAGGCATCTTTCGCAGGTGAAAAATACGGTGGTTGATACATGTCTCCATTACTTAATCGATGGGAATATTTTTCGCAATTCTGTGATCCAGCTAAGACGTTAATGAGTTTAAAAGACTTCCAAAAGCTTACGGTCCTTTCTTGAACCACAATAAGCACATCCATTTCATAGTATATATAATCGATTGGACCATTTACAGTTTTCACAGGATTTTTTAATTGCTGGCTGGGTGCACTAAGAAAATGAATACCTAAGGGCACTACACATTGGGTACTACTATCTTTGGTTTTAATAGCATAGGTAGAATCATTTTGAACCGATTTAAGCTCGTGAGATATTTGATTAGGACTATCGATTTTATTTAATTTAAGTAACGTCGCCTCGTCATAACTGTTGGTTGTTGATGAAACAACAACTGTTTCATTATCAAGGCTGCATATTTGGGGATTTATATTTGTGCTATCCATCCTGCTAGTAGCCAAGTCTACTGTTGAAAGCATAGCAAGCGACTTTGATTTCCGTCGTCGTCGTCCTGTTGATGTAGTTTGGTCCTTTTGTATCGGCGACGAAAGCGCAGTATTTGAAGTTTTCAATTCTGGCCTATAAGTAGACGTATCGGCAGGAGATGGTGTGCCTCTGTGTGTTAATTTACCTTTATGAAGTCGTTTGTAGTTTTTTTTATAATTTTGATTTTTTACTTTTCTCAATTTGAGACTCTTTGTTTCAGATATATCGTTCCTGAATTTTGAAGTTACACTGCAATGCTCAGGTTTTTCAGTACTGACACTTGGTTTTGCTGCCTTTGGAGTTTTGTTTGCTGCTGTTTTTATTCTTTTTACCAACAAAATTTTACGGCTTCGAAGCTGGCGATGATTTTTTATTTTATGCCAAGGTGTGGCGACGGCCAATAACTTTCGTAAGCGGTCCTTTTTCTTTTGCTTTGAAAGTAATAACGATTCTGGTTTCTGAGTCTCCGTTAATTTAATAACATTTGTTTCGATATTATTAACGCTTTTTTCAATGCTTACACTTTTTGTGTGATTTGAAAGTTGAGTATTTACCAAATTTTTTTCAGCAGAAGAAGTTTCTACTCCCACGTCCACCATACGATTGTTTTCCTGTTGGAAACACTGCCGCGGTTCGGGGTTATGTAAAGTATCTACAATATAAATACTAGGCTTCCTTTTCCGCGAGGCTTCTAAATACTTTTTGAACTTATGATGTAACTGCCTTTTAATACAATTTTGATGTTCTACGGTATTTGAATTCAAGGTATGCTTAAAGGATGAGCTTACACTGTTTGGCGTTGGTGACGGTCTGTACTCAGTGTCTAGTATACTGTTGTTTCTTTGTGATTCATTTGCTGTGGGGGGATTGCTGTTCATCTCATAGTCATAAAGAACGTCACTAACCGACGAGCGCGGACATGTTGATGTGCCATTTGAATTTGTCGCATTCTGTTGTTTTAAATGGCGTAGTAGCGTTTTGCGTTTGGGCACGGTATCCACTTCTATGGATTCCTTATGAGCTTCGCAGTATTCATTGCAATCGATTTGCACTTCATGTACCTTCTCTTCTGCTATGTTATAAGAGCTTTTCTGATTCGCCGGAGGATGAGACTCCTTATCACTGAAAATAGAAATAAAGTAAATCAGGAGTGTTGTAAAATCCAAGACAGATTTGCTGAATGTCAGAATGGCAAACAAATTCTGATTTTCAGTGGTGTTACAGAATCTGATTGAATTTTCTGCTTTTCGAATATAAGCAAAACCAATATTCGAATCAGCGGTGCCATGGGGTAAAATTAACAAGACAGTTTCTTTGAAACTGTATAAATTTTAATCAAATAATTACTTAAAAATATTTATTTTAAAATTAGAAATTATTTCAGCTTTTATTTTAGGGACAATACTTTCAGTGTCTTTCAAAGACAAATTTTAGGGTAATTCGTTTTCAAGAGCGATATTTATATTTGTGTAAAAATGTACAATTTTAAGTGTATTATTTAACTTTTATGTAAAAAGTTAGATATTTCCATGATCTAATCTAATTTATCTATTTAGTGAACTCCTTAGCATATTTTGATGTTTTTGCATTAATAGCAATACTTATGTTAGTTAGCGTTTGTATCTTCTCTTTTAATACTAATTATATTTTTATTATTTATTGAGTGGCTGAACTGCGATAATTGAGACCCTGGATTTGATCCGGATTATCAGGATTCTACTCCACTTTATTTATTATAAATACGTTTATTTGTTTGGGTCATTGACTTACTTTTATGAGGGAAATAGTAATTCTTGTTTATTATCACATTTTCACAGCATGAAATCACATAGCACAAATTGTTTATAAAACATAAGCACGTCAGTGTGTGTACCAATGCTGGTTCATATTTTGTTTCAATAAAGTATTATGGTAATTTTATCTATACCGAGAACACCAATAATAACGGAAATAAGTTACGATTGTTCCTCATGGAATTGCGTATTATTTTATATGTCATATTTCTAATATTCATCTGTAGATATAAAAACAAGTTGGAAACTAGTTTTTGCGTTTAGTTAAAATGCATCCAGTTTGTTGGCTTAGTGTATTGTACAGTTAAGTTAGTCTCCATGTCTTATTGATCAGGCTATTTAATATTGAGGTTATTAATTAATTTATTTTGTTGAATTAGTTTTTTAACTAAATAAATATGTATTTTGTTATAGCAACAACCACACTACACTTACCATAAATTTGCTGCGATCTCGGTGAGATTTGCAATTGATTCCTTTTTGTCAACCACTTGGCCTGCATTTAATCTTTCGCCCACTGTTATTTGTATATACTCATCGCCCAATGCAATGTCTTTTGGATTTATGATTTTTTGGTTATTTTCATTTTTCTCCTGTTGCTTCAAGCGGCGTACACGCAAAGAGCGTCTTGTTAAATTACACTTGGCCAATTCAGCCACAGCATTTGCTACTGCATTGGCCGTAGACATGCCGGTCAATCCCAAGTAATTGCAAAACTCTTGTTGTTGATGGCATGTGCTGGCGGATAGAAGTGTTTTCGAAGCGGGGGAAAGTGTAGAGTAGGACCGATCAGCTTCATGTGGCGAAGGGGCCATTACTTGTGTTTGTAAATCACTGTCATAGGTTTGGTGAAGTGGACAATCTATGTTTTTCTCTGTGTTATTATGATTAAAGCTATTTGTATCCTTTGACATTAACAAAGATACGTTTAAGGCAGTTGGATTTGGTGTCAATAACTGGGTGTTGGTGTTGGTGGGCAGCGGCAGACATTTTTGTGGCAATGTAGGCGTTTTAAACAATTGACTTCTTCGCTCGTACAGTTGTTGACTTTTATTTTGTATTGCAAAATCCAAACGCATTTGAATAAGACCACGAGAATTTGTTTCACTCTTTCCACTGAGTTTATCAATTTCTCTATTCAGGCGGTGTAACTTAAAAACCGATTTCTCATCAGCAGATGGCCGAGATCGACGCGTTACCATCGATGGATATCCGCCAATTGTTATTTGTGAAGGGCGACGCATGGCTTCATTAGTTTCTAAAATATTACATGAAGACTTTCCATTCAGAACTTGATTACCATGTTCAGAACTTCTAGGTCGTAGTTTTGATGGTACGATGTTGGATTTTTGTTGGGAAGAGAGGCTGAAAAGTAAATCATTTTCAGAAGACGATGTAAATGTGGGTGTGGCATTTCTTCCTCTTAACAAATTTTGTTGTTGACGTTTTTTAGAATCAAATTCCAGAGCTGCTCGTATACGACGTTGTGCCGATGATGTCACAACACCAGAAGATTTCGTTTTATCTGGTTTTTCTTTGAAAGTAGTTGCAGAATTCATCCTAGGAAGAATTTCATTTCGAAATACTTTAAAATCATAATGTTCGCTGTTGAATGCCCCATTCATATTTTTCTGGTCTTCTATTACTCTTTGTTGCAATTCCTCATGTTCTCTGAAAAGAGCATCGAAACTATCCACATCTTCCACCTCACTGAAATCTATATCACATTTCCAAGCGTTAATCTTTTCATCCAAAGACATTTGGGGCTTTTGCGTTGTCAATAAAGCAAGATTACGTTCAAAAATGTCCCCGGACAATGTGTTCTTTTGAAAAACACTCCGATTTCGTGGATTTGAAGGAGAACTAACGGGAAAATCGCTGGTGGTTTCAGTAGAATATTTGTTTTTATTGCTGTTATTATTCACAGTTTGTTGATTTAAACGCAAACGCAACTGATACTTGGAATTAATTTGCTGCCTCCTATTCGCCTCTGAACTAGTAGTCGATTTTGAGCAGATTTCAACAATTTGATCCACAGGGTTTTGTGCAATTTCATCTAAAAGAAATATAAAATGTTCAATTAACATTGGAACTATAGTAACAAAACTTTATTTCGATTACGTGATAAATGGACAATATTTTATAAAGTTAAAATTTGTGTGAGCATAAGCTGGCTTGTGTTTTGTGGTTTTTTAATAGGTTAATCATAGTTAAAAATAAAATTTTTGGACTGTGATAACTACATATATAGAACACGTTGTATTTAAGTAGATAAAAACTCTCAAAAATTAGCAAAATTAATATAGTTGGTATTATCCTATCCACAGTATGTATTAAAAATTTGTGGACTATGATGTCCAAGGGAAAGAAATCAGAATAAAATATATACAGAGGTAGTCAAAATTATTTACACATCGATCGATTTTTTACAAGTTTGACAGAAAAAGTTGTTGTAGCAGGGTAACAAAATGCTAACAAAATGTTGTAAACCTTGATCCATTCCCGAGCGAATGAAGTCGGTTTGGCAAGAATAGCTGGAAAAATGGCGGAGAAATAAGCAAATGAACTGAAGACTCGCAGTAGTCAAAAGTATTTACACATGGCGATTTAGCTTTTATCCTTGCATTTGGTTTGAGCAATAGTAGTACAGTATACTCTCGAAAAGTAAATCGATTGGTATTTTGAGTAATTTACTTTTTCGAATAATTTACTTTTCCAAATATATACATAAATTATCTGTTTAAACTTAAAAAATTCATTCATTTATTTGCTTCAATAAAACATACGGATTTACATGAAAAACATATTTACATTTACATATATACATATGTATTTACTATGAAGAGAAAAAATATTGAATATTCTTTTGTTTTTTTTTCTTTTGCAATATATTTTCTGACCATTTTTGTACGACAATTCAAAAAGTCTGAAACCTGATTTGCATCGTTTTCATTTTTAAACCAGTGGATCAAGTAGGAGAGTTTATTTACTAAAAAGACGCGATAAACAAGAGAGTAAGTGTTTTTGCAACATCGAAAAAAACGCTGCTTGCTTCGTTTCGAATTTTTTATCACACTCTCTGAAAAGTAAATTAAAAAATTTACTTAAAAAATTTACTTTTTCGAGGTGCATGTGTAATCTTAAAGGTGATTAACTTTTCCGCGATTATTTACTTTCTGAGAATTTACTTTTCGAGAGTATACTGTAATTGGATTCTATTGCATTCATAACAAACTAACGCAGCCTTAAAATATAAAAAATGGTAAATAACATGCAGAAAACAAAGGGATTATCGATTATAACTAGATCGGAGACTGTTACTAAGTTTAAGGCTTCGGAGTTAGTAAAAATTTATAGAATTTAAAGGAATACTGTTTATGTTATTAAAAAGAAGGAGACGAACAATTGCAAGGATACTTTAAAGAGAACTGGACATCTGTCATCTGTGATAACTCAAAGATAATGTAGAAGAATAGTAGGAACTGTCATATAAAATCCCACAATTAGTCCTCTTAATATTGCAGCACCATCGAATCAGCATATTGCATGAACGGTTAATGATGCTCCACTGCTTAGGACATTAAAAAAAAGTTAACAGAAATGACTGCGTTGTGCATAAAGTGGTCAAGATTTCCGAAACCGATTCGATTCCGAAAAATCTATATGCCTCTCATTTGCCTTAAATTGCATCCTAATAACTCTCGTGGACAGATAAGGCTAAATTTCAGTTCCAGGGCTTCTTTAGCAAACGCTTTGCGCATTTACCACGTGAGAAGAAGAATAATGCAGTTTAGACGCTAAATAGAGTCGGAGGTGGCATTATGATTTTTTGGGGAAGTTTTCCTTACTTAAGTTCTGGAGATTTGGTACTAATTTAGGGACCCTAAATCATCCGGATATATCAGAATTCATATAACCATGCCATTGTAGTGGTTAGTCAACCTTTTCCAACTATTGTCAAAATTTTACAATAGCACAATGCTCCATTTCATAAAGGATCGTTACCAACAAAACCAAACCAACTTCATTCGCTCAGGAATAGATCAAGGTTTACAACAACATAGGATTTTGTTAGCGAAAGCTATTTGTGTGAAACTTGTAAAAAACCGTCCGATGTGTAAATATTTTTATGGATATGAATGCCCAATATTGTATTTACAAATTTACATACAATTGGGGTAAACACACTTTTATGTAAAAATGTGTGTCTAATTTTTGCCTATTAAAAATATAAAAATTGTATGTGGAGAAAATAAGGCATGTAAGAAAAGATCATCATATCAAAAATTAACTTCGAATTAATCTATTCCACTATTTGGTTTTTAAAATAAACTAATTTGTTGTTGTACAAAATGCATTGTTTTCAAACCTCTTTCATTATCAGTGCTGTGTGTAGTTTATTTACTAGTTATTTTACTTTCGTCAGCGTCAGCTTTGGAAGAAAATGGTTTGGTGCACAGGCACAAAACTCTAGTATCATGGATTCAGCATCCAGTCAAAGCCTGGCAAACAGCAAAAGCATTAAAGCCAAATATCTTTGATATATTGGAAAGAGTAAGTCGGTGGTAATATATATTTATAATTAAATAACGTGTATTCCCTGGCCGGAGGAATAGTATTGGACTATAATTGAATTATACAAACACAGCTCTTCACGCCATTTTTAAACTTTAGTAATTAACTTTTAATAAGAAAAATGTTTGTATCAAGTATATATTTACCCAATTTTTTTACATTCATTATATTGCTATGTTTAACGGCAGCAGGATTTAGTCCAGTATCTAATTCAATCGATTCACTACCATAAATGGATTTCAGCGAAGATTGTTCTCTTTGTTGATAACCGCATTCCTTCATGTTCAAACACCTCAGCTCAATTGTTCCCTTTTTCACCGAAATATTTGGCAAACTTTTCTTTAACTCGTCTTGTTTTTTGGAACAGTCTTTACTTGAGTTTTGTTGTGATCCAAATCCAGCAAATTCACTATCTGTATCACTTATTTCAAAATGCTTTATGTCTCCATCACCACTTATAACACAAATGTTTATACTATCCTGGGATTTCCTTTCCCGAAACAAAGGCGCAATTTGTTGTAAATTTTTTGAACTATAATTTTCTGGTTGTAATTCTTTGGAATTTTTGTATTCTGCAGCATACCCCTAAGATATCGACCTTATTTAAAAAGGGATAAGTTCCTAGATAAATTTTCTCACCTTAAAGCGATGAACGGAACTTTGGATTTCTGAAATGCCGTTTCTTTCTTGCATATCTAACTTGTTCACTAAACAATTTTATATTACAACCACTTTTGTTATTCTACATATGACGGTAATTATAGTTTTTCTATAATTATCATAGTTTAATACACTAACTTCACTAAGTTTGCAATTTTTTATTTTTTTTCACTTCTTATCACGCAAGAAATTTATAGCAGCAAAAGAATATGCCATTGAGAAAAAAACTGACATTTTGCTTTAGCCACACTTTCTAGCATATTTAAGTACAGGGTTGTTTAAATATCGTACGGAACGAACACAAATAGAACTACAGAAGGAAATAGGGAATTATTTTTGTTGTTTGGATGTGGGTAATCCAAATTTATTAGTTGTGATTGATGTGTTAATTAAATTTATTATACATATTTTTAAAAATTGAATTATTTAAGAAAGGAAAGTAATATTAAATCCACAATCTAATGACTACACTCTTTTTATTTATTTATACGTTTTGGTATAATTATGTACTTTTAGTTATAGATTTTTTGAAAGGTTTAATAAAATATGTTGAAATAACTGTACTATAACTTAAAAATTATGTACTTATGATATTTTTCGATAATGAGTTAACGCATTTTAAGTTTTCTACAAAACGTTATATGCGGGAGTGCGTGCTTATTATATGATTTTATCCAGATTCACGGTTTATGGTGGGATACTGAAGGGAAATTTGTATATTCAGTGCGGATTTTATAGCTTCAGTGGGTTGCGAGATATATAAAAAGAAAGCCTAATTTTTTTACTTAGCCTATATGCAATACCAACCCTTCTATGGTGCTAAGTAACAAATGTACAGTTTCATTTTTAAGCTTAAACTACATAGCTCGCGTATGCAAATGCGAATGCGAAAGCGAAAAAATGCGCTTGACTGCGTATATATCGAGCAACACCATAAATGCGCTTTTGAATGCGTTGACAGCTGTGTACAAGGTAATACACATAAACACTTTTTATTTGTGAGTTTGAAAACGACCTAAATAATATGGACGGCGATTTTAAATTTTTATTGATTTTTATAAGCAGTGTATATAGAAAACCTCGAATTAAGCAAAGGAAGGAAAATTTAAACTGCCTGCCTTGTTAAATTTTTAAAAATTACTTTAAATATTTGATAAATATATTATTAATAAATTAATAAATATTATATTTCACAAAATACTTATAATGTATCGAAGAAAACGAGCTTAAACAATACGAGCTTAAAAACATACAAGATTGTAAGTAACATAATGTTGGTTGCTATTCTTAAGAATGTGAAGGTTGCTGTGTTAGCGCATGAAAGTTGAAAATTTTCAACTTCTGTGCGTCTTCGAATCCGAGTTCGAAATTCGGAGCGTTGGTTGCGAAATCATGCGAAAGCTATGTAGCTCACCTCATAAGAACATGTGTATTCAACTCAACTGTCAAACGTTCGCATTCGCATTCGCGAGCTATGTAGCACAGTACATACAGTAGAAAACCTTATTCGTGGGGAATTCTCGGTGGTAAGATAGCCGCCATCTTGGAAAAACGCAGTGCTGTATATATTGAGTACTTCATTTTAGTAAAACTTTAGTCATAAAATAGCAAATATTATGTATATAGCTGTCTTATATAAAGCGATATTATTTATTTATACTATATTTCGATTATAGAAGATTTTAACATCAATGTGTGCCATATTATTGCAAAAAAATTATTAATTGTAGATGAGATATTTCATAAGTGGTGAGAATAAAATACAGCTCTCATACAAGTACTTCTCTGTGGTACGTTATTTTTGCCCACATTTATTTAAACTTAACTGGCACAAAATTAGCAAAAAATCCATTTTTGCTAGTTTTTACTTAAATTATTACAAACAATTATATTTAAAATTCTTTGAATTGCAAAGCTTGGAAGTACACAAAAGTTTTATAAGCTTGAAATGATACGTGGTTGCCTCCTTATTAAACATTTTTAAAACAAAATATGTCATGATCCTATTGAATAGGCATTTCAAACCATCGGGTCCAAGGTAACAAGAATCAAAATCGTCATTTAATACTAATATAAGGTTTTTTTATGAAATTTATAAAAAGCTCAAGAACTTTTACTAAGTTTGACGAATCCTACACTTTTTATTTTGTAAAAGTATAGGCGTCTTCAGAGATCTACCCTTTCTCGAATAATGTTAAAGACAGCAAACAATTGTGCATTTTAAAATATTCATTATAAATACATATAACCATATAAATATGAAAATGAATTTCTCTGAAGGAAATCGTTTTCAATTATATCAATTTCCATACAATATCTAATAGATTGCTGACTATCTATGGAAGACATTGCCAATGCTTGAAAAGTTTGCCAAGAACTATCTTGAACCAGACAAACATACTCTTTCAAGGTTATTTAGTGAAAATTATTCTAATTGTTTAATAGTAATATTAAATCTTTTAAAATTTGAAAGCGCCAAATACAGTGTCACCAACCCAGGAATGTATTTATTTTAATACAATATTTAAAAATTAGTTGAATCGCGTTATACACTTGTACATAAAATATAACTAACTTATCAATAAATAACACTTAATACCACCATAAAATTTAATAAATATCCGAAATAATTTAAAATAATTCCAATAATAATGAAAAAAATTATTTTATTTAATAATTATTTAAGTACTGTTCATCGGACTTTAAAAGTTTTGTGAAGATTAAATGCTAGCACAACACCCTAATTACCACAATTGTAGCAAAAAAAGCGTAGCACACAACCCAAGTACGCCTCGGTGGTGTGTTAAAAGATGAAAATTAATGTAAACAAAAAAAGGTTTTCTACTGTATATTCTGAGCTATGTAGTTTATGCTTTATGTTTTCAACTCGCATCGCCGTCCTGAGTATTTTGATTTATATTATCTGATACATATCCATCTCCAGAACAAAATTTACAACTGCTTTTCTGTGTAAAAGCTTCGTTTATATTCCTAAGAAACGAATTTCAAAAATTAATTTTCTTATTCATAAATTTCGAAACTTGAAATTGCGGACAGCGTAGCGCACTGATTTTCGATTAGGTTTTATTAATGTCAATAAATTATTAATATATAAGTATGTTATATGTATTTCCCACAGATTGAGCAACATTTTGAGAAAATTAACTTTGAACATTCACATTTTGTTATCCTTTAATTACAGCAATTGGTCGTAATTTTATACATTTTTTGCTAATTCCTGCCATGTGACATGTATCAACAACATCAGTAACATCTTTGTAAGATTCCGGCGCTTCCTCCATCACAAGTTTGGGCGATGCCACACGTATAGCAATACCCATTTCTTCTAATTTTTCAAGAACGTCTTTATAATCTAAATTTCGTCGTGACTTAGCGCGCGATAAAGCGCGCCCCTAAAAAATATCGTTCAAATAATTAAAACTTTAATAACTAATGTAAGTAATTTATACATACAGCTCCATGACATGTAGAGCCAAATGTTTCATGCATTCCTTTCTCGGTTCCTGTTAGCACGTAACTGCATGTGCCCATTGTGCCGCCAACTAAAACTGGTTGGCCTGTCAGTTGATAGTCCACCGGTATAAGAGGATGATGTGGTGGGAAAGCTCGTGTTGATCCCTATCAGTAAATATAATATTTTATATACATATATCAAATATTGCTATTATGTTTATTAAAGCAAACCTTTCTGTGCACAAGCAATTGTTTTTCTTTGCCGTCGACGATGTGATTTTCTATTTTGGCAATATTATGAGAGACATCATATATCACATGCATATCAAGATCATCCGGTGTTGTGTTGAACATTTTGGCGAATGCTTGCCGTGTGAGGAAAGTCATTGAGCTTCGATTAACCCAAGCAAAATTTGCGGCAGCTGCCATGGCTTTCAAATAATCTTGGCCTTCTTGTGAGTTTATGCGAGCACATGCTAATTGCCGATCATTTGTTTCAATTTGATCTCTCTTCATAGCCTTCTCCATTTGAACCAAAGCATCAGTAGCAACTTGATGCCCAAAACCACGACTGCCGGAATGTATCATAACGCACACTTGACCTTTTTCTTCAATTCCCATTTTGCTGGCACTCCATTTATCATAAATTTCATCAACAATTTGAATTTCCGCGTAGTGATTACCTGCTCCCAATGTTCCCAATTGTGGAAGACCGCGTTTTTTTGCACGCAAACTTACTTTCGAAGGATCTGCATTCAACATACGGCCATATTCTTCACAGTGCTCTTTGTCTTCGGCCCAAACATATCCTTCACGAAGAGACCAATCCATACCCATTTCTAGAGCCTCTTCCATGTCATGAGCATTCATTGGGATTATACCTTTAGAACCCACTCCAACAGGTATATGATCGAAAAGAGACTGCGCCAATTGTTCTTTAACAGGCTGAACATCTTTTTCGAAAAGATTTGTACGAAGTAAACGTACCCCGCAGTTGATATCAAATCCCACTCCTCCTGGGCTTACCTTCATATTTATATATAATAATATTATTAAACTTTCGTATGTAAACAATTTTTACTTTTAGATCTTACTATTGATGTGGGATCGTCCATATCAAATGCGGCCATATTGCCAATAGCAAATCTGAAATAAAGTTGAAAATGCTTAACAAAGTTTAATAACTTGAGTGGCACTTACCCATAACCAGAATGAATATCCGGGAGCCCAATAGATCGGCCAACAATGCCCGGCAAAGCTGCAACATTTGCTATTTGTTTTACTCCTGGCAAAAAACCACCAACTGCTCCGGGTCTACATGAGTTTTTAAGTTCTTCTAGCATGAGTCGTTCTAACCGGCTGTTTACATAGAAGCAGCCTTCTACTTTCATATTGGGCTGAAAGTCTTTTTTTATTCTCCAACAGCAGTCGCTTATCTTCTCGAGATATTTCAACTCTTCATTATAAGGTCTCACAACCATATTGCAAATATTTTCAGGAACAAATACGAAATAAAGTATTTAAAGTTCCAATCAAAATTATTATGTTCGCATATATTTAGTGCAGAATGTGGGAATTTAAGGATAGAAGAGAACGTCAAATAGTTTACATTCTCTGACGGATAGTGTTAAAATAAAAAAACTAATAATTATACTATGTTTACATCTCGTCAAAACGGAGACTTCACTTTTTTCGTTGGAAAGTTATGAGAAATAAGTTAAAAGTAGTAGTTACTTGTGCGCCAAGATTTGAAGCCATTTTATATTAATTAGCCCAAAATAAAAAATTTTAAATAAATAAAAAAAATTGATATCACGCATAGTTTACGAGAAATTCGCACATAACGTATAAAAATTCGCACTATTACGTGCGATATATCAATTTTTTTAATTATTAAAAAGTATTTATTTTGGTCTAAATAAAAATTGTCTAAAATCTTGGCGCCCCAGTAACAAAAATCGTGCCCATAAATAATGCAATCAATAGTTTATTTATTATAATTTTTCTAATTGTCATTTGTTTGGTTGACAATAAAATTTGCGGTAAAAACTATCTGCTTCTTATCAGAATTAACTGACACTTATTTCTCTTTTATTTATCTGGTACGCGAATATTACTATTTTAGATATGTTTCGTTGATGAAAATTATACTATTAGAAAATTGCAGAATCCAATTTGATTTTTTAATTTATCCGAAGTCTGGTAGCATTATTTACAAAAATTAGGTCCACTAAGTTGCCAACACTGTCCAACGTCATCTTTAAGCGTAAACCGGTGAAATTCAGTGGAGTGAGTGAATATGTTGATTTCTATTAGAAAGAGAAGATAGTAAGGGACGAGTTAATTTTTTTTATTACAGGTAGTAATTTAATCAGTTTTAGGTGAATTACTGGATAAAAAGCATTGAAAGCATTGAAAGCATTTGGAAATATTGTGAGTAAAGTTCAAGTAAAAACTATGTTAACAACTATTTAATTTATTAGGCTTCCTTTTTGAACTAAGTCAATTTGCCTTAGGATATTAATTAGTTTTATTTTCTGGTTTTGTATGTCATGTGAAATACTCGTCAAATTATATGTGCTGGTACACGTATAGATATAATATCTTGTGATATGCATCCGAATTGGATTATATACTCTCAAGTTTATAGTTAATAATTAATTAATCTTTTTAACAAAATTTAGCATTGGACTTTAGTTGCTTGTTCCCCTATACAAATTATGTACGTGAATATTTTTAGTGGATGGTGTTCATTAATATAAATTTTGGAGCAATAGAAATATTTGCTAACGACAAGTGGTCGCTATTAGTATTAAATAATTTCGATAATTTGTGCTGTTCAACACCCACTTATCAAACCCATCCATGAACGATTTAAACATATTCGCCTATGGTATTCTCACCATATACATTTGTTAAATCAAAAATATTATATTGCTATAGAATAACAAATATGTTTTTGTACCCACTGCTTTTACGTTTTGCCTTATAAATTTTCAGTCATCAATCCTCAAGTAATAAATTTGTTCAATGAAATATTTTACATATTTAATAAATATAAAATTTTTTGTTCACACAAGATGCATAGAAAGATATAATAGAATCATTAACGATATAGTGGACATTGTACTAATATGTATTGCAATTAATTTGAATAGAGCTGTGGACTGTTCACATTTAATCATAATTCCTTCTTTTTTTCAAGTTTATAAAAAAAAAGCAAATTTATGAACAGGAAACGTCGAATGCTTAACATTTGTGATGATTCTCCTTTGTCAATTGCTTAAAGAGGTTGAGGCCCTGTAACTGGTAACTGGGGATTGACCCAATTGCTTAGGTACGTGGTAGAGTATTCGTTTTTCACAATTGTTGCCGTGTTTGAGATCATTATCCTGTTGAAATTGCTTTTATAGTGCTTTCTATTTAGCAAGTGCTTAATTTCATGTTCTCCAAAGTTTTGTTCATTTTTTCCGAATCCCTAAAATTGCATTTGTCTCTTAAAAGTTATTAATTATTCCCAAAGAAAATGCTTCATGCGGATACTTTTTATCAAAGTTTAAAGGTTTCAATTCGAATGTGAAAGTTTTTTTCTTCGGCGCAACTCGATATTACTTTCGTTATTTTCACTTTTAATTTTCTACTCATAAAAATATTTAACTTTTTTATTATTAAAAGTATAATTGGATAAGTTATAACATATAACTGAATATCTGATATGACTTTTGCTGTAATTATTATTATTCACATAAATGGTATAGGAATATGTAATGTATGTATTTGTAAAATGTGTAGGAATATATGTACATATGTATAAGTTTTAAGTGAAATTTATTTAAGTGGTTACGTGTTTAATAGTACTTATGCGCTATGTTCATATACAATAGAGTTAAAAAAAATGCAACGCATTTTTGGATTGAAAATTTTTAAACAAAATGTATATTTCAAAAAGAAAAACTGTGTATAAAAATGAAGAATTAATACATCAATAACCAATTTCGCGTTCTATGTTTTTAATAAATAATTTTTTTAATAAATATTTTTTTTTTTACAAATACAGTATACTCTCGAAAAGTAAATTCTCAGAAAGTAAATAATCGCGGAAAAGTTAATCACCTTTAAGATTACACATGCACCTCGAAAAAGTAAATTTTTTAATTTACTTTTCAGAGAGTGATAAAAAAATCGAAACGAAGCAAGCAGCGTTTTTTACGATGTTGCAAAAACACTTACTCTCTTGTTTATCGCGTCTTTTTAGTAAATAAACTCTCCTACTTGATCCACTGGTTTAAAAATGAAAACGATGCAAATCAGGTTTCAGACTTTTTGAATTGTCGTACAAAAATGGTCAGAAAATATATTGCAAAAGAAAAAAAAACAAAAGAATATTCAAGATTTTTTCTCTTCATAGTAAATACATATGTATATATGTAAATGTAAATATGTTTTTCATGTAAATCCATATGTTTTATTGAAGCAAATAAATGAATGAATTTTTTAAGTTTAAACAGATAATTTATGTATATATTTGGAAAAGTAAATTATTCGAAAAAGTAAATTACTCAAAATACCAATCGATTTACTTTTCGAGAGTATACTGTATTTTATTTTAATAAATATTTTTTTTAATAAATAATTTTTTAGAAGTAAGTTCAGTGATATTATAACAGTTGACTCAGTGTTGTGCATGATAGAGTGTACGCTTGTAACATGAATTTTACAATTACTAATGGACCTCGATTAAACGCGTTGGTCGGAGCCGGAAGCATACTATATACAGTGGAACTTCCATAAGTAAGTTCAGTGATATTATAACAGTTGGCTCAGTGTTGTGGATGATAGAGTGTACGCTTGTAACATGAATTTTACAACTACTAATGTACCTCGATTAAACGCGTTGGTCGGAACCGAAAGCATACTATACACAGTGGAACTTCTATAACTCGAAGCTCTCCATAATTTGAACTTTAAATTGGTAATAGCGTTTAGAAATCAAATTTCCTATAAATTTCCTTCCATAACTCAAACTTCCTTAACTCGAAGTTCTCCATAAATCGAACTCTTGAATGGGCAATAGAAGTCAAATTTCATACAAATTTCCTTCTATAAATCGAACTTTTCGACCAGGGCATAATAAAAAAATTAAAATTGTACTATCGAGGCAGAATTTTAAAAGGGCCTCTCTATATTGTAAGGAGGCGAACAAAAAATATGATATTACACTTATGGATTGATATGATATTACAAAGACATGGGATACACACTTCAAGAGCCAAACAATAGTAAACTGCAACAAGCAAAATTGCATAATACATGTTTTAACGTATGTACATAAAATTTTATGCGAAGTAAATAAATAAGACAGTGTGTAAATCTATATATCACAGCCTTTTAAAAAATTGCATATTTTAATGAAAATTTTATAACTCGAAGTCTCTCTCACTCCAAGTTTTTTTTGTGGATTATGGTGATTCGAGTTAGAGAAGTTCCACTGTAATTGCATTTCCTGGTTAATGGAGATATAATATTGTGTAGTTGTGTTAATTTTAACTAAAATTAATGTTTATATTTACAATGGTAAAATAATGTTTGTATTGAGGTATGAATTTTATGTTCATATTGAAACAATATAAAGAAAAACTTCATTTTCAGTTCAACAGAAATGGCTAATGGTTAAACGATTTACGCCCAATCGAGGTCCAACTGTTCTCGTACTCTGAACGGGCTTATAATAAATTCAATGCTATTTGCTTTGACAGCACAAGATAACGTTTTATGCTTGGTTTGTTGCAACAAAATTATGTTATATTTAATTTTTGCTATACTTATAAGCATAAAGTAAAACAGCGGACATAGTCTAACCAAATATTTATCTTCATGTTTGAATTCACTTCATATGTACTTGTCCGCTTGTTATTACCAATTTCACAATGCTTCATTGATTTAGCCATTTACGGTATAACAAAGTTTTGACCGTAACAGTTGTTAAGATTTTATCCGATTTCATCAATTTCCACACTGTATCACGAATTGTCTTCCCTAAAGCTAAACATACCAAAATTTTGAAGTTCATCTTATGCGTTCATTTACAATATAAAAATTAAGCAACAGACAAGATATCAGAAAAAACTATGCATAAATGCTGCATCTATAGTGTCGAATCGCCGGTCTAAAAATCACCGAAATCGGACTATACGTTTTCCAGGCCCCAGATACCGAACATGAGCCTCAGTGCTTCTAACTAATTTTTTAGAAATACTTTCATTATGATAATGCGATTGTGTACCAAAATGGGTCAATACTTCGCATTTACCTGATATACGGCTTTTAAGATAAGATAAGTTTCTAGTAACGGGGGATTCACAATTCGTCAGAAAAGTTAATGATCCAATTTATGTAGACCTTTCTAAATTCAAGCCTGGCTACGGAAATACGTTGAGGGTTTTTCGATTTTTTGTTTTCCTCTACATCAAAAATATGCAATGCTTTATAGTAAAATTAATAAGTCTATTTATTTCAAAAATCTAATATTTATGTGTTAAACTAAAATGATTTTACACAACTTTGTCAGATTTAATGATTTGTTGGACGAATCTCAACTTTACGAAAGTAGAGAAGTACGAACGCGTATCTAAATACACACAATTATCAGATATCAATTGTTTGCTGTTTAAATACCGTTATAATTCTCTCTGTGTGAGTATGTTTAATCGGCAAAATAATCAGCCCAAAAACGATTGTTTACCAATACAATAATAATAAAGTGGTCGCACATGTACAGTTACTTTCCGTTCAGTTATTTGAGTAATGATGCTATTAAAAATTCATGTACCTATAAACATACATAATAATTAAATATTAATTACAACAGTTAATTTTGTTTTTGTTAGACATTCTAGAACTTCAAATAAAAATTTTCTCAATATACATAATTTTCAATCAGTTCTGGTTAGTTGCATTCGAGTTCTTACAAGTTTCCCTCTGTTCAAAGTTTAATCCCTTATGTTAAGCGATTTATTTGTGCATAAGAAGTTTTCGGATGTTTAATTAGTTGTAACTATTGTTTTTTTGTACTGTATGTAATTTTTTTTAAGTCTTTGAAGGTACATTTTATTTTATTTTTCTTCTCATTAATTTTTTAAATGTGCAAATCGAAAAATCATTAATAATTAAAAAAATACCTTATTTTTACAGAGCAAATAAAATGAGTGACGACGCAAGTAATAATCAACAGAATAACAGTTCGACCACTTCATCTACACCACCTCCATCACAAGATAGTAATGGCAATGTATTGGAAAAAATGCAGCAACATATTCGGACAAATAAAGTCGACGTAGCTATGTGGGCTACACGCATACTCACAGTACTCTTTACATTCAGCTATGTGGTACCGTTAATAAGGTAAAATCAAATTTATTTGATGTTTCATGCGCATTCTAACTGTTAACTGTTTAATTTACAGTAACCAACAGAGCTCATTTAATAAAGTATTACTATCAAGCGCAGCGACTTCAGCACTACGCCTACATCAGCGTTTGCCTTCATTTGCATTTACGAGGGAATTTTTGGCACGACTAATTATTGAGGATTCCTGTCATTATCTTATGTTTTCGTTAATATTCTTTAATGTGCAACCCACACTCTTAATTCTCATTCCAATTGTTTTGTTCGCCGTATTACATGCATCCAGTTACTCATTAAAATTACTGGACGTGAGTAACCATTATTTTGCACACATGTGTGCATGTTTTATAAAAATAATAATTTTGTTTTACTTTTCCAAACAGATTATTGGTCAAAATTCTTGGTGGGGTGCACGATTCCTGATTTCGTTGGTTGAATTCCAAGCCAGTAATATTTTGAAGGCTGCAGCTTTCGCCGAGATTTTCATTATGCCGTTGGCTGTTATTTTCACCTTCAGGTAAGTTCCTATTTGTATTATCTATTAATGCTATTTATAAAAAATACTGAACAGTTTACTGTTCATAGAATATATTTTTTGTTGTGGCTTTCAATTTCTGATATAGCTACTACCAAAGTGTATTCAACACACACACACTTTGGCTACTACAATTTTAAGGAGTAACAAATAATTCCATTCATTATAGTTCGAGCATAGTGCTTAGGATAAAAAACAAGTAAGGAAAGGCTAAGTTCGGGTGCAACCGAACATTTTATACTCTCGCAATTTATTAATATATTTTTATTAAGATAACACACAATTTGACCCAATTTGAAAATCCTATAATTAGGTATATGAGAGCTAGGGGAAGTTATGACCTGATTTTAACAATTTCAAACTATTAGAAGAAAAATATTACCTTTGATTTAAATTAAGATACCTGAGAGATTTACCGAAATTTTTGGTGAAAAATTACTATGGGGCACTGAATTCTTCATATTCGATATTCAGAACTTTGAAGAGTTATAGTCCGATTTCGACAATTTTTTCACAAGTCCACAGATCATATACAGTATTTGTGTAAAGTTTTATTTCGCTATCTTCATTGGTTCCTTAGTATATATTACTCGTATAAAGTGAAGGAATAAGATAAAACTCAAAATGTGTCATCAGGTTCATTCGAATCGATCGAGTAGTTCCTGAGATATGGTTTTTGACCCATAAGTGGGCGATGCCACGCCCATTTACCATTTTGCTATTTCTTCTGTAAAATTAAGTGTTTCTGTGTTTTTCGTTAGTGAGATAACCCATTTTTAGTAATTTTTAACCTAACCTTTGTATGGGAGGTGGGCGTGGTTATTATCCGATTTCAACTAATTTCATAGTGTGTGGTGGGGTACGTAAGAGAACCGACTGCAGAAAGTTTGGTTTATATAGCTTCATTGGTTTGCGAGATATATACAAATAACCGATTTGGGGGCGGGCCCACGCCCACTTCCCCAAAAAAAACTACATCCAAATATGCCCCTTCTTAGTTGTTGTTGTTGTAGCGGTTATCTATCCCTGCCTGAAAAGAAGAGCATAAGTTTAGTTGTCGTCGAAATCATCTAACGGGAGGCCCAGGAAACGTGCTGTTTCGACAGGGTCGGACCAAAGGGAAAGGGGTGTTAGATGAGTAGGGTTCATTGGGCATACAAAGAGGTGGTTAGAGTCATGCGGGGACTCGTTGCATGCGGGACATGTATTTTGTATGTCGGGGTTCAGTCTGGATAAGTAGGAGTTTAACCTGCTACAATATCCAGATCGAAATTGCGCAAGGGTCACTCTGGTTTCACGTGGCAACTCGAGCTCTTCGTCTGCTATAGGTGGTGGTTTGGTTCCAAGGACGCCATTCACTGGAAGGGAGTCAATGAAGGTGTTGATAGCTCCACTGTGAATGGCGTTTAGAGCGTGTCTAAAACTGTTTGCGTCCGCAGTTTGGTCGGTATAAGGGTTTAGTTCGTCGACGTGTTGTAGGAGCGATCTCTTGATGCACCTAGGGGGTGGTTCTGCTTCCAGCAAGTGACTACATGGGTGATTTCTACGAAAACACCCAAGTAGAAACTGCTTGGTAAGCAGTTCATTATGCTCCTTAATTGGCAGCATAATGGCTTCACTATGAAGGTGTGTCATTGGTGACATCAAGAGACATCCTGTTGCTGTTCGGAGTGCAGTGTTCTGGCACGTCTGTAGCTTCTTCTGCTGCGTGTCACTACATCCAGGCGACCATACCGGTGCTGCGTAATTTACGACCGGCCGGCCGATAGCCTTGTAAGTGGCTAGCAACGTTTCTTTGTCTTTTCCCCAAGTGCTACCGGCTAGCGACTTGAGGATTTTGTTGCGGCTCTGTACTTTAGTGACTATCGCAGTCGTGTGTGGAGTGAAGGAGTGCAGACTGTCAAATGTAACTCCCAAAATTTTGGGATTATTAACTGCCGGAATTGGTATGCCATCGACATGAATGTTGAGACTTAGTCTGTACTCCTTTGTCCAATTGGTAAAAAGGGTCGCCGTGGATTTAGTGGGTGCGAGTGCCAGGCTCCTCGCAGAGAAGAAGCGAGGAAGTTCGGGGAGGTAGCTGTTCACTTTCGAACACATGTCATCGATGCCAGTGCCTGACGTCATTATCCTACAATCATCTGCGTAGGAGGTAACGGAAATTCCCTCTGGTGGTTGAGGAAGTTTGGAAATATAGAAATTAAACATTCTTAGTGCGATCCTTTATTCCAAATTTTACTTTTATAACTTTATTGATGGCTTAGTTATGACACTTTATGTATTTTCGGTTTTCGCCATTTTGTGGGCGTGGCAGTGGTCCGATTTTGCCCATTTTTGAAAGCAACCCTCTCACGGAGCAACAAAGGAACATGTGTTCCAAGTTGCATTAGGATATCTCAAGTTTTACTCAAGTTATCCGTTGCACGGACGGACGGACAGACAGACATTCGGATTTTGACTTGTCTCGTCACCCTGATCATTTTGATATATATAACCCAAACTAACTCGTTTAGTTTTATGACTTAAAAACAACTGTTATGTAAACAAAAACTATAAGAGAGTATAGCAACTTTTGTTGCGAGAGTATAAAAATTATACGAAATTAGACGCGTTACCCACTTTTATGCAGAAAAATCTTACTCATAAGGCAAATATCTATCATGTTTGCAATTTTCGGAAAAGAGATATACCTACCATACATTCTGAACAATTAGGATGTTTGCATCTATGTTTTCCATAATTTATAAACCTAGGAAAATGTCCAATATTGTCAAACCTAATATCACTCACCTTTTTCATTGTGAACGTTCCACTTTTCATCAAGACTTCGGCAATTTCGTAAATGAATTCGTGCAAGTTCATCATAGCATTTGATATGATCTATTAATCTGCTGGTCCATTTGCGGGTACGATGCCATACGTCCTAATTATAAATCCATAAGATCCGCATGTTATATTCGTGTATAATATTGGAATGAGATTTTGTCGACGCACTTCGCTCTTTGATTGAACCTTCTTCATTGTATTTGTATGGATTTATGCCAACTAATGTTAAAGCTATGTTGACCATTTTTGAATCTTTCCAGGAGACAGAGGAAATATCAATCCCGTAAAACAAAGCTACATACTCGTCTGTAGCACCCTGATTTTGCATTTTCACTGGACGTTTACATCCAGGAATTCTGTTTCGTCGAACTGTTCCTAATATATAAAGTCTTTGAGTTTCTTTGTTGATCAACGCAAAGCCGTTATCTTTTGAAACCTTATTCAAATTTTGTTTAGTGCTTTTTTGAATAGACGATCAACGACATTTGCTGATAAGGATTCATGCGATAACTGAGTTGTTGTAATTGGTTGCTTGACCTCCAGCTGCTCAGTATTACGACAACGTGGCATTTTGTTATTGTTGTTGATGTGCAAACATTTTCGATTTTTCTCATGAAGGTTTCGTGTCATAGGACTACCGTAATTACTCCAATACGTACGCTCGTTAGGATATTTAAACGTTGGCACGTCGCACGAAAACGAAATCAGGATATTGGTATACTAGCCACTTTATTGAAATCTACTTCTCTGATGAGCACCCGATAGTTTCTCAAGGAAGCACATTTAAGTTTTATGGGTAATAAATTCTGGTTTTCGAATCGACGGTGTTGTACCCCCATACACTTTTTTATTGTTGTCAGAGATGTTTATTTAGTGTGGAATGCAAATAGGAAATCAACAACTAAGGCAATTAACCCATATAAAATCCGTTTTGTTAACATGAATACAGTAAAAACATTTTGATTAATTTGTATTTTTTCTTATGTATTTCAGAGGAAAGGCAGGATTAATGACTCCGATAGTTTACTATCATTTCTTGGTTATGCGTTATAGTTCCAGAAGAAATCCTTATACCCGGAATGCTTTTGCAGAACTTCGCGTTAAAGCCGAGGCTTTGGCCGCTTCATCGCCTGCCGTTGTTGGTAAGATCATACATAGCGGTATCGCTTTTGTGAATCGTTTAGCGCCGCAACAACAGCCGGAGCAACCCACAGCAGCCCAATAAGCCTTCTATTTTTTAAAGCATCGACCGTTTAGTTTCCAAATTATGTTCCACTAATATAAAAAGACATATGTTTAATATTATATTTTACAGAGAAAGTACCTTAAGTAATAAAAGCGTCTAAAACTAACGACGTCCAAACATTTGCCTTCAAGGGTTATATGAATAACAACAAAAATATATAACTTTAACAAGTATAATTAAAATGTAAATTGGAACACACAACAGATTGGTTTTTAAATTGTATGACTATTTCTATTATATTATAAGGTATTATGTAACCGGTATTTGTTCTAGCTTTTTCCTATTGAAAGCATTATTTTTAGTTTCCTTTCTATGTAGTCACTGGTGTTAATGTGCAATTATGTCGAAGTTATGAATGATATCAATTTGAATAAATTATTACAATTTGTCATGGGATTAACTTTTTTATTTAAATACAGTGGAACTTCTATAACTCGAAGATCTCCATAACTCGAACTTTTGAATTGGCAATATCGTTTAGAATTCAAATTTCATACAAATTTCCTTCCATAACTCAAACTTCCTTAACTCGAAATTCTCCATAACTCAAACTTTTGAATTGGTAATAGAAGTAACATACCAGGACATAATACAAAATTTAAAAATTAATTATCGAGGCAGAATTGTAAAAGAGTCCCTCTATATCGTATGGAGGCGAACAAAAATATGATATTACACTTAAGGATTGCATAAATCATGTAACAAAGGCATGGGATACAGACGTCAAGAGCCGAAAAATAGTAAACTGCATCATACAAAATCACAGAATATACGTTTTAACGTATGTTCATAAAACTTTATGAGAAGTAAATAAATAAAACTGTGTATAAACCTATATTTTATAGCTTTTTTTTTAAAGTGTAAGTTTTAATGAAAATTCTATAATTCGAAGTCTCTCTAACTCGAAGTTTTATTGTGGATTATGCTGATTCGAGTTAGAGAAGTTCCACAGTATGTATAAATCGTTCATTCTAAACGAATTTTTTTATGAATAAGTGGTGTATAGTACAACCTCACAGAAGACATTGTAAATATTAAATTTGTATTGTAATAAAACTTTTATCCGTCGGTTCTGAGTTCAATCGCTGATTTTTAAATAAAACTGTAATACTACTCGAACTTCACTTTCCTTTGAATTAATTCAGAAAATACCCTTAAACATAACTATATTTACCAATTAGAATAGTAATCACTAGTATCACCTAAAAATAATAATTTGAAATATTACAAAAGCCATAAACTCAAAATGCTGGATAAAAATAAGATTGGATGTGTTATCAGAACACTGAGGAGCAAAAGGAAAAAGTGGGAATCAAAAACTGACAGGGGCTTGTTAAAGGCAAAATTTGAGGTGCCATAACACAACGTCATATCCATAACTATTGTCATACCCGTTGCAATATTTACTACACTCGATTATTGGTTTCATAGTCAGAAACAGCATTTGTAGTTTTTGTTTTCAATCCGAAAGTGCAAAATAAAGTAAATAAAACAAGTAAGGAAAGGCTAAGTTCGGGTGCAACCAAACATTTTATACTCTCGCAATTTATTGAAGAAATTGTATTAAATTCGGCATAAAGTTTAATAGAATAACGAAAATCGTTACATATAGTATACGAGGGCTGAAGTAATTCCTGAACCGAATTCATTCATTTTCACCAGCAGGATAAACTATATACAAGACTATACACTCACTTAATTTTGCTAAGATATCTCACATATTAACCAATACATATATGCGGAATAAAACCGTATTTTTGAAAAACCTATAATTAGATATATGGGAGCTAGGGCCCCATTTTTAACAAACAGAGACACACTATTAGAAAACACTTTCCTCTGAATTACATTAAATTATCTGAGAGATTTACCCATATTTTCGGTTAAAATTTACCCTTAGGCGCTGAGTTCAACATATTCGATATCTGGGGCCTTGAAAAGTTATAGTTCGTTTTCGACAATTTTTTCACAAGTGAAGCCAGAGATGATATGCACTATTTGTGTAAAGTTTTATTCCGCTATCTTTATTGGTTCCTTATGTATATATTATAAAGTGATGGAATAAGATGGAATTCAAAAATGAGTTATAAGGAAAGTAGTCGTGGTTTTGAACCGATTTCGCCCAATTTTTATCCGTCTTATCAGGGTGTCAAGAAAATATTATATACCGAATTTCATTGAAATCTGTCGAGTAGTTCCTGAGATATGGTTTTTGACCCATAAGTGGGCGATGCCACGCCAATTTTATATTTTGTAAAAAAATCTGAGTGCAGCTTCCTTATGCTATTATTTTTGTGAAATTTAGTGTTTCTGACATTTTTCGTTAGTGAGTTAACCCACTTTTAGTAATTTTCAACCCAACCTTTGTATGGGAGGTGGGCGTGGTTATTATTCGATTTCAACTATTTTCATGGTGTGTGGTGGGGTACGTAAGAGAACCGACTGCAGAAAGTTTGGTTTATGTAGTTTTATTGGTTTGCGAGTTATATACAAATAACCGATTTGGGGGCGGGGCCACGCCCATTTCCCCAAAAAAGTTACATCCAAATATGCCCCTTCCTAGTGTGATCCTTTGTTCCAAATTTTACTTTTATAACTTAATTTATGGCTTAGTTATAGCTCTTTATGTGTTTTTGGTTATCGCCATTTTGTGGGCGTGGCAGTGGTCCGATTCCGCCCATCTTCGAACTTAACCTTCTTATGGTGCCAAGGAACACGTGTTCCAAGTTTCATTAAGATATCTGAATTTTTACTCAAGTTACAGCTTGCACGGACGGACAGACGGACGGACGGACAGACAGACATCCGGATTTGAACTTTACTCGTCACCCTGATCACTTTGGTATATATAACCCTATATCTAACTCGTTTAGTTTTAGGACTTACAACCAACCGTTATGTGGACAAAACTATAATACTCTCTTAGCAACTTTTGTTGCGAGAGTATAAAAAGCAAATACACGAATAATACGTACATTTGATTTATTTACTGTTATTAAGATAACACAATTTGATCAATATATTCGGCATAAAGTGCACCAGAATACTGAAAATCATTCTATATAGAGGTAATTCCTCAACCGATTTCACTAATTTTCTCCATCAATGTACAACATATCCAAGATTATACGCTCACTTAAATTTGATAAGATATCTCTATCTAGCTAGGGGAAGTTACGATCCGATTTTAACCATTTTTGGTACAAGGATTATATAAAAAAAGATTGCCTCTGAATTACATTAAAATATCTAAGAGATTTACCGATATTTTCGGGGAAAAATTAGCCTTAGGCACTGATTCTTTATGTAGGACATCAGAGACCTTGAAAAGTTATAGTATAGGATCTCGACAATCATCCACAAGTAAAACCTCAGCTCAAATACAGTATTTGTGTAAAGTTTTATTCCGCCGTCTTCACAAGTTCCTAATGTATATATGTATGTACATATGTATTATAAAGTGAAGGAATCAGATGAAATATAAAATTGAGTTATATGGGAAGTAGGCGTGGTTGTGTACCGATTTCGCCGTCCGTGTCATCAGGGTGTTAAAAAAACATTATGTACCGAATTACATTAAAATCGGTCGACCAGTTCCAGAGATATGGTTTTTGGCCCATAAGTGGACAACGCCACGTCCATTTTCCATTTTTTTAATCTGATTGCAGCTTTCTGCTGAATGATGTTTTCCGTTACAAACGCACTTTTAGTAATTTCCAACATGGGCGTGGTTATGATCCGATTTCCTCCATTTTTATACTGTATGAGGAAATGTATGAAGGACATAACTCTGGAGAGTTTCGTTGATATAGCTTTAGTAGTTTACGAGATATGTACAAAAAACCTACATGGTGGCGGAACCACGACCACTTTGCCAAAAACATTACATCCAAATATGCCCATCCCTATTACGATCCTTTATACCAAAATTTACTTTCATAACTTTATGTTCTTAAACTGCTCAGCTACAGAAAGAAACATTTCAACAGCTGAGATTTGAAATTTATAAAAAAAAGTTATAAATTTCTGAATATTATTTATTTATTAAGAGAAAACAAAATAGTTTTTTTTTGATGCTAAAGATTGAGTCTGATGGATCAAATGTTCTCGAATGAGAATTAAAATCAAGACATATTCGGCGGAATGGTTCGTTTAAATCAAAATTTGTTCTAGAAGATTTTAGAAGTATGGTCTAAACTGCCTAGATGAACGCAATGGGATATTAAAGTTAATATCAGACAAAAGGAATGAACTACAAACTAAACCATTCAGAAGTTTTACTAGGAATATAATACCTAGGATTTCTCTGCGACTAGTAAGTGTAGGTAGATTTATAAGTTTTAAACGACTAGTATACCGAGGAAGATTCAATCTTGAATCCCAATGTAAATGACCTAAATTAAAAATTGTTTTTGAACGGACTAAAGCTTATCAGAATGTGTATGGTAACTAGAATTCCATACAACAGAACAATACACCAATGTTGTAAAAATAATTTTAGTAATATAGGGATCACTAAATTCTTTAGACCAACGTTTAACAAAGCTAAAAGCACCTTTAGCTTTTAAAACTATTGAATTTACATGAGAATTAAAATTTGGTTTAGGATCCATAGTAATTTCTAAATCAACAAACTTAAAAAATTGTTTAGGATCCATAGTAATTTATAAATCAACAAACTTAAAAAATTGCTTTAAACTGAAATTATTTATTACATATGGAGAATGGTTAACAGATCTACGAGAAAATCACATCGTTTTACATTTTTTAAGATTCAGTGGCATATAATTTTTGTGACTGACATAATAGGAGCAAAATGCTTTAAAATTAGCATTATACTTTTCACCATATTTGATCTTTGCACCCTTCCGAATTGCGTCTTACCTCGTTAAACTTCGGAATATTTTTCTATCAGTCCAATCAGTTTTTCAAGTTGAAGTTAAAGGTGGTGGTTTGGTTCCATACTGGGAGGGAGCCAAGGAAGGTGTTAATAGCTCCACAACGAATTGCGTTTATAGCGTGTCTGTCCGCGTCCGCAGTCGGGTCGGCGTATTGTGCTAGATCGTCGACGTATTATAGGAGTGACCTCTTGATGCACAGGTCTGGAGGCGGTTTTGCTTCCAGTAAGTGACTACATGAGTGATTTCTGCGAAAACATCCTTATAGTAACTGCTTGGTGAACAGTTCGTTATGCTCCTTAATAGGAAATATAGTGGCCTCATTATGCAAATATGCTACAGGATATTAAGAGGCATCTTGTGGCTGTCCGAAGTGCGGTGCTTTGACACGTCTGCACTTTGCTCTACTGCGTGACGCTGCATCCAGGCGATCATACCGGTGCTGCGTAATTTACGACCGGCCGGCGGATAGCCATGTAGGTGGCCCGCAACGTTTCTTTGCCTTTTCCCCAAGCGCTCCCGGCTAGCGACTTGAGCATCTTGTTGCGGCTCTGTACTTTAGTTGTTATCGTGGTCGTGTGAGGAGTGCATACTGTCAAAGGTAACATCTGCGTAGGAGGTAACTGAGGGTGTTTGGAGATGTAGAAATTAAACAGTAGCGGGTAGAGGACACCGGACCGCTCAGTTAGTTCATGATCCATCTCTCAGTCCCGGAAAAAGTGTTGTTCGTTCTATGTCTTCTAGTAGCATTGTTACATTGATAATGTCAAAAGCTTTTGACAGGTCCAACGCCACCAGGACAGTTCTCTTACAGGAAGGTTTTTGATTAAGGCCATGAACTATATAAGTGCTGTGGTAGTGCTGTTCACTTTACGGAAACCGTGTTGATGTTCCACTAGGTTCAGCTGATACGTGAGTGTCGGGAGTTGTAAGGCCTCAAGTGTCTTCACTACTGGGGAAAGGAGAGTTATCGGGCGATAAGACTCCCCTTGGTTGGCGGGTTTCCCAGGTTTCAGTAATGGGACCACTCTTCCGATTTTCCACATTTTGGGTATTTTGAGAGTGGTTAGCGACAGATTGAGTACCTTGATGAGAAATTCTATTCCCGTTGGATCAACATCAAATAATTAATTCCGTCTGGGCCAATGGCTTTGGAGATCTTCCCGATGACATCCCGAATCTCCCCGCTGGTGAAAGCAAGTGACGCGCAGTTGTTTGACAGCCGTCTGGTGACACGTTTTTTTGCCTTGTCAACCGGAGGGTGCAGTATGAATTGTAGCCGCCGTTCGTCCGCTTATGATTGTTTACCAGTTGTCGAATTTCCAAATTGAGATCCTTAAGGAGATGTCAATGATACAATGGCAAACTTGTAAAATTGAGCTTCCGCATCCACTCCAAAACTGTTTCAGTCTGAAAAAAACACGTCCGCCTAGAAATTAATTTAGGAACCCTAAGAAAATAAATTCAGACTTTATTAAAGGAGGCTCTGACTAGATTTTCTGTGTGCGTTCTGGTGAACGCTTTGTTCACTATTGACGCGGTGGACGAGTGTATCGAAGTATTAGGCACTGCATCCAAACCAGCATTGTAAAGGCAGGAGAAAACCCTCTGGTGGACCTCAGAAATTTGGGCATATTGCAGGGTTTTATTAACTAAGACATGCAGGTGCGAGGCAGTTGAAGATTGGACATTATAAAAGAAAGAGGTTTTCATGAAAAGTTTTTTGTGAAATCGTAAAGGACTGTAATGAATCCTCATGGTCCCGCCATCTTCGCAAGCAACAGCTTCCCAGTTGGTTATCTTAAAAGTGATTATGAACATTTGCCTTTGAGCAGTGAAGATACATACATATGTACATACGGTTGAGATCATTTGTAATACTCACTTTTTAAGAAATCTATCAACTGGAAAAATACTGATACTTTCTGAATAAACGTCGGCTAACATGGACCATGAACTAATGTAAGCACTTCAAGTCCCTAGGACCGTATAGACGCTTCTACAACAGGTGTCGCATAGCAGGATGTTATTGTAAATGCGAACTGCATTAGATTGGGATATATTATGGATGTAGGGTAGAGTTGCGTTCTTCTCGAAGGACGGTAAGAGCCCATCAGTCGCTCCTCCTTCCTGATAAAAGCACTTGTTGTTTCAAAATCACGAAGGCCACACTCCCATAGATGCTAAGCTTTTTGTTCCAACTTGCTGATGTGGTGAGTTATCAATGGCTTATCAGAATTTGTTGAGCTCTAAGGACCACATCAACCATGGCACTTAATGACATTCTGCATATACCCAGCACCCGCCGATATAGCTGAAAGGTGTAAGGTTGCCATAGATTCTCAGAGAAACTAGATATTTCAATGATTGTGTCGTCGAACTGGAGCCTGAAGGACTTTCCTCTACCATACATCACGAAAAATTTCCAACACCTTTCTGGCCAAAAATGGAACGCAAGAGATCGAGTAAGCTAGCTATTCGTCCTCAGTAAGGTTTGCGTTTCTCTGTAAAGTAAAAAATCTTACCAGATGCCAGTTTTAGAAGCTGCCTTTGCCAGATCAAGTTCTTCGGGTAATCAAAAAATCTATCGGATCTATTCCCGCTAACGCCTAATCAGGCGTTGATATATTTAATCTAATTATCGTAGTTTTAGCTTCATATGCGCCTGGATATAATAGTTCAAGAGCGAACTCCATTTGGATCAGCCATAGACTTAACCTTGCCATTCAAAATTTCAAAATCGTTTTACTATTTTACATACATTGAATATAACATGTCATACGTAACACATATTTACAACAAATTTATAGTTACTTACTGTATGTTATCAGTAGTAAATAAATTGCAGACAACAGATAAGAGTAATCACATTGTGTAGAGAATATTTAGGATAGAGAGGCGCATATATAAAGCTATTGTCTGTTATAGACATCATATTAATATAAATATATATCATAATCCGAACAATTATTTTTTTAATGTGAATATGAATATTTGATTCATTATAGCCAGTCAGTTAAAGATTAAACTTCCGTCATTTCGTATTAGTTTTGTCGTTTTCTGTTTCTCAAAAATAGAGGATATTTGAGATACGGAATTGCATTTATCATGTTGTTAGGTACATATGTATTGAGTTAATCTAATGTTAGTCGAAAATAGCTGCTCGTCTACAGTAATAGTACGCCCAGGATTTTAATAGTTTTGGATTTAATTAGTTTTGAAAAAAAATTTGCGATCTCATATGAGATTCTAAAAAACAGAAACATTGAAATTATTTAAGTATTGCTATGTATGTTCTTATATGGTTCATAACACGGTAGTGTTAGAAAATGGTGAATTTCAGAGTGTACAATATTCTTTTATTTCTTTCTGAATAGACCCACCATTTGTTAAGATTTTGAGAGTCATGTTATTCTTTTTCGTCCACAATATTCACTAGTCAGGAAAAGTTTGCGTACAGATAGAGTGATCATTAAACAATTTAAAAACTAATATAAAATTAAAAATTTGAAACATAAATTCATGTTTTATTTGGAAATTGAATGAACTTTAGTTTTAAAAGTTTGTTTTTGAATCGATAAATACCAAAACAATAACAAAATTAATATTAAAAAAATGAATAACAAATAACAAGTACAAGTTTGCATATAAAGATATCAACAGTTTTTCTAGTATCAAAAAATTAATTAAAGTAAGTAATGGTTAATAACTTGGTGGGTATTCTTCTTTAGTGCTCAATAGGTTTCAGGTTTGGAGATTGTGAAGGTATAGGTTTGGTATGTATAGCTTGAGTATCTCTGCGGTGTGTTTCAGATCTTTATACTGTTGAAAATGAAAACATTCGAGACCAAGTTTTTAAGCACTTGGCTTTAAATTTGTCTTTAGAATATCTAAATACAATATATTATTAGTATCAACAAATTCGAGATTATCTACGTCAGCACTCGCCATACACCCTCACACCAGAACACCACCCTGCTTCACAGTAGGTACAAGGTTTTCATTATTTAAGCCTGTACCTGGTTTTCACCAAACCAGTTTACGTCCTTGGATCCCAAATATGCTAAATTTACTTTCATCAGAAAATATCACCTTTTCCCAAAATTGTGATGGCTTATTAATGTGTTCATTAGCAACGAATTTTGCATAAAGTATCGCTGCAAATAGACTTATTAAACCTTTCTATCTTATTCCTTTTCATCCACAATATATATGTATATCCTATTCATAGTCGTTGAATGGATCAGCAATACTATTTGCAAACATAAATTCATGTTTTATTTGGAAATTGAATGAACTTTAGTTTTAAATTTTTCAATCGATAAATACAAAAACAATAACAAAATTAATATTAAAATAATGAATAACAAGAACAAGTAATGTAATTAAAGTAATGGTTAATAACTTGGTGGGTATTCTTCTTTATCCCATAAGTGCTCTAGGATTCAGGTTTGGAGATTGCGAAGGTATAGGTTTGGTATATATAGATAGATAGATAAAATATTCAGGAAAGCACCACGACCAGTGGTCTATTGTGCCCTCTCCAAGTCTACAGCGACTCCATTAGACCCAGTACCCTGAAAAATTCCAGGATGGTACTAGGCCTAAGAGAGACGATGCGCCCCTCTGTTTGGATGATATATCCTAAAATTTTGCTCCTGCTTCTGTGAAGCGCTGCACATTCCAGTAGTATGTGTAGGGGAGTTTCGTCCTCCATGTCACAGAAGCGACAGGCCCGTGACGAGACCAAGCACAAATTATTAAGGTGTTGCCTGAGCTGGCAGGGGCCCGTGTATATACCGACCAATAGCCTTAGTTTGCTCCTTGAGAGGTTTATTAAGCACTTAAATCTTTTGGCGTTATAACCTCCCAATAAACCTTTTGACTGGCGCAATCCCGCTGACTGACGCCAATGCTCTTCCCTATCTCTTTTTTCTTCTGCTCGGAACATATCCCGGATAGTGTGGGGACCTACTGCCAGTAAAGGAACTGTCAGTGTACCAATGCAGCGAGTTGCTTTTGTTTCTCTGATGGTATCATCTCTAGGGAGAAGTGCTAGAGGAAGCCTGTCGCCGATCTTCATCATGTTCCTAGATGATATTACTTTGCCCTTTTCATAACCGTCCGCTGTCATTTGCAGAATGGTCTGGTTGGCCCAGTGTTTAATCACTATGTGCAGTGGGGTGAGGTTTAGGATTGCCTCCATCGCTGCTGTGGGACACGTCCTCATCGCTCCGCATACGCATACACAGGCTAGCCTTTGCAGTTTGGACAGCTTTAGCTTCACTACAGAACACCACCCTGCTTCTACAGCAAGGGAAGCCTTATCAGCCCATGCCACTGCTCCATATGTGATTATTGGTCTTACTATCATGGTGTACATCCATCTAATAATGTGTGGGCTGCAGCCCCAAGTCCTGCCAGCCAGACGTTTGCACACCATGAGTGCCTTGGTACAGTATCATCCACATGAGTATTCCAGTGAAGAGAAGCGTCCAAGGTTATTCCTAGGTATTTCACTACTTTGGAGTACTCAAATTCACAGCCGCTAAGTTGAATGGTCCTTAGAGCCGGTAGGGTTCTCCGTCTAGTAAAAGGGGCGATGGTTGTTTTAGCAGGTTTGATGCCTAGTCCAACCTTGTCACACCAGCGTTTTGCTAGACTTAATCCTCTCTGAATAATATCACAGAGGGTACTATCAAATCTGCCGTTTGCTAATATCACTATGTCACCCGCATATCCTTCCGTTCTCTGTTAGTAGCACTAGAAGATCGTCCACTAGGTGGCTCCAGAGCAAAGGGGACAGAACCCCCCCTTGAGGGCATCCCCTAGTGGTGCGAACTGAATTGTGCTTTCCCCTGAGATAGTCTGAGTTATTCTCGAGCTATGCAGCGCTTCCGTCCATCTGCAGACTGATGATGCTACAGTGTGAGGCATTATCTAATGCTCCCTCGATGTCTAGGAAGGCACATAATGCCACTTCTCTAATACTTCACATAATGTCCTCTAGAGATTTCCGGATCTCAGTCGTTAGCTGGTACAGGGCGGTATTGGGCAACTTGATTTCTCGGGATCGACTCCGGTAAGTGCGTACTCAGCAGCACTCTTATCCTGTCTTCTGCGCTTGTTGTGTAAGATCCGTTAGGGAGTTTGAGAGCTAATGTAGTATCGTTTTTTCCCCTGACTAGGGCGTTATGCAGTCTTGCAGCCTCTGGCGTCGAGGAGACGCTTTCACAAAAATTCTTGAATTCCTGTTACGTTTTGGTGGAATAATCTCCGTTTCGATTCCGAGTACAAACCTTATGATCCTATGATCTGACATGGATGGTTCCGAAGAAACCCTCCATTGAGAGATCAGATTAGTCGCAAGGTCGTTACTCAGAGTGACGTCCAAGACTTCCTCCCTGGCCATGGTAATGAAGGTGGGCCTGCAACCCTATATTTTCCACTTCATATTATTACTAATAATAAATTCTAAAAGAGACTCACCCCTTGAGTTGCAGTCTGTGCTACCCCATTCCAAATGGTGGCCTCTGAAATGCAGAAGAAATCAATGTCTTTCTTCAGAACAATACAGGCTCTAGGTCTGTGACTAGATAGGTTCCAGAATACCTTATTGTTGTCAGTATTTAGGCCTTTGAAAACCCAGGGTTACTGGGCTAAGATGATGCTCAGTTTATCCTTGTTGAACCTGCTGGCGATAACCGCCGATGCAGCTACTGCATGATGCAAGTTCACCCGAGCAACTTCTACGCGGGAGTTCATCACAGTATGGGCTCCAGGAGGGAGAGGTCCTCCGAGTCGCTAGCTTTTCCACCTCCAGCCACAAGCTCCTCCATCCCCTCCAAAAGCTCCTGAGTAGAGGGTGCCTCCTCTACTGTCTTCTTGGGAAGCGCTTCCGTGGTGTCCATGACACTGGCAGTTGAGCCCTGCACAGCGGGACCCAAGAGGCGGTTTTGGCGCTTGTGTCCGCTCCACCTTGCACTTCAGCGCCTTTGTTTGCATTATCATCCACGGGCTTTGGCCGCCAAGGGCGCAAGTGGACGGCGCTAAACCTAAAGTTTAGATGGAAACCCGCCTTCCGTAGTGTTTTGACGTCGTCTATCCCAACGTAGAGTCTTATTCCGGAGTCTTCAGTAAAAATACTGTCTATGATTCGCCAAGCTGAGGAGTTAATACCCTCAGTTTGTGCCGTTATCAGCTCCATGTCGTTTTCAAGAGGCTCTTCAGCACTTCTAGGAAGAAATACCGTCATGCTGTGTATAGGCGGTATTTCCTCGCCTCGTTTGGCGCAGAGGACTGGACCATCCCATCCTTCAAGCTTGGGCGCAATCTCCGTAAGCCAGGTAGCGGTCTCTTCGTTCCTGCAGTCAACCAGTAGCATGCCTGATCGGAAATAGACGCCTTTGAAGGATAGAGCGTGCATCCGTCCTTTGGCTACCCGCTTCATAAAGTGTCAGAGTTATACTTCTCTTGTGTACCTTTTGTTACAGGCGATTTTTTGGCATTGCTTCCTCCATCACCTCGTATTCTACCAAGGGCTATTTCAGGCGATTTACCCTCATCGAGATGTCGAAGGTACCCCTTTACAGTGTCCCCACTCATTCCGACCCTGCGGGGATCGTCAGGACCACCTGGGCAGCCTGCCTCAGGTAGCGGAGGGTATTTACCACTCCTATGCCTCCGTCTCTTGTGGGTCTATGTTTCTTTGCCGGGCCGTTTCTTCGACGGCTCCTTGCTACTATCTTCGGCGATAGTGGGTACATTTGTGGGGTTCGTACTCGCTCGAACCTCCTTTGGGCTTTTTCCCACCTGGGATGCCAGGAGTAGTGGCTTGCCTACTATGCCGCTGCTCGTTGAGGGTACTTCGTCGTCTCTCGCGTACTCCTCGAACAGCGAACGCTTCTCTGCAGTTAGAGCATCAAGGAAGCGTGGTCTTCTCCCTGAGCTAGGAGTACCCTTGCCGCTGTCTGGTTTTATTTGTTGTTTTTGTTTTGTTTAGCCATTCTGTTTTTTACGACCAATTGGCTAGCATAAAGTTAGCCTCCTGGTCAACGTTTACTGTGGGGAAGGGGTAGGTTCGCCACGCCAGAGCCCTGTGCCTGCCATTAGCAGGAGAATATAGCTTGAGTATCTCTGCGGAGTGTTTCAGATCATTAAATATAAGTTCTAAATCGGTCATTTGACCGGTTATGGTATGTGTATATGACCCTTTAATCGATTGGTTACAAACAAGCATCACAGATTGTATCTAGTCTGATATTTGCCAAAAATTTAAAGCACCCAATATTTAGGGGCACCTTGATATATAATGTGTAATGATCTAATGCGGCGAAAGACGATGGAGAAAAAGTTATGGATTGAAGCTGTTTAACGAAAATGGGTTTTAAAAACGTTATGTTCATAGATGAAAATCTCCTTCTTAAACACTACAACCGTGGTTCGGTCAGGGCCGGGTATTCAAAACTTATTCAGTCGCCTCTATCCTTTGCGAAATCACATCAGTTGCACATCCTGCGTGCAGACAGGTCCCTATCAGAGATCTGGAATTAGTACTAATAAAAATAGTGCACTAAGTCATGAGCCATAAAAATTGGTGCAAATAAGTACTTATACTAATATAAAAGACACATTCCCACCAAACCAAAAAAAACTCATAATATTTCTATACTTACATGTGCCGTCAATTTATGACTCTAACGCAGTCCAGTAAAGCAGTGAATATAATTGCAGACTTGTATGCATACCGGGTCGCAAGTCAGTTCACTGTACACTTATGCGACAAGTTGTTCATACTTCATTTCGTTTCAATCTTTGAAGTGAGCGGACGTTATGGTATCGGATGATGAAATTGTAGCGCTGCTTATAATTTCAATGTGCACTGATAACGAAAAGAAAAAGAAGGCAAAAAAGTGAAAAGAACGTTTTTGGTGTGAAAAGTTTTATAAAGAACGGCCAAAATATTCACACGTAGAGTAAGTTTGGGTATTGTGATATGGGTATACGTTTTTCTACTATTACTTAAAATTTCATAAACTAATACAGTGGTGCTCCAGTATAACGAATGTTCAATATAACGAACGTTTTTTTTTAATACATTGATGACTCTATATAACGAAAGTTGGAAATTGGATGAACTCGATATTACGAATGTATGGCGTTTGTATTTGGTTTTGGTTGTATTACATCAAAAAACAATGCAGGCAGTTAAACACCCGTCGGTTCTTGTTATTATTGAGCTATTTTTTTTTAAGAATTCAATTTATTTTCTTATGGTTCAGGTTTGTATACTACAACAATTTTCACTTCAATACTCCTTAATAATACTTTTAATTATAGATTGAAGATCATCTTGAAAGTCGAAGTCTACCAAAGCGAGCAATATTACTTCTGGATAACGCTCCTTGTCATCCACCAGAAGAAGATTTGGTGACTCCAGATGGAAAAATTTGAACAGTGTTTATGCCACCGAATGTAACGGCTCTAATTCAACCGATGGACCAGAACGCGATTCGCCTCACCAAATTATTTTACCGAAATTCTTTACTGAGCAGTGTAGTGTAAAAAGAAAATTTAAATACAGCGTTAAGGGGTTATATACAGTTAGACGGCCGAAAAAAAGTGAATTTTCCAGAATTTTTCTGAGAAAACTTTTTAATTTATTGATCCAAAAATTTATACACATATGATGGTATCTTTTAACTGTATAGTACTAGTAAAAATATTTATTTGAAAAAGAGCTACAGCTAATCTCCAGGAGCTCCTCTCAAAAAAGACGTTTTGCGGTGACCACTATATCTCGGAACTGGATCATATGAAACTAAAAAACCAAACAGATTTCGTTAAAATAATGTTAAATCTAGTAATTAATCGAGGAAAATTGCGGTTTCTCAAAAAAAAAATCGATTCTTCACCGAAATTTCGGCCTTAAATTGTTTATAAAAAAAAAATATTTATCGGAGAGAAAAAATCTTCGATTAAATACTAAAAAATATATTTAAGAAGGTCGTGTTAAAATTTGAGACTAATCGGTCTAGCCGTTTTCGAGTAATGTTGGTCACCGACTTTGAAAACACCATTTTGAGAAAAACGCGCTGCCGCTCGGACTTTGTACTTCCAAGCACTCTGAAACGCCTTTTCAAATTTGCTTGTAACTTTGAAAATATTCACCGGAACGATATGAAATTTTCTGTGTGTATTCTTAAATATATGTACATTAAGAAAATGAAATAAAAAAAATCGATTTTTTGAAAATTCTAACTGTATATAACTCCTTAAAGGACCTCACCCTTTTCAATTCAGTTCAACTTATTGCTGCAGCTTGGGAAAAAGTTTCAGGGGTTGTTCTTCAGAAGTGTTGGAAAAATATTTTAATTAATAAAACCATAACTGACGATGAAGATGATGAGGACAATATAACTCTAGCAGATTTGCGATTCAGAGAAGACCTTTCTGTTATGGAGAGCACACTTTCTCTTATCCATATAATGTTTCCCCAGGTACGGTTTAACTTATGCATTTGTAGAAATAATTTAAATTAATATTCAAATAAAATTTTAGACAAACTTCAACACAGATGATTTGGAAGCATGGAACAGTGTAGACAATGTACTTGTAGAAGAGAGAGAAAGAGAAGAGTGCTGAAAATGAACTAGCTATAGAAATTTCGGAAGAGGAGGAAGGTGATACCGCTGCAGTTGTAGCTGTGCCGCCAATAATACATACTGATGCCATCGACTGCTTTGAGAAGTGTATCAAATGGTCTGAAGAAAACAACGTGGAACAGGAAAAAATATTTTTATTGAAAAGCCTACATCAAATGGCACAGGATCTCAAAATTTCTCGCCCACAAAAGCAAATGAGCATAACAAATTTCTTTTCAGTTGAATAATGCTCATATTTTTGTTATAAAATTCAACTTTTATTAATCTTATTGTATGCATTTTCCATTGTATATGTATTTATTTCAACCAATGCTTATGAATTCATGAATAAATAGTTATTTTTAAACTTATATGTACCAATATTAATTTAGTTTTCGTTTCCGATAAAACGAATATTTCAGTTTAACGAACGGTCCCAACATTATATCATTCGTTATATTGGAGTACCACTGTACTTACAAAAATTATGCAATACTATTCCTTGCTTCATTGCGCAATATATCTCAAAGGGATATTTCGGTATCTCAAGTACTTTGAAAGATAACTCAATTAAACTATAGATGGTCGAAAAAGCGACTTCGCCAAAATGTATGGGTAATGTATACTATATCACATTACCTATAAGCTTTCCTTAAAAAAATAAAGGAAGAACGAATTGCTAAATAATACATTTATTAAAAACAAAAAAGCGACATTTTGTATTGTTGTAATATAATTCATTAAGAATAAAAAAAACATGAGTATTCAAGTATGTACATAGAAACAATCAAGGCTCCAAAAAAATGTGTACTGTTTTTAATTTTAAAATGTTTGGCAGGACTCGCAAACAAATATTGCTTGACGCTTAGGGAGACATTTGCTATGTGCCCAAACTAAACTAAACTAAACTAAACTTGGACCCAAGCAATACTTCCTTTATCCGTCTCAAAGGTTTTGTTGCAAAAAGCGCACGCAGTATCCTTACTAGGTGGTGTTTTCGCCCAACATTCCTCATCTGAACTAGGAAGATGCAAGCTTTTTTCCGACTCTCTCGAAGAAGTTTCCCTAGTTTTGGTTGCCCGTTGTGTTTTGGTTTTACGTGAATGCGGTATGTCTTTTACATTTCCTTTTTTCTGACGCTTTTCAACATTTCTGATGCTTTCCTCCAAAAGCGCTTTATATGGTGATGTTGTTAACACTGTCGATTCTGATCGTTTGCCTCTGGAGCTGGTAGACAGTTTTAGCTTAGGTGGTGGGGATATCTGCCAAGGTGTGACGAAATTTTTCATCGCTGCCCTACTTGTGCTGGCCACTGGTTCTTCTAAAAATATATCTTCTATAGGTTGAGTATCTTTCAGCGGATTTTCTTGGCGTTGCTCCATAAAATCACTTTCCTGGAAAATATTTTTATCAAAGGGATAGATACCAGTGCATTTGAACCCATTAATTGCTATCTGTGCCGTTTGAACTTTCAGATAAGCCTTTGAAAACAGCTCAACTACATCAAATTGTGTCACCTTTCGGCCTTGCTCTCGCATAAATCGTCTTATTTCGTCATTGTAATATGTTTTAAGAGGACCCATAAATGCTTTATCTAAGGGTTGCATTTTGTGTGTACAATGAGGTGGCAATGATAAGATAATGACGCCATTTTGACGAGCCTTATCCAAAACATCAACATTTCGCGTATGACTGTAGTGGTCATTTAAAATAGCAAGATTGGGTTCTCCTTTGATGGATTAGTGAATCGCAAAAAGTGATCAAACCACGCGGTAAATATTGGTATTTGTATCAATCCCGATATGTAACAAGCAGAATCAGAACCAGGGGGAGCATGTTTCATTAAAAGCGGAGAGGGATTTTTTCTTGGAAAAATGAAAAATGGTGGAACAAAGGCTCCTCCTGCGCTCATGCAGCTTACAACTGTTAAGAGAGATCCTCTTTCTGCTGAAGTCATGCAACCAATTTGCCTTTTGCTGCTAAAATTGTTGGCTGCTTACTTTGCACGATAGACACTCCTGTCTCATCAACATTCCATATTCTAGTTGCAGAAAATTTATGCTTCTCAAACTCCTGCTCCAATAAATTATAGAACTTGCTCATATTTTTCACATTGAATCCTTTGATTCTCTCGATTGAGGTAGGGTAAAGGTGGGTAATATGGACCACGTGGGTAATATGGACCACCTAGTTATCTTGAATTTCAGTTGTTAAATCCTCCGTTATTTTCGTTTGATTTCTTCGTCTATTCGCGCAAGTTTCCTCAGTTTCAATTTACCGTTCAGCAAGTGCGGATATTCGAGCAATAGTGATTTTTGTAAAATAGTGGTTGCTGATAATTATATTTGCGTAAGCGAATTTTACTTTTTTACTTAAAATTTATTGTGGAACGAATAAATTGACAAATAATGTGTGTTAAATAAATACTTTTTGCTAATTTTGAATGTTTATAGTTTAATAAATATAGTTCAGATTGGAATTAAACTCAGTTATATCGCCACCACATGTTGAGTGTAATATGGACTACCACAGTAGAGGCTAATATGGACTAATGGTCCATATTACCCGCAGAACAATTCTTACTCTTTTAGCTCGATTATCTTTAAGTTCATTAAGATCTTATTAATGTAGGATATGACTCCTGGTAAGCGTAAAAATTGGAATCCCGAGGACATGACAAAGGCGATCACAGCGGTGCGATCTAATACCTGCGGTTATCTGAAAGCAGCTAAGATGTACAATGTCCCTAAGTCAACTTTAATAAGGCTAGCGTTAAAGAAATACACCGAAATCGAAAAGGTCGTAAACACTAAATTAGGGCGCAAACCAGTTTTTCCTGAAAATTTTGAAAAGATGTCGGTGGAGTACGATTTGACAATGGAATCGAAACTATTTGGTCTAAGCAGAATGGATGTTAAGTACTTAGCCTATCAACTGGCTGAAAAAAATAATATTATGCACCCATTTTCAAAAGAAAATCAGTTCGCGGGTAAGGATTGGCTGCGCTTGTTTTTAAAGAGGAACCCAAATTTAGCGTTCCGCTCTCCGACGGGAACTTCATTGGCAAGAGCACGAGGTTTCACAAAAGATAATGTGAATACCTTTTTTGATATCCTTGAAAAGGAAATGGACAATTTTATTTATTCAGCCTACAATGTTTTTAACGTTGATGAAACAGGCATAAGTGTCGTTCCATCAAAATTACCCCAAGTATTGTCAAGGAAGGGTAAAAGGCAGATTGGTAGCCTTACTTCTACAGAGAGAGGATCTACGATAACAACTATTGTTTGTATGAGTGCGGGTGGAATATTTGTTCCACCACTATCTATATTTCCACGAAAGAAACGCTCAGATTTGTTGCTAAGAGGAGCGCCGCCGGGATCAATATACGAATGTCATCAATCCGGTTGAGTTCAAACATACATTTTTACAATATGGTTTCGACATTTCATAATATGGTGAAATATGGGTTCAATGTGTCTCTTGCAAAAATTGGAGCCATGAGGAATGTGCTGGTTGTGAACAAGATCTCTTTATATGCGACATGTGTACACAATAATCACTTCGGCTAATATGGACTACCTGGTCCATATTACCCCCCAATATTTTTTTTTCGCGTTTCTGGGTATTTTTACGTTTTTTTAGTTTATAATATATTTTGCGTTTGGAGTTATTGTTTCACAAAAAAAAAATAAAAATGAATTGTTTTTTTAAGTTAATCAAATAAATTTGATTGTATTATTGCATGTATTTGGTGACCTATATACCAAAAAAGGATTGGTGGTCCATATTTGCCTTCTTTACTCTACCTGTGGCAGAGCGTAAGCTTATTTCCGTTTTATGTCTATTTAGAAAGCTACGCAACCAATCTCTTCCGGCGCATTCCTTGATTATGGAAAATGGGTTCTCTATATTATTTCGCTTTGCTAATTGAAATGCAAGCGAACGCACATCACTTCGAGTGAGCCCCCAAAACTTTGCCTCCATTTCTCTCAAATATCTTACCAGCTCTAATTCAACATCTCGGTTAAAAACCGGCCTACGTCCCAATGGAATAGCTAATATTTCGTCGATTGTTTTATCGCTTCGGGCAGCTCTTTGCAAGGTTGCAAATGGGACACCATACGTTTTCGATGCCAGAAGTATTCCCATCTTTTCGGCTCTTACAGCCTGTATGGCTTTTTTCATGTTTTCTGCATTCCACTTACGAATTTCCCTTTTCTTCGGCATTGCGAAAAACTATAATTTAAGAAGAGTATTACTTTTACCTACAAGATACGTTGTGTGATATTATGTTTGTTTAATATGATATACTATATCACAATGGACAACATTGACTATATCACATTAGCCAAACTCGAGTTTAAAATAATAAAATATTTGTTTCACAAAAAAAAAATTATTTGGGCTAAAAATTACCTGAATTACTGTTAATTATATTAACGAAAGATCAAGTAAAAATGACTAGAATTCTAAAATATGAATTAAACTCTGAATAATCATTTGTCGAAACACGCGTTGAAATATTGGTGACCGCACCAGATATTGGTATGCAGACCAGGCTTTACACGATGCGACGGTATGTCATACTTGACATGTAGTACAGACAAGTCTGCAAGTGTATTCAGTGCTTAAAGGTGGAATGAATTTATCCATTTCGAGCATTAAGTGAGCAAGAAAGTCATTTTCGTTAGTTTTCACAATAATCGTTAGTTTCCTCGCTTATTGATACATTTTGGAGGAATAAACGAGGCTAATCATAACTATTAATTGTTGTGAAATTCTTTTGTGTGAAAATATTTATTTTTAGCGTCACTTAAGACGATTAGTGAAAAAGAAATTGAAAAATTAGTCAAGAGACTACTTCTTATGAAGAGGCGTCGAAACCAAATGAAATTGTAATATTAACACATTTGAATAGTCAATGTGAAACTACTTTTTATAATAATTGTAAAAAAAATTCAGTAAACAATAAAATGTAACTTTTCACCAGAAGAATGCTTCTTGGATATTTAAAAAATGCATTTCTAATAAATGCTGTAATGAGTTACTCAAAATTTAAAAAATTGACGGAGAAGTTCCACTATCTAAAGAAACACTGCTAAAAACTGAACGGTCCATCAACGCCTTCAGACGTATGAGCTTTCCTTAACAGAATTAAAAATAAAAACTTTTGACTTCGACTTATAGAATTTTCATTAAAACATAACATTTTTAAAAAAGCTGTAAGATATATATTTATACAAAGTTTTATTTATTTACTTCGCATAAAGTTTTATGTGCATATGTACGTTAAAACATGTATTCTGTAATTTTGTCTATTGTCAATTCAAAAGTTCGATTTATGGAGAACTTCGAGTTATAGAAGTTCCACTGTATTTACAACACTGTTTATATTTTTGTCTGTCAGATTTCTGGAGACAAATCTACCTCTTCTCTGGTTACGGAGGTCAAAAAGAGCTCAATAGAAGGCTCGGTTTGCTCTCCATTAGAAATTCAAAAGAAGTGATCTTAAAGAGGGATCACTCTGTGACATGCTTTGTCAAAAATAAGTAATAAATACATGGGCCTCGGATCATTGTGGAGTAATCCATTGCTCGCAAAGTAGCAATATAAGATTATATTCCGATTTTTTACTGGGAGTAGTCGGCACGGGAGGAATTGTTACTGTGTAGGTGAGCATGAAAGATAGGATAACCAATGAGAACTCTGTAACCTTCCTTTTTGGATAAATCAAAAATAAATAATAATAATTATGATTAAAATAATAGTGGTACTCATTTAACGATGCAATGATATAAATATAGTAAATTTGCAATATAGCAACAAATGTTAAATGAGCGCTCTTTGGCAATATTGTGGTAATATCAGCTTATTGTGAATTAATTGTAAGCATGCCATGAATGCCACTGAAAAAGGTCTCGCATATTTGCAAGATTGTCGTAAAATGAAATGCATGTATAAATTAACAGCTGTTTTACGATATTGTAATTTTACGATGTTGCCATACGTTTACGACGTTAAATGAGTATCTCTAATATTTTTTGATATAATATGCTTAATAACTTATATATTGATTTCATTGATTTCCGCTGTAAGAAGAAGAAAGTATACAATCGATACTATCGATAGTTCTAAACCCGCGCCAAGTGTCTTTTTAGTAGTATTTATCAACCCTCGCGAATTGTCTTGCGTTTTCCTTCATTCTATTGCATTGGTATCGCAATTTCTTTCTATGTATTATCTACTATCTACTTGTAGGTTTCTACATCGATGTGATGTGAGTCGGCACAAATGTGCCAAGCAGTACTGACCACTGCTCAACAATGATAGAAGACAAGATTACGACAGACTGAAGCGTTCACGACCCACGAATGGGAATAGGCAACAGAAGAATTGTCAAATGGAAAACGGAAATGCTATGTACAGTGAAAGAAATTGAACATGAAATAGATACAATATCACTTTAGTTAACAATATTTAAATACTAAATAATAATTATTTTTTCACTTATTTTTTATATAAAGTAATGCACTACCGATCACTTCGATTGTTTGTCTTGGTTTGAATACTCTGTACTACGTCATCATATTATATATACATCCAGGCACTACACACTTCATTTTAACGAATAAATACATTTTTGGCTTAGAATTTTAAATAATAATTAAGCACTAGCCTTGACTTCAGCTCTTTGTTTTGGTTTTATTGTTTTGTACCACCGTGCAATTTGTAAATTTTTCTTTTGTTTTTTGTTTTGCTCGCGTGTTCGGGGTCGTGAAAGTTGTCACTCAACAGGAACTTAAAACCCAAAAAAGCTAACTGTAAACGAATGTCGTAATCTTGTCTTCTATCATTCTTGCCACTGCTCTAACGAGAGTACACTAACAATTTGATTTTACTCACTTGTTCATTGGTCAGGATTAAAATTAACATGAATGAGTTCGGTACACTGATCGGCACGAGTGGAATTTTACTCACTTGTTCATTGGTCAGAATTAAAATTAACATGAATGCGTTCGGTACACTGATCGGCACGAGTGGAATTTTACTCACTTGTTCATTGGTTAGAATTAAAATCAACATAAATGAGTTCGGTACACTGATCGGCACGAGAGGAATTGTGACTATCATTCGTATCATTTTATTCATTCAGCTGTACTTTTGGTGTTTCTTGGTGCTATGAGTCATTTAATTTGATTCAATTATTGGCTCATGAGACAATTGAGCACTTCAACGGCTCGTATCAAGAGAAACTTACTCATTGACAGGGAATCACCCTGTCTAATGCTGGCCATTCATAGTCAACCAGTTCGTCGAACAAGAAATACATTTGCCCACCAACGAGTACAAGTAAAACCTCGATCGATATCGAACGGCTCGCAGAGGTTCATCCCGATAGCAGATAGTTGTGTTCAGTGTCATTCTGCATAACCGTTTTCCAACCGTCCATCTAAAGATACTTGCTTTGCTTACCTTGGCGTTGAACTCGTCTAAAATATACAATACGGTATCCCCTAACAGCCTTCGAAAAAAGGGACGACCGAAACTAAGGTGGAAGGATCAAGTGAATGTAGACTTAGCGAAGCTTGAACTTCCCAACTGGTGCCGTAGTGCGCAAAGCAGAGGCGACTGTACTGCCAAATTGATAATTGATAATTCCTCTTGATAAATACTATGAATGTAGTTACCAAAGAAGTAGTTACTACACGTGAAGAGTACTAGTTCTGAAAATATATATGTAATATTGTGTATATGTATATTGTGTTATCGCAACAGGGAGATTATTTAACACAACAGACGAGAAAAGTTTAGTGAGCTTATTTTCGACTTGAATAACTTTGTCAGTGTCAATGCCCTTAACAAGAGAGCTTTTTCTGCGTGTAATATAGTCTTATACATATGCATGTACATACAAATATGTATTTATATACACACCCTGGCCATTTGCTTTTAGCATTGACCATGGTGTAATAAAAAGAAAAGTTGTTTGTTGTAATTTTCTTAACATGCGTACATATGGATGTGTACATACATATACATATATATATACAAACAAACATACATATATCTTTTTTTCCAGTAATACCTACTAACAACATTCCTATACAAAATTAAAATAATTTTGTAGTATAACTGCTCTCGAGGTAATTATTTTTCTCCTTTAAATTGTTTTTAAAACATTGGTATGAATATGTCGATATTTTTTCCGGACACCGAAGAGTTAGTCAAGACGGTAGTAACTGGGTATCTGTGAAGAGCTAACGAAGATAGGGTAGTTATTGAACAGTAAGAACATAGATAGAATATCCATGCTGTCTAGCATTAATGGGTATGCATTTACGGTTCGGTCGATTTTATGTAGCTGTTTTTGGTATAGCGACGCAAAGCATTCTCTCTAGCAGTTCATTCTGAGTAAAAATGTTAGAAAATACCTGCTTTTATTTATGCACATATGTATGTATGCGTATATAAGTATACAAGTGTTCAGATATGAATGTATATGTAAATATATTAAGTACGTACGGTTCCTTCGGATATATCAAAAAACTTTCACTTTTCTTAGAGGCAATCACTCTCAAACCACCCCTAGAAAAGTGGTGGGATTTCGCATTCTTGGCTGTGGTTTTTTGTTCACTGCTGCGCAATGAAATACATATTTTCAAAAATTGCCAAATTGCTGGAAAGGTTGTATGTATATATATATGTATGTACCCGTGTATGCATTTGAGAAATGTGAAATGGAAAGTCGAATAAGAGTATCAGCGGCATTAGAAAACACGGCATAGTTCAATGAACTCGATGGAGCTTATGGTACCTTGGAAGGAATTGCATCCACTCAATGAAAACATTAAAGTATACTGAAAAGAAAATTGTCATGCATACATACAGGCATATGTATGTATATGTAAATAATGATATACAAATGTATGTAGGTAAAGCGGTGTGTTGGTGGAGCCCAATTGCAAAAGTTTTCATCATACTTAGGCCTATATAGCAATCACTGGTTGTGTATATGTTTAGTACGTATAGGCTCGATCCAGAAGGGTATAGAGAGTTTTCGCAGGCAAAAGAAAATGGATTTAACAAGCAGTTGTTTTATTCTGAAATATACCAAGAAAATTCATACTTACTAATATTATAATAAAATATACAAAAAGTTAAAATAAAATAGAACCACTGGTAAATCCACTGTTTGATCTTTGATTAGAATTACGAATTACTTTATACACCATGTCAATTTGAGTCCACTCACATATAGTGATATTTACATATTAGGGCTCTTAAAATTATTCGATTAACCTGAAAACCGATTATTCGAATATCCGGTTTGTAACCGTTCGTACGAATATTAACCGGTTAGCACTATTCGGTTAGTCGCAATGTTCCGACTATTCGAATAGTCGTTCTACTGCGGTTATTCGAATAGTTATACTGTCACTATTCGAATAAATGAAAATTGTTTGCAGTCTAAAAGCCTTTGATTTTCCATATATATGTCCGTATTTTCCAGATATATACAATGTGCGGTATAAATCGGTTGAGAGGTGTTCGGGCAGAAGGGCACGAGCAAAACCGACCACTGACCGACCCAAAAAAAACGGTTCTTCACAGAAAACCGACTACCCACTCGTCGAAGTTTTGCCCCAAAATGCTCCAAAACCCCACCCACCGACCGCCCACACTGCCACGAGTGTGTCCCAAAAAAATCGGTTCCAAAAAGTAACCGGTTACTGCAGTACTAGGCATATGCCGCAAAAAACCGAAAAAATTCGGTAGCAAGTGGGTAGGGGTATAAAATAGCGAACTTAAGGAACATACCACGCAGTGTTGTATCAGTCATATTTTAATTTTGCATGTGAAGCAACAACAGTTTTGGTATGACAGTCATAAAAAAATAGCGAGTTTTTTGTTAGTTTTAATGTTTCACTTTTTTCAATAAAAATAAGAAAATTAATGAACTTGCACTATTCGAATAGTCGACAACGAACGGTTAACCGAATAGTCGAAAATTTGCGGTTAATCGAATAGTCGATGACTGACGACTATCCGAATAGTGCAAACCGAATATTATTATTCGGATAATGCCCTATTCGGTTAATTCGGTTAGTCGATTAGTCGAATACCAAGAGCTCTAGTACATATATGTATATGTAAGTTTGAGTAAACTTTAGGGTTATAAAATGTTTCGATATTAAAATGACTAGATACAGAAGGACAACATTATCTAACCAGAACTTCTAATAAGGACTAACCAAATGAACTAATAGTCTGGATAAAAGCACAAACAAATGTTTATCCCTAATGATTAATATCTTGGGTCATAAGTGGTTTAAGCCGGAGGCAAAACTTTACTTTGTGCAAACATTTTGAATACCAGGAGTGGTACGATACATTGATGGAACTCATACAGCTCTGGTAAAACTCTTTGTGAACGAACATCTTTTTTTTTAAACAGAATTGGTGTTTTCAGCATAAATGCGATGATTGTACGAGTGAATTTTTATTGTGTTTCTAAACTACTTATTGAGTTTCTGAAACACGTAGTGGGCTCTTGGGGTAACCACGGCTTCTCTGCTTGCCAGTGGACGTCGTCTCCGATACACTAACTTCCTGCCCCAAAACGTCGAGAATCTTGAATGCCTTCAACTGTCGCGAAAATTCCACAAATCCTGGCAACACCTTCCTTACTATTTGTTAATATATGCTTATTGTTGTAAAATATTATTATTTTTATTTTATTTTTTTATTAAATACGAACATTGTAATATATGTATGTTCCCGAGCAGGGCGACAAAACGATTTGCTGATGTTCGCAAAAACCAAAACGTAACGATTTATAGAATATGTCAAACGATTTGAAAATGGAAAATGTGAAAATATTGAAATTATGCGATATATAAAACACGATAATAAATACCTTTGTATATAATTTAAAATATCGGTTGAAAATAACTTGTGATTGATATTTGGCGTAATGAATCACATCTTTGATCCCATATTCGCCCTATATATGAAACCACTTCATCACATTTAGAGCTTCAAAAGGTTCTGCGTGAGATGTTACTTCAAATAAATCCCCATACTGTTCAAATCAGTCATAAATGGTTTCTCCATCAGTTAAGATTAGGAATCCAGCCTTCATCGCACCCTTCGCCAATGCTAAGAATTTTCATTGCTTCAGTTATTTCTTTAAAATGAAGAATTATATAAAGCTAATTTTAATAATGTCCTTCGCCTTTTGTAATATTTGCGATTCCACAAAACTTATCGTAACATGTATCGTTGTACCGTCAAAACATTTTTGATTTGGAAATCGATGTTCAGATAGTTGGGATTCTATTGAAGTTTGCATTCAAACAGTTCAGAAAAGAATTAAATATGGTTTGACTGCCACGAAAAATCTCTATCCTAGACTAGAATACCGTAAAAATTCCATGCAAAATCATCCAATCGTTTTGAAGTCACTCATGGTTTTCTGAATTTTGTCACAACGGTCAGATGGATCATAAGGTCATTCACGAATGAAAAAGCTTTGCGCGCAATGACTGTTGTCTAAGTATGTACATATGTAAGACTCAAGCCTAGGGCCAATATAATAGGTACCTCACAGTACGAAGAAGAGATGGAAATCATAGTTTGTATAGTATTTAATTGTAGTATTCAGAACATATTTATATTTATGATTAGATAAATAGAAATCCGGAAATCACCGGAAGGTACGAAGGAAAAGGAAAGGACTTCACATGACGACGCGATTATTCTTCCACCAACTGTAAGTACATATATGTATGTATATTACAAATTAATAATTAAAAAGAGGTTTGGATATACATCTATTTGTATGTATGTATATATGCATACACATGCATATATGAATGTACGACCGCATATGTGAACCTGCACGTACATACATACATATGTTTGTTCATCATGAAAATATAGTATCTCAGCCTTTGATCTAACCAAAAGAAGTATCTACAACAGCGCAAGTCTCAGACGAAATTTCGTAACAGAGGTCTTTGAACTCCAATTTCGAGACATGGAAAATAGGTCACGGAATTTACGCAGTGCTAAGAGTTAACTATAAGTGTATTGGAAAAATTTGTGTAGTGTAAATAGTATACGGAATGTTTATATGTATGTGCTTATGCGTGTACAATTGTATTGAGCGATGCGCAGTGAAAGAGAGGAGAGAGGAACCAACTCACATGCAATTATTGTCGTGGTACGCACACAAGCTTTACACATACATACATATGTATGTATATACATATTTAGTCGGCGCTGTAACCTTAACTTCAAGAGGAAAATTGTTGCGCATACGCATAGCATTGCTAAAATGTACGAAGGAAAACTCCATCCTTAGATATTTAAATATGTATACTTATATATGTATGTATATACAAACACTGCGCGTCGTCAGGATTGCGACAAATTGAAGAAAAAACAAGTAAGGAAGGGCTAAGTTCGGGTGTTACGGAACATTTTATACTCTCGCAATTTATTTATTTAACTTTATTTACATATATAATTTAATACACAATTTGACCCACGTATTCGTCATATATATTGTATAAAGTCCATTGAAATTTGGAAACCATAATATTAGGTTAGAAGCACCGAGGTCCTCGTGTTCGATATATGGGGCCTTGAAAACCTATGGTCCGATTTTGGCGATTTTTAGAATGGGGCTGCCACACTATTAACACTAGTACTTACTTTATATATTGTAAAGTAAACGATTCAGATTGTCTTCTAAGTTCTGGTATATAGGAAGTAGGCGTGGTTGTGAAGCGATTTGGCATATTTTCACAACATATCATTGGGATGTAAGGAAACTATTACAAACCAAGTTTCATTGAAATCGGTTGAGTAGTTCCTGAGATATGGTTTTTGACCCATAAGTGGGCGACGCCACGCCCATTTACCATTTTGTAAAAAAATCTGAGTGCACCTTTCATCTGCCATTTCTTGTGTGAAATTTAGTGTTTCTGACGTTTTTCGTTAGTGAGTTAACCCACTTTTAGTAATTTTCAACCTAACTTTTGTATGGGAGGTGGGCGTGGTTATGACCCGATTTCTTTCATTTTTGGACTGTATTAGGAAGTGGCTAAAAACAACGACTGCAGAAAGTTTGGTTTATATAGCTCTATTGGTTTGCGAGATATGTATAAAAAACTTAGTAGGGGGCGGGGCCACGCCCACTTCCCCAAAATAATTACATCCAAATATGCCCCTTCATAGTGCGATCCTTCATACCAATGCCAAGAAATAAGTGTTGCAAGTTTCATCAAGATATCTTAATTTTTACTCAAGTTACAGCTTGCACAGACGGACGGACGGACGGATAGACAGACATTCGGATTTGAACTCCACTCTTCACCCTGATCACTTTGGTATATATAACCCTATATCTAACTCGTTTAGTTTTGGGTGTTACAAACAACCGTTATGTGAACAAAACTATAATACTCTCTTTAGCAACATTTGTTGCGAGAGTATAATAATATTTAAGGGCTATACCAGTGTAACCCATGTCAAATTAGGCGATTTTCGTAAATTTTTTTCAAAGAAAGTACTCGATCGAATGTTTCAAAGTTTATTGGACATAATAACGTATATTTTCAGCTATATTTTAAAGATGTGCTGTCTTCGGAGGTGCCAAAAAAAAGTTACACAACTGCTGACATGATTCCGGCCGAATGAGTAGCTAAAACAAAAAAAAAATTGAAAAGGTTATTAAAGTTAAATATATTTCCTATATAATGAAATATATCAAAAAAAAATTTTTTTTCTTCAATATTTCTTTATTTATTGAATCAGCTTTGTTTAAAGCCTAACAATAAGTATTAAAATCTTAAATCTATTTACAACTAAGTAAGCTCAAGAATGTGGTTGAGCTGTTTTGGGAGAACGTTGCTCTTTAGTAGGCAGGTAAATCTCTTCTTTTTAAACGTGTTTGATTGCAGGAATATACCAAGGCATTAGCAAATGGGTTTGGATGTTCATGAAGTTTAGAAATATATTTCTTTCTGCTGTCCTCTATTTCCTTCCTTACCATAGGAATATGAAGATCTTTATGGATATTTTCGTTACGCATGTACCATGGTGAACCAGTTATTGTTCTAAGCATTTTAGATTGGAATCTCTGAATTATATCAATGTTGGTTGCACAGGTCGTACCCTACAGTTGAATACCATACATCCAAATCGGTTTTATGATTGCATTGTATAACAGGACTTTCACAGGATATTTTTGAAAGTATAAACTAGTTTCCGACCGATACCAAAATTTTGGCCGATGTCGATTCTTTCATCAACAACATTATTTAGTAAATTAGTATAGTAACAAAATAAAAACAAAAACAAATAACATCACAAAATAGGTAAACAACTCAATTCATATGTAAATATGAAGTTGTTTAGTGATTTAATTAATATTCAGAACTAAATAAATTATTATTATAAGACATATGTTGATAGAACAAATAAGTTATTCGCGTTTTCTCAAAGCGAATCTGCAATCAGCAATATAGCTTTTTTCCTTTCCTTTTTTTGCTTATTCGAATGTTCATAATTTCAGAAAAATATCCTGTGAAAGGTAAGGTCGTATCTTGAATATTTTTTGAATGGCAGCGTTCTAAAGAGCAATCGCTCACATGTATAAGCCGCTATAAACTTTAAACGCGTTTTTCTCGAAACGCCTTTTAACAAAATTACTGACATCATAACTCAACGAGATATTGACCGATCAACTTCAAATGTTCTTGAATATATTTACTATACAATGACCTACGATCTTTTTGATTTGTTGAAAATTGTCAATTTGGCATTTAAAAAATGACCATTTCTTACCTAAAAAATCGAATTTTTTTTCAGAACTACGCCATTTTGTTATTGTTTGATATCTTTCAATAATCGTAGGTCATTGTATAGGGAATATATTCAACTTTAATAACCTTTTTAAATTTTTGTGGTTCAATTACTCATATGTCATGTCATGTCAGCAGTTGGGGAACTTTTTTTTTGGCACCTCCCAAGACAACCCATAACTCCTTTATTTTTCAAAATTTTTGTAAAATAAAAATCTTAAAATATAGTTGAAAGAAAGTACACCTTATTATGTCCAAAAATCTTCGAAACATTCGACCGAGTACTTTCTTTAAAAAAATTCACTAAAATCGCCTAATTTTTCATGGGTTACACTGGGTTTATGGACAAATATGAGCATTTAGGCCAATATTCGAAAATAGTAGGTCTAGTAAAAAGAATCCGTTATTTTCAAAGAGATGACTTTTGTCATCTTAGAAACTTCGGAAGCTTGTTTGGGAGGTTCTTTTCCATGAACCTTATTATACGAATGCTTCTATAATAGTGACTTTATGACATTATCTTCAAAATCTCAACAATTTTAAACAAAAGTGTACATACATATTTGACATAAATCGAATGTTTCTAGCAGTACTAAATAAAACCTTTCATTAATGCAAAATTGTTGAATTTCTTTATACTAGATTTAAATTATCACCATGATTAATTGTTAGTTTAGTCAAATGTGATTCACTGTATTTTATATGGTAAACAGAAGAATTCAAATTTTATGCTCTAAAGAAGTCAAAAAAGAAAAAAAAATGTATTTTAGTATAATCCGCAAGAAGTAGAAATAATCGGCTAAGAATCGGCCAAATATGGCCGATGCCGATACCAAGGCCGATTAATCGGCCGGTCTCTAGTTTAAACTATCGAATAAGCGAAAAAGCCTTATTAGGATCGCAAATACACTCGGGTCAAATTCGTAACGGTATAGGGAGCCATATCATATTATGATACCCGCGAATTGCAGTTTTTAACGCTAAATATGAATGCAAATAAATTTAATTGAATTCGAAAACGATGATTTCCCGTTTTTTTTTTAATATTTTTGGCAATCCAGATGATATTCACGGCATAACAATTCCTAAATTCAGCTTGTCCGGTCTCAAAAACATTGATACAAAGCCAAAATATCGGTGTTTTGAAGTGGCCGCCATACTCTCCAGACCTTAATATTATAGATAACGTCTGGGGATGGTTGGTTAGAAAGGTGTATGAGAGTGGTAAAAAATATACCACCAAAAGGGAAGTAATCGATGATATAATACACATTTGGTCAACACTTACACTAGATTTTATTAAAAAACTATAGGGTTTCCCCCTAATAAAATCATTTAAGGTTTTTATTTACAAAAAAAGGTGGCACTCCCCATTTCTAATTTAAGTTGAAAATATTGGAATTATAAATTAAAAATGTTAAGTTTAATTTTAGGGTAGCAAATTTTTAAAATGTTTTGGTTTTTAATTAATTAAAATTGTATAATGAATCGTATGTGTCCTTTTCTAGCTTATTTTGAGGCAAATTGCTTGGAGAATGTTAGGAAAAACTTATGTAGCTTTACCTCAAATACTATGGATAACATTTGGTATCAATCAACCATGTTTGAGGGGGAGGCGCTATCCTGATGACGCGCAGTGTATGTATGAATGTATCTGCATAAATACATTTGTATATGTATATGTATGAAAGTAAGCTATCCTGCACTGAAACAAAAAAATAATCTAGAATAATAGAAGCTAGACTTTTCTGGCGACAATCAAAAGAGGAACGAAAATATCAGGCTTATAACAATGTTTTAGAAAGGTAGTTCAGAAAGAGTCCATTGTTATGTCGGTGAATGAGTATTAAAATAAAAAATAATGGATGCTGAAATTGGATGGATTAAATGTTTCCGATAATATAGTATGTAAATGCACAAGATACTTACAAATCTGTTTTGAACCAGTAAGATAGAAGTGTATTTCTGACTAAATGCGGACAGTTCGCAGCTACGAGGACATCATCATGGAAAAATAGGCTAAAAACGAAAAAAAAAAATACTTACTATCTATTTGGGCTTGCTTGTTAAGTATTATGTAGTTATACATTTTATTTTGACATTTAACCAAGGTATGCTTGAGACCATGTTTCCTCGCAATTTTATTAAGATAACTCACACATTGAGCGATATATTGTGTATATATACTAAAAATTGTTACGTACTTCGGGGGAATGTATGTACGTATGTTTATTAACATAATAATCAAAAATTTTGACATTGAACTCTTCAAATCCGTGATATTTTAAATTTTACAATTCCTTTTATTTTTTTAACTGATTAGCCGGATTTCAACCATTTTCACCATGAAACTATAGAATAACCATAATTATACGTTCACTTACATATGTACATATATATTATATACTTAAATAAACATTTCTAAAGTTATAAGTTTTTATACACTTATACACACTCTCCCATACATATGTATGTACTTTCCCGTTTCGTCCGTGGGTTTATTTATAAAAAAGTAAAATTAGGACAAATCGGACACGAAATTATATTTTATTTGCAATGGAAACTTGATTACGACCTCTAGTCTTTGGTGTCAGTTGTCTTTCTCTCTGATTATGAAAGCGTTGGGAAAGCTCAGAGTTTGACGCCCTAGTGCAAGCTTGTATATTTCTAATATTATATTAGCTGTTATCGATTGGCTAACTGCTATAGACAAGCCAATCGAACAAACTTTCCAAATTTTCATAAGAACTGGCAGCACTGAAATCGACTTGTCTATACTTGGTTGCACTGAACTCTTCTACCATCGTCCATGTCTTACGTTTACTGCAACAAATTTAATTTTTATTAACCCTAGAAGGGTACTGTGAGTAATATTTACTCACATACGGAATAGATTTCGATTCTCAAGCGCGTACTTGGGAGGTTTTGAAATTTTTTTCAGCAAGCAGCTGCGATTTCTTGTTTCTCGACTCTCTGACACGCGATTGCGATGCGAAGAGAATGACTTGCGGGACGATTTTCAGTTTCAGATTAAAATTCTCCATCACGGAGTCTTTTTTACACCCTCACCTGGGAACTATTTCCAGAAAGTTGAGATTCTAGCAATAAATATAGCCTATGTTACTTGGGGTGCCCCACCGTCAACAAACTGATTGGACCTTATCAGTGTGGCTTTAGACCTGGAAAATCAACAACTGACCAGATATTCACCATGCGCCAAATCTTGGAGAAGACCCGTGAAAAGAGGATCGACACACACCACCTTTTTGTCGATTTTAAAGCAGCTTTCGACAGCACGAAAAGGAGCTGCCTTTATGCCGCGATGTCTGAATTTGGTATCCCCGCAAAACTGATACGGCTGTGTAAGTTGACGTTGAGCAACACCAAAAGCTCCGTCATGATTGGGAAGGACCTCTCCGAGCCGTTCGATACCAAACGAGGCTTCAGACAAGGTGACTCACTATCGTGCGACTTCTTTAACCTGATGCTGGAAAAAATTATAAGAGCTGCAGAGCTAAACAGGGAGGGTACCATCTTCTATAAGAGTGTACAGCTCCTGGCGTACGCCGATGATATTGATATCATCGGAAGCAACAACCGCGCCGTTTGTTCTGCTTTTTCCCGCATGGATAAGGAGGCGAAGCGAATGGGTCTGGAGGTGAATGAGGACAAGACGAAATATCTCCTGTCATCAAGCAAACAGTCGGCGCATTCGAGTCTTGGCTCCCACGTCACTGTTGACAGTCATAACTTCGAGGTCGTAGATAATATCGTATGCCTGGGAACCTGCATCAACAACACGAACAATGTCAGCCTCGAAATCCAGCGCAGAATAACTCTTGCCAACAGGTGCTACTTTGGACTGAGTAGGCAATTGAACAGTAAAGTCCTCTCTCGACGAACCAAAATCAAGCTCTACAAGTTGCTTATCATTCCCGTCCTGCTCTACGGTGCAGAAGCTTGGACGATGTCAACATCAGATGAGACGACACTAGGAGTTTTCGAGAGGAAAATTTTGCGCAAGATTTATGGTCCTAAGAACATTGGCTACGGCGAATACCGCAGACGATGGAACGATGAGCTGTACGAGTTATACGACGACATTGACATAGTTCAGCGAATAAAAAGACAGCGGCTACGCTGGCTAGGTCATGTTGTCCGAATGGACGAAAACACTCCAGCCCTGAAAGTGTTCGATGCAGTACCCGCCGGAGGAAGCCGAGGAAGGGGAAGGCCTCCACTCCGTTGGAGGGACCAGGTGGAGAGCGACCTGGTTACACTTGGGATCTCCAACTGGCGCCGAAGGAGAGAGAGAGATGGCGCACTATCGTCGATTCGGCTATAACCGGCTAAACGGTTGCAACGCCAATAACACACACACATGTTACTTGGGGTGAATGTAGCTTTCCAATGATGGAAGAATTTTTGAAATCGGCTCAGTAGTTTTCGAGTTTATTCAATACAAAGATAATTCAAATCTTTCCTCTTTATCATAGTAGTATAGATGTATACAACATAAAGCCGACAGCAGTGTATTAAGGTATCTCATTTAAAAAATGATCGATATTTTGGAAAAAATAAGCCATAGGAAATGAAGTCATTATATGGCGACTAGAAAATTTATATTTCGACGTGAACGTGAAGGCAATATTTGTATATAGTTTTATTTAGGTACATCTGTATGTATTAATTTATGCTCGATTTGTATTTGTAAAGAGAAATGAACTGAAGAAACTTAAAATAGTATTATATAGGAAGTAGGCGTGAGTGTGGTCCGATTTCACACATTAAAATTGTAATATAAGTAATCTATACATATATGTATGTACATATGTATATTCATCATAGAGTCCACCAGAATAGCAAAAATCATTATATATATGTAGTATATGGAATCTGGTTTAATTCCTGGATCGTTTTCAGTAATTTTCGTCACCAAGCTACAACATATCCAAGATTATATGTACGTTCACTTAAGTTTGATAAGATATCTCCCATATTAACCGATATATACGGTATATAGTCCACCGGATGTTTGAAACTCCGTATATCATTTTACGACCAGAGACACATTATTATAAAAAAATCCCCTGAATTTATTTAGAATATCTGAGATATTTACCAATTTTTAGATGCACACTATATATGGTATATGGGAAGTAAGCGAGGTTGTGAAACGATTTCCATCCTTTTTCCACACGTGCGATCAGGGAAATCAAGAAAATATATACCGAATTTCATTGAAATCGGTCGAGTAGCTCTAGAGATATGGTTTTTGCTCATAAAAAAATCTGAGTGCAGCTTCCTTCTGACATTTCTTCTGTAACATTTATTGTTTCTGTTGTTTTTCGTTAGTGAATTAACGCACTTTTAGTATTTTTCAATATAACCTTTGTATGGGACGTGGGCGTCATTATTATCCGATTTCAAATATTTTCGTGTTATGTGGTGGGGTACGTAAGGGAACCCATTGCAGAAAGTTTGGTTTATATAACTTTATTGGCTAACGAGATATATACAAAAGCAAACTTCTTATAGTACCAAGGAACACGTGTACCAAGTTTCATCAAGATATCTTAATTTTTACTCAAGCTATCGCTTGCATGGACGGACGGACAGACAAACATAAGTATTTTAACTCGTCTCGTCACCCTGGTCTATTTTGATATATATAACCCTATATCTAACTGGTTTAGTTTTTTGACTTGCAAACCGTTAGGTGAACAAAACTATAATACTCTCAAAAACCAAAACAAAAAATCTTCCTTTTCATAACTTTATTTATGGCTTAGTTATGACATTGTATAGGTTTTCGGTTTCCACCATTTTGTGGGCGTGGCAGAGGACCGATTTTGCCCATTTTCGAAAGCAACCTCCTCAGGGTGCCAAGGAACATGTGTTCCAAGTTTCATTAAGATATCTTAATTTTTACTCAAGTTATCGCTTGCACGGACAGACGGACAGACGGACGGACAGACATCCGGATTTCAAATCTACTCGTCATCCTGATCATTTATGTATATATAACCCCATATCTAACTCTTATATTTCTTGGTGACACAAACAACCGTTATGTGAACAAAACTATTATACTCTGTGCAACATGTTGCGAGAGTATAAAAATGTTAAGTTTATTTTTATACTCTCGCAAACAGAGTATCATAGTTTTGTTCACATAATGGTTGTTTGTGTAACCAAGAAGTAAAAGAGTTAGATATGGGGTTAAATATATATAAATGATCAGGATGACGAGTGGATTTGAAATCCGGATGTATGTCCGTCCGTCTGTCCGTCTGTCCGTGCAAGCGATAACTTGAGTAAAAATTAAGATATCTTAATGAAACTTGGAACACATGTTCCTTGGCACCCTGAGGAGGTTGCTTTTGAAAATGGGCAAAATCGGTCCACTGCCACGCCCACAAAATGGCGGAAACTGAAAACCTATACAGTGTCATAACTAAGCCATAAATAAAGATATTAAAATAAAAGTAATATAATAATATAAGTAATAAGTAATTTTTTTTAAGAAGTGGGTGTGACCCCGCCCTCAAATAGGTTTTTTGTATTTATCTCGTAAATCAATAAAGCTATATAAACCAAACTGTCTGCAGTCGTTCCTTTTAGCCACTTCTTAATGCAGTTCGAAAATGAAAGAAATCGGATAATAACCACGCCCACCTCCCATACAAAGGTTAGGTTGAAAATTACTAAAAGTGGGTTAACTCGCTAAGGAAAAACGCCAGAAACACTAAATTTCACATAAGCAATGGCAGATAGAAGCTGCACTCAGATTTTTTTACTAAATGGAAAATGGGCGTGGCATCGCCCACTTATGGGTCAAAAACCATATCTCAGGAACTACTCGACCGATTTCAATGAAATTTGGTTTGTAATACTTTCCTTACATCCCAATGATTTGTTGTGAAAATAGGCCAAATCGGTTCACAACCACGCCTACTTCCTATATACCAGAATTTTGAAGACGATCTGAATCGTTTACTTTACGATATATAAAGGAAGCACTAGTGAAGATATCGATGCAGAACTTTGCACAAATACTACGTTTATAGTGTGGCAGCCCCATTCTAAAAATCACCGAAATCGGACCATAGGTTTTCAAGGCCCCATATATCGAACATGAGGACCTCGGTGCTTCTAACCTAATATTAGGGTTTCCAACTTTCAATGGACTTTATACAATATGGGACAAATTGTGTATTATATAATACTAATAAAGTTAAATAAATTGCGAGAGTATAAAATGTTCGGTTACACCCGAACTTAGCCCTTCCTTACTTGTTTATTTATAATTCGAATATTTTTAACTTAAATTATAAATAACCTATTCCTTTGTAAATAAAAACCTCAGAAATTGTATTAGGGGGGGACCCCTATAGTTTTTTAATAAAATCTAGTGTAAGGGTTGACCAAATGTGTATTATATCATCGATTACTTCCGTTTTTGTGGTATATTTCTTACCACTCTCATACACCTTTCTAACCAACCCTCCCCAGACGTTATCTACAATATTAAGGTCTGGAGGGTATGGCGGCCTCTCCAAAACACCGACATTTTGGCTTTGAAGCAATGTTTTTGAGACCGGACAAGCTGAATTTAGTATGTTGTGTATGTTGTGAATATCATATTTTAAAAAACGAGAAATCCTCGTTCTCGATTTCGATTAAATTTATTTGCATTCCTATTTGGCGTTAAAAACTGTAATTTGCGGGTATCATAATATGATATGGCTCCCTACATCGTTACGAATTTGACCGAAGTGTATTTGCGATCCTAATGGGACCCATCCATGGCGCACGTCATAGAAATAAAAACTTTTTTCATCTGGGCTTTCATAAATAACTGTATTTTCATCCGAAAATAAGAGTTAATGCCACTCCTTAGAAGGTTTAACGTTTTTAAACAATAATTAGGCGTACTGTTTTCTCACAACTTATTAAGTGGTGGATTTTTATATAGTTTCTGCCTTATTAAACGTTCAGCTTCCTTAACCACACTTTTAGTAGTTGATTTGATCACTTTAATAATATTTTTTTTCTTCAATTTTGACGGAGGAGTCGTGACAATTTGAAGCTTCTCTGAGTATACATCGCCCGCCTGCTTCCGTAAATCGACGATTTTTGCCACATTTGAAGCTATTTTCATAAGTTTCTTTATTTCGAATAAAATTTTAAATTATTTTCGATGCCTTCCCACTTTTTCTGCAATGTTATGCAAAAACAGTCCACATTCATGAACCGTTTCGATTTTGGATTTTTCCTCCACAGATAAAACAATTCTACTTCCCAAATTGTACAACAATTTAAAAAAACTAATCAATTAAGCACCAAAAAAATTGTGTGCTTGTGGTTGTTAAATTATGCAAGATAATTAACATTGCATTTGCGGGCGCTATCCTGATGAAGCAATTTTCGTTACCATATTTTTGTACTGTTTTGGTTTTTAATTCATTGCCTCAAAATAAAGGTAAATTGTTTAAAGTATGTTAGAAAAAAATTGTGTAGCTCTAACCAAAATACTATGGAAAATATTTGGTATCAATCAAGCGTGCGCTATCCTCATGACGCGGAGTGTATATATTTGATCGTAATTTGATGACTATTTGAGTATACCCTATTTATTGGAAGCGTTCCACTTTCGAGAATCAGTAGAGTAACTTTGATTGTAATAAAATCGCACGTATAAATAAATATACTTTATTTTATTAATTTGTTTTCTAGTAGTTTATATATTATAAATATATTAAATATTAAGCCTGGTAGAGGAGATGATTGTGGCATTTAAATATTTTCTTACCATCGGCGTCTGAAATTACGATGGAGAATTTTAATTCTTTCTCAATATATTTAATGAGGAGAGCAACTGCACGCCTGGCTCAGGTGAGGCAAGAATGGGCGCTCCTTTAAGAAATTGGAGTTAGGACTGTGAAATCGGAGGGATCTTGCGAGAGAAGTGCGGTGTAGATTGTACTGCTTATTGGGGTATGTTCATTTAACCACCGACAAATATAACTTACTTTGTTACTTTGTAATTAATAAAAAAATAATAATTTAATTGAACATTTTACGATTCCTTTAAAAAGTATCTTGAATAAAATTTACCACCAGGCGTATTAAGCATATAAACTATTTAATAACCCAAAGTAGTGATTGACCAATCTCAAATTTGTTTCATATTCTTCCGCTTTAAACAAAAATTACATACATCGTACATACATATGTATGTATGTATCTACACTTTTGTAAAATTAACATAGTGTTAGAACCCCTAAAATTGCTCCCACTTACTTGGATCATTCGTTGCTGTGGGTGAGTGAATGCATATTTTCCCGTTTCTTAACCTGAAATCCTCCCTGCGGTTGTTTGCTGGCGCAGTTGTGGCTGAGTAGCTTTTCTATTTTCCATTTTAGGTGGCGTTATGGCGGTCAGTGACCCTGGAATTTTCTTGAAAGTGAAAGTTTATTTTCGCTGGAATGAAATGGGGGTGGCTAATGGGTTGACATGCGCATGAGCTGATGGGTGAGGGTGGCAACCGCTAATTGTAACATATTTTTCGCAATGTCTCAACTTACATTTCTAAGCTTGTAAAGTTATTTCCACCAATCTCTTGAACAAACGATTATAATACACTTTTAAGCTTTGCTTTTTCAAAGACGGGACTAGGGAAACGTCTGATTTGATTTCATTTAGTTTTGGAAAAACTCTGTTTTGTGAGGATAACACACTCATTGAACCTTAAATATGTATATCCGTCAATAAATCAACAAAAAACATAATGTATAGGATATTTTGATGGAGTAATTCATGGACGGATTTCGAATATTTTCAGCACGAAATGAAAGAAAATATGAAGTATTTTTGAATAGAGGTCACACTGAGCTCATTTGATAAATGTTTGAACCAGACCACAATAATATCAGGAAAACAGGCTGACATCATCAGAATATCTTACAAAATTATTGAAATTTTTGGCATTCAGTTAACATAAGGATATCAATATCGCGTTATAAACTGAAGTGGTTAGAAGTTGGCTTGGTATTTAGTTACACTTACGGCTAAATTTAAAGTTTTTATTTTTATTCGTTAAAAAGTTGAAACACTTTTAGTAGTTTTCAACGTGATCTTTGTATGGGAGTAGACCTATACATTTTCCGATTTCACCCATTATCCAGGAATACCAAAAAACAAAACGGTTGATATACATATTTTACCATTTTGAGTTTGTGAGATTATATTTATATACGAGGTGTGTTCAAAAAATAAAGGAAATTGTACAATTAAAAAAAATATCATGGGTCAGGTCTTAGGTTTTTCACAGAAGGTTCATATCAACGTTCAGTGGGAAAGGATACCGATATTCCCCTGGGTAGAAGCACAGTATCCAAAGTTTTATACGAAATGATTGATGTTTTAGAAAATATTTTATGTCCCAAGTGGATTCCAGAAAGCAAAACTTCATTTTGTACCATTTGTAAACGAACATCTTTTTTTTTAGAAAAGATTTTTTCAGCATAACTGTGATGCTTGTACGAGTGAATTCTTATAGTGTTTGAAAAAATCTAATTTTTCTGGCATTGATTTACAGATTTGCGATTTTGATATGACAATATGAGCAGTAGATGCAACTCTCCCAGGCGCAAGCCATGATGCATATTGAGTAATGCAAAAGAATATTATCTCTCGCAATATGAAGCTGGTAATCGAGGGACTTGGTCAAAAACTTTACTGTTATAAAACCTAAACTTTTAAATAAAATACATAGGAATTGTATGTAATTGATGCGTAATTATACTCTCGCAACAAAGTTGCTAAGAGAGTATTGCAGTTTTGTTCACATAACGGTTGTGTGTAACACCCAAAACTAAACGAGTTAGATAGGGTTATATATACCAAAGTGATCAGGACGACGAGGCGAGTCAAAATCCGAATATCTGTCTGTCCGTCCGTCCGTCCGTCTGTGCAAGCTGTAACTTGAGTAAAAATTAAGATATCTTGATAAAACTTGGCACCATAGGAAGGTTGCTTTCGAAGATGGGCAAAATCGGACCACTGCCGCGCCCAAAAAATGGCGAAAACCGAAAATTTGGTACAGAGGATCGCACTATGAAGGGGCATATTTGGATGTAATAAAATACAAATAAGTTTATTGTACATATCTTTCAAGTTAATAATGCTATATGAACCAAACATTCTGCAGTCGTTTCTTTTAGCCACTTCTTAATACAGTCCAAAAATGAAAGAAATCGGATAATAACAACGCCCACTTCCCATACAAAGTTAAGTGGAAAATTACTAAAAGTGCGTTAACTCACTAACGAAACACGTCAGAAACACTAAATTTTACAGAATAAATACCAGAAAGAAGCTGCACTCAGATCTTTTTACAAAATGAAAATGGGCGTGGCATCGCCAACTTATGGGTCAAAAACCATATGTCAGGATCTACTCGACAGATTTCAATGAAATTCGGTATATAATATTTTCTTGACACCCTGATGACACGTGTGGAAAACATAACTACGATAACTTCCCATATAACTCAATTTTGAATTCCATCTGATTCCTTCACTTTATAAGATATACATAAGGAACCAATAAAGATAGCGAAATAAAAGTTTACACAAATACTGTATATTATCTTGTGAAAAAATTGTCGAAATCGGACTATAACTTTTCAATGCCCCGGATATCGAATATGAAGAACTCAATGCCTTATGGTAATTTTTCACCGAAAATATTGGTAAATCTCTCTGATATCTCAATTTAATTCAGATGAAATCTTTTTCTTCTAATAGTGTGTCCTGTACCGGAAATGGTTAAAATCGGGTCATAACTTCTCCTAGCTCTCATATAGCTAATTATAGGATTTTCAAAAATACGAATTAAGCCTATCGTTTATAAATTGGTTAACCCCTTGACGTATTTCCACAAGCCTGGCTCGTGGTACAATTTCTGTGCCTGACATGATCTGACTCGTGGTGTGTAGAAGTGTATATTTGATGAAAAGAGAATTGAAATTTTCCCGTTATTTCCGTGCATAACATCTAATTTAAAATAAATAGTTTTATTACAAGCATTCACATTTCGTTTCGTTTTGCGACTGTTCGCAAGCATCAAAACTGGTTTGTTTAGTGCAAGTTGTGTGCGAACAGTTCGAGGCGAATTTCTTTGCGCTAATTGATACGTCAAGAAATTAATATGTGAAATATCTTAGCCAAATTATGTGAGCATATAATCTTAGATATAATGCACGTTGGTGATGAAAATTAGTGAAATCGGTTTAGGAATTACCTCAGCCTATATACTATATATGATGATTTTCGTTTTTCTATTGGATTTTATGCCGAATATATGGGTCAAGTTGTGTGTTATCTTATTAAAAATATAGCAATAAATTGCGAGAATATAAAATATTCGGTTGTACCCGAACTTAGCCTTCCCTTACTTGTTTTTATTTGATTTTATTAAATACTTACATTGTAATAAACGTTTCTTAAATGGACCGTTGATTTATGTTCAAATTCGCTATCGTTTATCTTGCCGAATATGAAATCGGAAAATTGTAACGATTCCGATTTGCAGAACAGGGCGACAAATCGATTTGCCGATGTTCGAAAAAAAGCGAAACGGAACGATTTACAGAACATGTCAAACGATTTGAAAACGGAAAATGCAAAAATATTACCCGAAAACGATTTGCAGAACATGCCTGTATATACATATACCAAAGTAATCAGGGTGACGAATAGAGTTGAAATCCGGATGCCTGTCCGTCCGTCCGCGCAAGCCATAATTTGAGTAAAACTTGAGATATCTGGATGAATTTTGGTACAAGTGATCCTTGACATCAAAAGAAAGTTGGTATTGAGTATGAGCGGACTGCAGCCACGCCCACAAAATGGCTATAACCGAAAACCAATAAAATCCTATAACAAACCCATAAATTGTTAGCTATAAAAGTAATATTTGGTACAGGGGGAAAGGTGGACGACCGCACCCCCTAATAGTTTTTTGTACATATCTAATAAACTACTAAAGCCATGTCAACCAACCTTCCTGGAGGAATTTACTTTAAACACTTCATTAAGCAGCATTAAAATGGATGGAATTTACTTTAAACACGTCATTAACCAGCATGAAAATGGAGGGAATCGGATTATAACAATACCTAACTCACATACAAACTAAGAAATGTAAAACGGGCTTGACCCCTCCTACTCATGTGCCAAAAAACACGAAGTCGTAATTATAAGTTATGAATTAAAATGTGGTGCATAGGAAAACAATAATGTGGAGTATATGTATATGCTTAACACTTTTTGGAAGTATTTGTAACTCCAACTCTTAGGCACTAATAATGCCTTCATAATGTGGCTTCAATCATCTAAAAATTATCAAAATATGACCATAACTGTTGTAGGTCTGATATCCCGAAAATAGAGTCTTGGCTTTTTATCAAAAAAATTGGCCAAATATATCTTAATGAAATTCAGAGGTTTTTCTCAAAAAACGCGCCATAAAATCATTACGAGGGAAATACGAAATAGTGGGGTACATTCGGAACACTGATGAAACTAGCTAGAGCCTAGGTAAGAATAAAAAGAGATTCCTTCGGATTTTTGCAAATACATTGCATTTTTGCAAATTGAATGATAGCGATGAACTCTGCGAATGAGTACTGGGTTCTACTGAAAAGGTAGTTTGTCGGATGTTATGCGGGATATGCGTTATTTATACATGTTACATTGCTTACAGTGCCCTCAATCATTGTCCAAACAATTTACAAAAAAAATATTTGAGACCTTTAAAAAATGAACAAACTATGGAAAAATTTTAATATAGAGAATTGTTCCAGAAAAATGGTGTACAACGCCATCAAAAATGTTAAATCAGATCCCAAACTGTTAAATCAGAAAAAAAGTTCATAAAGCGACACCTCACAAAACAACCTTCTTTGAGGGTTAAAATAATTTGTACTCGTCTAGGTGTGTCAGCAGGAAAAAACTCCTACTATCAAAAAATAGTATTAAAGTGAGATTTTCATTCGCATATAGATGAAAATATTAAAATTTCTAAAAAAGATAATTTTTAAGGACGAAAATAAATAAGCTACATTGGGCATGATTGTAGAACATTTGTACCTCGTGAGAAGAAGTCAATCCAGGATATATCAACAAGTAAGGAAGGGCTAAGTTCGGATATAATCGAACATTTTATACTCTCGGAATTTATTTTTTTAATTTTATTAAGATAACACAATTTGTTCCACATATTCGGCATAAATTTCATCAGCATATTTAAAATCGTTATAAAGTATATATTAAGGCTGGGGTGATTCCTGAACCTATTTCAGCTCTTTTTGCCGATATATGAGGAATAAAACCCACCGTATGCTTGAAAATCCGTATATTATGTATATGGGATCTATAGGACGTATTTGAACAATTTTGTCCGATTTCGGCGGGGCATGCTACACTAAAAAATACAGTATTTCGCAAAGTATTGTTTCAATATCTTCACTGGTGCTCAATTTCTAGTTTGGTAAGATCAGATGGGCTTAAAAATTTTGGTGTATGGAAAATAGGCGTGGTTGAGAAGCGATTTCACTCATTTTCTAACTATGCTATCGACATGCCAAGGAAATTATTTGAACGAAATTTAGTTTAAATTGACTGAGTAGATTTTGAGATATGGTTTTTGACCAACAAGTGGGCGGAGCCACCGCCATTTCTAATAAATACACATATACACATTTGGTGCAGTCCTTCTTTACCATCTTTACCGTGAAACTTAAGGTTTGCGGCGTTTTCCCTTACTGAATTAAAGCATTTTTAGTAGTTTTCAACATAATCGATATCCTCCATTTTTAAGAAAATGTCTAAAGAAAACGACTATAGAGAGTTTGGTTGATTACGAGATATGTACAAAAAACTTAATAGGGGGCGGGCCATTTGCCCTTTCCTAGTGAAACCCTCTAGTTTATTTTCATAGCTTTTTTTGGTGTCGCAGTTCAAATCCGGAAGATTTTCTTCTAAGTTCAAATCCGGATGTCTGTCTGTCCTTCTGTGCAAGCTGTAACTTGAGTAAAAATTGAGATATCTTAATGAAACTTGGAACACGCGTTTCTTGACATCATAGGAAGGTTAAGGGTTGCACTAGGAAAGGGCATATTTGACTGTACTTTGTTTTGGAAAGTGGGCGTGGCCCGCCCCCTATTAAATTTTTTGTACATATCTCGTAATCAACCCAACTCTCTATAGTCGTTTTTTTTCAGGCATTTCCTTATATAGTCGAAAAATGGAGGAAATCGTATTATAACCACACCCACCTCCCATACAACGTTACGTTGAAAACTACTAAAAATGCTTTAATTCAGTAAGGAAAACCAACAGAAACCTTAAATTTCATTATAAAGAAGGTACAGAAGAGCTGCACTTAAAATGGTATACATAATTTTAAATGGGCGTGGTTTCGCCCACTTTTGGGTAAAAAACCATACAATTTCAATGAAATTCGGTTCGTAATATTTTGGTTCACAACTACGCCTTGTTCCTATATACCGGAACTTTTATATCGACCTGAATAGTTTACTTTACAATATGTAAAATAAGCGCTAGTGAAGATATCGGAACAGAACTTTGCATAAACACTGCATTTATAGTGTGGCAGCTCCTTTCTAAAAATCACCGAAATCGGACCATAGGTTTTCAAGACCCCATATATCGAACATGAGGACCTCGGTGCTTCTAACCTAATATTAGGGTTTCCAACTTTCAATGGACTTTATACCATATACATATATGACGAATATGTGGGTCAAATTGTGTTATATAGTATTAAATAAATAAATTGCGAGAATATAAAATGTTCGGTCACAACCGAACTTAGTCCTTCCTTACTTGTTTGAGTTTAATTTTGAAACCCACATAACCTCTTAAAGGTAACGTTATGTTATTAAGCATTGCATTTCACTATCATAAAGTGTGCTAAATCTCTATTTGTACAACTGCCTTTGTACTAGTTGGCATCATTTTCTCTGTACTATTCATTTGCAAACACTCACACTTTCGTACCTATCTAAGTAGTAATTTAATTGCAAATCACTTAGAAAAATTATACAATGTTGCGGCCATTATTAAGCCACAAATAATATGCGCCGACGATTTGCTCATTCTATGATCACGTAACGTTTTCGCGATTGCCGCTATGCATCAAGGTCGGTGGCGTCATTAGACGTCGCATTGGCAAGTGCAATGAACTCGACAAGTGCAATCGCATTTAGTTTTTCAAGGCCAAGGACGCGATGCAACCAGCGGCAACCCCCTCTTGCCACCGAGAGCACTAGCATTCTATTGGCGTAGTGGGGTTCGCGCGGTAAGAGGCGTTTGCGCGTGTAAGAGCTCAATAGATTCCACTCGACAAGTGCAATGCACAACTATACATTACATTACATTTTATACACATTGTAATATGTGCAAATGAGTGCATTCAGTTGCAAATGCCAACAACCACTCATGTAAAATGCATACGCGTGTACGTGTTATTAATGCCTGCACGGACAAAACAGCAAGTGGCTAGTAGGAACATCTATATTTACAGGAAGTATTAATACAAAAAATTTTCTTTCAAGATATACGGTGGAACTTCCATAACTCGAACTTTTGTACTGGCAATAGCGTTTAGATATCAAATTTCAAAATTTATATAACCCATTATTATTCCATAACTCAAACTTCCTTAATTCGAAGTTCTCCATAACTCGAACTCTTGAATTGGCAATAGAAGTCAAATTTCATACAAATTTCCTTCCATAAATCGAACTTATACAAAAAAAATTTAAAATTTTACTATCGAGGCATATTTTGAAAGAGTCTTTTTATATCGTTTGGAGGAGATTTTATAAATCATGTAACAAAAGCATGGGATACAGACGTCAAGAGCCAAACAATGGCAAAGTGAAACAAACAAAATGACACATGTTTTAACGTATTTAAATAAAACGTTATGCGAAGTAAATAATTAAAACTGTGTATAAATCTATATTTTACAGGTTTTTGAAATAATTATGTTTTATTGAAAATTGCTATAACTCGAAGAGTTTGAGAAGTTCCACTGTATCATATTAAGGGATTAGAATTAGTAAATAAGAAACAAGTTTCTTATTAAGCTTAAGTAATCGACTTTACGACTTTTTAGTCTTATGTTCGTGCCTCATGACGTCACAGTTATCTTAAGTATCTATGCTCTTAAAAATTATCAACAAGTTTAAATTTCTTAACTAAAACAATGTAAGTTTATCGAGGCTGTACTTTTGAAATATGTATATGTATGTATATTGAATTTGTTATTTAGTTTAGGAATTTTATTTCAATAAACACAATATTAATGCTTCATGTCTCTAACCATCAATATCAATAATAGCTCTATGAACAAAGTTCACTATCCTTCACAGTTTTCGAAAGGTGACCCCAGTCACAAAATACAAAAATCACAAAGAATAGTAATTTGTGTAAATACAAAATAAAACTTATTAAAATTTTTTGTGGACAAAAATATCTGTTTATCTTTACTATAACAACAACGGAGCCCCGACTCGTTCCCAGCGTGGTGAAATAGGACGATGATTCCCCTTTCCTGTGAGCTCAAACGTATTCGCTTTCTAGCTAAGGTCTAAGGTATTTTCGACTGCCCTCTATCATATAAAAACGCCAAAGAACAGTATTGGCTTAAAAACGGTTTCGAAGATCAAACCCCACATTTTCCTAATGGCTTCCCTACAACAGTATGGGGAAACCGATGCCTTCCTCACTCTCTACTTCTAAGACAGCTTCTTCTCCATGATGGCAACCAAGTACTTCAACCTTTCACCCTGTCAGCAGGATGAAGCAGAGCACTCCCAATGAAAAGCCTCTTCCTAATGGCTTCCCTACAACAGTATGGGGGAACCGATGCCTTCCTCACTCTGGAGGTTTGATGGAAGCACTGACAACCGCTTTCGGCCTCATATTGCTGAAGGCTCCTCGATATCGAGAAAGGTGACTACTGCATATTCCTTGTCCATAAGAACTACCTCAACCCATGTCACGATGTCGTGCGGCGCAATGTTAACCAATCTACCTTTACGTGTCCTTAACAGCAGCAGAAATTTCATCAAAAGAGAAACGTTAATATGTATTTTATGTAACTTACAGTAAATAACTGCTTTCTAACTAAAAACTCGAAATGCGAACTGCTTTCTAACTAAAAACTCCGTCCGTCTGTCCGTCTGTGCAAGCTGTAACTTGAGTAAAAATTAAGATATCTTGATGAAACTTGGCACACTTATTTCTTGGCACCATAGGAAGGCTGCTTTCGAAAATGAGCAAAATCGGACCACTGCCACGCCCACAAAATGGCGAAAACCGAAAACACATAAAGCGCCATACCTAAGCCATAAATAAAGCTATGGAAATAAAATTTGGTATGAAGGATCGCACTATGAAGGGGCATATTTGGATGTAATTTTTTTTGGAGGTGGGCGTGGCCCCGCCCCCTACTAAGTTTTTTTTACATATGTATCTCGCAAACCAATAGAGCTATATAAACCAAACTTTCTGCAGTCGTTTTTTTAGACACTTCCTAATACAGTCCAAAAATGAAAGAAATCGGATAATAACCACGCCCACCTCTCATACAAAAGTTAGGTTGAAAATTACTAAAAGTGGGTTAACTCATTAACGAAAAACGGCACAAACACTAAATTTCACATAAGAAATGGCAGATGGAAGCTGCACTCAGTTTTTTTTACAAAATGGAAAATGGGCGTGGCGTCGCCCACTTATGGGTCAAAAACCATATCTCAGGAACTACTCGACCGATTTCAATGAAACTTGGTTTGTAATAGTTTCCTTACATCCCAATGATATGTTGTGAAAATAGGCCAAATAGTTTCACAACCACGCCTACTTCCTATATACCAGAACTTTGAATACAATCCGAATCGTTTATTTTACAATATATAAAGTAAGTACTAGTGAAGATATCGATGCAGAACTTTGCACAAATACTATGTTAATAGTGTGGCAGCCCCATTTTAAAAATCGCCGAAATCGGACCATAGGTTTTTAAGGCCCCATATATCGAACACGAAGACCTCGGTGCTTCTAACCTTATATTATGGTTTCCAACTTTCAATGGACTTTGTACAATATATATGACGAATATGTGGGTCAAATTGTGTATTATATAATATAAATAAAGTTAAATAAATAAATTGCGAGAGTATAAAATGTTCGGTTACACCCGAACTTAGCCCTTCCTTACTTGTTCCACTTAAAATTTTTGCAGTAGGTTTGTTACTCTATTTAATACTCAATATGCCTAATTTTCACCATGCGCCAAATCTTGGAGAAGACCCATGAAAAGAGGATCGACACACACCACCTTTTTGTCGATTTTAAAGCAGCTTTCGACAGCACGAAAAGGAGCTGCCTTTATGCCGCGATGTCTGAATTTGGTATCCCCGCAAAACTAATACGGCTGTGTAAGTTGACGTTGAGCAACACCAAAAGCTCCGTCATGATTGGGAAGGACCTCTCCGAGCCGTTCGATACCAAACGAGGTTTCAGACAAGGTGACTCACTATCGTGCGACTTCTTTAACCTGATGCTGGAAAAAATTATAAGAGCTGCAGAGCTAAACAGAGAGGGTACCATCTTTTACAAGAGTGTACAGCTCCTGGCGTACGCCGATGATATTGATATCATCGGAAGCAACAACCGCGCCGTTTGTTCTGCTTTTTCCCGCATGGATAAGGAGGCGAAGCGAATGGGTCTGGAGGTGAATGAGGACAAGACGAAATATCTCCTGTCATCAAGCAAACAGTCGGCGCATTCGCGCCTTGGCTCCCACGTCACTGTTGACAGTCATAACTTCGAGGTCGTAGATAATTTCGTATACCTGGGAACCAGCATCAACAACACGAACAATGTCAGCCTCGAAATCCAGCGCAGAATAACTCTTGCCAACAGGTGCTACTTTGGACTGAGTAGGCAATTGAACAGTAAAGTCCTCTCTCGACGAACCAAAATCAAGCTCTACAAGTCGCTTATCATCCCCGTCCTGATCTACGGTGCAGAAGCTTGGACGATGTCAACATCAGATGAGATGACACTAGGAGTTTTCGAGAGGAAAATTTTGCGCAAGATTTATGGTCCTAAGAACATTGGCAACGGCGAATACCGCAGACGATGGAACGATGAGCTGTACGAGTTATACGACGACATTGACATAGTTCAGCGAATAAAAAGACAGCGGCTACGCTGGCTAGGTCATGTTGTCCGAATGGACGAAAACACTCCAGCCCTGAAAGTGTTCGATGCAGTACCCGCCGGAGGAAGCCGAGGAAGGAGAAGGCCTCCACTCCGTTGGAGGGACCAGGTGGAGAGCGACCTGGTTACACTTGGGATCTCCAACTGGCGCCGAACTGCGAAGGAGAGAGAGAGATGGCGCACTATCGTCGATTCGGCTATAACCGGCTAAACGGTTGCAACGCCAATCACATACATACATGCCTAATTTTGTAGTTGTGCAATTGAAATGCTGTTAATATTTTCCAAAACAGTACAGGCGTTACTTGTGAATAAAGTGGAACAGCTAATTAGAAACAATTGATCAAGGATGGATTATTCGACACATTATGTTATTTGAGTAATAATATTACCGATTTTAGTAAATAAAGGGTTTTTCAATAAGATCTCAACAAAAGTTTTTTTTTTAATAAAACAAAAATGGTTTTGATATCAATGAAATTCTTTATTCTATTATGTATGGAACTCGATTTCTTTTGCATGGCCACCAAGGGCATGCTTGCAGACTCTGGACGCTGAACCCAATTTTCGTGATATAACACGTTCACCTAACTTGGTTTTCAATAAATCGATTTTTGATTCGTTGTGTGACTTGTGGCGCCGTCTTGTTGGAACCACATATTGTTCAAGTCCATATCATCCAATTCGGGCCAGAAATATTCGGTTATCATTGACAGGACGATTATGACGACCATAAATTGGACGTTGGGCTCTTAAAGTTGAGGCCACTGACTCAAAATTTAGGTTGTAAATTTTAATAAATTTGACCCGTTGTTGGATCGTATATCTTTCAATGACGAAAGGGCAAACCTTACTGAAGAGAAATGTCAAAAGAGCGGGAAAAATATTGCGCCGTTTGCTATCCCTAACGGTCTACTTTTGTAGCGTCCCTATTGAAAACCCCTTTATATACATTGAATTTACTGTTTGTAATGTTTTTGTCAACATTTTTATTGTGGAAAATTATCCATCAATTTGAATTTTAAATAAAGGAAAATCATCCGTATAACAAATAAATTATTTTAGTTTAATAACACATGCCAAAGTTACAAAAAATGTTTTTCAATGAAAATTTCATCAATGTTTTGGCATGGCCATAATTTTTTCTGACTTTAACACTATATAACGTTAAATAGCCATCAGTGGCAAAAAATATCTGAAATATGTATGCCATTTTTTATATTTACCGATATAGGGTAGTGTTGAAAAAAAAGGGTTGTACAATTAAATATTAAGTAAACAAGTAAGGAAGGGCTAAGTTCGGGTGTAACCGAACATTTTATACTCTCGCAATTTATTTATTTAACTTTATTTATATTATATAATACACAATTTGACCCACATATTCGTCATACATATTGTATAAAGTCCATTGAAAGTTGGAAACCATAATATTAGGTTAGAAGCACCGAGGTCTTCGTGTTCGATATATGGGGCCTTAAAAACCTATGGTCCAATCCGGCGATTTTTAGAATGGGGCTGCCACACTATTAACACTAGTAAAGGGTGATTTTTTAAGAGCTTGATAACTTTTAAAAAAAAAAAAACGCATAAAATTTGCAAAATCTCATCGGTTCTTTATTTGAAACGTTAGATTGGTTCATGACATTTACTTTTTGAAGATAATTTCATTTAAATGTTGACCGCGGCTGCGTCTTAGGTGGTCCATTCGGAAAGTCCAATTTTGGGCAACTTTTTCGAGCATTTCGGCCGGAATAGCCCGAATTTCTTCGGAAATGTTGTCTTCCAAAGCTGGAATAGTTGCTGGCTTATTTCTGTAGACTTTAGACTTGACGTAGCCCCACAAAAAATAGTCTAAAGGCGTTAAATCGCATGATCTTGGTGGCCAACTTACGGGTCCATTTCTTGAGATGAATTGTTCTCCGAAGTTTTCCCTCAAAATGGCCATAGAATCGCGAGCTGTGTGGCATGTAGCGCCATCTTGTTGAAACCACATGTCAACCAAGTTCAGTTCTTCCATTTTTGGCAACAAAAAGTTTGTTAGCATCGAACGATAGCGATCGCCATTCACCGTAACGTTGCGTCCAACAGCATCTTTGAAAAAATACGGTCCAATGATTCCACCAGCGTACAAACCACACCAAACAGTGCATTTTTCGGGATGCATGGGCAGTTCTTGAACGGCTTCTGGTTGCTCTTCACCCCAAATGCGGCAATTTTGCTTATTTACGTAGCCATTCAACCAGAAATGAGCCTCATCGCTGAACAAAATTTGTCGATAAAAAATTTTCGAACCGAACACTGATTTTGGTAATAAAATTCAATGATTTGCAAGCGTTGCTCGTTAGTAAGTCTATTCATGATGAAATGTCAAAGCATACTGAGCATCTTTCTCTTTGACACCATGTCTGAAATCCCACGTGATCTGTCAAATACTAATGCATGAAAATCCTAACCTAAAATCCTAAATCACCCGTTACTTACTTTATATATTGTAAAGTAAACGATTCAGATTGTCTTCTAAGTTCTGGTATATAGGAAGTAGGCGTGGTTGTGAAGCGATTTGGCATATTTTCACAACATATCATTGGGATGTAAGGAAACTATTACAAACCAAGTTTCATTGAAATCGGTTGAGTAGTTCCTGAGATATGGTTTTTGACCCATAAGTGGGCGACGCCACGCCCATTTTACATTTTGTAAAAAAATCTGAGTGCAGCTTTCATCTGCCATTTCTTATGTGAAATTTAGTGCTTATGACGTTTTTCGTTAATGAGTTAACCCACTTTTAGTAATTTTCAACCTAACTTTTGTATGGGAGGTGGGCGTGTTTATGATCCGATTTCTTTCATTTTTGGACTGTATTAGGAAGTGGCTAAGAAAAACGACTGCAGAAAGTTTGGTTTATATAGCTCTATTGGTTTGCGAGATATGTACAAAAAACTTAGTAGGGGCGGGGCCACGCCCACTTCCCCAAAAAAATTACATCCAAATATGCCCCTTCATAGTGCGATCCTTCATACCAAATTTTATTTCCATAGCTTTATTTATGGCTTAGTTATGGCACTTTATGTGTTTTCGGTTTTCGCCATTTTGTGGGCGTGGCAGTGGTCCGATTTTGCTCATTTTCGAAAGCAACCTTCCTATGGTGCCAAGAAATAAGTGTGCCAAGTTTCATCAAGATATCTTAATTTTTACTCAAGTTACAGCTTGCACAGACGGACGGACGGACAGACAGACATTCGGATTTGAACTCCACTCTTCACCCCGATCACTTTGGTATATATAACCCTAACTCGTTTAGTTTTGGGTGTTACAAACAACCGTTATGTGAACAAAACTATAATACTCTCTTTAGCAACATTTGTTGCGAGAGTATAAAAAACAATACAAAAGTTGCTAAGAGAGTATTATAATTTTGTCCACATAACGGTTGTTTGTAAGTCCTTAAACTAAACGAGTTAGATATGTATAAGGTTATACATATATACCAAAGTGATCAGGGTGACGAGTAAAGTTCAAATCCGGATGTCTGTCTGTCCGTCTGTCCGTCCGTGCAAGCTGTAACTTGAGTAAAAATTGCGATATCTTAATGAAACTTGGAACACGTGTTCCTTGGCATCATAAGAAGGTTAAGTTCGAAGATGGGCGGAATCGGACCACTGCCACGCCCACAAAATGGCGATAACCAAAAACACGTCAAGAACTATAACTAAGCCATAAATAAAGTTATGAAAATAAAATTTGGAACATAGGATCGCATTAGAGAGGGGCACGTTTGACATTAATTTTTTTGGAAAAGTGGGCGTGACCCCGCCCCCAAATAGGTTTTTTGTATATATCTTGCAAACCAATAAAGCTATATAAACCAAAGTTTCTGCAGTTGTTTCTTTTAGCCGTTTCCTTATATAGTCCAAAAATGAAAGAAATCGGATAATAACCACGCCCACCTCCCATACAAAGGTTAGGTTAAAAATTACTAAAAGTGCTTTAAAACACTAACGAGAAACACCAAATTTTACATAAGAAATGGCAGAAGGAAGTTGCACTGAGATTTTTTTACAAAATGGAAAATGGGCGTGGCGTCGCCCACTTATGGGTCAAAAACCATATCTCAAGAACTACTCGACAGATTTCAATGAAATTCGGTATATAATATTTTCTTGACACCCTGGTGACACTGGTGGTATATGGGCGAAATCGGTTCACAACTACGCCTACTTCCCATATAACTCAATTTTGAATCCTTCTGATTCGTTCACTTTATAATGTTTACATAGAAACCGATAAAGATAGCGAAATAAAACTTTACACAAATACTATATTTGAGCTGTGACATCACTTGTGGAAAAATTGTCAAAATCGAACCATGACTTTTCAAGGCCCCTTATATCAAACATGAAGAACTCAGTGCCTAAAGGCAATTTTTCACCGAAAATATAGGTAAATCTCTAAATAAATTGCGAGAGTATAAAATGTTCCGTTGCACCCGAACTTAGCCTTTCCTTACTTGTTTTAATTTTGCTATTTTTTTGACATTTACCGATATCTTCGGTGAAAAATTATCCTTAGGATAAGATCTCATCATGTTTGATATGTGGGGCATTGAAAAGTTATAGTCCGATTTCAACAATTTTTCCACAAGTGATGTCACAGCTCAACTACAGTATTTGTGTAAAGTTTTATTCCGCTATCTTCATTGGATCCTATTGTATATACAGTGACAGACATTCGTTTAAACGAGGCGTTATTTTTCATTTTGCCCCAGTCTCTCTTTTTTATCAACGACTTGCTTAAAACAAATTCTGTGTTATATTGCTTGCTATGTTTACATATAACGAGATTATCTCCATTTACGAGCTTAACTCGATAATCTGTAATTAAGAAACGAGATTTCCCATATAAAATTCCTCTCTGGATAATCCGAGATTATAAAATTACATATCTCGTTTTATACAACTAGATTTTCGGTTTTATTCCTAGGTTTATCGATAATATTGCGAAGAAGAGGAGAAATGTCAAATGAAAATGTAAACAAAAATGGCCGACAGCGAGAGAAATATATGTAATACAACAACAAATGCCACACATTTGACAATTGATAATCTCATTTAGCTATATGTAAACGGTTAGATTATTGAACGAGCTTAGAACGAGATTATTTTCATATGTAAACATACTATAACGGGAATTTGATTGTAGAGAAAAAACCTAATTTCGTTGTTGTTGTTATATTTAATGAATTTTTTTTTAATAATATGATAAAAAAATCCTTTAAACGCATCAACTAAATGCCTAATATTTTCATGTTTATTAAGTTTTCAATAATTAATTGATGTTGCATTTTTATTAAAAAATCTTCATCCATTTTGTCATCCAAAAATGAAATGAGAGCATGGTCCAACATTTCGGTGTATATATTGAGTCCATTTTCGGCGACACAAAGCACATTTTTGCTTTACCTCACGATTAAAATGCTTCCCAAACCATAACGCTGTAACGCAACAACTGTAAGAGTTTGGATTATCTAAATTTAATATTTTTTTCATCGGAAAACACAACATCATCCCTCTCGGTTGTCCATTGCATGGGCGAAGTCTAAGTGCACTTATTCGTGATGAGGCTTCAACCAGGCTTGCACACCGGTTTCTTCCATTTTAACTAATTTGTGTTATGTAAAATGTGAGCAATATGCCTGGTTGTCCCTGGAAGACCTAAATTCTATTTTATTTTTTGTACAGTTAAAAATTTGTTTAGTGGTTTGATTTTTAATATGATTTATCTGGCGAATATTAAGTTTTACATTGCCCTTGGTTGGATTTTTCACGCCATAATTTTTACATTAAAAAAATGGCTCACTATTGTTTCTGATCTTTAAATTTTGTGCCCGTTCTCCCGATTTCAATAACCTTCTTATGGTAAATATAGATTTCAGTTTTTTTGAATCATTGAGGTATTTTCCCTCTGGAATCGTTATTGATAAAAGAGAGAGAATGAAGCAAAATGAAAAATAAGTCTGCGTTTAAACGAATGTCTGTCACTGTATTATGAAGTGAACGAATCAGATGGAATTAAAAATTGAGTTATATGGGAAGTAGTCGTGATTGTGAACCGATTACGCTCATTTTCATCAGAGTGTCAAGAAAGTATTATGAAACGAATATCATTGATATCCGTCGAGTAGTTTTCGAGATAAGGGCGGGGACACGCCCACTTTTCCAATAAAATTACATCCAGATATGCCCCTTCCTAATGCGATTCTTTATGTTAAATTTTACTTGTATAGCTTTATTTATGGCTTAGTTAATACACTTGATAGGTTTCCGATTTTCTCCATTTTGTGAGCGTGGCAATGGTTCGATCTGGGCCATTTTCTACTAGCAGACCGCTCCGGCTTCGCAGGGGTTTAAACAAACATTTCAAAAGTTATAAGTTTTTAAATACGTGGGTTTATTTAAAAAATAAAATGAGGAAATTCGATCATGACATTATATTTTATTTGCAATGAGCTAAAACTTGATGAAAACTTTGTCTCTGATTATGAAGGCGTTAGGAACGCTTAGAGTTCGACGCCCTAGGGCGAGCTTGTACATTTCTAATATATTGTTCTTCAAGCCGCTGCACACGCTCCGTACTCGACTCTCAAGTGCGTTCTTGGGAGGCTTTAAAATTTAGTTCAGCAAGCAGCTGCGAGCGATCTTTACTCGACTCTCTGGCATGCGATTGCGATGCGAAGAGAATGACTTGCAAGACGATTTTCAGTTTCAGATTAAGATTCTCCATCATGGAGTTTTTTTGATACCCTACCCTCACCTGGGAACTACTTCCAGAAAGTTGAGATTCTTGCAAAAAATATATCCTATGTTACTCGTGGTGAATTTAGCTTTCCAATGATGAACGAATTTTTGAAATCGGCACAGTAGTTTTTGAGTTTATTCATTACAAACATACATACAAATCTTTCCTCTTTATAATAGTAGTAGAGACAACCAACCGTTATGTGAGAAAAACTATTATACCCTCTTAGCAACTTTTTTGCGAGAGTATAATTAGCGAAAAAAAATATAAAAATAGTGTTTTAGTGGAAAATTATCATCATCATCATCATTATATACCAGTTATATTATAATGGATATCTCGGATAATAAATACGACACTGTAACCGAATTAAGATAAAGGCTTAAGCTACACTGATATGGGAAAGAGCCCATGTTCCACTAGCCATATAGAAAAGAGTCCACTAATCAAACCGAACTTATTCATTACCAACGTGTTAAACACAATTCTCCGATGCATCGAAGCTTGCTCAAAGTCGCGACATTGGATTTTAAAGCTCAATTTTATTCAAGTGAAATAGAGGCGATTTAAAATGCATAAACTCTCCCCATGCGCCAATGCTTGCATACACATACATACATATGTACATCCATACCTATACTTACATATGTACATACATATATATTAATATATACAATAAATGTAGCTGTAACAGTCCAAACAGTTTGAGACGGCAACCAAAATGCGAGTGCGAGTGATACTTATCCTCATTTTTATACTCGTACGTTCGAATATTCAAACTTTTAGATACTCAGCAAATACATTCGTATATGCATACATTCGGATGTGCATGTGCACTCGATAAACCAGCATTGTAAACTGGGAGGCAGTGCAGGAGTTTTCAACACCACTGCAGTTGCCAACTCGTTGCCGCTCGTTTCGCTGGCCTATGAAGTCGCACTATGCACGAGGCAGTGCAATGGTTTTCAACACAATGATAACGGCACGTTTAGCCGAACAGCCGCGGGCGACGGTCATTGAACTCAGTCGATAGAGAAGAACCCACAGCACAAGCATTGCACATGCACACACACAGCTGAAAGTGCAGCTACAGCTGCAACAAAAAATCTCCCAAACATGCTGACTGCATCTTTAGAACAAAGAAAGAGAAAAGTCAAGCGATGGCGCGCTGATGGAGCGGGCGGACGCATGGACAATATCAACAATATTGTTGTAGCAGCTATGGTGACCGTTGGAGTGAGGGTGCGGTGGTTGGAGTTGGAATTGCGGTGGCGCATGCACTTTATTGTTACAACGCCCGTTGATTGTGCTTGTGCTTACGAACAAGCATACATACATAAAGGCGTACATTGTAGGTGCACATGTGTATATGTATGTACATATATACATATGTATGTGTATATTCGTACTGCTGCGTGTGTTGGCTGGCGTTGGTGCTTGTTGGCAGATAACGTGGTTGCAGTCACCGGCATACATAGTATGTATAAATATGTGCATTTGTTTGCTGGTGTTATTTTTCGTCGTAGCACTAAATATCTAGACATGAGTCAATTAAACGTTTAATTTTTATAAATAGTGCATTAATAACATTGTTGTTGTCGTTGGCACTGAACATTTCGAATTTATGAAGAAATACTTTCATCCGAATGCCATGAAATATGTTTAATATTAAGACAGTTTTCTCAATATTTGATTAAAGCAAACCAAAATAAGTAAAATGCTTTTACACAGCTAAATCGCATGCATTTGTGCGTACTATATAGAAGCGTACTCAGAGTTAGTAACAGCGCGCAAGTAGCAAACGGTGATTTGTGGGTTCAAATCGCGTTCAAAGCAAAATCTAAGGTCTAATACAAACGTTGGAACGTAAGTAAGCAAAGTTTCAAGAAGCATGGTTTTCTTGACATGAAAAATTTGCTAAACTCGCACATTTAAGGGCAAATTCAAAAATACGGGGCGCAATAGGAAAAAAACTCGGCCAGTCATTTAAGTTTTATGTACATACATACACATATGAACTTATTCGTTGGTATTTGAATTGAAGGAACCTCAATTTAGACTATTTACTTAGATTGTATTCGAACTTATAATTTCATAACGAAAAGTATGTCAGTTCTTCAGGCAATCTGATGCACACATACATATATATGTATATAAACACAGTAGAACTTCCCTAACTCGAATCACCATAATCCACAAAAATACTTCGAGTTAAGGAAGCTAATGTATGAAATTTTACTTTTACATCCAATTAAGAGTTACATTTAGGGAGAACTTCGAGATATAGAAGTTCAACTGGATGTACGCGTGTATACACTTCATTATTTTATATGTAATCGATATTTATGCAATAACAAAATTGGGCAGATCGAGTGTTTCTTCGAATAATCCTCACAAAAACAAATTTACTCAGCAATTAAAAAATCTCGATTTCGGTTATTATAATAATATGTACTATGATTGAGAAATATGTATTCATAATTAAAATAGGTAATGGTTAGATAAAAAATTATATTTTTGGAAAATATTCCCATGATTCATCGATACGATTGAGGCTTAAGGCAGGCCACGCAAGCAACTCAATTCCTGGAGGTCAAAATGCTTTTGGTCTGCAGGCCAAGTGTACCGGTGCATAATCGTTCAATGTCAAAAGCATAGCGAATACCTCACAACTATTCAGTGTATTTGTGAGAGTTTTACGGAAATATAAATGTCAAAGATAGCTGGAGAAAGTTGCAGTTACATACACATGTACAGTGGCGAGCAATAATGGATGAATGTTTTTCACTTTTACACTTAACTTCTCATAAAATCCGTTCAAATGAAGCAATTTTAACCAATTTTTTTTTGTGCAGCCCGGTTCGAATAGTATAGGCCGCCGGAGGTTACTCACGGCACTATAAGCTCGAGTTATGGAACGAATTTTGAGGCGTACCTATTCCATAACACCAAAATTAGATGCAGAACAAATAAACAAGAATGATAGTCAGTGGTCGGCTCGTGGAACCCTTCAACGAATTAGTTTAGTCTCAGCTATCAAACAAAAAAAAAAGACTGGCATGAGAAAGCGTAGTTAAAATTTTGAAATGATGTCAAAATTGGACCGTAGAATACTGCAAACGCATGATATGGTCAGATGAAACAATTCAATCAGCTGCAAAACAATACATCGGCACCGACCACAGAAAACACTGCAAAAACATCAGGTGAAGTAAACCCTGGAGCATGGCGGAGCTAGTTCAATGGTTTGAGGTTGTTTCAGCTAGTGGCATCTTGACCCACTATTGAAAATTGAATGGATTATGTAAATATCGTTGAGATTAGCGCATATTCCGAAGACGAGTTCATGTTCTAGCTAGATGTAGACCCAAAACACATAGTCAAAAGCGTGACCAATTGTTAGCCGATAAACATTTTAAAGTTGTAAAGTGGCCTGCACAAAGCCCGGATCTGAATTCCATCGAAAATTTTTAGACTCTCTTTAAAGAAAAACGGATCTGAATTCCATCGAAAATTTGTAGACTCTCTTTAAAGAAATGTTGTTTGTTTGTGAAAGAGCCGATAATTAATTTCCGTTTATTTTGGCTGTGAAAAAATATTAATTTGGTTAAATAAATATAAATTTTTCACACGAGCAAAATTGGATGAATGTAGTTATGTATGTACAATATTATACCAATAAAATTGTTCCATTTAATTTTTTATTACTATTGTTTTTGTTTTCGATTAGTAGAATAAATAATGCATTAAATTTTGGTTCAAATTGCTTCATTAGAACGGATTCTTTGAACAGTTAAGTGTAAAAGTGACAAACACTCATCCATTATTGCTCACCACTGTATGTATAATCTACAATATAGACACCAGCGACGCCTTTTTTCTTTAATATCAGATTGGCCTTGTACATTGCTATAACTAAGCGATAAACAAATTATCAGAAAAATTTGGTACAAAGGATCACACTAGGAAAGGGCATATTTGGATGAATTTATTTAAACTGAAAAAAAAAAATCACCTACCTCCCACAAAGGTTTATGTTTTTTGAAGTCCATTTGATACAAATACTACATTTATAATGTGGCATCGCATGAGTAAAATTCGGCGAAATTGGACTAGAAGTTCTCAGGGCCCCAGATATCGAACAAATGTAAGTGCCTCAGTGCTTGTGACTAATTCTATCGATTGGCTAATATCCGTGGAAGTACACGGGAGGTTTAAAAAGTAAGCAAATTTGAAAAAATTGCTAGAACGATAATAATGCGTGAATTTTATTTGAGTTGACAACATAAATCAAACAAGTAAGGAAGGGCTAAGTTCGGGTGTAACCGAACAATTTATACTTTCGCAATTTATTTATTTAACTTTATTTATATTATATAATACACAATTTGACCCACATATTCGTCATATATATTATATAAAGTCCATTGAAAGTTGGAAACCATAATATTAGGTTAGAAGCACCGAGGTCCTCGTGTTCGATATATGGGGCCTTAAAAACCTATGGTCCGATTTCGGCGATTTTTAGAATGGGGCTGCCACACTATAAACATAGTATTTGTGCAAAGTTCTGCACCGATATCTTCACTAGTGCTTACTTTATGTATTGTAATGTAAACGATTCAGATTGTCTTCAAAGTTCTGGTATATAGGAAGTAGGCGTGGTTGTGAAGTGATTTGGCCTATTTTCACAACATATCATTGGGATGTAAGGAAACTATTACAAACCAAGTTTCATTGAAATCGGCCGAGTAGTTCCTGAGATATAGTTTTTGACCCATATGTGGGCGACGCCACGCCCATTTTCCATTTTGTAAAAAAATCTGAGTGCAGCTTCCATCTGCCATTTCTTATGTGAAATTTAGTGTTTCTGACGTTTTTCGTTAGTGAGTTAACCCATTTTTAGTAATTTTCAACCTAACCTTTGTATGGGAGGTGGGCGTGGTTATTATCCGATTTTTTTCATTTTTGGTACATATGTATTAAGAAATGACTAAAAAAACGACTGCAGAAAGTTTGGTTTATATAGCTCTATTGATTTGCGAGATATGTACAAAAAACCTATTTGGGGACGGGGCCACGCCCACTTCCCCAAAAAAATTACATGCAAATATGCCCCTTCATAGTGCGATCCTTCATACCAAATTTTTTTTCCATAGCTTTATTTATGGCTTAGTTATGGCACTTTATGTGTTTTCGGTTTTCGCCATTTTGTGGGCGTGACAGTGGTCCGATTTTGCTCATTTTCGAAAGCAACCTTCCTATGGTGCCAAGAAATAAGTGTGCCAAGTTTCATCAAGATATCTTAATTTTTACTCAAGTTACAGTTTGCACAGACGGACGGACGGACGGACGGACGGACAGACAGACATTCGGATTTGAACTCCACTCTTCACCCTGATCACTTTGGTATATATAACCCTATATCTAACTCGTTTAGTTTTGGGTGTTACAAACAACCGTTATATGAACAAAACTATAATACTCTCTTTAGCAACTTTTGTTGCGAGAGTATAAAAATATTTTGATGGTTGTCATTGTTCCCAATTAGCTGTGCTTTACCATAGCAACATGCACATAACCATAAGCAGTGGCGGCGTTTACTGTGGGTATGGTGGGTAGTTATACCCACACGGGTAATTACCCACTCGAAAAATAACCTACGAAAAAGAAATTAAATAAACTTAACTGGAAAACAATTTTTTTTTTGTTGAAGTTGGCAATACTTCTTCTAAGTGTCAATTTCAGAATGAAACAGACCAAAAGAAAAAGTTTGCCGTCTCTTGCAGCCTATTGTCCGACTAGGTACGTCAAAATACATGTTTGTATGATTTTATTTTAATATATTTTATTTTTATACTCTCGCAACCTGTTGCACAGAGTATAATAGTTTTGTTCACCTAAAGGTTGTTTGTGTCACCAAAAAATATAAGAGTTAGATATGGGGTTATATATACATAAATGATCAGGATGACGAGTGGATTTGAAATCCGGATGTCTGTCCGTCCGTCTGTCCGTGCAAGCGATAACTTGAGTAAAAATTAAGATATCTTAATGAAACTTGGAACACATGTTCCTTGGCCCCCTGAGGATGTTGCTTTCGAAAATGGGCAAAATCGGTCCACTGCCACGCCCACAAAATGGCGGAAAAAGAAAACATATACAGTGTCATAACTAAGCCATAAATAAAGTTATGAAAATGAAATTTGGAACATAGGATCCCATTAGGGAGGGGCACATTTGGATGTAATTTTTTTTGGGAAGTGGGCGTGGTCCCGCCCTCGAATTGGTTTTTTGTACATATCTCGGAAACCAATAGAGATATATAAACCAAACTATGCAGTCGTTTTGTTTAGCCACTTCTTAGTACAGTCCAAAAATGAAAGAAATCGGATAATAACCACGCCCACCTCCCATACAAAGGTTAGGTTGAAAATTACTAAAAGTGGGTTAACTCACTAACGAAAAACGACAGAAACACTAAATTTCACATAAGAAATGGCAGAAGGAAGCTGCACTGAGATTTTTTTACAAAATGGAAAATGGGCGTGGCTTTGCCCACTTATGGGTCAAAAACCATATCTCAAGAACTACTCGACAGATTTCAATGAAATTCGGTATATAATATTTTCTTGACACCCTTATGACACTGGTGGAATATGGGCGAAATCGGTTCACAACTACGCTTACTTCCTATATAACTCAATTTTGAATTTCATCTGATTCCTTCACTTTATAAGATATACATAAGGAACCAATGAAGATAGCGAAATAAAACTTTACACAAATACTGTATTTGAGCTGTGACATCACTTGTGGAAAAATTGTCAAAATCGGACCATTACTTTTCAAGGCCCCTGATATCAAACATGAAGAACTCAGTGCCTAAGGATAATTTTTCACCGAAAATATAGGTAAATCTCTAAATAAATTGCGAGAGTATAAAATGTTCGGTTGCACCCGAACTTAACCTTTTCTTACTTGTTTATGTTAACAATGATAATCGAAATTTTTAATCGCATCGAAATATTGAACACCGAACTCCAAATATCAAACCTTTGTGTTATTGACTCCTACAAAAAAGTGAATGCTGTACGTGCAGTTTTGGAAGCTTCTGGTGAAACCAAGTTTGAAGAAGCTTGGAAAAAGAGTACGCAAGGCGCTGTCGAACTTGAACTTGATGACCCTATGCTTCCTCGTCAACGCAAAATAAGTAAACGGCTCGAGCAAGGCACAAGCGAAGCCCATATATTTAAATCGCCTGAAGAATATTATAGGAAACAGTTCTTTGAAGTGTACGACCAGCTGATTGAGTCCATCAGAAGTCGATTCGAAAATGATTATTCTAAATTTTTCAAATTATTGGAACAATTTACATTGTGCGCAACAGAAAATGTGGATGAAGTCCTTAAATTTTATGAAAAAGATTTTGACAAGGAACGATTTTTAAGCGACAGAGATATGTTTTGGCAATTGGTGAAACGGCAAAAAAGAAGTGTCAAAACGTTCCAAGAAATTTTAAATTTTTGCAAGGAGTTCGAATGGTGTCAGGGGCTTATACCTTATACCTTTATACGCTTTGTGCGAATGTTAATAACGATTCCCGGATTATCATGTTCGAACGAAAGGAGTTTCTCTGTCCTTCGAAGATTAAAATCTTATTTACGCTCAACCATGCTCCATGACAGGTTAAATAATGTGGCTATTTTGCACGTTTACGCAAATGAAGCATCAAAATTAGATTTAAATTTGTTAATGGATAAGTTTATAGCAAAATCGCCGAGAAGAAAAACTGTTTTTGCAATAAATACATAAATTTTTTTGAATTTATTTTTTTTTATTTATTCTACCCATCCGAAATTTACATGAACCGCCGCGCCTGACCATAAGTATCAATTGAGTTTTGATTTTCCGCTGTAACCATAAAATGGTGTTTGTTGATTTTTTGAATATATTTTTTTTTGGCACTTTAAGAGTTGAAAGCAAAAACTACAAATGCTGTTTATGGCTATGAAATCAATAATCGAGTATAGTAAATATTGTTACGGTTATGACAATAGTTTTGGATATGGCGTTATGTTATATAATGTCTAATTCAATTGATTTTAATTTATGAAATTTTCAGAGGTTGTTCGTTGTGGATCTAGATGCGTTCGGCGGAACTGTGAAAACGTTCCTGATATCATTTATTTTGGCAACAATACGATCTCAAAATGGCATCTGATATCTACTGGAATTGCTGCTACGCTACTAGAAGTTGGAAGAACAGCACATTCGGCACTGAAGCTTCCGTTAAACATGCAAATCAATGAAAAACCTGTTTGCAACGCAATCAGCAATGGCAAAAGTGTTGAAGAATTGTAAACTACATAAAGTTTTATCAGAGATGAGTGCAATTCTCTAGAAGCACTTGACAGAACAATGATAGATCTGTGGAATAATCGTCGCTTTGGTGGCGTAATGACACTGATAACACCGCAGAAGAATTTCTAAGAATTTGAAATGAGCAAATTTTGGTTGATACTTCGAATGCACAGTGGTTCCGCCATAGGCCAAAAATCAAAAAATCCATCTTACGATTTTTTGTCGAAATGTATACATATGTCTTCTAAATTGTCCAAACTTCCTATTTGCAAACCGGATTTTCCCAAAAATCTAACGGTACTTTCTAAAAATAGAGTTAAACGCATGAATATCAGTATTTTTTACAGCATATCAAACATTTTTTTTTTAATATCGCAGCAACAACGAACTTTAATTTGTTCTGGTAATTGATCAGGGTAACGAATCAAGATTGTTTGTAATGGAATTTGAAGTTAAAGGTACATATACATATGTATATTTTAACTTGTAAAATTAATTAAGTCAAAAGTGATTTGTGTTTTTAGTGAAATAAGTGTTTTATATCAACAATTTTTATTTTTTGTTGCGTCTTCTATTTGTTTGCATAAAGTTTTAATTGTGTTCCCCCGCGATCCCTCTTTAATAATATTTTATATAGTATTTAGCAGAGTCTTAAGGTAATTTGCTTTTTTCCTACATAATTGTTTTATTATTATACTCTCGCAACAAAGTTGCTACGAGAGTATTATAGTTTTGTCCACATAACGGTTGGCTGTAAGTCCTAAAACTAAACGAGTTAGATATAGGGTTATATATATCAAAATGATCAGGGTGACGAGAAAAGTTCAAATCCGGTTGTCTGTCCGTCCGTCCGTGCAAGCTGTAACTTGAGTAAAAATTGAGATACCTTAATGAAACTTGCACCATAAGAAGGTTAAGTTCGAAAATCGTAATCGTAATCGTAATCGGACCACTGCCACGCCCACAAAATGGCGAAAACCGAAAACACTTAAAGTGCCATAACTAAGCTATAAATAAAGCTATGGAAGTAAAATTTGGTATGAAGGATCTCACTAGGAAGGGGCATATGTGGATGTAATTTACTAAGTTTTTTGTACATATCTCGCAAATTACTAAAGGTATATCAAGGAAATTTTCTAGAGTCGTTTCTTTTAGGTACTACCTTATACAGTCCAAAAATGGTGGTAATCGAATTGTAACCACGCCCACTTCCATACAAAGGTTATGTTGAAAACTACTAAAAGTAGGTTAACGCAATAACGAAAAACGCCAGAAACACTAAATTTCACATAAGAAATGGCAGATGGAAGCTGCACTCAGAGTTTTTAACAAAATGGAAAAGTTTTGACGCTCCAACAATGACCATGAGAAGTATTTTTGCGCATCATTGCCATATAATGGCAATTACTGTTATATAGGAGCTATAGGTCTTAGTAGTCCGATGGAGCCAATATTTATACTCCCGCAACAAAGTTGCTAGAGAGTATTATAGTTTTGTTCACATAACGGTTGGTTGTAACACCCAAAACTAAACGAGTTAGATATAGGGTTATATATACCAAAGAGATCGGGGTGAAGAGTGGAGTTCAAATCCGAATGTCTGTCTGTCCGTCCGTCCGTCTGTGCAAGCTGTAACTTGAGTAAAAATTAAGATATCTTAATGAAACTTGACACACTTATTTCTTGGCACCATAGGAAGGTTGCTTTCGAAAATGAGCAAAATCGGACCACTGCCACGCCCACAAAATGGCGAAAACCGAAAACACATAAAGTGCCATAACAAAGCCATAAATAAAACTATGGAAATAAAGTTTAGTATGAAGGATCGCACTATGAAGGGGCATATTTGGATGTAATTTTTTTTGGGGAGGTGGGCGTGGCCCCGCCCCCAAATAGGTTTTTTTGTACATATCTCGGAAACCAATAGAGCTATATAAACCAAACTTTCTGCAGTCTTTTTTTTTAGCCACTTCTTAATACAGTCCAAAATGAAAGAAATCGGATAATAACCACGCCCACTTCCCATACAAAGGTTAAGTTGAAAATTACTAAAAGTGAGTTAACTCACTAACGAAAAACGTCAGAAACACTAAATTTCACATAAGAAATGGCAGATGGAAGCTGCACTCAGATTTTTTTACAAAATAGAAAGAGGCGTCTTATGGGTCAAAAACCATATCTCAGGAACTACTCGACCGATTTCAACGAAACTTGGTTTGTAATAGTTTCCTTACATCCCAATGATATGTTGTGAAAATAAGCCAAATCGCTTCACAACCACGCCTACTTCCTATATACCAGAACTTTGAAGTCGATCTGAATCGTTTACTTTACAATATATAAAGAAAGCACTAGTGAAGATATCGGTGCAGAACTTTGCACAAATACTATGTTTATAGTGTGGCAGCCCCATTCTAAAAATCGTAGAAATCTAACCATAGGTTTTTAAGGCCCCATATATCGAACACGAGGACCTCGTTGCTTTTAACCTAATATTATGGTTTCCAACTTTCAATGGAGTTTATACAATATATATGACGAATATGTGGGTCAAATTGTGTATTATATAATATAAATAAAGTTAAATAAATAAATTGCGAGAGTATAAAATGTTCGGTTACACCCGAACTTAGCCCTTCCTTACTTGTTTTAATATATATTTAAAATATTTTTCTAGATTTTTTGTGAAAATTTTATAGCGATATCTCAAGGGCAAGTATTTATGACCGCGCCTTCATGCAAGCCGAACCACTGTGCTATGGTTTGATATCAATTCCACTTCCCATTTGTCAATTCACTTCAGCGAAAGATGAACTGAACACGAATGTTGAACATTGACCAAAATTATCGTAACTACGATATTGCACGCGCAATTTTAGCTGCCAAAAATACCGATTCAAAGTCAAATTTCGGGAGATTTGTGTTCATACAAATCGATCTATCGTGTTGAAAATGAAGACGAAGCCGTCCAGTGGAATTTCTAAATTCTTTGGATTTGCTTGGCCTGCCGCCGCATCAGTCGAATCAGTCATTATTATTTTAACGAAAATGGATACCAGAACAAACATGAATCGACAATCGAAATCGATAACTTGCCAGATGTATCTAGACATCGATGTTCGTAGTTGCCAGAATGTTCGAGTGGCGATGCATTGCTAACAATCGACTATATAAGGGTGGCCGGACTGGCATCAACACACAGCTCTAATAAGAGAGTTTTCGAGTAAAGTATAAACAAGTAATAAGTTATAGTTGTAAAGTAGAGTAATAACTTAAACTAGAGTATAACTTAAAGTGTTAAGTTATAAGGAATTAGAAATAAATATTAGTGTATAGTCATTAAATTGTGACTTTTATTTTACAATCCAGTGATCGAACTCAGGCTAGAGTTTCAGCGTTAACGATTGATTTTGGAAATCCGTTACAATACAATAAAATCGAAACTAATATAATTATAAAAACTTGTCCCGATTATTCCTCTGAGAGCAAACTATTTCATAACGATATCACAACCAGAAGGAGCCGCGGCTTATACTTACGTCCGATACGATTATTAGTGCCATATATGTTTGTATGTATATCAGGAGTTCTCAAACAATTTGTTATTACAGTTATATTCAATTGGTCACTCACAATGATAAAAATGGCTCAAAAGGCAAATTATCGACAAAAAGGACAATACAAATACATATGTATTTATGTTTTTAACTGTTTGTTTGAACATTTGGATAGTGTGTTCGATTGGTTTCCCTCCACCGATTTGTCTTTGGAAGAAAAATGGTCTGTCTATTCACGTATTTTTGCTTAGATGTCTTACATATTGACCTTTGTCAAAAGACCGACTCTCGTGAGACTATGAGAAAATGTCTCAGTGATCAAACCAGGACACGAAAATAAAGACATACATACATACATATGTATGTGATTATTTCGGAAACGAGACCGTCGAGAATGCAATGAGAATGATGTGAGATTTAGGTCGGATTAAAGTTCTTACATATACTATGTACGAAATTGTTAAACATTTTTTGGTTTTATAATTCGTATATAGTACTTATAATAAATATGTCATATGTATGTTTAAAAATAAAACACGTTAAATTCATGCAAATCTAGTTTATTAACACCACAAACTGACAAACTGTATTCAACTTCAGTTTCCGCCCAGTTTCCAATAAAATTCCATATCTCAGTAATTACTTAACTTGAATCGAATGTGGAATATAATATTGCTTCAAAGTCTTTGTGTCATTATGTGGTTGCTCAATATAGATAAGCGGATAGAATTGAATTAAAATAATAAAATAATACTTTTGCATTTTTTAAACGGCTTAATAAACGGATGTTTTTCTTGTTAAATGATTTATAGCGTTTTATTTTCTTCATGGAAATGCTGCCTCATTATATTACAACATTGTATAAATGATTCATTACCCCTTTGAAAATGACGTCGAATAATACAGAAGTGCAGTTAGAATTGGGAAGGAGTCCTCAAAGCTGTTCGATAGCAAACGAGGTTTCAGACGAGGCTAATCTTTATCATATGACTTCTAACCTGATGCTGGAGAAAATAATTAGAGCGGCAGAGTACAAAAGTGTTCAATTGCTGGCATACGATATCATTGGCCTTAACTACCACGCCGTTAGTTCTGCTTACTCCAAGTTTGACACAGAAACGAATGAGATTGACGAAATATCTGCATCTCACTGTTTGCAGTCAAAACTTTGAAGTTGTAGATAATTTCGTTTATCTTGGAACCAGCATCAACAACGCCAACAATGTCAGCCTTGAAATCCATCGCAGAATCACTCTTGCCAACAGGTGCTACTTTGGATTGACTAGACAATTGAAAAGTAAAGACATCTCTCGACGAACAAATACCAAACTCTACAAGTCCCTCATCATTCCCGCTTTTCCTCGCTTTGGTTCTAGTATTTCCTTATTTTCCGATAAATTTTAGCCAATATACATCATTTAGAGGGCTAAAGAAAACATTGCTTTTAGATCTCAAACGTTTTTAGCCCATTGGTGATTATGGGGCAATAGTTGGACCTCCCGAACAATATTGGGTATTTTAATGAATGATAATATTTAGATATGAAAAAAGCAAAAATGAATCACCCACTAATTGACAAATTCATTGTAAATGTCTTTACGAATAATAGGTAACGGTAAAGTACGGTTAACTGTATAACACGTGCTTAACAAGTAAAAAATCGAAGTGTGTAAAGTGTTTCTTGACACAAACAAAATTGAATGATTTTTGTTTTTGTTGTTCTTGGATTTTTTTTGCATTGCTTTCACAGTTTATTTGCATAAATTCTCTTTAAATACTGTATGTAGGTATTGTTAAAATGAAAAAGTGTACTTATTTTCAATGTGTAAACTGTTTCTTGACATACTGTACATGCTTATATACCACAAGAATACATATATAATACATTATGTATGTAGTAGAAAATAAAAGCTTCAGGTAATTATTGTCGAATGACTTTAATGAATATATCAATGCATTACTTATTACCTAAATCCAATTTTGAATTACATTTACACGTACATACATATGTATGTACATATTAAGCAAATGTTTGCATGAATGCACCATATATATGCATATGTAAACGTATATTATGCGTTTCCGCGCCGACACTGACTTAATCCCTTTGAGTGTTTAGATAATAAATGTGACACTGTGCCCAGACAGAGTGCAATAAATTAATAAACAAGCATTTATGTGGTCATTCCCAGTAGGTGCATATGTAAACCCCAAGTAAATTTCTAATATGCGCGGTAAAATATGTGGAAATATTTACAATTAAATAGAATATGTACTAATGTACACATTTAGTGTATGTATATAAACTCGTTTTTTGCTTAAAATCATTCATACATACATACATATATGTATATCCAGAACTATCTGCTTCTCTAATATTTTTGGCACTAATTTGAAAACTTAATTCGAAAATACGGTACACTTTCCTGTGTAGTACGTTCGATCACCACCCAATCATAGATTATATTGTCAGTAAATGTTGGTTTTTCATTTCGTTGTTGTCTATGGTTATTCAATTGTTATGTATGTATTTCTAAGTACTTTTGATTGTGAAATTTGTGCGAAATTGTTATTTGTGGCCGATAATGCCGTACATAGTTAACAACTCCATATACAATGAATATACAGTGGAACTTCCATAACTCGAACTTCTATAACAGGAAGATCTCCATAGCTCGAATTTTAACTCGAAGTTCTCCATAACTCGAACTTTTGAATTGGCAATAGAAGTCAAATTTCACACATATTTCCTTCCATAAATTGAACTTTTCGACTAGGGCATAATACAAAATAAAAAAATTGTTCTATCGATGCAGAATCTTTAAAGAGTCCTTCTATGTATATCGTATGGAGGGAAACAAAAAATATGATATTACAATTAGGATTGCATAAATCATTTAACAAAGGCATGAGATGCAGACTTCAAGAGCCAAAAAATAGCAAACTGCAACAAACAAAATTACAGAATTACATGTTTTAACGTATGTACATAAAGCTTTAGCGTAGTAAGCAAGTGTTTAAATCTATATTTTGGAGCTTTTTGAAAACTTTTATGTTTTAATGAAAATTCTGTAACTCGAATGCCCAAATAAAATCTTAACTAAGCATTGTTATATACTGAGTAATCGTTTGCGTCTCACAGTCGGTGCTTATTTTCTATAAAATTTTATTATTAAATATGGTAGCACAATGGAAAACATATGTTTTACGAATGCCATGTATAAAAATATGTTTGGAAAGGCTAAGTTCGGGTGCAACCGAACATTTTATACTCTCGCAATTTATTTGGAGATTTACCTATATTTTCGGTGAACAATTACCCTTAGGCACTGAATTCTTCATGTTTGATATCAGGGGCCTTGAAAAGTCATGGTCCGATTTTGAAAATTTTTCCACAAGTGATGTCACAGCTCAAATACAGTATTTGTGTAAAGTTTTATTTCGCTATCTTCATTGGTTCCTTATGTATATCTTATAAAGTGAAGGAATCAGATGAAATTCAAAATTGAGTTATATGGGAAGTAGGCGTAGTTGTGAACCGATTTCACCCATATTCCACCAGTGTCATCAGGGTGTCAAGGAAATATTATATACCGAATTTCATTGAAACTGTCGAGTAGTTCTTGGGATATGGTTTTTGACCCATAAGTGGGCGACGCCACGCCCATTTTCCATTTTGTAAAAATCTCAGTGCAGCTTGCTTCTGCCATTTCTTATGTAAAATTTGGTGTTTCTGACGTTTCTCGTTAGTGAATTAACGCACTTTTAGTCATTTTCAACCTAACCTTTGTATGGGAGGTGGGCGTGGTTATTATCCGATTTCTTTCATTTTTGCACTGTATAAGGAAACGGCTAAAAGAAACGAATTCAGAAAGTTTGGTTTATATACGTTTATTGGTTTGCAAGATATATACAAAAAACCTATTTGGGGGCGGGATCACGCCCACTTTTCCAAAAAAATTACATCCAAATGTGCCCCTTCCTAATGCGATCGTACGTTTCAAATTTTATTATCATAACTTTATTTATGTCTTAGTTGTAGCTCTTTATGTGTTTTTGGTTATCGCCATTTTGTGGGCGTGGCAGTGGTCCGATTCCGCCCATTTTCGAACTTAACCTTCTTATGGTGCCAAGGAATACGGGTTCAAAGTTTCATTAAGATATCTCAATTTTTACTCAAGTTACAGCTTGTACGGACGGACAGACAGACATCCGGATTTGAACTTTACTCGTCACCCTGATCACTTTGGTATATATAACCCTATATCTAACTCGTTTAGTTTTAGGACTTACAAACAACCGTTATGTGGACAAAACTATAATACTCTCTTTAGCAACTTTTGTTGCGAGAGTATAATGAAGGTAAACAATAAAAGGACACCGAAATTTACCGCATGCGATTCCTATTACAAATCATAAAACCGCCATAGAATTCAAACGATTCCATATTTTCTTTTTCAGTAAATAATTTTTATTTTATTCTTTTGACAAATAATTCAAAATTCTACGCATTTCAAAACAAAAATCAGCTGTTACTTAAACACTGCTTAAGTCTCCCATTTTCAGTACTTAAGCATAACTTAAGTATGAACTGTAAAACACTATTTTCCTGTCTTATCTTAAGCACAACCTACGTACGAACTGTGAAACCGGGCAGAAGTCTCTCGAACTGAAAGTTTTTTTTTGTGGATTATGGTGATTCGAGTTAGAGTTCCACTATATTTACTCATAGTAGTCCCCTCGATTAAATGATTTTGTTCAACTATTGTAGCGACTTTGCCGTCAAATCAACTTGTTATTTGTTATAAACTACTTTGCAACTATGATGTTATGGACCAAACTCCCAACTAGTCAGTCGATATTTTTTCTCTAAATATTAAATTAGTATTTCATAACCGTTGATCAATTGGACAGCAATATACTAGTATCGCACAAGTTGGAAAAATAGATAAGCAACTTTCTAGTTGCATGGAGGGGGAAGGCACGGATCGCTTTCCATATCTGGTGTTGGTTTGATAATTTTAAGGCCACAAATTTCTAGCTATTTGCTGACTACTTTGTTGCATCACTGTGGGGAAGACATATGTATATGTACATATAGTATATAGGTCTATTAAAGTAAATATGCATTCAATAGATAAGTCACGTGTTTAATTATTTGATTGTCAATGCCAAATGCCGTCTGCAAAATAATTCCAATTTATGACAATTGCACTTATAAAGTCTCGCATTTGCGATACACAAATACATACATACATATATACATATATATTTGTGTAGTGAAGTACGTAATTATAAGTAAAAGGTATACTCGTATAAGTTAATTTTATTCTTATTTAAAATAATAAAAGAAATAAAAACACGAAATGGGTGCTTTTAATCATCCCAAAATTTATTTATATGACCATTAATTACTACTGCTAAATTATGACTAAACTATTATGTTAAAACTAGCCCTATATAAATGTGCGCTTTAGCTGACTCTGCTGATTTACGTATTGGTCAATTCTGTGCGCGTGTTGCTTGATTTGCTGGCTTATTTGAGTGCTAGTTATTAAGCTGGGCTTGCATTTTGATTGTTGCGAAATATTAATTGTATTAGATAGGTGCCTTTTAAATGGAAATCTGTGCCATTTCTAGCTATGTTGCCACACAACTTGTTTAATATAATGGTACCGTCGTCGATTTCTTCCACATCTCCTACGTGGTCAGCATTGCTAAATCTACACACCGCTTGTTCTTCTTTAACTAACTTAGGAGTACAATTTGAATTACTTATATTAACAATATTGTTTTTATCATACATTTTTATATTTGCTACTGTTTTAAAATTTTTTAGAACGCTATATATAAAATTTTATTAACGAATATTTCATTTGTGTTTAAATTTAAAATTGAATTATTTTTATACTCTCGCAACAAAAGTTGCTAAAGAGAGTATTATAGTTTTGTTCACATAACGGTTGTTTGTAACACCCAAAACTAAACGAGTTAGATATAGGGTTATATATACCAAAGTGATCAGGGTGAAGAGTAGAGTTCAAATCCGAATGTCTGTCTGTCCGTCCGTCCGTCCGTCCGTCTGTGCAAGCTGTAACTTGAGTAAAAATTAAGATATCTTGATGAAACTTGGCACACTTATTTCTTGGCACCATAGGAAGGTTGCGTTGAGCAAAATCGGACCACTGTCACGCCCACAAAATGGCGAAAACCGAAAACACATAAAGTGCCATAACTAAACCATAAATAAAGCTATGGAAATAAAATTTGGTATGAAGGATCGCACTATGAAGGGGCATATTTGGATGTAATTTTTTTGGGGAAGTGAGCGTGGCCCCGCCCCCTACTAAGTTTTTTGTACATATCTCTCAAACCAATAGAGCTATATAAACCAAACTTTCTGCAGTCGTTTTTTTAGCCACTTCCTAATACAGTCCAAAAATGAAAGAAATCGGATCATAACCACGCCCACCTCCCATACAAAAGTTATGTTGAAAACTACTAAAAGTGGGTTAACTCACTAACGAAAAACGTCAGAAACACTAAATTTCATATAAGAAATGGCAGATAGAAGCTGCACTCGGATTTTTTTTACAAAATGGAAAATGGGCTTGGAGTCGCCCACTAATGGGTCAAAAACCATATCTCAGGAACTACTCGACCGATTTCAATGAAACTTGGTTTGTAATAGTTTTCTTACATCCCAATGATATGTTGTGAAAATAGGCCAAATCGCTTCACAACCACGCCAACTTCCTATATACCAGAACTTTGAAGACGATCTGAATCGTTAACTTTACAATATATAAACGAAGCACTAGTGAAGAAGTTTTCAAGGCCCCATGTACCGAACATGAGGACCTCGGTGCTTCTAACCTAATATTAGGGTTCCCAACTTTCAATGGACTTTATACAATATATATGATGAATATGTGGGTCAAATTGTGTATTATATAATATAAATAAAGTTAAATAAATAAATTGCGAGAGTATAAAATGTTCGGTTACACCCGAACTTAGCCTTTCCTTACTTGTTATATAATAATAATAATAATATATGTATATACAGTGGAACTTCCATAACTCGAACTTCTGTAACTCGAAGATCTCCATAACTCGAACTTTTGAATTGGCAATAGCGTTTGGAAATCAAATTTCCTACAAATTTCCTTCCATAACTCAAACTTCCCTAACTCGAAGTTCTCCATAACTCGAACTCTTGAATTGGCAATAGAAATAAAATTTCATACAAATTTAATTCCATAAATCGAACTTTCTGACCAGGGTATAATACAAAATTTAAAAATTTACTATCGAGGCAGAATTTTAAAAGAGTCCCTCTATATCGTATGGAGGCGAAATAAAAATATTTTTTTACATTTAAGTACAGTAAAAGCTCTTTATTCGCGGGGTATTTTTTCCATAAATATGCCGCGAATACAGAAATCGTGAATACGGTAATTTATATGGGATTATAGGGGATATGTTCCTAGGTGACAAAAAAAAACAAATAGGTATATAAAAAAATGATTTAATTGAAGTTTTTGAACATTTTAACTAATTATCTTAAGGCTTAGGCAATGGTTTGAAGAATTTTGTAATTTTTTCTTGCTTAGCAGTTTTCAAAAGCTCCTTCAATTCAGACTGATACACAGTAGTCGCATTAGCAATTTGTCTCTTAAAAATTAGACTGCGTTCCATAGACGGATAAATGTTCATAAAGAAATCGCAGAGCTCATTTGCCATTCTTAATTAAGAATTTTCAAATTGAATGTCACGTTTCCAGTGCTTGTTGAAGCCTCTTCTTTAATAGGTTGTGTTCAGTTCCATGTGAGCCCCTTCCATATGGGGTTTATCAAAGTACAGTATACTCTCGAAAAGTAAATTCTCAGAAAGTAAATAATCGCGGAAAAGTTAATCACCTTTAAGATTACACATGCACCTCGAAAAAGTAAATTTTTTAATTTACTTTTCAGAGAGTGTGATAAAAAATTCGAAACGAAGCAAGCAGCGTTTTTTACGATTTTGCACTTACTCTCTTGTTTATCGCGTCTTTTTAGTAAATAAACTCTCCTACTTGATCCACTGGTTTAAAAATGAAAACGATGCAAATCAGGTTTCAGACTTTTTGAATTGTCGTACAAAAATGGTCAGAAAATATATTGCAAAAGAAAAAAAAAACAAAAGAATATTGAAGATTTTTTCTCTTCATAGTAAATACATACATATGTACATATGTATGGAAATGTAAATATGTTTTTCATGTAAAACCATATGTTTTATTGAAGCAAATAAATGAATGAATTTTTTAAGTTTAAAAATGCATTTAATATTATAAAAACAGATAATTTATGTATATGTTTGGAAAAGTAAATTATTCGAAAAAGTAAATTACCCAAAATATCAATCGATTTACTTTTCGAGAGTATACTGTAAGAGAAATACTGAACTATGTTTTCAATCATATCCTTTTTATTTATTATGATTCATTTGTATTTTTTTAGATATGGCAATGCTTCTTTTTCGTCAGCATGCAACCCTTTTGTTATTGTGTTAATTGATAAAATTGAATAAAAATTAAAATGCTTATTTAAAGCAAATTTCTAAATAATTAATATAAAAAAAATATATAGAAAGAAAGTAGTGAAGTGTAAGTGTATAATAAGTGCAAAATATAAATGAAAAATTAACTATATAGCGAGAAATTACGTGTTAAAATTAGACAATTTTTAAACTTTAAACGCGAATATCTCGAAAACTATAAGTCTCCTGCGGCTATATATCTCCTCTATCCAACCATACACATTTTATCCGCGAAATCGTGGGATGCTATTCTAAAGTTTTCCCAAATAAAATTATGTATAAATATATATTTTAAAGCTTTTTGAGAAATTTATATGTTTTAATGACAATTCTATAACCCGAAGTCTCTCTAACTCGAAGTCTTTTTGTGGATTATAGGGATTCGAGTTAGAGAAGTTCCACTGTATAATTTTATCACGCGATTCACAAAATCAAACTTCTTATTTGAAGAATTTTTTTTTAACCCTTCTGCACAAATTGGGTCAAAATGACCCAAATTTAAGAAACAAACACGTATTACCATGCCTTAGGATGGCTAATTGCTTATAAAACCCTTTTGATATCCTCAGTCTGAGTCTTATGATGAGTTGTACGTACACATTTTTTTTCCAGGACGAGCCAGTTTTTTTACATAATTTTTTAAAAACTTTTCGTACGCGTATACAATTTGTGGGTCATTTTGACCACCAAGAAAATTTATGCTCAAATGTGACTAAACAGAAAAAGCGTGCTAGTGCTTCATCATTCGGCAGAGACTAGGGATGATCAGAAAAAGAAACCAGAAGTAATACATCACTATAATGCGACTAAAGCAGGTGTTGATGCGCTGGACCAATTAGTAGCAACGTACACATGTAAACGCCAAACGAAACGATGGCCAGTTGCACTCTTTTCCAATATGGTCGATGTTTCGGGATATAACGCATATGTTATATGGACCGAACTTAATCCCGAATGGAACAGAACTAAAAACGTTAAGCGGCGATTATTTTTATTAGACTTGGCCACATCTTTGGTAACCCCGCACATTGCACGCCGAAAGCGAATGCCCTATGGTCCTTCTGCAAAAAGAGTTGTGGAAAACATCCAGGAAGCAGTCGCAGCAGACACTCCCAGTTTATTAACGGTCGTGCAGCCTCAAGATTCTCCTTTATGCTTTTTGGGTAAGAGACAAAGGTGTTTTTATTGTCCACATACTAAAAACTCCAACAAGCATTCAGTTCGTTGCGATAAATGCTTGAAATTTATTTGCAAACCACATAGTGTAAAGGCGTGTTTATGTGTATAAATTGTCAGAATTGATGTATTTTTTACTGACTCCTATTGAAAACAATTTTGAATTTGTTAATTTTATGTTTGAATAATAAAAAAAATGAGTTTGCCATTATAATTTTACCATACTGACGTGTTTTTGCTATTGGGTCATATTGACCCAAAAATTGTTTATGAGGGGTACAATCTCAATTTGTGCAGAAGGGTTAATCAACTGTTGAATATTATTCAATGCAATATATTCACAATGAATAACCTAATATTACAAAATTACAATATCTAGTTCGAACACGAAAAAATCACCGCAACAACACATCTGTTAACTAGTTCGTACCAGTGATAAATTTCATTCAAAGAAAAATAGTGGCTTGTAGAAAAATCACCAATCACTTATATAACGGCCCATTCCTCCTCTGTTCAGCAATTCCAAATACATACATACATACATATATTTTGCTTTTTTAGTCGAGATGTTGACGCCACGACCGCCAAAAAAACAAATAAATCGTTTTGCACATTTACCTATTTGCTATGAAGCGCTTTTTATAGTGGACTTATACTAACGGTAATATGAGCAAAGTGTTGTCGTCGATTTTATTTTTTGTGCAGCAAACAGAAATAAAGCATTAATAAACACAACTGCATACTCAGAATTAAGCTATTGTTTTTTTTTCTTTTGAGAATTACCAAAAAAAAAATTTTCTGAAGTACACTACAATGTCTTACTTAATTTTCGAAATAAATCTATATATACAGTGGAACTTCCATAACTCGAACTTCTATAAGTCGAAGATCTCCTTAACTCGAAGTTTTGAATTGAATTTCATACAAATTTGCTTCCATAACTCAACTCTGCATAACTCGAACTCTTAAATTGGAAATAGAAGGACTTCTCTAACTCGAATCTCCTTAATCCACAAAAAACTTAGAGTTATAGAAGTTTTCATTAAAACATGCATTTTTTGAAAAGGCTGTGATATATAGATTTACACACTGTCTTATTTATTTACTTCGCATAAAGTTTTATGTACATACGTTAAAACATGTAATTCTGTAATTTTGCTTGTTGCAGTTTGGAATATTTTGGCTCTTGAAGTCTGTATCTCATGCCTTTGTTACTTGATTTTATAGAGGGACTCCTTTGAAATTATGCCTCGATAGTAAAATTTTATATTTTGTATTACTCCCTGGTCGAAAAGTTCGATTTATGGAGGGAAATTTGTATGAAATTTTACTTCTATTGCCATATCAAGAGTGCGAGTTATGGAGAACTTCGAGTTATGGAAGGAAATCTGTATGAAATTTGATTTCTAAACCCTATTGAGAATTAATAAGTTCGAGTTAGGGCGATCTTCGATTTATAGAAGTTCGAGTTATGGAAGTTCCACTGTAGTAAAAAAATTGACCACATCGGACTACTAGATCCAATAGCTCACATAGCACAGTAATTGCACTTATTTGGCGATGATGCGCAAAAATACTTCTCATGGTCATGGTCGGAGCGTCAAAACTTTCAGTAAGGCTTTGTAAAAATATTTAAGAAAGCGAAAAAAATGTTGAATATGATTTGTCGTTATAGTTTCCCCCATCCAACCCCCATATTCCACCTATAAGAATAATATCACATAAAACAAGTAAGGAAGGGCTAAGTTCGGGTGTCACCGAACATGTTATACTCTCGCAATTTATTTATTTAAATTTATTAATATAACAAACAATTTGACTCACATATTCGGCATATATGTATGTATATGGTATAAAGTCCATTGAAAGTTTGAAATAATATTAGGTATGTATATAGGAGATAGATGAAGTTATGACCCGATTTCACTCATTTTTGGCACGGAGACATATTATTAGAAGAAACATATTCCCTCAAAATATCTGAGAGACTTTATTATAATTTCGGTAAAAAATTTGTTAGAAGTACTGAGGTCCTCATATTCGATACACAAGGTCTTGAAAACTTATGGACCGATTTCGACGATTTTTAGAAGGATGATGGCACTCTTTATATACAGTATTTCAGTGAAGTTCTGTTCCGATATCTTCACTAGTACTAACTTTATATATTGTAAACTATTCAGACCGACTTCAGAGTTCTAGTATATTGGAAGTAGGCGAGGTTGTGAACCGATTTAGACTATTTTCACAACATATCAGGTAGGAAGATATTATGAACCGAATTTCATTGAAATTGGTCGAGTAGTTTTGGAGATATGATTTTTGGCCCATAAGTGGGCAGAACCACGCCCATTTAAAATGTTATATACCATTTTGAATGCAGCTCTTCTGCACCTTCTTTATAATAAAATTTAAGGTATCTGTTAGTTTCCCTTACTGAATTAGAGCATTTTTAGTAGTTTTCAACATAACCTTTGCGTGGTTATAATCCGATTTCCTTAATTTTTGGACTGTATAAGGTTGTATCTAAAAGAAAGGGCTCTAGAAAGTTTCCTTGATATAGCTATAGTAGTAGTTTGCGAGATATGTACAAAAAACTTAGTAGGGGTTGGGCCACGCCCACTTCCCCAAAAAAATTGCTTAGTTATGGCACTTTATGTGTTTTTTTTTCGACATTTTGTGGCAGTGTTCCGATTACGCCCATCTTCTAACTTAACCTTCTTATGGTGCCAAGAAATACGTCTTCATCAAGATATCTCAATTTTTACTCAAGTTACAGCTTGCACGGACGGACGGACAGACAGACATCTGGATTTGAACTTTAATCGTCACCCTGATCATTTTGATATATATAACCCTATATCTAACTCGTTTAGTTTTAGGACTTACAACCAACCATTATGTGGACAAAACTATAATACTCTCGTAGCAACTTTGTTGCGTGAGTATAAAAATCATGTAGGAAAAAAGCAAATTATTAACCAATTTAATACAGTTCATTTTTTCACTGTCATTCAACAGCCATTATAATTAGAACAAAAACTTATAATGTATCCTCTAGTAAACAGTACACAGATTGAAATAACGACGATTTACCCTTCTTTCCAAGCTTTCTTAGCCCAGTTATAATGAATTTGAATGTAAACATAGTAAATTCATAAGGCATTAGTATTTTGACGATTGCAAATGCATCCGCAAATTTACGCACCTAACTTTAACACTTTTAATACCTTAAGACTCTGCTAAATACAATATAAAATAAACTTAAAGGGGGGTCGGAGGGGAACACAATTAAAACTTTATGTAAACAAATTGAAGACGCCCACAAAAATTTACAAACAAATAGATTACATAAAACATTAATTTCACAAAAACCACGAAACAAGTTAGTCTTAATTAAGCTCATAAGCTAAAATAAATACAGTTAACTTCAAAATCCCTTAAAAATAATCTTGGTTCGCTAAATTGAACAATTACCAGAACAATTTAAAGAGCGTTGTTCCTGCGAATATTTTTCAAAAAAGTTCTGATGTGTTTTAAAAATGTACAGGTGTTCATGCATTTAACTCTATTCTTGGAAAGTACCGTTCGATTTTTAGGAAAACCCGGTTTAGAAATAAGAAGTTTGGACAATTTAGAGGCCATCGGTATACATTTTGACAAAAAATCGTGAGATGATTTTTTTGATTTTTGGCCTATTGCGGAACCACCGTGCTCTGTACTGAAAGTGAGTAAACTAGGTTCATTTCAATGGATGTTATTGAAAAATCGATGTTTTTGTCTGTTGTCGATGTTACTTTCAGCGATGTTTTATGTCGATCTTTTTAACACGAAAGCTTATATTTGGAAACGCTTTGTCATACTGGCATTCGTTTTGTTGACAAATTATTCTGGCGTTGATTACTGCGTTAGATCCGAGATTCAAATTACTGTATTTTAAAGATGCCATGGTTCAAGAAAAACACTTATTTTTACAGTTTCGTAAAATATGCAAAAATTACGCTGATACAATGGAATCCTCGGATGAGTGTCCAACAGAACACTCGTTTGATATTTGGAGCCATAATAAATATTTGACGCACCAAAATATGAAATGTGAACTGTAAAATTTATCTGCAAATACATGGACGGAAGGTTGAAGAGCAAATGTATCTTCTATAATAAAATATACAATAGAGATGTGGGTTGATATAAAAAATGTGTTTCCGGAGTTGTATAACGATGCTTCTGCTTCTGTGCCCTTAACTTTTTATTCTAACATTAAAATACTTTAAAAATGTTCGAAAATACATCGATGTTTGCATCCCTATTCATTCCTTATTTTATCTCCCAAATACCTGATATAACGGTTTATACCGTTAATATGTTCTCTTTTTCTGCATATTTCTTTACTTATTGAATCTACTCCGTTATAAGGGAGCTGTAGAACGCCAAGTCAAACTCATTGCATACCGCTGCAGCCGAAACAATTGTTGTCGTTCCGCAGTGGAGAGAAAACAGACTGCCTACCTCGCAACGTTGCGATCCACCACAACACGTTCGGGGTGGGATAGATATCGAAAGCTGAAGAGGGAAGCGAGACGCTTGTAGACGACTTGGTCCGTTGGAAGTTGAAAATGACCTGGCTTCACTTGGTCTTCCCAGTTGGCGCCAAAAAGCAAAAAGGAGGAATGAGTGGCGCGCTTTGATGCATTCGGCCATAATTTAATTTAATAAATATAGTTCTATCATATCCAGGCCATATCTGCTTTGTTATTTTACATTCTACTTTTTACTGTAAATTCGCCTCGGATTAATCTAGAGGCTCCTGATTTTGCCAACTCATCTGCTTTTTCGTTTCCAAAAATGTTTCTGTGGACGGGAACTCAGATTATGAACAAGTGGAGTTTTGCTGTTAGTTAGCTCAAAGCTTTCCTGCAATTGTTGACTACTCTTGGATTAACCTCTGGTGACGATAGAGACAATTGAAAACTTTAAACCGTTCTCCTTAAAAATCGAAATTTTTGAGTTATGATACTATTGTTGCAAACAAGTCAATATTCTTATAACTTAATTTCTCTTCTTTTACTAACTCTGACCATTTGAAATCTCGGTTATCAATCCCGTAAACTATGGTATCTATATGTAGTTTATAACTTATAACAGCGCTTTTTGGCCATAGCTGTTTCAGTTTTTGTTCAAAAAGTTTAGTATACCCATTTTAACCCTGAAATTATTTAAACCATAATAACAATAGTTCTGGAAAAAGTTCGTAAACTTTCTTTCTTATCTTTCAAATGAAAACAACACTCATCTACACTTTTATCAAAACCTCAAACGCCAAAACAAAGTAGAGCTCTACACCCAGCTCTACATCTCGCACTCTTCGCTGTTATCACATCTAATGTTTACTGTAAATTAATGAAAAAAATATAGCATTTATAGTAAATACATACATACATATGTGCATATTTTTGAGCTAGTCTTCTAGATATAGATCATTACTTTTCACAGAGCAATCAATAAAAAATTAAATAGTAAAATTTGCGAACCAAAAATTAAAATTTTCAAAATCATGAACATATGTACATAAAAAGTATCCCATTTGGAATACCTACATACATATTATTAGTAAAATATCTGCTAGCATGTGTAGACATACACGGTTAAAAACTTCACATAAATGCCGACATTGATCACACCCCCTTTTAATGTTCACCTTCACGCCGCCAATAGTAAAATGTACAGCAACAAAAAAACATACATACATAGTGTATGTGTGAAAGTATCTAGATACATACTCTAGCCACGAACGCGTACGATTATAAGTTCTGTCTGGAGTTCGTTCAATGCGACCATGCCATCGGCTGAATATTTTTAGAATATGAAAGCTGGTGTCGAAAACCATCACACCGCCTCAGCATAGTATTGTGTTGAAAACTCGACACGGCCTCCACGTGCCCGAGTTCCATGCTGCCATGCTGGCCACGCTGCATGACTGCAGCGCTGTCGCACCGGTCATTGGTATTTTTTCGTTGTTTGTTGACGCTGCTGTTGCATTGGCTTTGGTGGTGGTGGTGTTGGTGTGTTTGCTTTCAATTGTATGCAGTTCGCTTTCAATGCCGAAATTTCGTCTGGCTCTATAAAGGAAAGTTGACGACGGCAGCAAATGCAGCTTCCTCAACGCAGTGCCGTTACTGCATGCTGCATGCTGTAATGTCTTGTTTTGTTGCATATCAAATCAGATATTTTTGTTTTTTACAGTCTATGCGTGTGTGTTAGTCTAAGGCACTTTGTTTGCGAATTTCGCTTTCACTATGGGGGTAATCCTAAGTTCTTCGTTCGACTGTGGCAAATAATAGATATTAGTAAGCACACAGCAATGGTGATGGCGGCCGTGCAGCCAGCAGCGTCGAAGCGTCACAACATTTAATTCACTGCAGCCGCCATGGCGCTGATAGAAGAGTTGCGGTAGTACCACGAAACGGTGTGAGATTATACACACATACACCCTGCAGTAAAGCCTCAAACTGGGTAATTAATAATATTTAAAAACGTCACAGCTGAGAACTCCAATATTAAATCATATAAAAGTGCATAATAGATTTCCTGTTTAAATTTGTATAACTCAACCTTAATTTATAGATCCAAAACAAAGTTCTACATCTAAGAATCATAACACCTCAGATACATTGTATGTGAAAGATCATTTTAGACTTATTAGTATATTCCATAAACACGGATACTAAACAAATAAAGTTATGACATTTCAACATTTATGATGATTGTTCATTTCATAATATAAACGGAGTAGTATCATATTTTCAAGCAATATGGTAAATTCAAAGTACTGAAAGAATACTGGGTTTTAAAAGATATAAAAAGCTTGAAGAGAATTACAAGAGCTTGGATATTGTGCAATCATTGAAGAACATTTTTCTCTTAAATAAATTAGTTCATAGTTCAACCATTGCCAAATTGAAGGCCTATGGAAACTATAGATTTGAATCTGGTACAGAACAAGCTAAGTCATTACCAAATCGGAGTACACGACCTCCTCTGACTTTAGATAATTTGATACAACGTTTTTTGTAAGACTGCAAAAGAAAGATACAGTGAAACTTCTCTAACTCGAATCACCATACTCCAGAAAAAAACTTCAAATTAGAGAAACTTCGAGTTATAGAATTTTCATTAAAACATGTAATTTTTTAAAATATAGATTTACACAAATTTTTATTTATTTATTTCGCCTAACGAGTGTACATAAAACTTTATAAAATGGATTCTGTGATTTTGTTCGTTGCAGTTTGCTATTGTTAGGCTATTGAAGCCTGTATCCCATGCCTTTGTTACATGATTTATGCAATCCATTAGTATAATATAATATTTTTTGTTAGCCTCCATACGATATAGAGAGACTCTTTAAAATACGGCCTCGAAGTAAAATTTTAAATTTTGAATCATCCCCTGGTCGAAAAGTTTAATTTATGGTATGAAAGTTGAAAGTGAGTTATGGAAGGAAATTTGTATGAAATTTGATTTCTAAACGCTATTGCCAATTCAAAAGTTCGAGTTATGGCGATCTTCGACTTATAAAAGTTCGAGTTATGGAAGTTCCACTGTATTTAAAAATTTACTGAAGAAAGAGTTCGGAGAAGAATTGTACCTACGATTTAGATGAACTGAAGTGGTATAAATAATTAATAATTGACAATCCAAACTGCACTCCTGGAGAACAGAATACTGAAATGGAATATACCATATTTGCAAAAGAGGGGACATTTGCAACATATTACAAAACTAAATATATTATTATTCAAGTTTCGTGTCAAAAGAGGATATTTTGCTTTTTTAGAATTATGTAGCTTTAAATGGCAAAGGCAAATTTTTGTAAAATTTTGTAGTTAGAACAATGTTCCTAAACATAAATACTATTTTCCAGTAGGTCTGTAAATATTTCCCTTATAACGTTTTCTTATTATGTGATAAAAGTTAAAGGGGTATCGTTTTGAAAACATATGTATGTACATACAAACTCCTCAGTTATCTTGAAATTTATCAAGAATTTACCCAACATCTTCAATATTTTCAAACTGAAAACAAACCAAATCTGGTTTGGAGTAATCATGGCACAGGTTTCCACCTTCATTCTCTCCATTTGCATTTGTAAGATTTTATTCATATGTACATACATACATATGTATGTACATACCTAAATTTATAAAAGCTCACCACGCCCATTTATATTTAAACATATGTCGGCGACAAAAATAAAAGCATTCGATATTCGTATGAAAACGCAGATTTAATTTAATTTTCGATGACAAATATGAAATAACAATAAAATTAATAAGAAAATTTCGCAAAAATATCATACATATGTACATATACATATATATATGTACCTTCATATGTTTTGTTCGAACTTCGCACACACATGATATATTGTATATGTATGTGTGTTTGTGTGTAGCGACGCTGCCGTGTGCGTCTGCTTACTTATAACGAGATATCATAATAAAAATTTTATTGAGTAAGTAAAGAAGAACTGCGTCAACAGCCACAACAGAAACTTCAACGACCCGACGACGATTTACTTTCGGGTGTTTATGTATTAGTGTTGGTGATGACGTTGATTTTTGTATATTGTCGGTGAACTGGCTCTGGTAGGGGTTCTCGCCCGGCGTGTGGGGCCGGTTCAGCTGGAAGAGCGGCGCGTGAATGATGTATAACGAGCTAGAATAAGGCGAGATTCATACATATAAAAAATCTATAGATGTACATGTGTTCTTCAGGTACATACAAATAAATAAATGCTTATTTAGATACTTACATACATACATATGTATGTATGTACATACAATATATTTTAGCAATGCTGACAAAATTGCCGAAAAGTACAACAACAATAAATAACAACAACGACAGAACAGCGAATACGCTTGTTTCAATACTACGAGGCAAATTCTTTGAGCTTTTGCACGCTTGTTCTAAGCATTACGACTGTCTATGTGCATAAATACATACATACATACATATGTATCTGGATGTGTGCTCATAAAGAGACCTTCTAAAAAACAAACAGATCATTCAAGACAGGCAGAAGTGCGGAAAGGTAGAAAAGCGTCTCTTCTCTTGTTTTTCACTTTTGTGACGCCAACTGCGCAACAGCTTGCAAGAACCCCGAATTTTACGTACGTACAAAATCGATTTGGACACCATGGCCCTCGCAACTGGCATGTTAATATACCAGTGCTTTCGTCTGCGCCTTCACCAACGCTAACACCATCACCATCACCATCGCCATCATCAAAATAAACTTGAATGTGTCGACAACGCCTGCGACAGCCGCCACAAGCAGCGACAGCGACAGCGGCTGCAGCCGTAGCAGCGCAGCGACCGAAGTAGCGGCAGCGGTTAAACACAGAACAATCGCACAGAACAACAGTAACATTTCGCTGGCGTCGTTGGTATTACTGAATCAACTTGCAAGCGGTCCACAACGTATCCGCCGGGTAGTCGTGCTCAAAGCTAAAAACGAACTTTCCTCATAATTGTATATACCGACATACATACGAACATACTACAGTGCAAGAGTATGAAAAAGGTGAAGCGTAGTTAGAATTAAATTTAAACGGAAATCATAAAAAATATGACGCTAAAAAGTGATCAAACGCGCTGTGAAACAACGAATTTAATTTGTGAAAGCACGTTTTTGAGCGAGCAGTGTGGAGCATTTTGAACATTTTTGTGTATACATATGTACATATGTATGTGTGTATCTAAATTCATATCTACAAATGAACGTTTATTTAGATACGAGTATTGTTGAAAGTCAGACACTATTCTCAACGATTTCAAAAACACTAATTTTTGGTTGATAAAGGATAAATCTAAATCTCAGAAAAAAGGCAGTTCTTTGCATATTTATGTTTGTCTGTATGTGTAAGTGATATTTATTTTAAACAGTTTTGCTAAAGTTATGCAAAAGAAGCTTAAGTAATCTCAAATTTAATTTTCCAATAACTGTATAAAAAAATATCTCCGGAAGTAATGTACATGTGTATGTCTAGGTGTACGCACGCAACGCTGCCTGAGCTAAACAAAAAAAAAAACTTAATGCGAATTTTAGTTGCTGCTGCTGTTGTTTGCTTGTGTGCGTACGCGCCGAGTGGAACCTAGGTCAATATTGTTTCTAGTGCGACGACAGAAATTATTAGCAGGGAACGCGCAGCAATAGCTACGTATCTAGGTACATACAAACATACACTTGCACATAAATGAGCTTTTGGTGGGAGTCGAGGAGGCCACGATACCAACTGAAATAACAAATAGTACATAATTTTGGACGAAGGAAAAAGCTGCCGAGCCTATAGGCTCCCAAACACAAGCACACATACATACATATGTATATATCTACATTTTTACATTAGTATGCGTAGACCAAGAGCGATAGCAGTTAACTGACTAAGAAAAATTAATAATTTTTGAAAATACTACGCGAATATTAAAGCAATTTTTCACAAAACATTATTGGTTTGTACATATACATACATATGTACATACATACATACATATACCTATGCGTAAGTGCTAAAAACAGTAGAGCTGCTGCTTTCGTTCTTTCTGCTTTCTAAGTTTGCTTGCTCTGGGCGCAGCGACGAGCAGCAGTGCGCGTGTGCCGACGAAACATCTACTAACAATTTGTGTTAATTAATATCAAATAAAAGCTTCTGAAACGGCCGCACACCAACTCATACTGTATGTACAAACATATTTGTGTATGTGTATGTGGAAAAACGTGAGTGCTGCTAACTTAATGTACAATCTATTGAGGGCCTTTGGCAGGTTTAACCATACGACGCACTGGCTACACAAACAACAACAATAAAAAGGCTATATACATACATATGTACATATGTATGCATATATAAATTCACATTTTCGTATACAATTTCGGTTCTAATCGGATCATTATTCGTATCGCAACGATTCTAAATCACACATTCGGCTAAATTGTGACCGCTAAAAGCTCGCCGTCGCCAAAATAGCGCATAACGCCCGCGCGGCTCGATCTTAGTGCTAACTGAACTTGAAGTGAAACGTATGAACAACTCCTGTTAGCAATATTCATTAATATGTTATTAAAATCTATTTAACGCGTATAATACTAATAATGTATATTTGTATGTGATTTGTGCATTTCAGTGTCATTGACGTTTCTGCAACTAGAAAGTTCCGATTCAAACCAATAAACAAATTTTTGTGTAAATTTACAACAAAATAAAATAAATCAAATATATTTGAACGCATAAACAATTAAAAAAATTAGCAGTTGACGGGTGTTTGAACTTAATCATATGTGCGATATAAAAGGAGCACTTACTTTTCAACCGGAAGCCAGAACGAACTTGCACTAGTACACGCAGTTTATGGTAAGTTAAAACATGGAAAGAAAGAAATATTGTTTGTATGTACATACATATGTACATATAATTTTGTATTTTGCAAACAATTACTTGACAAACTGTATGTGCAAGGTATGGTCAAGACCGGTTTGCTGGATAGCTGCTGAGCAAAACCAACATTGCTTAGTACCTACTCAATTCTTTTGAAACGAAAGATTATAGAAACTACGTGTAATAAGGTGGCAGGAAACAAATCCCTAACTTTAATAAATTATAATATAAATACGTTGAAACTATTTTTGACTTGTAAGTAACTTAGGTTTCGGTAGAGAGCATATTCTATACAGAAAAAAAAGGACTTGAACTTGCTAGGAGATGTTGAAAGAGTTTGTTTAATGATACATATTGCCGTAACAAATCTCAACAGACAATTTGGTGTACAAAGAGATAAGGGGTTACATCTAGTTAGAAGCCCTAAAAATTATAAGAAAACTTCTAAATTTATTATTATAAAATATTGTATTATGACAACTTTGAAGAGTACAGCATATTTTTTTATTTGTAAAAAGAACAGTTTTTGAAGCTGCTACAGCAGATCTCTAGGAACTCCTTCCAAAAACGGCGTTTTGCGGTGACTAGCAAACCTCTGAAGTGGATCATCTAAAATGGAAAAAATCAAACGAATTTCGTTAAAGTAATGTATAATCTTGTAATAAATCTAAGGAATACGCAAACCATTATTTATAAAATGGCGGTTTCTAAAAAACATCGTTTTTTTGCCATGATTTTGGCCTTAAATTGTATATACAAAACAAAATTATCGGTAATAAAAAAGCTTCGATTAAGTACTAGAAAATATAGTTCAGATGTCTGTGTAAAACTTTGAGACTCATCGGTTCAGCCGATTTTCAAAACACAGTTTTGAGAAAAACAAGGTTAAATTCCGGCCTACTACTTTCAAATGCTCGGACGCCTCATTACAATTTTTTTTGGACTATGGTAATTCGAATTAGGGAAGTTCAACTGTATTAATAAGAAATGGTAAGGCAGGCGCAACCCTTACTAAATCGACAAAGAATAACTCAATTCAATAGATATATACATACATACATACACATGTACATTTTTTAAAGTTATTCAACATAATTTAAAATGGTTTCCAGACAAAAATAAGCCCTGACCATCAGATTTTATTTTTGGTTGACTCATTTACTCACGTTCTGGTTTTTACGTTCTTTGAGTAGGTTTTTTTTTATCAGAACAGCTCGCATTTGTCGTTTCAAGGCCACAAGAACGGGAAAAATACGAAATAATACAAATATATGATACGCGCATGTATTCTAACATATGTATGTATACGTATATGTCTGTCTGTATGTATTTGCACAAGCTCACTTAGTTTGCAAATAATTAATGTACACATATGTATATATATGTACATGTCTGTGTGTGGGAATAATGTAAATATTGTTTTGAATCAATAAATATAGATTGGATATCAATCAAAATACGATATAGTATGGTATCAACTTTAAAGGTCCACTGTATTATTATTAAACAAATGTATGTACTACATACCTATTGTAAGTATACTGTAGATAAATATGTGTATGTATATTTAATATTAAAATTCCAATTTTGCGCGGCGCTCCTAATCTTTCCATAATCACATATATACATACAAATATATTTCAATTCACAAAACAATTGTTATCACTTTTAAGAGAACCCAACCAGTTTTCCCGAAAATAAATTGCAAATTATAAACCTTATTGGCCCCATAAAAATATTAATGTCGTCATAATGGCATTTGAAAAGTTTAATAATTCAACTTGTTCAATCAAAATATTATCCATAACCTTGACAAAGTGTGCTTGCACATAGTACATTGACTGCTAACACCATGGTTCAACTAAAACATACTTTTCGATTAGTTTAAATATAAAAATAAATATATTAGCAGAACTTTGTACATATAATACGCCGCAGTCGTTCACTGGGTACTATCTACGATTTTGGCTCTCAGAAGATACGAAATTCTCGTGTAGTCCCAATTATTCCGGCCCAAATCTGTCAGACGCACGTTTATTTTGTAATTGTATGTAGTATTTGTGTTAACTGGTATTATAAATAATATTCCACCATATCTCTTGCGTGACCTACAGATTTTTTGATAAATCTCATGTTTGTCGGCGCACGTAGCGAATATCAATCAACAGCTATTTCGGTAAAATTCAATATAAATCATACATACATACACATAATGTATAAGTACATATCAGCTTGAGATAAGAATAACGTTGAAAACGTATTACCATGACTGGGTGTATTAATATCAGTAGAATGACCAATAGCATTTGAGATTCAAATTAGAAATTAAATTCCCTAACTCGAATCACCATAATCCACAAAATAACTTCGAGTTAGAGAGACTTCATATTATGGTAACTTTGTATGAAATTTGACTTCTATTTCCAATGCATGAGTTCGAGTTATGGAAGTTCAATTGTATATGTATACTACATTAGTATGAATAAGTTATATACGAGGGGACCAATAAACACCAATTGCGATTCGATTGGATCTAAATGGTAACCTTTGACCTGTTCAAAAATCTAGTTAATATTTGTTCCAAAAGCTTTCAAATCTTTAATTCAAGCGGAAACACGGAAACTATTTTATTACGAATTTATTATACTCATACAGTACTGTTTACAGTTGTTTAATTTCATTATATTACAAAATAATATGAAAAAAAAACAAATATAAATTGTTAGACTCTAGTTATTCATGTCGTATCGTTCTTATAAATACATAATAAAACCACATAGTTTTATTCCACACACAAAATTAGCAAAGTTCATTAAAATGTGAAAAATCTCACCACAAAAGTCTTGATACAGTTGAGGATAACGTATTCAATACTAATAAAGAAAGTACAATTTCCATTGCAACTTGCTATTAAGCGGTCACATCTCGTTAGGAGACCTAAAAAATAAAGTTTTCTTACAATTTTTATGAGAAAACTTTTGAATTTATTATTCTAAGAATTTTTATGGTAACTTTGAAGAGTATTGAATAATTTTTTATATGTAAATATAACGGGTTTTGAAGATGCTATAGCAAATCTAAAACAATTTTTATCGGCAATAATAAGGCTTCGATTAAGTGCTAGAAAATATAGTTCAGAAGACTGTGTAAAACTTTGAGACTAACCGGTTCAGTCATTTTCGAGAAATCTTAGTCACCGACATTCAAACTACAGGTATGACAAAAACAAGGCGTCACATTGGTCTACTACATTTTCACTAGTCGTTACAATTATGCATGTAACTTCAAAAATATTCAGATTGACTCAAAATTTTCCGAGTGTTTACTTGAATATACATATAATAGCAGACCTCTCCGGATTCGTACGGGTTTAAACAGACATTGCAAAAGTTATACGTTTTTACACACATATACACACTCTCCCATACACATGTACATATGTACTTTACCGTTTCTTGCGTGAGAACATGAAATTATATTTTATTTGCAATGAGCTAAAACTTGATTACGCCCTCTAGTCTTTGCTGTCCGTTGTCTTTCTCTCTGATTATGAAAGCTCAGAGTTCCACGTCCTAGTGCGAGCTTGTATATTTCTAATATTTTGTTCTTTAAGCCGCTGCACACGCCCCGTACTCGACTTTCAAGCACGTACGTTTTGAACGTTTTGAAATTTTGTTCAGCCAGCAGCTGCAATCGCTCTTACTCGACTCTCTGGCACGCGATTGCGATGCGAAGAGAATGACTTGCAAGACGATTTTCAGTTTCAGATTAAGATTCTCTATCACGGAGTCTTTTTGATACCCTGACCTGGGAACTTTTTTAGAAAGTTGAGATTCTAGCAATAAAAATAGCTCGGGGTAAATGTAGCTTTCCTCTAATAGTAGTATAGATTACGAAAATAACCTTTTTTTTAGTTCTAACTAGATGTAACTCCTTAATACTTCGTTGGGTATCCTTTAAGTCTAATATTATCTTTTAACCATTTTGGCATGTAGTGAGTTAACCTTTTGGTCACATTTAATCATATTTGTCGTCATTTTGTCATTAGTACTTCTTTCAGTTCAGTTTTTTAATGTATTAGAAGTTTTCGAATTTCATATTCAAAGTATTTCCGTAAATGTTCGATAGTATTAACATCCTGGCTTTGTGGGGATGTTTCCTAAAGGTGTAGCACGGTTCCTATTGGTGATGAACCACCCAGCGCTAATCAAAATGATCCTCATGATATAGCTGGACGTACTTCGTACTCTGTGTAATCGATTTCTCCATAAACACAAATTGCGCAAATTAGTTATTTACATGTTTGTATGTTTTTATATGTTTGTATATAATAAAAGTTAAGTATAAATATATGTATACAATATGCATGTGCCGTGGCAAGCGTCACCTCCATGCGTTGATGTCTTTTTAATCCGCCATTCTTTATTTGCCGAATATTCGTTTTGCCGTTCGTTGACCTTTGCCAAAAAAGAGGTTGTGGTAGCTCTTTACCGTTGAGGTAGCACACAACCAAACAGCGCGTAAACAAAAAGCACGCTGTGAAACTCAACTCAACTCAACCAGAGCGCCGCTTTTGTTATATATTTGACCATCTAACGGTTGTTTGCGTTAGTATAATGAACTCAAAGAGATATCGACAAGTGCATATTCTTATAGAATAAATAATATAAATACAGTGGACTACTAACTCTAATCACCATAATCCACAAAAAAACTTCGAGTTAGAGAGAAACAATTTTCATTAAAGCAAAAAAAATTCAAAAAGCAGTAAAATATAGATTTATATCCAGTTTTATTTATTTAATTCGAAAAAAGTTTTATGTTCATACGTTAAAACATGTATTCTAAATTTTGTTTGTTGCAGTTTGCAATTGTTTGGCTCTTGACGTTTGTATCTCATGCCTTTGTTACATGATTTATGCAATCCTTAAGTGTAATATCATATTTTTTGTTCCATAAGATATAGAGGGACTCTTCTAAAATTCTACATCGATAGAAAAATTTTAAATTTTGTATTATGCCCTGACCAAAAAGTTCGATTTATGGAAAGAAATTTGTATGAAAGTTGCCTTCTATTGCCACTTCAAAAGTTAAAGTTATGGAGAAGTTCGAGTTATAGGAATTCGAGTTAGGGAAGGAAATTTGATTGAAATTTGGCTTCTAAACGCTATTGCCAATTCAAGTGTTCGAATTATAGAGATCTTCGAGTTATGGAAGTTCCAGTGTATAATGATTATTTATGATTTTTATTTTTTTGCTCAAAAATAATGATAATTTATGATTTTTTACAAATTCTTCAAAATTAATCATTAACGGTGAAGAAAATCATAAAAATCAATATATAATCATTATTTGTGATTTTTATAATAAAACTTATAATGATTACGGTCCCTGATTTCTAGAGCCAACATGCTATCCTCCTTTGCTAAGTATGTATGTACATCTTATATACATACCTACATACATATGTACATATAAATATTTACAACTTTTTACACTTATTAATAACTATTTTCTTTTATTGCGCACATTATCTTGAAAATTAACAGGCTTTAATTTCTTCACCTGACAACAATAACAGACAGTGGTGGTAGACAATGTTGTCGAGCACAATACTTTGTGAGAAATTCATTAATACGTGAGCGCTTACAACTCACACGTGTATGTACATATGCACTTATGTATGTATATCTGCAAGCTTATGCACAAACATTTTAGCTTGCATACATACATACTACTTACGATGCAAAAAAGAAAAGCAAATAATTGTGTCTACAGCTGACGACATCGCTGCCGAGAAAATTCTCCGCAGACTACGCCGACGTCGACCGATTCAACAAAACGTTGTTGAATAAATCGTGAGCTATGCAAAAAAGTGCAAAACTTGGCAGCGACGACTGCGACGTCTGCGAATAAAACAGCTTTGAACTTGAACTACACGTGGAGGCAGTGCAACGGTTTTCAACTGCACGCTGCTCAAAGTGCATGTGTGCTTAGGTCCATGCAGTTTTTTCTGGGAGGCACTGTGCGAGTTTTCAACAGACGAACTGCGCCAAATGCACACACGAAGCCAAACGAAGCATGCTCTGACAATTACTGACTGTGGCACAGGAAGGCACAGAACGTAGAGTTAATTTAGCACAAGCAATGTGAAAATTTGTAGTAATGATCAGAGAGGGCGCGTTACTAGAAATACATATACATAGTACATATGTATATAGCATGTATGTACAGTAAAACCTGTCTAAGCTGGACACCTGCGGTTTAGAACTTTTTGTCCGAGTTACGCGAGTGTCTCATGTTATAAAGAAAATATTGTTTGTACTATATTATGTTGGTACAGAACATTTTGTCCAATTCGAGCGAGTGTCCAAATTATAAGAGTGTCCAACTTTACAGGTTTTACTGTATATATACATTGTAAAGATTGTAAAAGCTTCATTTGCAGCTAACTGTAAAACTAACTCAATCTCTGAGTAGTTTATTCATCTACATAATTCATATTCATTATGATTCATAACAAATTAGTCAGCATAAGCAGTCGTGATAATTTTGGTATGAAAATTTCAGTCTCTCTGAGAATTGCAACTTGGATAATCGATTCTAACTCAGACAGTAATTAAGTAGGAAGGTTTACTAGCTGTGGTAGTCAAATATTGGTAAGACGGTGAAAGTACTCCCGAAATATACAATATTGTCAAAAAACACATACTACTGTTCAGTACATTATTGCTAAATAAAAAAAGAAAACGGTGAAGTTCGAAGATTTGATGGTAGCGGAAACCCAAAAAAATTCCAATCCCCAAGGGGAAATAAAAATTGTACAAAGGATCAAGGAAGACCCCAAAATATCTTCTGTGGCTATCGCTAATGGGTTGGATATCTCCTGTGGCTATCGCTAATGGGTTGGATGAATCTGGCATTACAAAAGTTCACCTTCAAATTCTGCAGAACTATTTGAACTCACTCGATAGAGTACCACGATAATATACCACGAAACATGCCGCACTTTTCGAAGAGAAATATTGCAAAACTTTACTATATGCCAAAGAGTATATCTAATGTGAAAACAAACTTTGGAATTCTAGAGATTAGTCTAAATTTAATTTATTTCGGTCTGATAATTGTCGATTTGTATGGCGCGAAGAGGAAGAAGTGCTGTAAAAGAAAATTTTAATTTATACAGTCAATGGACGCGTATGACGTCGGTAACTTGTCTTCAGCTTGAAATAATGAAATAATGGACCACTTGGCAATATTAAGCACACAAACTTAACTTAGATGGTGGTTACTGCCTCATTCAGAATAACTGCCTGGCATTCCGTTTTAGTGGTTACGGAATGGCTATTGTACAAGGTGAAAAAAAATGTTGTCACATCCTCAGAGTTTAGCCATCAATCCCATTGAACATCTACACACATACATATATTAAGACGAAGTTACGAGAGCGCAAAGTTAATAGTAAAAATTAGGTTAAGAAATGTCTGTTTTGGAAATATGGACAAATATACCCCTTGAACTTACACAAAATTTAGTGCTTTCTATCATTAGAAGACTGCAAGCCGTGATAGAAGGTATTCATACAAAATTTTAAAAGCACTTAATCTCCTTTTGGGTGGAAGTCAAAATATTAATTAGTTTAATAGTTACATAAGTAACTTCAAAGTCAAAACATTTCGCTGTATAAGTTTTTTTTGGTTTACTGCAATGTATGTACATACATATGTATATCATCTCGTAATGCATAAGCTACTTGGTCGAGTTGATCGTACCCAGCGGACATGATATTAAATTTTCCTCGGATTCATCCTGCCTTTGCCAACTCGTATGCTTCGTTACCGAAAATGTTCTTGTGGCCGGGAACCCAGATCAAGTGTGTGCGAAGTTTTGTTTTCCAGTGCGCTTAAAGCCTTCTAGCGGTTATGGACTATGCTGGAATTAGTCATAGGCGACGACAAGGCTAGGAGTGCCGCCTGGCTTACTGTCTATATTGCTGATGATAGCCGAGTTCGTTAGACGTATAGAAAGGGAAATGTCAAGAGCATCAAAACATACCCCCGTGCCTACTTCGCAGTCCATTTTAGACCCGTCGGTATACACTGAGATGGTGTGTGATCTGATTTATTGGCAAAGTAAACGCCATGGTTCATGTTACCATAGTTCTTCTGGTTCCAACCACCTAACTCCTTAATTTCTATTGCCGAACATGCTGCTATTTTATGAATATCGATGTATAGTCGATGCGGAAGAATTGCGCATCCGTCGGACATAACTAGATATCACCAGTAACCCCTTCCTCAGTTATAGTAAAGATCTGATACTCTATACTCGTATTATACCTCGTAACCAAAACTGATGACTTTTAAAGGAAAAGCATTATATCAATGCAGAAAAGTTTTGAAATAATCTTAAAAACGCCTAATGTCATTAATATCACGTGTATGCATTCAAATAAAACTTGAATAAATTATCGGCACAAATAGAAAGAACTTTTTACACATAAAGGGTTTTAAACTTAAAATTGAAATTTTAACTGAAAATAGAATATGGCCATACAAATGAATATATTTAGTAGTACATATGTATATGCATATGTGAACCATACTCCATTCCAAAAATAGAAAAAGATCTTCCAAATTCATCTGTATGTTTGTCTTAATTTGTATATGCGTATCGACAATGAGTATCTACATTCAGATGGGTACAAATGTATGTATCTACATATTTATGTATATGTATGTACATATGAAGATATATACGGATCTGTGCACAAATTACACAAGTGTTCATTGACCTCTTGATGAAGAGCAAAGTTGAACGCGACGATAATAATGGCTGGTTGTAACCACATACATACATACCCGTCCGAAAGTATGAAAGCCAACACACCCATTGTTGGCTGATGACGCCGCGTACCCAATGCATATCACTATGTACATTTATGTATGTATGTATGTGTGTTTGTTTGTATGTATTTAAAACTGTAAATTAAATAATGCCTAACAATTTCTAACGGTAGCGCAATAATGTATCACTTTCGTTGCAACCAACAATATTTCGGCTTAAACATTACTCCTCTCATCGAAGTTCAGAATGATGGTGGTTACAAACAGATATCGAAACTCTTATCACCTGTTATTATGTACTTGCCGTGTTTAAACACACGGAGAGTTGTTAATAAGTACATAAGTAAAGCCGGTTTCTGTGCTATCCCAACAAAGTAACGGTACTGTAACGCTTTTACTCTTGAAAGACAGGTAGAAATTTTAACACGATCGCTACACAAGCATAAACCAACAACAATTAACACATACATTCGTACTTATGTATGTATATCCACACTACAGAAAAGCACTCGAGTTAACAGACTAATGAACTTGCCAAGCTCCAATTTATGGTCGTCACAACTACATATGTACATACATATACACTATAAATATACATACATACTCATATAGATATGTATGTACGTGAATGTGTATATGTGTTTAAGATATATTTGTAATGAAAAAAATAAAATAAAATAGTAATCAGTACAAGGGCCGACCGGCCATCGAAAATTTAGTTGTGCCCCAATCACGATTTCATGAACACAGCGTTTTCAAATTTTTCCGTTTTCTTCGCTTTTGCTCTGCCCTTTTTTATTGTTTTGTATACGGCAATGTTAATGAACTTTTGTGCTACTTTTTTATTATTAAACAAAGCTAAGGCAATATTCTACATAGCTACCGAAAAATAAAATCGTATGTATTTATGTATGCGTGAGTGTAATGTGATGAAAAGAGAGGGAGTAACATTAACATTTGAACAAATTCGTATATAAATAAATACAGTATGTAGTCATAGTATTTATTATATGTAGATTCATAAAAGTGTATGGGCCTACCTCGGAGCTTTATATGTATGTACATATGTATGTATATATGTAAGAAGATATAAGTACATATGTACATACATATGTAGTACGTGCGTATATTTATGCGTGATTAATACAATAAGCTTTTAAAACTCGCTTATTTTATACTCACAAATTCATATATACATATGCCCAAATGTATGTTGGATATGTCTAGTAATACATACATACATATAATTAATTCAGAATTAAAACAAGAAAAACGTTAACTTCGGCTGTACCGAAGCTAATAACCCTTCACAGGTGCATTTCTTTTAGTAACTTTGTGTTTAAGCAAATCTGAAGACGTAAGAAAAAGTACTCATGATGAATTTAACTTCTGTAATTTAAGAATTAGGAAGATTAGTTGAAAACACTTTATACTTTTTTAATGAAGGAAGGTAACTGAAGATATCGTAGCCATAACTGGATGTTAGAATTATATTATGTGTATACTTACATACATATACCTCTTTATTATTATTTATATTTCATATCTGACACTCACATATGTACATACATACATCTGTACATACATTTATTAGTGGCTAAACATTTGTGAATTTGGCGGCGGATGTGATCTCCCCTCAATGCGTCAGAGGAAAACACTAATCAAACATAACAATTCTGTTTGTAAATACGCTGCGAAAGTCAAGTCACTCATTTACTAACTAACATACATATGTATGTACATACTTAACCGTACTTGTTTCATAGGCACTTGATGCATGCTAGAGTCTCAACTGAGAAAGCTTTGTGTTTGAGTGCTTTCCACTAAAATTACCTCACACACAAGAATAGTTTGTAAGAACTTCACTCACGCACCATGCTATGCTTTTCCTTCCATTACCATACATCATACATAAAGTCTACGCATTACATAGAGCAGAGACTTCCAAGCATACATATATATGTATCATCATACATGCGTACGTTGGGAAAAAGAAAAGTGCGTAGCTTTATCTAATTTCAAAAATGTTGGGATTTTCTCTACAGCCTATTAATCGGGGGAAATGCCTCTTCTACATTGCGTTCGTCGTAAGTCCCGTTGTTTTTATTGCGCATTATGTGTGCTTGCTGTGTACGATGGTGGTGGAAGTTCTTGTTAGGTGCAGCATGGTGGTAGAAAGCATAATTTTCGACTGCTCACCCACCAGTCTGCGGCGCACTATCTAACGTTGAACTTGGCATTCGCGGCAAACGAAATAGCCATGTGGAAAGCTAAAGCAAAAACTCCCAATCTCTATTAAGACACATAAATAAAAATTAAAAACTTAAATCGCGGCCGAAGCATGATTTTTCTAAATCGCATGTTTTTTGTTACAATTGCAAAGAAATGTTTTAAAAATGGCCAATGTGAAGCAGCATAAATCTAATACGCAGCTGAAATATATACTGAAGACCCTTAAGAGAATGCGTAGGAATACGCAGCACGACAGTTTTTGCAGTTATTCGAAAAGTGAGCATAAAGGATTGAAAAAAGTGTTGAAAATATTCAAAAAGCAAGCGTTGAAAACGAAGTGTGGAAAGAGAATGAAGCTGGTGATTTAAATTTTTCAATAAAGAAGGTGGACTATACAATTGAAATAAAGAGATCGCTTGGAATAACAATAAGAATCAATAAAACAACATAAATAATAATAACAAAGTACTTCAAATTGCTAAATAGTTGCATAAATGAAAAAAAAAAACATTCAAAGTCGTATGAAATTATTATCAAATTAATTAAGCGAAAGCAAATCAGTATAACATCAAAAAATAAAAAGAAAATTGAACAATTAAAATAATAAACGAAATAATAAAAAAATTACAAAATTAAAATAAGAACAGCGGAACCCAAATAAATTCTAGCAACAAAGCAAAGCACTGTTAGGAACCGTAAAAAGAACTGTGATGAACTAACAGCAAGAAATCTGAAAATTCTATCTAAGTATAACGACAGTGTTTTTATATCATACAAATCTAAAACAACGAAAGGAATGAGCGGCTCGGAAAACTGGAACTTTCTATGACTGAAAAATAATAGTAAACGTAGTAAAAAAATTAAAAACTAAGAAGAATAAAACAACAAAATGAGTTGAGTAATAAAATGCCATAAAAACTATAACCACATAACTATTATTAGTATTATTGGATAATACGCACGATTGGAAACACTAAAAAACATGTAATTTAAAACTCAACCAAATACCTCGTTACCACGCTGAGACTGAAACGGTAAATATGAATGACTGATTTAAGACAAAATTCGTGAAACCAATGACTGATACTGAAGACTGCAATTGTTTGCTTGAAATACCGAATAAACAATTATAGCGATTACTTAGATAGCATCAATCGTCAACTTGCACACATTGGTCTAGAGAAATACACCCACCCATTTACAACCACAATCAAATAGTTCATCGAACACAATTAAACACAAAATGTCTCAACGTAACGGCAATAATGGCAAAAACGTTAATAACAGTAACAATTGGCGTTCAAAACAAAACTGGATTAAGGATGTGCTCTCCAAATCGGGCACGGAGCTAATGGAGATCACGACAACGGCATCGCCACCAAATAAAACGCCAAATGGCAGCGCAAAGACGGTGGGCAGACGTGTAAAGCAGAAAAGAAACGGTGGGGATACAGCTGCTGGCAGCGTTACTAGCAAAGGTGCGTTTAACTACATAGTACATATTTATAAACAGCAAAGACCCCTTTCACACGGGCAATTTTTGTCGCGGCAATTCTTAGTTTTATAGGAGAGGGGGCGACGGGGAGAGGAGAATCGCGCCGAGTCTGCTGTGTTCAGGCAACACGCTTTGTGTTCTTATTCGTAACAGTTCGCTGCTACGTAACAGTGTTGCATTTGCACACATTTTAAAATTAATGTTTACAATATATTTGAAAATTTGAATTTAATCATTTAATTTTGTATGTAATTTGCAAATACATATAGAAATATGCATAATATAATTAAAATGTGCTAGAAAATTGAGAATAACGATAAAAATTACTTAATGAAATATATTTTTTTGCTTGGAAACGATGCGTACTATAAGTTGAGAAAATTATATGAAAGAGAATGACAGAAAAACACGAACAGAGTTGTCGAACAAGAATTGCTCGTGTGAACGCAAGGGGCGACAGCAAAAGAGAATCGCCCGAGAATTAGCAACAAAAGTTGCCCGTGTGAAAGTGGACATACAGACCGAACATATCATACATACGAAACATTTCGTTTTCGCTTTCCTTCGGGAAAAGCTGCAAAAAAGCTTCAACGGCCTGTGCGTGCTAGAAAAGCTTTCTCACTCTTTCTCTTTTTTACACAGTCACACATTTATAACTGCGTGTTTTGAGTTGTAATGGCGAAGTTGTCTTTATTTACTAACAAAACTAAGCTTTGCCATGAACAACCGGCAATCGGAAAACCCCCAAACCTCTTGATGGCAAAAACGACACTGCCAGAGTGGGGTGATTTTGGTTCGCTATTATACGCACACATGCGTCTACGATATTTATTGTTAAATGTAATATTTGTGCCTCAACCATAACCAAACACTTTCCACTGACTTGTCTGCGCCAAAGGAACGTAGACCAAACCAATGCTTTGCACACGAAATGCAATAAAATTTATGTATGTATGTATGTACATCGTTAAACATACATATATGTATACATATGATTGTATATATGGTTGTACGGAGCTTTTCGAAAGTGAAATGAGTACTCATGCTGCCGGCGCACTCGCTAGCAGGTTGGGAGAGGGTGATTTCTAATGTCCTCACTGCGCTTAGGGGTGGCTTTTCCGATTGCTTCAATCGTCACATTTTCCAACTTCACAATCGTTGACTGTCGTCCGCACAGCAATCATACAATTGTATGTGTGTATTTAGGTTACAGCATTTGTATTTTGTTATCACTGTTTGCGAAGGCGCAGGGCAAACTATGGTATCATTTGGTTATTGTTGATGGTGGCAGTGTTGTTGTGGCATATATGTATGTATATGCACAAATGGACACACATCCATACGTAAGTGCAACGCCAGGGTGGTTATGAAAGCAAAAGTGTTTTTATGTGCATGTGCTTCAAGTGGAAAGCCCGTTTGATCGAATTCACGATGTGTTGTGATACACATTTATTGAAATCTCACTATGCTCATAGTATACATTTATGAGCGTGAACCTAGGCAAGAGTTCGCCGCATACATTGTAATGCGCATGTCTGCATTTCTCAAAAAGCAGTTAGTTTCTTCAGCATATTGCGCCGTTACAAGCTATGCTGCGAATATAGAATCCCGATTATACGGATCAAATAATACCAGGAGTATTCCGAATATTCGAAAATCCGGATAATCGATTTCAAAGCAAATCAAACAATATTTTAATTTGATCTTTGACGTAATTAATCAGATTTTTTCCTTGCGGCCAGGTCCCTGATGCTCTTCAATTGTAAAAACTGTATGGGATTTGATTTGTCCTGTCTTTCAAACCACTTAAAAGCAACATCTCGAGCTTCAAAAGCTTCTCGACATACATCCCCACTTTCTGTCTCTTCATCATCTTCTCTCTCTCCTTACTGTTCAAATTGTCAATTTCTTCATCCTTTTATAAATTTTAATACAGGGTCTTCATTATCGCAGTTCAGCTTCTTAATATTCTCTTCATCGCACCATTCACCTATGCTAATAATTTCCATTGCTTCTGTTTTCTTTAAAACCGTCGTACATTTCCTCGAATATCGTAGAACAAAACTGTGGTAATTTGTAGGAATAAAAGGCGTGGGAAATATGTATGTATTTGAATTAATTGCAATTTCGTCGTTAGAATAAATTATAAATCGAATATTTTCATATTTCGTATATTACTATCTTATACAAGGGGTCATGAGCTAATTTAGGTTATACTCTGATAAATATATATTAAAATCAGCCTAATTAACAGTAATACGATTAAATTACACCACATATTGAACAATATATACGATTGGAAATCTACCAAAATATAGGTTATGTCAAAGGGTAGACCTCCGCAAATGCAGAGAGTCTCACTTAGACAGCTTCGGCTGTGCTTTGTGACACCCAAATACTCCTGACGTAATGCAAGACCCTTATGATTCGATAAATCGCTTGGACTAATATTAATATTAATATTACACTACTGGAAAAAATTCATGGATCAAAAAACATTCCAAATTTTTGGGCAAATTTCAACAGGCCATAACTTCGAAAGAAATGGTCGTACAAGAAATCGATAAAGAAGGAAGTTAAGGAACAAGTTGTCTGCGATTGGGGAAATTTCGAGCAACAATATTCGCATTGACAAAAGGTCGTCGTCCGTGGACCAAAAAAAAAACTAAAAAAATTTTGAAAATTTTTTTGTTGCTGGTTTTTCTACGGTTACGTAAAACCGTTTTGAAGTTATAATCCAAAAACTAAACACTTGTAGCTATAATTTCCTTCTTTATCGATTTCTTGTACGACCATTTTTTTCAAAGAAAATGAAATTTGAAATTGAAAAATTGAAATTTGTCCAAAAATTTGGAATTTTTTTTAATCCCTTAATTTTTTCCAGTAGTGTATAATGTTCTTAAGACGGTTAATGTCGATTCCAGTCCCTTCGCTGAGTTCGCCGAAGATGTGCCCCTAACCTCACCGCATGTGTGAAATCGAATACCGATTTCTGGGAGATAGTAAGTTTTAACCTGTATCTATTGATGCCTTTTTTATGAGAATATAATATAATGGAATAGAAAACTGGCATATGACAAGTAGGTAAGATGGTAGTTCGATATCGGCGCTTTTCAAACTGTGGGGAGTAGCATTGCGGGATATCCCTGGTGTTCTCACTTCATCCTCAGTATATAAATGCGATACAATTTAACACGTAACCAATTCTCGTTAAGCGGCCAATACACTACACCAGCGTGATGGCACAATCACTTAATGGTGCCAGCTGTGTATGTACTTTTGGTATGATTGCACAATCTGTTGGAGAAAAACCAAAACGATTTTGATATTTGTTTTGCTGGCGTAGTGTATAGTAAATTTACCGCATTTAATTGGAATTATACAAGTGCTATAAGATAATGTTTGAAAATTTAAAAGAAATAGAACCTTAGGCCAACAGGGAAATAATTGTGAAGAAATAAACGTATCCGCACTAATTTTTTGTCTCTATCCATAACGACCTTTTCCATGTACAATTTGTAAAAAAATGAAGATTGTACCAACATGCTGGTGTAGTGTATAGGCCGCTTTAGAGTGTCATTTTCCACCTGATCTATTCGGTCAATATTGCTATACTATATATGCAAACATTCTACAATTTAAAATGAACCGTTATTATTTCTGACGCATACGAATATTTGTATTTATTTGCATTTGTTCTTCTCTTGCAGAGACACCAAATAAAATGGTGTATTATCAATCAACGCCATTGGTTATTAAAACAGAGAAGCCTAATCAGGCACAATTCTGCACTCCGTTACAGACAACAGCAGCGCTAATTGCCAATACAACAACAAACTTAGAAGCTCATCAATTGCAGCAAGGCACTCCGCTTCTGTACAGCAACAACAGCAATGTTACAATAATGCAGCAACAACGGCAGCAACAGCAACCAGCATCAACATCATTACCTCATACAAGTATTATACCCATTAATGTTACTCCAATGACTGCATCGAATATAAGTTTACCTGCTAATATCAAAGCAGAACCGAATATCGGCGTATATGGAGCTGCGTTAGCCGCAACAACAATAAATGACACAGCCTCAGCGTTGCCATTAACTGGCGGTAGTGCCGGCACCGTGACAATAAACCGGAAACCAACTGTAAATAAGCCGAAATTTAAATGCGAGCAATGCGGCATGACCTTCGGCAGTAAGTCGGCGCATACCTCACACACTAAATCGCATGCGAAAAGCACAGAAGCAGTTGGTGGTGCAGCGGCAGGGTCTACAATACAAGCAGAAATCAACGAAGTCAATATACCGGCGGGTATACCAAAGACGCCTAATCTGACAGGCGTTGCTGGTGGCGATCCATATCAGTGTAACGTTTGTCAAAAGACATTTGCGGTACCCGCTAGGCTGGTGAGTTAATTTGAGAGATAAGTTTGATTTTTATTTCAATTAACACACATATTGCTTTCTTCTCCACATTAGATCCGTCATTATCGCACGCATACCGGCGAACGGCCCTTCAAATGTGAGTTTTGTCATAAGCTGTTCAGTGTGAAGGAGAATCTGCAAGTGCATCGCCGCATACACACCAAAGAACGACCGTACAAGTGTGACGTCTGCGAACGCGCTTTTGAGCACTCGGGCAAATTGCATCGGCACATGCGCATTCACACTGGCGAGCGGCCGCATAAATGTTCTGTCTGCGAGAAAACATTTATACAGTCTGGGCAATTGGTCATACATATGCGAACGCATACCGGTGAGAAACCATACAAATGCCCCGTAGAGGGCTGCGGTAAGGGCTTCACCTGCTCCAAACAACTAAAAGTACATTCACGTACGCACACCGGCGAAAAACCTTACCATTGCGATATCTGTTACCGTGATTTCGGCTACAATCATGTGCTCAAACTACATCGCGTACAGCACTATGGATCCAAATGCTATAAATGCACGATTTGCGATATGACTTTTAAGAACAAAAAAGAGATGGAAGCGCATATTAAAGGCCATGCCAAAGACTTACCAGACACTGAGGATGGAGTGGCAGCTGCTGCAGTGGTGGTCAGTTGCGCCGACCAAACCAGCAACTCAGCAACCAGTAGTTCAAGCGGCGAAGCATCATCAGCACCGGCTTCACCTTCATCAACACCGGCCTCACCTTCAACAAAACCGTCACCTTCAACAGCTGCCCTAGCTGGCGAGGCGCCTGTTAAAACGCGGAAAACCAAACGTAGTCGCACTAAACCCACCACAAATGAACTAACTGCTAACATGTCTAATCAAACATCGCCTAGTTCGCCGCGTTCCACATCGTCGCCAAGCTCATCGCTCGCGTCCACATCACGTCTTTCAGCTGGTACGCCGGAATCTATGCCCACATCACCACATGCACTGGAAACCGACCAACATAGTCGCGACAGTGGCGTAGCTAGTGGTAGCAATAATCGTCAATTATCTCTCTCTTTAGCCGCCATGAATTCGACTGACATCAACGCACAAAACAATTTTACATACATAATCGAAGAATTACCCACAGATCTAAGCAAACAACATACACAACCGGAATTACCACAAGCAGCAAATGCGAAATTCTACCAAAATAATCAGTTACAAAATTCATTAAACTATCATCAGCAAACAGTTCCAACAAACTATGATTATCAGCAGCTACAGCAACCTCATGTAGATCTCGAACATTCTGAACTTGAACCGCCGACTATCAATCCATTATTACTTGAAGCAGCATCTATTGTGAGGAGACGTGACATGCTGGATTCGCCACATGCGGATGAGGTAACGTTTTCGGGCATATCATTTAGGCAAACACGGCACATCGAACACCAAAGCCATGGTTATCAATATCGAGAACAAACGAATGAACCTATTTTCGATATTGAACGCTCTACCATTATGCCGTCTGCCATGCCAACGTCATCGTTCGCAGCACAACATATTTCGATCAGTCACGATTTGTCGCAATACGATGGCACACGCGAGGCGGACGAGTTGATTGAGCATTACAAACGGGGCGAACTTGGGCGACACGGCATGCACAAGGGGTATGCACCAGTGCCTAAATATGAGTAAGTACAATATAAAACATTCAGAAATATGTATTTCCATTAGTTCATAAACGAAGCCGATTTTCGAATTTGGCATCGTAGTCCACAATGCAGTATACTAAGTTGTTGTGTTTTAGTCAAGTTTTGTCAAGGCTTATGTGCTGAACACATAGAAGACGACAAGCGACGAGCGACATCTGTCAAATATTAAAATACACGCGTTCTTATGGGCACAGATTTTTTGGCAACAGCACGACTTCACCACAAAAGGGTTGAAGTTTTCGCTGTCGCCAAATTAGAAATGTTTCTAATTTTGCCGACGACAATGGCCGCTGTAGAGCTGCCACTAACATGTGAAATGTAAAATTATTCAAAGTTCTCACAAGTATGACGTTATTTTGCCAGCAGAAACGTAAAATAGCTTTGATATATCATTTATAATAACAATCGATTATTTAAAACAAATAAATCGACCATTTTTACATTTTTTACTTAAATAATTTCACTTTAAACTAAATATGTAAATTTTATTGAAGTGATAGATGTTAGTACGGCAACAATGAAATTGCTTTTTGATATGTCGCTGCCGTCTTCAAAATGTTCAAGACACTGGCTTCAAAGCGACATTTGTGATCAGTTGTCGCTACGTCGTGTCGTGTCGTCGTCTTTGTGTTCAGCACTTTAGCATTAATAGCTCCAGGGACACCAGCATCATATTTTACGATAAAACTGCAATGAGTTCCAGGGTATAGTGATATTCCTGGAAACTGCGAAGCATGTGCAGATATTAAGTTGTTGTGTTTTAGTCAAGTTTTATCAAGGCTTAGCATTAATAGCTCCAGGGACACTAGCATCATATTTTACGATAAAACTGCAATGAGTTCCAGGGTATAGTGATATTCCTGGAAACTGCGAAGCATGTGCAGATATTTAAGCCAAATATGCTGTAGACATAGCTAAATCTCGTTTGGAATAACCAATGACTTGCTCAACAAGCAGACAAACGTAGCCTGAGTGGAATAAGAGTGCACATGTCGACTATCGAATTTTAAAAGAAATGACATAAGAACCCTAGTATGACTGTTAACATTGTCTGATTGGCACACCGGCAGACTGGCGGTACTTTTCAATAATTAATGCAGGCGCTGCCAAGAAGTAGAAGAAGAAGAGACTATAACACACCTTCTATGCGGATGTAAGGCACGGACGTGAGGCGATTCCAATCCCGATGAATGGAATGTCCCGCCTTTGCGAGATCAAGAAAAAAATTCACGGGTATCACTTTTTCGAACAACCGAGCAAAATAGCGGTTATAGAAGTGAAAAAACTCTACAGATTTGTAGTAGTGAATCGACTCCTAATACCCAATTTAGGGAGGTATCATGGCTTTAAGAAGGACTGTCTTTCATAGCCTACGTGTGTTTCCCTCTGGAGAACAACCTTACAATCTACCTACATATTTATAACTAAAATGTTAAACTCAAAGTAAAATTTTTGTTTTTTTCTTTTTTAGGTCTTCGCTACTCAACAAAGAAATTGTACGTCAAGTTGAAGCTGCAATTGCGCCACTACGTTCATCCACCGAGTCGCCGGAACGCTCATCATCGCCCGAGAGCGACTCCATGATGATGGCCGATCGTGATGTGATGACATTACCGCTACGAAAACGTAAACTTTACATGCACGAGGGCTCACCAATCGAAGCAACATCACTAAGTGTATCCACACGCGAAATGGAGAAAACACTTGGCCATATCGGTCTAGCCACCAGCAGTGGTGCAACAAATCATGTCGCCATCGACACATTGGCTAATGCCAGCCATGAGACCGGCGCAAAGGTGATGCGTTTGAGTTCGGTTATACAATTCGCCAAAGCCTCATAACTGCAAATGAACGCATGTGAGATGTACGCAAAAAAGAACTGTTTCATTGGAGAAATCAATTAAAGACTGTTAAGCAAATTTTGTATTTACATATTATGTAGCGAAAATAAATTAATTAACTAAGCTGCACTATACCATAAGGCAACCGTACGAATCGGAACTACAGACACACACGCACGTATATGCATACATACAGACATACACCTAGGTGTAAGCAGGTGTTAATGTTTAGATTGGTGTATATTTGTTAGCATTATTTTGCCAAAAGTATTATTTTAGGTACTGACATTAGTTAATGGCTTACAACATTGAACTTACAAACTCAATGTATTTCGTAGTAACTTTTTACTAGAGAGTTAGCCCACTAATTATACATAAATGAGGGCGAGTTCGCTATTGAACGGATGATGTAGCATTATTATTAATTATTATCGTAGTCAATAAATATTTAGTTTAATTTATGTTAAAATTTAAGTACATTTAAGTGTAGCGTGAATAAACACACACACATATGCATACATGTGAGAATGTATTTGTAACATTTGAATAAGGATCATATGTACATACATACATAAATATACAAATATGTTGATTAATTTTGCGATTATTTTATGGCAATTATAATTTTATGATTTTCGTTTAACTTTGGCTTTTGTGCCAGTTTGTTTGTTTATTCCAGTTGTTTGTTCGTTTCGTCACTGTACAAGTTTTGTCAAACCGAAAATGTCTATTATAAGCAAATAAAGCATCGACTTTTCTATAACCTAATTAAATAACTAAAAAGTAAATTTTTTTGCATACATTCAACATATTTATTGCCGTGTTAGTTATTGCTATGTTAGTAAACATACCAATCAAGTAACTATTTGTATGTATAAATGCCTTATATAGAACAACTCATGTATATATACGGCAACAGACATTATGATACCAAAAAGCCATAACTTTAGTCCGCACGCAGGGCTAATAGTAAATTGCATATTTATTGAAAGGGAGCAATTGCGTTTAGTTTAGGTTTTATTATGTTAAAAAGTTACGTTTTCAAGCCCATAAGTGGTATTTTATACAATAAGTTTAAGTAAAAATGTCACATACATCAATTGAAATAAAAATAATAAATATTGGTTGGAAGATTGAAAGTACGTACGTATGTGTGTAAGGCAGCGGTTCATGTGCAAGTACTAGATTGTCATAAGTCAAAGTAATTATGGAAACAATAAAATTCATATTTACATATGTATGTATGTACCTACATATATGCAACAAGTAATAAACAGCATATAAAACACACAATTTAGATTGGAATAATGGACATTTGCATAGCTACGCACATATTTACATATATGTATGTATTTACAAAAATTCATACTTTTTTAACGCCAGAGAGATATTAAATACATTTTTTAAATACAAGCAAAAATAATTAAATATTTCGCAAAAAGCATTATTCGTTGGAATGCCGAAAATTACAAATGTGTATCTAGTAATAAAATAGTATCGATATCGAAAGTATCGGACATTTTTTACAAGAACTTTTTATATGTGTTTATATTTCAATCCACATAATCATTTGTATACATACATACATACATGCATAACTATTTTACCAATAACCTATAAATAAGTTGAAATAAAAACAAAATTTAAACATATTTTATAACGCATTTATTACTTACTAGTTGTTAACAATGCCCATAGTTAGTATGCAAAGTCTTCCGAATGAAAAAGTGTTCCACTTAATTTAATTTTGAACTTTTGGAAACTTACCTCATAATTGCATTTTATATTCTGGCGATTAAAAAAGACTAACCTTCGCGTTGGATTCCCCTTGTACGACTAAAAGTGCCGAGAATAAGTCGAAAATATGAGATGAGATGAGACTCAATGACTATGGCTGATTTTTAATCGAAAATATCGGCGAATCTTCGAAATATCTAAATGAAATTCAGATGCTTTTATATGGACAAAATTGGAGAAATACTAGATTTTCCTAGTTTCTTGTCTATTTTTGTTGTCGTCCTGTATTTAATTATTGCTTATTTACACACATTTTTTAAATCATATATTTTAGTCTTATATTTATTTATAATTTTCGTAAATATTTTACATCTTTTATTATTAGGTTCTCATTATCGGTAATTAAGAACTTAAAAAGTAATAGTCCAATTTCCAACCGTTATGTGAAAAAATGTAATACACTCTTTGCAGCATGTTGCGAGCGTATAAAAATTAGATTCACGGTTGTCACGTAGTCCAATTATACCGACGGAATCTACATTTCCTTCTGAAGACTATAGTTTCCAGTTCGTTTAACATTTGTAAATTCTGTAAATAAATCTCAAGTCCGACCAATGTGTATTTGGTTTTAAATTTAGAAAATACATGTTTTACCGATTCAAAATATGTTATACCCATATGAAGACATTAGATATATGGGCCAGGAGGTCCTCCCTACTGTGTCCTTCGGAGCTAATTTTATTTTATACAGGGGCTACTCAGGCTAGGTCATGTTGTCCGAACGGACGAAAGTACTCCAGCTTGGAAACTGTTCGATGCAGTACCCACCGATGGAAGCAGAGGAAGAGGAAGACCTCCACACCGTTATTACATACACAATGTCCTTCTGGCCGGAAGTAAATCGTAAGCGTATGCTGATGCATGATACGTTCAAGGCGTGTTCTCGATACTACGAGAGGAAATTCTTGGCTTCATGACTTAACTTTAACATTTCAATTATGATCCATTTATTAAAAATCAGTTCGGCATTAGCTGCCAACATATACTTAAATCGCAAGAAAGAACGTAGTATGATAACTTCTTGACTTTCTGGAGAATGTGAATTAAATGAGTCATATCATTCAGGGAATTCCAAATAAATAAAAATGATTATAATGTTATTTTTTTATTTATAAAATGTTTATTTTAGAGTACACCCATGCATGAATGTGTGTGTACTTATATTTGATAACCACGAAGCAAATAACATTCGTCAACATGTGTATACATATATACATATACATACATACATATATGTATGTATGCTCCTTACATACCCATGGAATTTGTTTGATTCAATTAGTGTGGATTTAAAGCCCGTTGATAATCGACGCTTGTGAAATACAGTGCTCTCAATATCTATAATATCTATATTTTTTATTGAAATTGAAGTTATATACATATGGAGATATACTAAATATTGGATTCTTACGAAAATGAACTCCTTAGGTAATATCGCTGTTCTACTTGCAATAACTTGGAGTGTTTTTGGTGCAGTTTCTACGGGTAAGATTTCTGAATTTCCAAACTGTGAAGCTCTGAGCACTCTCAAAGCGATTAATGCCTTATCACCAATTTGTGTATACGAGTATATGCGAAATTTAAATGAATTGTATATAAGTATATAAACTGTTCATAGATTGCATTCTGAAAATGTGGGATGCAGTTACAAGGGAATGTTCTCTTTTTGAATTAAATACTAAAATATTTAGAGCACAATATTTTAGTTCACCTAACTGTTCTAATGATCAATATGACGAGACGAATCGAAATTGAGATATCTATGTAAGTGGTAGTTCAGTGAAAGTATCAAATACGTGCTCTGATATGTGCTAAGCAAAACAATAAATTTCTATGGACCTTCATTATATACAGTATGTAGTTATAGCTCATATTGTATTTTTATACTCTCGCAACCTGTTGCACAGAGTATCATAGTTTTGTTCACCTAACGGTTGTTTGTGTCACCAAGAAATAAAAGAGTAAGATATGGGGTTATATATATATAAATGATCAGGATGACGAGTGGATTTGAAATCCGGATGTCTGTCCGTCCGTCTGTCCGTCTGTCCGTCTGTCCGTCCGTCTGTCCGTGCAAGCGATAACTTGAGTAAAAATCAAGATATCTTAATGAAACTTGGAACACACATTCCTTGGCACCCTGAGGAGGTTGCTTTCAAAAATGGGCAAAATCGGTCCACTGCCACGCCCACAAAATGGCGAAAACCGAAAACCTATACAGTGTCATAACTAAGCCATAAATAAAGTTATAAAAATAAAATTTGGAACATAGGATCTCATTAGGCAGGGGCACATTTGGATGTAATTTTTTTTGAAAAGTGGGCGTGACCCCGCCCCCAAATAGGTTTTTTGTATATAACTCGCAAACCAAAGAAGCTATATAAATCAAACTTTCTGTAATCGATTTTCTTACGTACCCCACCACACCCCATGAAAATAGTTGAAATCGGATAATAACCACGCCCACCTCCCATACAAAGGTTAGGTTGAAAATTACTAAAAGTGGGTTAACTCACTAACGAAAAACGTCAGAAACACTAAATTTCACATAAGAAATGGCAGATGGAAGCTGCACTCAGATTTTCTTACAAAATGGAAAATGGGCGTGGCGTCGCCCACTTATGGGTCAAAAACCATATCTCAGGAACTACTCGACCGATTTCAATGAAACTTGGTTTGTAATAGTTTCCTTACCTCCCAATAATATGTTGTGAAAATTGGCTAAATCGCTTCACAACCACGCCTACTTCCTATATACCAGAACTTTGAAGACTATCTGGATCGTTTACTTTACAATATATAAAGTAAGCACTAGTGAAGATATCGGTGCAGAACTTTGCACAAATACTATGTTTAAAGTGTGGCAGCTCCATTCTAAAAATCGCCAAAATCGGACCATAGGTTTTCAAGGCCCCATATATCGAACATGAGGACCTCGGTGCTTCTAACCTAATATTAGGGTTTCCAACTTTCAATGGACTTTATACAATATATATGACGAATATGTGGGTCAAATTGTGTATTATGTAATATTAATAAAGTTAAATAAATAAATTGCGAGAGTATAAAATGTTCGGTTACACCCGAACTTAGCCCTTCCTTACTTGTTTAATATTATATCTAGTGAAGGTTTCTTCGAAAAATCAACTTCTTGTTAAGCAAACAAGCCTTTTGGCAACGTGAATATTGTTGAATGGTGTTCAATTTATACCACATAGAGGAAGATAAGTGTGTATCTATTCGCTATCCAGGCAGGCTGCGTTAAGTGAAACATTATAACTAAATTTTTTCTACTCTCGCAACAAAAGTTGCTAAGAGAGTATTATTATATATACTAAATTTTAATATTTCTGGAAGAAAAATATAATTTTTCTGCTTTAAAGCATTATACAAGTACACTTGAGGGTTTCGGAAACTCAAGTATATACTTACATACACAAATACATAAACGTTAAATAGTTTCAGATCCTTAATTATTATCTATACATATTTAATATTTTAAAAGATCTCTATATACCTATATGGGTGATTCTACGATAAGATGTTTCAATTGCATAGAGAAAACGGTCAAAGAAAAACTTTGGATTTTTTTCATGAAACCTCTATATTATGATTTTTGTCCCTTTTACTTATCTTCTCATGTAAGGGCAAGTCACTAAATACATATTTTATTACTTTTTCGACGACCAGGGTAAATACATCGGCCAGGAGAGGAACGTACAGTTTATGGTAGATAATTATTTTACCAAAAGGAAATAATTAATTTAAAATAGTATTATAAATTAAAGGTACTCTCTTTCCTAGGTGAATAAACCCTAAAATTAAAATAACAAATCAATAAATTCACTCTATATCATAAATAAACGAAACAAATATTAAATATAAAATCTTAAGATCTTTCTAAGACATTTCTGACTTTTTAAAGACGTAATATATCCTCTGCCCTTTCAAAAGAAGATTTGGCATGGAGAGAGTCTGGCCAACCTGATCTTATTTATATCTACATACATATAGGCGAATCTATTTGAACGCGATAGTCATCTCTCCTTTTTGATGTTTGGCGCGAATTGGAAATACCAATAGAAACCTACCTAAGTTTTTCCTACGTTTTCATGAAAAATTTAATTGTGTTAATTGACTGAATTATTTTTTGGAATAATTATTTATTTCACTTTAATTATCACAGTATAAGAAGCATAGGACATTAAAGGCAAATAAATTAAATTAATAGTATACGTTATATGAATTGCCAGGGGAGAGACAAAATCAGTTTTCGAATCCAGTACACCGCACGATCGGGGCGCAATAACTAAAAAACTACAGCGCTCAACCGGATTTCAAGATTAGTATTGTTAACTTCAGGCTGAAATGAGCCCATGAGCACTTTTTTCAATGCGATCGTCTTTGAATTTATGTCGCACAAGCGGAACAAAATTTGGCAGGGCAGAATTTTAAAAATTATATGCAATTAAAAAAATAATTTTGTTTTTTATTTAACAAAACTTAATTTTAATTATTTTACTTCCGATTGAGCTTAGTTTTGGTTTAGCATCTCATACAAAAAATATATGTATGTATTGTCCGAAAGTTAAATAAAAAGTAGCAACGGGACAAGACAGGGGAAAGACTTTTTTAGACTTTGTAAGGAATTCCTGCAAAAATGTTTTAATTATGCAGTAAATTGTAATATTATTTAATACACTACATTAATATGATGTGATTCATTTAAAAAAATAGCAACATAAAGGACAACAAGTAAGGAAGGGCTAAGTTCGGGTGTAACCGAACATTTTATACTCTCGCAATTTATTTATTTAACTTTATTTATATTATATAATATACAATTTGACCCACATATTCGTCATATATATTGTATAAATTCCATTGAAAGTTGGAAACCATAATATTAGGTTAGAAGCACCGAGGTCCTCGTGTTCGATATATGGGGCCTTAAAAACCTATGGTCCGATTTCGGCGATTTTTAGAATGGGGCTGCCACACTATTAACATAGTATTTATGCAAAGTTCTGCACCGATATCTTCACTAGTGCTTACTTTATATATTGTAAAGTAAACGATTCAGATTGTCTTCAAAGTTCTGGTATATAGGCAGTAGGCGTGGTTGTGAAGCGATTTGGCCTATTTTCACAACATATCATTGGGATGTAAGGAAACTATTACAAACCAAGTTTCATTGAAATCGGTCGAGTAGTTCCTGAGATATGGTTTTTGACCCATATGTGGGCGACGTCACGCCCATTTTCCATTTTGTCCGACGTTTTTCGTTAGTGAGTTAACCCACTTTTAGTAATTTTCAACCTAACTTTTGTATGGGAGGTGGGAGTGGTTATGATCCGATTTCTTTCATTTTTGGACTGTATTAGGAAGTGGCTAAAAAATTGACTGCAGAATGTTTGGTTTATATAGCTCTATTGGTTTGCGAGATATGTACAAAAACTTAGTAGGGGGTGAGGCCACGCCCACTTCCCTACTATGGCACTTTATGTGTTTTCGGTTTTCGCCATTTTATGGCGTGGCAGTGGTCCGATTTTGCTCATTTTCGAAAGCAACCTTCCTATGGTGCCAAGAAATAAGTGTGCCAAGTTTCATCAAGATATCATAATTTTTACTCAAATTACAGCTTGCACAGACGGACGGACGGACGGACAGACAGACATTCGGATTTGAACTCCACTCTTCACCCTGATCACTTTGGTATATATAACCCTATATCTAACTCGTTTAGTTTTGGGTGTTACAAACATCCGTTATGTGAACAAAACTATAATACTCTCTTTAGCAACTTTTGTTGCGAGAGTATAAAAACAATACTTTAAGCTGATTGCCGCACAAGTTACCTCTTATCGTAGAATCACCCATATATAACTACATATAATTTATCATTTAAACAGAAGAGAGTTATGGAGCATGCGAAACGCCAAACGGCGCTACCGGTGAATGCATGTTAATACAAAAATGCACTGAACTATATAACACGGCCATTAAATCCAATTTAGAAGAAGCGGAAATACTATTTTTAAGGCGGAGTAGATGTGGTGAATTTGGCAAAAGTATTCTGGTAAGTAAAACTCATTGATGGTCCAATCAGAAAGCTTTGAAGATCGATTTTCACAAGCTTCACTTAAGGCGATATTCCCCCCCAGCAAAGTCATTCCCTATAGACAGAAATAGGTAGTAATTAGTGTCCGACCGATACGCAATTTTCGGCCGATTCCGATTAATCGGCTTTGACCAGTAATCGCTCAGACTCTAGGAGTAATCACTTGGTGCCAGATCCGCACTATAAGATGAATGCATAAGAACCAACTCCCGGAGCCTCCGGCGAGTCACTATGGGTGTGTGAACAACACCAAAGGAACACAATTCCTCTCTTGTTGGTCAAAGCTGGACCTTTCTGGGCGATGCCTTCATTCAGACAATGATCACTTGTTGACAGTACAGGCCCGAATTAACAGTTTGGTCGTGGGGGAGCAGATACCGGTACATTGATGACTCCCTGATAATCTGTCAATATTATTTGTTTTATTATATATTATTGATCATACGAATCCTTTGTGAAATCAAAACACACGAGAAATATTTATCTTTGTGTAACACTTTATGGGGATCATTAGTACTAATGCTTTACGTAAGACTTTGACAGAAATTATAGTATATTACATATGTATTTTAGTCGTAATATATTATTGATTGGCTTTCATTTACTTTTATTTTAAGGTTTGTTGCCCAAGGTCTCAACAAGTAAAACCAGGTAACGTAATAACAACCAAATTTTATATTATTATTGTATTATTGGTATTTTATACGAAGCCTTTTGTTAGTGAGTGCGTAAACTTTTAATAAAGGGTTTTTTAATAAGAGTAGAAATAAATAGAAAAGTCCAGACGCTGAATCCAATTTTCGACGGTTTTCAAGCATAAATCGGCCGATACTGCAGCAGATTTCGCGTTCGATAAACGTTCACCAAACTTGGTTTTCAATAAATCGATTGTTACATTCGCTGTGTGGCTTGTGGCGCCGTCTTGGTGGAATCATATATTCTCCAATTCCATATCATCCAATTCGAGACAAAAATTCAGTTATCATTGAGCGCTTTTAAAGTTGAGGCCACTGACTCCGAATTTCGGTAGTAAATTTTAATAATTTCGACTCGTTGTTTGATCGTATATCTTTCCATAATGAAATCGCAAACCTTACTGAGGAAAAATGCGGGAAAAAGATTGGACGTCGTTTGGCATCCCTATAGATCTTTTGTAGCGTCCTATTGAAAAACTCTTTAGTTATCAACATAACCTTTGGAGAGATTATTATCCCATTTTATCCATTTTGATATTTATTTTCTTCGGATTTAAATGTTTTTGAAAAATATTAGTTTACTTTTGAGTATAGACTGTGTGTATATTTTACAGAAACTGATTGCGAAACTCCGAATGGCAAAAAAGGTCGTTGCATTTCTATCCTTGAATGTGGTTCCTTATTACCGTTAGTCAAAGAAGATGTATCGGCAAATGAAAGAGATTACTTAATCAAAAGCGTGTGTGGACAGGGTACACGACAGGTAGGATAAGAAACTATATCTCTGTCTGCAAATTATATTTTAAAAGACTCGATAAATATTGCATAATAAAATTCAACAATTTTGAAAATTTGAGCGCCAAACATAACTCTTTTCCCTACTTACTTAAATACCATAAATAATGTATTTAGGTATGCTGTCCTGATCCACCGAAGAATAAACGGGGAGAATTGCCTTTGCCTCCCAATTGTGGAAAAACTTCGTTAGCGGGACGCATTTTTGGTGGAGTCGCGACTGATATTGATGAATTCCCGTGGACTTCTTTGCTTATATACACTAAACGTGAGAATATTCGTTCTAATAAATTTATAAGTATTTATAGTCCGTCATTGTATATACCTCTAACAATTTATATTCTCGCAATTTATTGATGTAATGTCATTAAGATTTCAACTCCACTCGTCATCCTGATCATTTATATATATATATTCCCATATCTAACTCTTATATTTCTTGGTGACACAAACAACCGTTATGTGAACAAAACTTTAATAATCTGTGCAACATGTTGCGAGGGAAATAGGACTATAACTTTTCAAGGTCCCGGATATCGAATATGAACAACTCAGTGCCTTATGGTAATTTTTCACCAAAAATATAGGCAAATCTTTCAGATATTTTAAATTAATTCAGAGGAAGTTTTTTTCTCCTAATTGTGTGTCTCTGTTCCCAAAATTATTGAAATCGGATCAGAACTTTCCCTAGCTCCCATATACCTAATTATGTGCGGGCTTTATTCCGCATATATTGGTTAAAATGTGAGATATCTTAACAAATTAAGTGAGCATATAGTCTTGGATATAGTGTAGCTTGGTGGGGAAATTTAGTGAAATCGGTTTAGAAATTACATCAGTCCTCATATACCATATATGATGATTTTCGTTATGCTATTGGAATTTATGCCGAATCAACAAATTGCGAGAGTATAAAATGTTCGGTTGGACCCGAACTTAGTCCTTCTTTACTTGTTCTAGATATACTTTTGCCCTCACAAAATGCAACAGTATAAAATATTCGGTTACTTATTCATTCCTAGCCCATTTTAATTACTTTCCTTTTTTTCAGCTAACGGCGAGAAAGGTTTTCATTGCGGCGCTTCTCTCATTAATGATCGCTATGTTGTAACGGCGGCACATTGTGTTAGCAAAGAAGCACTCCCTGCAAATTGGCGTCTAAGTGGAGTCCGTTTGGGCGAATGGGATCTAGACACATCACAAGATTGTCAATTTGATAAAAAGGGCAATAAACTTTGTTCGGGTTCACATATCGATTTTAGTATTGAGGAAGAAATATATCATCCACTTTACAATGATGCAGCCAAAAAATATGATATAGCCTTACTTCGTCTTCAAGAGAAAGTCAATTACAATGATTTCACTAGTCCCATTTGCTTGCCGGTCAGCACAAACTCTTCTGCAAATAATTACGAGGGCGTAACTATGGGCATTGCAGGTTGGGGATCAACGGAAACATCCAGAAATAGTGTAAAGAAATTAAAAGCATTGCTACGAGGACAAAACCTTGAAAGATGTAAAGCCAAATACAATATCGACATAGATAACACTCAAATATGTGCGGGCGGTGAGAAAGGTGTCGACTCGTGCAAGGGTGACTCTGGTGGACCACTAATGTTTCTTCAATCATATAACGGAATGGAATCATGCCTTCTGATTGGTGTAACTTCATTTGGTCCCAGAGTGTGTGGCCAGGAAGGATTCCCCGGAATTTACACTCGAGTAGATACTTTTATTAGTTGGATACAAAGTACCATTAGAAAATAAAATGGATAATTGTAATATGCACTTTAATATCTGACGTCAATTCATTAAACAAAGTTTTTTCCAATTCTTAGAGATATTGTGTTTAGTTAACGAAATAAAACTAAAAATCATTAGTTTATTTAGAGACATGACTACATAAGTGTTGTCCGACCTATGGTAAGATATGCCAAATTCGTATGATATTAAGAAGTGTCGCCTTTAATCCTTAAAAATTAGCCGCCAGCTTGTGTATATTTTATAACGTTATGGGTTTATCACGTAGGCGTACTGGTGCGCGAGTTCGACATACTAAATTTTAGTATGCACCGGGCGTGGTCACGAAAGAGGTGTACCAAGCGCACGGTATGCATCGTGCATGCTGTCATTATGGACAGTGTATTTTAGAAGATTCCTCTTCGATAAAAAACCTCTGGCCTTGGAAACAATTCTTAATCTACATCCTATAATTTAAGGTAAACCAACACCGGATTAGTCAAAGACGTCTTTTACTAAAAATACACAAAAACGTGTATATGTTGCGAAACACAAAGCGTAGCAACCAATTTTGTCAATTCAAAATGTAAAACAATACATTTTTAAGCCAAATACAAACTACTAAGAACATAACTCCTGCGGAAAATTAATTATAAACTGTGTTTTTAAGTAATTAATTTATTTTTTAGTTAAATGAAAACACTCTGTGAGACACATGCGTCCCGCCAGTATTGAAAGGGTTAAATGATGATTATTTTTATACTCTCGCAACAAATGTTGCTAAAGAGAGTATTATAGTTTTGTTCACATAACGGTTGTTTGTAACACCCAAAACTAAACGAGTTAGATATAGGGTTATATATACCAAAGTGATCAGGGTGAAGAGTGGAGTTCAAATCCGAATGTCTGTCTGTCCGTCCGTCCGTCTGTGCAAGCTGTAACTTGAGTAAAAATTATGATATCTTGATGAAACTTGGCACACTTATTTCTTGGCACCATAGGAAGGTTGCTTTCGAAAATGAGCAAAATCGGACCACTGCCACGCCCACAAAATGGCGAAAACCGAAAACACATAAAGTGTCATAACTAAGCCATAAATGAAGCTATGGAAATTAAATTTGGTATGAAGGATCGTTCTATGAAGGGGCATATCTGGATGTAATTTTTTTGTGAAAGTGGGCGTGGCCCCGCCCCCTATTAAGTTTTTTGTACATATCTCGCAAACCAATAGAGCTATATAAACCAAACTTTCTGCAGTCGTTTTTTTTAGCCACTTCCAAATACAGTTCAGAAATTAAAGAAATCGGATCATAACCACGCCCACCTCCCATACAAAAGTTAGGTTGAAAATTACTAAAAGTGGGTTAACTCACTAACGAAAAACGTCAGAAACACTAAATTTCACATAAGAAATGGCAGATGAAAGCTGCACTCAGATTTTTTTACAAAATGTAAAATGGGCGTGGCGTCGCCCACTTAAACTCGCCCAATGAAACTTGGTTTGTAATAGTTTCCTTACATCCCAATGATATGTTGTGAAAATTGGCCAAATCGCTTCACAACCACGCCTACTTCCTATATACCAGAACTTTGAAGACAATCTGAATCGTTTACTTTACAATATATAAAGTAAGTACTAGTGAAGATATCGGTGCAGAACTTTGCACAAATACTATGTTAATAGTGTGGCAGCCCCATTCTAAAAATCGCCGAAATCGGACCATAGGTTTTTAAGGCCCCATATATCGAACACTAGGACCTCGGTGCTTCTAACCTAATATTATGGTTTCCAACTTTCAATGGACTTTATACAATATATATGACGAATATGTGGGTCAAATTGTGTATTATATAATATAAATAAAGTTAAATAAATAAATTGCGAGAGTATAAAATGTTCGGTTACACCCGAACTTAGCCCTTCCTTACTTGTTAAAATTAGATATGGTGCTTCCTGCCTTAAGGGGTTAGGTGGGTTTCAAAACTTTAAAATTAAAAAAAAAGATTATTTTGTCTTATTAAATAGTGCAATATCTTTAGAAAATTAACCAAAAATATCAAATTGATCAGAATAATATTCTACGATATATATATATATATATATTTGGCGTGGAAACCGTTTTAAGCGATTATAGCCGAATCCACCAGAGCGCCACTCGTTTCTCCTTTTTGCTGTTTGGCGCCAACTGGAAACACCAAGTGAATCCAGGTCACTTTCTACTGGATCCTTCCATCGCAGTGGAGGTCGTCCTCTTCCGCGGCTTCCTCCATCGGTTATTGCATCGAACACTTTCTGAGCTGGTGTGTTTTCATCCATCGGTACAACATGACCTAGCCAGCGTGGTCGCTGTCTTTTTATTCGATGAACTATGTCAATGTCGTCGTATAAATCGTACAGCTCATCGTTCTATTGTCTGCGGCATTCGCCGTTGCGGCAAAACTTTTCTCTCGAAAACCCCAAGAGTCGTATCATCGGATGTTGTCATCGTCCACGCATCAGCGCCATATATCAGGACGGAAATAATGAGCGACTTGTAGAGTTTGATTTTGGTTCGTCGAGAGAGGACTTTACTTTTAAATTGCCTACTCAGTCCAAAGTAGCACCTGTTGGCAAGAGTGATTCTGCGTTGGATTTCGAGGCTGACATTGTTGGTGTTGTTAATGCTGGTTCCCAGATAAACGAAATTATCTACAACTGCAAAGTTATGACTGTCAACAGTGACGTGGGAGCCAAGGCGCTAGTGCGCTGACTGTTTATTTGATGACAGGAGATATTTCGTCTTGTCCTCATTCACCACCAGACCAATACGCTTCGCTTCCTTATCCCGTCTGGAAAAAGCAGAACAAACGGCGCGATTTTTGCTTCCGATGATATCAATACCATCTCGTATTATTTTTTCCAGCAATAGATTGAAGAAGTCGCACGATAGTGAGTCACCTTCTCTGAAACCTCGTGTGGTATCGAACCCCTCGGAGAGGTCCTTCCCGATCCTGACGGAGCTTTTGGTGTTGCTCAACGTCAGTTTAGTTTTGAGGGGATACCAAATTCAGACATCGCGGCATAGAGGCAGCTCCTTCTCGTGCTGTAGAAGGCTGCTTTAAAATCGATGAAAAGGTGGTGAGTGTCGATTCTTCTCTCTCGGGCCTTTTCCAAGATTTGGCGCATGTTGAATATCTGGTCCATGGTGGATTTTCCAGGTCTAAAGCCACACTGATAAGGCCCAATCAGTTCGTTGACGGTGGGCTTTAGTCTCTCACACAATACACTCGACATGACCTTGTATGCAATGTTGAGGAGGCTTATTCCACGGTAATTGGCGCAGATTTTGGGATCTCCCTTTTTTTTGGGCAGAGCACACTGAGATTCCAATCATCAGGAAATTTTTTCGCGTCAATATCCAATCTAAACTATACGCAATAAAGCACAAATGAAAAGCGTGATTTTGGCTTTGAAAAACAACGGTGCAGCAATAAGCAACGAAACGGGTTTTTCAGTCTTGTCTAGGTTTGCTTGTCTTGTTTTATTCGGTTTGGGTTGCGCTCACATGTATTGTTCGACAACAAAAACGGTTTGAGGCAAATTTGTCGCATTTGGTGTGCGCTGGTTGTATCGCATGTAAATATTAGCCAAATGGCTTCTGATTTAGCGCCATTACAGATATTAACACCACTGGAACTTATTCAGGGTTGTCGTGGAATCTGATAGTTATCGAAATCAGAATTGAAATCGATAAAAAATTTTGTTTCGTGTCATGAATTCTGATATTATTGGTTTGATGTTCGAATCAGAATTGTTATTGGTTTTTGGTGTCATAAAAACCAATTTTATCGATTTTCCTATCGGAATCAAACCAACTTATTGCCGACAGATTTGAAATATTACGTTTTAACCCATTAACTCCCAAGGGTAAAAGTAAATGCATATTTTATGGTTTTATTGTTTATTACGTTTAAAAATGCATAAAAAGAGAAAAAAATCATTTTAAAAAAATATTGATTAATTATTTTTCATTCCGTGAAATGTTGCGCCTACGCAACGTTGGATTACTGAACTTATATTATACAAGCAAGTCATAGTTTTCATCAAACTAACAGCAACGTAAGATTTAAATTCTAATTGAGTCATAGATCGCTCATTTGCCAGATTTTAAATCTTCCACGAGTTTACTAAAACACTATCTATCAAATTGATGAACAGTGGCCACCACCACTTTTTCCCTCTTACTCGAATCCTATAATTGGCAATTACATTATCATGCAGATCGACGCCTCCCATATTTTTATTATAATCTGCTATAACCTGGCGCTGTGGCACATTCACCATTTTTTTAGTTTTCTATCGTAACGTTTTGCTGTAACCAATGGTTCGATTTTTGAGTTTTTAGTAGCCACATGCACCACAGAATTGTCATTCCATCGAACTAATAGTACCTCATGTTTTTGGTCAAAGCTGAAATCAAATGACCCTCTCTCTTTTCTGAAGAGTTTTCGTATTTATCATGATTTTATTCATTGTTCTATTTTCTCGAATAGTACCAGTGGCAAAATAGTATTTCTCTTTCAGAATGCAAAATAATTTGTGTGAAGAAAAGAAATTATCAAAAAAATGCGATGTTTGCGAGGATCTTCAATGACAGACAATAGGTCCAGAACAGTTTTTTCTCCTAGACCTAAATCATTTCTATTGTCGTTACTATCCTTTCCGCCATATGGAATAAACCGATACAGATAACCATTTGAACTACACAAGCACCATATCTTGAATCCAAATCTTACAGGCTTTCCTTTGATGAACATCTTGCAACTATGACGTCTAAAATACGGCACAATTTCTTCGTAAATTGACAAGTTGTGTGAGAATATTCCAAACCGCATATTTTTTTATTCATTATATCGAAAATAGGACGCAATTTAGCGAATTTATCATTTTTATCCAGATCCGCATTATCACATAGACGAATGTTTTCTTTTATAGAGGCAAATTTGTTCCGACTCATACAATTTCTTACAATTGATACATTTTTGCCTTCATCTTTTGACCAGTACAATTTCGTTGCTGGTAAAGAATGATAGCCGGACTATAATAATAATTTTTGAGTTCTGCTACTGTGAGGATAAATAAATGACGGTTATGGTCACGAGCATATTTTTCCGAGAAACATACAATCTGTTCCCAAACTTCATCACTAAAAAATAGTGAAAATACTTCAAAAGGTGTTTTCCACCTACACGTTCTTCAATATTTTGTGTCATTGCTGTTTCATCACTTGTAGGACAATTCATATAGGTCGGTTGTTCTTTTTTCCTGTCTGGAACAAATTTTGGTGACTTCTTTGACAGTCTTGGCTTCTTCGATGTTGAAGGACCGAGCTCACCTTGCGTGTTTTCAGGCTCTGCGGGTAAATCGGTGGGTATTTCATATGTTCCAACGATATCAGTGGACACAATATTGTCAAAATCACTTAGCGCGTCATCATCTAGGCCTTCCTCGTCTGTAAGATTGTCAACTGTCGGGGAGATATACACGGCATCGATTTGAGTGGCATCTTGTAAATCCTCTTCCTCTTCTAAGGTACTCAGAATTTCTTGAGAAGATAGTTATCGCTGCCTAGCCATAATATTTCGCCTTATTATTTACTGATTTGTATACACTCACTTAACGTTTTTTAAAAATTACTATGTGATACTATTAGCATAGATAATTTGATCATAATCTATTTTCTTGCTCTCTCGCTTGTCAGCTGGCAGGGCACCCTGATCTGATTTCTGAGCTGGCAACAGCAGCTTAGTGAAAAAGGCGGGATGCCAGAAGAGCAGCGCTATAATTACTTGACGAAATTAGTGTGAAATGAAATTTCATTGGACTGTGCGAACATATTTTGGCAAAATAAATGTTTATGTAAATTAATTAACGATTTTGCATTTTAGTATTTATATATGTATGCATTTTCAAAGTGTTTAATATAGGGTTTTGTATAATTTATTAAATACCCAAATATCTCTCGAACCAAAGAGTATCGTATCAAGTTATCTATGCTATTAGCTCAACGTTCTCGAACCAGCTGAATAATAAAAACAAAACAGAACTACTCCTTGAATAGGGAGAACCCATTATTGACAATACATTTATAACACGAATGGCATGCTGAGTAACAATACATTTCTAACACGAATGGCATGGGAGTAACGTTACTCCCAACGTTGCGTATACGCAATGTTTCCTAGAAATATAAGATAAACAGCACGTGTAGGTAGTTTTGTCCACCAAAAGGGTATATATTAAAGCGCTGCATGAATACATTTAAACCGCGCAACAAGACATTTGCCAGCAGCGCAATTACTGAAACTCTTTGTCTCTCCGTTCTCTTGTAGAGTGCCGGCAAACACAAACCAGTTGGTGTATGTGTAAGTAAAAAACCGATCATAAGCAATACAAATTGTATTTGCTTTGCAAGCTACAATTACATAGAGTGAGAAGTATGCTAAAGTAGTGAACTGTGCTTGGAGTACTTGCGGATATCTATGGACCTGTTGATTATTGGTACATTCAATTTGCTTTGCTGCATTAAGATAATGAAAACTCGTTAATGAAACATACATTTTTATTTGTAGTTTATTTGATAAACAAAGACGGATATAATCTTTCAGAAAAAACACGGAAGGAAAGAAAATACAAAATGAACAAAAGAACTTTTTTCAAAGACAGAGAAAATAATTATAAGTTTTAGTCTATACTTGAATGCAGGAACATTATCTTACATATTTATTACACTGTCATTATAACTAATGCTGCAGCGTTTCTCGGTTATAATATTCCGGGCGACGGAAAACACTCTTTCAGAAGGAGCTGAGGATGCTGGAGTTGCTAAAATTTGACAGCTCAGTTTAAATAAAATTGGAAAATCCTCTTTGTGGCCGTCCCACCACTGAATAATGTCAAAATCATCATAAAAATCGAGGTCAGTGTTTTCGTACTTATGTATTTCTTTATCGATTTTATTTTCAACATTAAGCGTAAATATATATTTAATACTTACGCTATCAAGTTCCATATCCGTAATTAAATAATGACAAAATTTCAGCGCAAGCAATACCAGCCAAGTTACAAACAAGCAAAAACTAATTTCGGATTTAAAAGTACTTGGGAGTAATACAAGTAGCACGAAATATTTTCTCTACTTGTTGCTGTAGCTTCGGTTAACTGTTGTTCACGATCGTGGCTAGTAGTTTACTTCATTTGGTTCAACAGAAAGAGTATAATTAGTAATTGCACTCTCAATGGAGAGTAGCGGCTTTGTGCTGTTAAAGGTTCGCATTCTCTTTTGAGTAGAGTACAATACTAGGAGTGCTTGCAAGCATGTTAGTGGCAAATGTATTATTTGCAGCTCTTTAGTATATATCAAAAAGTAAAGCTTTATTTAAATTAATTTTTTTTATGATTGGATGAATATATCGATCCCGAGATGACTCAATTAGCAGTTTTTGAATGATAAAAATAAAATGCATTTGTATTTGAAAAACCATAAAAAATTAGTGTCTATCTGGTAGTTCTTCTTTTTGAGACTGGCTTACATTTCATAAATTTATTTCCTTATTTTAGAAATAAAAAAAAAATTTGAAATGTTGCGCTTGCGCAACGATTGGTTAATTTATTTCGGTTTGCTGTTAAGATAGTTTCAAAATGTTAGTAAATGTAAATGTTAGCTGACCGCGCTGTCGTTGCCATGCGTGAAATTATTTGTTTTGAAAATAAAAGAAAGTTGAATTTATATTGTACTAACCTACTTATTTAACTAATAATCTACATGAAAACAGGATTAATTACTGTGAAACTATTAGAAACAAAGTAATATACTAAACAAAAAAAATCTACTATTTAGAAAACAACTACAAAATGAAAATGTGTTTAAAAAGTATTATTACGATGATAATATATCGCAAAAACAAATTAGCGCTGCTGCATTCGACCGTTCAGTACGGAGCCGACCAGCTGGCCAGCGCAGCGCAGAGTGCGAATTGATTTAGATTCGGAGTTATTTATTTGCAATATTATCTTTTAAGTTGTTCGTTGAAATTAAGTGTCGTCAAAGACAATTTTATTCAGAATTAAATATTCTTAACCAACAACACATTTACTTGGATAAATATTAATATTATTATGTTAATACAACTCTAACAAATAATTTCAACCAAATTAGTTATCACAAAAACGGTACTCACGGACTTTTTTTTAGATAATTAAAGAGAAATAATTCTTTCATACATAACTTTTGTGTATCTTGAACCGCTTTCGCAGCACAAGGAACGGAAGCCCTCAAAGATAAATAATTTCCCCCGTTTTTTACACATTTACCACTGTTTCTTCACTCCTATTGGTCGCAGCTATGCTATAGCCTATAGCCTTCCTCGATAAATGGACTATCCAACACAAAAAGAATTATTCAATTCGAACCAGTAGTTTCGGAGATTAGTGCGTTCAAACAAACAAACAAACTCTTCAGCTTTATAATATTAGTATAGATTATATTTTTATTAATATATGTACACTAACTTTTTCAATAAAAATAGGAGAAAACATAAAAATACATAAAACATAAAATACAATAATTATTGAAGTTATGGAAAAAAATCAGATGTTTTAAGAGGGTTCACAAAACGGGATAAGACATTGGTTGATGCATTATGACAGGAATTAGCCCTCAATTGTGCGGGTTCTCCATGTTGTTAATGGGTGGAGAAAGTTTAGTAATTTTGCATTGGTTAAACTTTTAAGAAAACTGTTTATTTCTTTAGATCATCACCGAGGGGGAAAGCGAAATAAAACGAAAACTAGCCTTTAACAAATTAGAGAGCTATGCAACTGAAGGTGCTCCCTTCATTAAAAATCTGCTAATTCCTGCACAATTCTTATAATTTGTGGCTTAACACAAACAGTTGAGGGTATACCAGGGGTTTCACTTGGTACAACTTATTTACAACTTGCATTTAGATGCAGATATACCTTCCACATCGCAAACACAAAATATATTGGAATTAATAATCCAAATAGATACGGACACCACCGATATGCCTTCACATCGCAGAAATGGCCAAATGAAATAGGTCATCAAAGAGACAAAAATTAGAAACCACGCCAGACCGCATAAAAAGATTTTTAAATAATGACAAAAATGAAAAATTAGAAGATATAATAAAAATTCAAAAAGAAAATACCAGCAGCAATACAACCAATTACGCGCTTTAAATTTATAAAAACTCCAAAATTTTGATTTTTGTCAATTTAATCTCATGAATAAATTGTGACACAGCTGATTCGAATATTAGTTCGAAAAGATGAAAATCCAATCAGATCCTGTGACACCATTGGAAATCAGACTTGGTTTGCCATTCTGACATTCAGCAAATCTGTCTTGGATTTCACAACACCCCTAATTGTTAGAGTATTATTTCTTTGTATATGTCCAATTTTCCGTTTTTTTACACGGACGCGTAGGGAGGATATCTAGGAGAAAGCGAAATCGTAAAAAACGACTTCAATTCGCCAAAAAATATCGTCGTTGGACTCTAAAGGAGTGAAAAAGAGTTCCATTTTCGGATGATATATTATAATAAATACACTGTAGAAAAATAGAAAAACTTACGTTCGGCATCCACGAAGTAAAGAGTTTGACCCCAAATCTACTCTTTCCACACTAAAGCACGGCGCAGTAATATAATGATATGGAGTGTTATGTCGCAGTCGAAACAGCAGCGAAAATCAAACAGTTAAGTGCTAAACATAAAGACGACGACGAAGCCAGCGTCTTGAACATTTTGAAGACGGCAGCGACATATCAAACAGCAATTTCATTGTTGCCGTACTAAAATCATTCACTTCAATAAAATTTACATATTTAGTTTAAAGTGAAATTATTTGTGCAAAAAATTTAAAAATGGTCGATTTATTTGTTTTAAATAATCGATTGTTATTATAAATGATATATCAAAGCTATTTTACATTTCTGCTGGCAAAATAACGTCATATTTGTTATAACTTTCAATAATCTTACATTTCACATATTAGTGGCAACTCTAAAGCTGCCCATTGTCGTCGCCAAAATTATAAAAATTTTTAATTTAGCGACAACGACAAGCCTATACAAGCCTGTTGTCGTGCTGTTGTCAAAAAATCTGTGCCCATAAGAACGCGTGTATTTTGATATTTAACAGATGTCGCCTCGTCGCTTGTCGTCTTCTATGTGTTCAGCACATTACAAAAATCAAATAGCAGCAACAGTCGCCGTTTTCATTTTTTTGCCTCTTGCTATGCTGTTGCTTTCGATCATGATTCATGATCGTAAGTCGTAGCAACAGCAAGTGTCGACTGTCGCAGTCGCAAAAAATTGATGTACTCGACTGTATGCTGATTTTGATTTCTGTTGCTTTTGCTTTCGGTGAATATAGCTAGCGTTATCTTAGCGACCTTCCTCTTGGTATTTACCTATTTAATTTCAGAATAAATCTTCCATGAAAAAAAAACATTTAAATGAAAAAGTATATAGTATGTCTTTGAAATAGAAGAAAAATGCATATAAACAAAAGACAAAAAATTTTTAGAGATTTTTATAAGCCGTGTGGGAATACGTTGGTATACGCGACCGACATTGGCTAACTCATGAACTGTCTATACGATGATCTGGACAGGGCATGACAAGAAAAATCTTAACACGTTGGACAAATATACCGCGGTGTAAAACCGCTAAAGCCATATGTAAAGCGGTAGACCAGAAGTACAAAAAAGTCCTACTGTCACTCGATAGAAGGGACTGTAGGAGTTTGGTGGGAATACTCACTGGCCACTGTCTGATGGCGGCACACGCCTACAAAAAGGGACTTACGGATCAAGATGACTGCAGGAAATGTCAGGAGCAAAGAGCACAATATGAGAATCTGGAAGAGGTATCTAAAGCAGTGATCGGCAAACTCATACATTCAAACAATTTATTTCGTGAGAGTGTATGAGTGTTGAGAGCTACTCAACTGACCTGCTGGTCCCAAACTTTTTTAGGACTAGTTAAATTACGACCAATACTGGTTTCCTAACAATCGTTTTTATAGTGCACGTTAGTTTAGTTAGGTCGTGAAAGTTGTCACTCAACAGGAACTCAAAACCCAAAAAAGCTAACTGTAAACGCCTGTCGTAATTTTGTCTTCTATCATTCTTGATTGAGTACCGTAAATAACGAACATCGGGGATTTGTAAGTACTCAGTTTAACGAACAACATGAGGAAGACATATGAAGAAGGAGAAAAAAGTTAATTCGTAGGAAAAACAGAAAACAAAACGAAACATGGAAAAAATAAACAGTTACAATATCAACGTCTTTCAGTTCCAATTAAGTGTTGAGCATGTGCACAGTGAAAAAATGAGTGCAAGAACAAGATGAAACTTGAAGGAAAAACTTCAAATTATTGATCAGCACAATAAAGGTGCACGCGTTTCTGAATTGTGTAAAATGTTAAAATTAAAAGCGTCAACCGTTTCGACAATACTAAAAAATAAGGAAAACCTTTTGAAAAATTTTGAAAAGCTGAGCTGCAGCTACAAAAAGAAAGCATTCAGGAATGGCGAATTTCCTGAAATGGAAGAAAAACTATTTTCATGGTTTCTAAGGCAAAAATTCAAAATCCTCGAGCGTTTCGGAACAAAGTTTTGCCTGTTGATTACACTTACTCTAAAAACACATGGATGACAAGTTTCATATTTAAAAATTGGTTCTTCCAAAAGTTTGTCCCTCAGGTACGTATTAAACTTATAAATAGCTAGAAGTAACATTTTTTTTTCTTTCTTTAACTTACAACACAGATCGAATATTTTCTTGCTGAAAGAAATTTGCCGTGAAACGCATTATTAATTTTGGGCAATGCGCCGTCTCACCCCCCGGCTGATGAATTAATTAAAGAAACTGTTGGTGGCAAAATATGGGTACTGTATATGCCTCCAAATGTTACCCCACTAATACAACCGAGGGACCAAAATGCAATTAGATTAGTAAAACTACATTATAAGAACAGTCTTTTGTCCAGGCTTTTTGCAAATAAGGGATAGGATGTTATTGCATTTTTGAAGGCTTTTACGCTTTATGATGCTGTGACAGCATTATCTTTGGGATGGAAATCTATATCTGAAACAACTTTAAGCAAATGCTGGAATAAGCTACTTAAAGAAGATCGTCACTTTGATGAAGAGGATGATCTTCCTATTTCGTCTTTCCTAAGGCAAGATGAGGACACTTTGGTAATGATAAATGGAGTTAAATTACTAAATTCGGTTTTTCCAAATGTAAGTAACGTTAAGTTTTATGCTTAATTTAATATTTTCTTTAACATTCTCTGTTAGCGATTTGAATGGATGGGCTGAACAAAATTGCATACATGATTCCGATGAGGTTGATGGTGAGGTGGAAGGGGATGACAAAATTGAAAACGAAATGCCGTAAATTAAACATGAAGAAGCTGTGAAATATTTCGAACAATGTATTCAGTGGGCAAAGCAGAACAATATCGATATCACAAAACTTATTGTATTGACTGAGCTTCAGGAAGAAGCCATCAAATGCAATATTCGTATTCCAACGAGGCAAACGAAGATTGATCAATTTTTTAAATAGGTATAAGTTTCTATAGCTATACTAATGTACAAATCCTTTGATCTCATAAAACGTGAATTTATTTTTAAGCACAGTACTTCCGTTAAGGTAACTTGCATAAGCTCTGTCAATTGTTCCTTTATCTATATATATAAAAATGAAACCCTTTTTCCGTTGTCACGACATAGCATGAAAACGGCAGGACCGATTTCACTGATTCATTTTTGTGTGTATTCCAGGAAGATTGAGGATGGTTCTTACGGAGAGAAAAATTTAAAAAAAATTTCTTGAAAAAGTCTAAAATTCACAAGTTGATAATTTGGGAAGAACGCGCATAAAAAATCGCTTATTTATACATACAAGTGTTTTTGCAATAAGATCAAACTGCGATTGTAGAAGGAGTTGCTAGATATTGGAATTGGTAAGCTTACAGTTGATACCTCGATGGATTAATAACATTTTAAACACATTTCTGTCTCTTCTGTCTCTTTCCGGACAAAAAACAACAATATAATACCCACAATTGGCTGAGTGAACGACCAATATTGGTCGCAAAAAACAAAGATGTCGTCGATGTCAATGCGACAATTTAGAATTTCGTTACAGGAGAGCTGACACAGATACAAATTAGGATGACGTAGCCAACTATCCCAAAGGATTTTTATAATCCTTCGAATTGCCTGGATTATCACCTCTTAATTTTACATTTAAAAGTAGCATCAGTTGTCATCATGCTGTCTAACATAAATCAACCTCGACTTTGTAATGACCTTTGTGTCGTCATCGAAGCCAAGATTGATTGTATATCTTAGCCACAAAACGTGTGGCCGGGTCTGCTAGTTTTTGATAAATAATTCAATAAAACAATGTATTAAACTGCAATTTTCAGATATTTTACTCACAAAACATTACTCAAAAAGTGAGTATTCGAATTAATGAAAAATTCGATATAACGAACAGGCCTGACAATTAATGTGTTCGTTATTTCGGAAAACCGCTGTATATAAAAGCATTGTATTTTGTGTTCATCATGCATGCGTACAATCCCACAATACATCTTGCTCGCAACTGACCTGACATCGTCTATGGCAGTGATCGGCAGCCCATTGCCCGCGGAGCGCTCTCTGAGCGCACACTGAAGTGCTGAACACAAAGACGACGACACGACACGACGTAGCGATGGCTGATCACAAATGTCGCTTTGAAGCCAGCGTCTTGAACATTTTGAAGACGGCAGCGACATATCAAACAGCAATTTCATTGTTGCCGTACTAAAACCTTTCATTTCAATAAAATTTACATATTTAGTTTAAAGTGAAATTATCATACTTGTTAGAACTTTGAATAATTTTACATTTCACATATTAGTGGCAGCTCTACAGCGGCCATTGTCGGCAAAATTAGAAACATTTCTAATTTGGCGACAGCGAAGATTTCAACCCTTTTGTCGTGAAGTCGTGCTGTTGTCAAAAAATCTGTGCCCATAAGAACGCGTGTATTTTAATATTTGACAGATGTCGCTCGTCGCTTGTCGTCTTCTATGTGTTCAGCACATGAGTGTACGAGTGAAACACACGTACTTGCAATCATTTTTACACCATAGACGCGATGTCAGGTCAGTTGCTTTGACAGTTGATTGGATGGAGGAGGTTTTGACGTTTAGCGATTGGAAAACTAGAACGGCCAGATTGAAATGTTGCCAAAAAAAATTATACGGAGGAGACATTTTTAACCGCCGTGCAAGCTCACTAATAAGAACATAAAATAATAAATATAAATGAAAACGCAAAATTTAAAAGTGGTTAAAAATTTTTTTGTGATTTGCAACATCGACAATATCATGAAAAAGATGTGTTAATTGTCATTTGAGAAATATTAATTAACCTTATTTCTTACTGAAAGTTCGAAAATCGACTATTTTAACTTTCCATTATATCGCTAAATAAAATATAAAACGTACATTTTATATTAAACATTCAGTATAAATAATTTTTAATAAATGTTGGATATTTTAATTAAAATGCCCAAAAATTAGTATTTTGGCTGATCTGGCAACAATGCGAAATGTTATAAAAAACGCAAATTTTGAGGCGCTCTCACACTGGAATAAGTTGGACATCCCCTTATCCCTGTTCACAGCGAGCAGGACGTATGGTGGATTGTACGCACGCATGTATGAATTTATTATTTTTGCAAGTCAGTTCATAAAAACACAACGATTAATTCTCCAACTTCATTCGCCATTTAAAATGTTTGTAATATAATTAATAATTGTGTGTTTAACTCGAAGCTATCGATTTTTGTTTTGCAAAAAATGTAATTTACATAAAGTTTACTGCTTTATAATGTTTTCATACACATTTCGAAGTAAAAACAATTGATTGTATGTGTTAAGCTAACGTACACTATAAAAATTATTGTTAGGTAACCAGTATTGGTCCTAATTTCCCTAGTTCTAAAAAAGTACGGGACCAGTAGAACAGAACTCTTGGTCAGTTAAGTAGCTCTCAACACGCATACACTCTCACAAAATAAATAGTTTGATTGTATAAGTTTGCCGACCACTGTAGTAAATAGATAAATTCACCTTAATGGTGGTCTCAATTTATAGAATGAACTCCAAATAATTTTCTGAAAATATTAATTTTTTTCAAATACGAATGCGATTTTCACTGCGAGTACAATGGGAGGGAAATGGGTTAAAAGGAAAAGACGTCATATCAATAAGTTAAGAAATTATTGAAATGTGAAATTTATTTTAAGAGTGGATAGTATCATGCCATTTGATTTTTTATTTATGGACCAAATGGAGTAAAATGGACCAAACTTAAAACGAAACCGAAGAAAGCGTGTTTCCACAAAAAAAAGAAGTATACATTAATTACTTTGATTGAATTTTAATTTTGTTTATTATTCATTCTACTCTCGCAACAAAAGTTGCTAAGAGATTATTATAGTTTTGTTCACATAACGGTTGGTTGTAAGTCCTAAAACTAAACGAGTTAGATACAGGGTTATATATGGGTGATTCTACGATAAGAGGTTGCAATTGCATAGAGAAACTTTGGATTTTTTTATAAAACCTCTATATTATGATTTTTGTCCCTTTTATTTATCTTCTCATGTAAGGGCAAGTCACTTATTACATATTTTATTACTTTTTCGACGACCAGGGTAAATACATCGGCCAGCGGAGAGACGTAAAGTTTATGGTAGATAATTATTTTACTAAAAGCAAAAAATTAATTTAAAATAGTATTATAAATTAAAGGTACTCTCTTGCCTAGATGGATAAACCCTAAAACTTAAATAACAAATCAATTAATTCACTATTTATCCTAAATAAACGAAACAAATATTAAATATTAAAATCTTAGACCTTTCAAAAACATTTCTGACTTTTTAAAGGCGTAATAAATCTTCTGCCCTTTCAAAAGAAGATTTGGCATGGGGAGAGTCTGGCCAACCTGATCTTATTTATATACATACATATATATATATATTTGGCGTATGCATAGGGATGCATAGGGATAGGGAGGATGGGACCATGTGTAGAAGTTCACGCTAGTGAGGAAAGTTTTTGATTGTCATTCACTTGGGAGTGGCCAGAAACGATTCTTCTCCACATGGTCCAAGCAGCTCACGACTTCCGGTTTTATTTTTATAAATTTTTTATTTTTATAATTCTGGCGTAGACTACTGCGTTTGATCAGAGATTCAAATTACTTAATTATAAAGATGCTAGGGCTAAAGGAAATATTTTTTTTTGTTTCATAGAAAATTAATCGCGCTGATACAACGGAATCTTCGGATGAGTGTGAAACAGAATACTCGTTTGATGTTTGGAACCAAAATAAACATTTGGTCCACCAAAAGATGAAATGTAAGCTGTAAAATTTATCTACAATTACAGGGACGGAAGGTTGAAGAGAAAGTGTATCTTGGCTGTTACCCCTACCAATCAGAAGCCAATAGAGTTTGGGTTGACATGAATACTGTGTTTCCGGAGTTGTATAAATAGGCTTATTAATATTTACAAATTGTAGCCTCTTCAGTGCCGAGTAAACGCCTGTTTTCTAAACCCATGGCAACTATCACGCAGAAGTAAAATCTAAAAGAAATGACAGTGAAAAAAATTTTCCACGTCGTTGTTTTGAAATTCTGTTATTTATTGAGGAAAAACTTTAACAGACATATTTATAATGCTAAGTGAAATAAAATGTATCAACTTAAGACGTACTACATTTCATTTATTTATGCTTCTGCTTCTGTATCCCTTAGCTTTTCACATTAAATTTAAAATAAGTTAAAAAAGTTCAAAAATACATCGATGTTTCGATGTATCGGTTTTGAAGAAACATCGATACATCGAACCATCGATGTTTCATTTTACGATGTTTGCATCCCTACGTAAGCACCGCTTATGCGATTATAGGCAAATCTAGTTTTGCGCTAGTCTTCTCTCCTTTTTGCTGTCTGGCGCCAATTGGAAATACCAGTAGAAACCAGATCACTTTTTACCTGGTTTTTCCAACGGAATGGAGGGCTTACCGTTCCTCTGCTTCCACCAGCGGGTACTGCTTCGAACACTTTCCAACTGAAGCGCTTTCGTCATTCGAACAACATGACCTAAGACAGACATATGGTTTTCATACTATTATATGTACTACAATAAAAGCTCTAGAAACCATGAACCAGCATAGTGACACACATGTAGTATATTGTACTATGTTTACATTCATCAGCTGATACAAATAAATTCAAGCAAAATGTAATTATGAAACAGGCAGGAAAATTGATCCTGACTTAGTTATAACTTCAAGCAATCTGAAAATATTATTATCCAATATAATTATTACATATTACATATTATTACATACATATTACATATTTTTCACATAATTTTTTCACTTTTTGGTTTTTGATTTCAATTTATTTTGAATTTAATTTATTTTCTGTATGTCAAAATGTCAGAAAACATATGATTGTGGCAGATGAGCTTAAAGCTTTCGGTGTGTTCAATGCAATCCATTGTAGTACATTTCACAACACCACAAAATTTCAATGGTTTCTAGAACTCTATTGTAAAACGGAACACCATTTGCTTTCAAACTAAATTCGGAAAACCGGTGATACACATATGGTTTCTGAAGCATACTACATATCTGTCTCAGGTATAACTGTCTTTTTATTCGCTGAACTATGTTACATATGGCTAGGTCATGTTGTCCGAATGGATGAAAGTGCTCCAGCTCTGAAAGTATTCGATGCAGTACCCGCTGGCGGAAGCAGAGGAAGAGGGAGACCTCCACTCCGATGGAAGGACCAGGTGGAGAGGGACCAGTCAAGAAGAAGAAGATGTTACAGCCCTATTCTCATGCCCTCACAAAAATCACCACACTCACTATTGTGAGGTTTTTGGATTTTGTGATGATTACCTTATGCTGGAGAAAATTCAAAAGCTCAAATGCTCACAATTTTCTCAAATATTTGTGACGTGTGAAAGCAGCCATCACAATACAAAAATATTTGTGTTTGTTTTGGTTTTTAGCAATATTTGTAAACAAATGTGTAAATATTTGCGTGCTATAACGAGCATAGTGGAATTGTTCTTTGAAAACAATTCTATAAAAGTTCAGTTATCGAATAATTAAAGTGTTTAACCGAATCTGTAGTGCGTTTCTGTAACTTTTCGTTATGCATAATAACGAACGATATATCGAATTCACTGGTATAACGAAGTGTAGTGTTTCTGTAAGTCTGGTGAAAAGCATTTTCGTTATTTCTTTCGTTATGATATTCGTTTTCATATCATTAAAAAAATTGCAGTGATATTTTGCGCCAAAATAAAGATGAGCGAGGTAAGCTGGAAAAATTTTGATGTTTTGTTTATGTTTATATTGTTTATATTATTTACAGAAAAAAGTAAGAAGTGGAAAAGTTACCAAACAACAAAAACAAAAAATTCTAGATTTATTGAAAAATCATAGAAATGTTGGTACCGGACAATTTGGTGGCCCAAACAGCGGCAAAGCTGCTAATGCTGTATTGGCAACTCTCACAGCGGAATTGAATGCATGCGGAGGAGCATGTCAAACCGTTGAGCAGTGGAAAAAGGTTCATTCAGTATAATATATATAAACATATGCATGTATGTACAATGTGCATTCATTGATATTTATTATTGGCGATAACCGAAAATTTGGCACAAAGGATTGTTCTAGGAAGGGGCATATTTGGATCTAATTTTTTTGGGGAATTGGGCGTGGCCCCGCCCACTACTAAGTTTTTTGTACATATCTCGCAAACTAATTAAGCTATATCAAGGAAACTTTCTAGAGTCGTTTCTTTTAGGTACTACCTTATACCGTCCAAAAATGAAGGAAATCGGGTCATAACCACGCCCACCTACCATACAAAGGTTATATTGAAAATTACTAAAAATGCGGTAAGTTCAGTAAGGAAAACCACCAGAAACCTCAAATTTCATTGTAGAGATGGTACAGAAGAGCTGCTCTCAAAATGGTATACAAAATTTTAAATGAGCGTGGTTCCGCCCACTTATGGGTCAAAAACCAGATCTTTCTTACTTGTTTTATAATTCTTTTGTTTTTTAACTTTCGACTGTAAATACGCAATTTCATTTGTTTACAAATTTTACATCAATTTGTATTTATTTTGAATTTATTTCTTTTGAAACAACTGTTTGACAGCAAAATGCTTTTCACCTCAATTGGTGACTTTTTTAAGCTTTTTTCTTATGAGGTTTGAGCCAGAATAGACTCACAAAATATACGTCACAAGAAACCTCACAAATTTTTCCTCTCAACTCAGTTATGAGGTTTTTTCAGAATAGGGCTGTTAGTGTCGTCGTATAACTCATCATTCCATCATCTGCGGTATTCGCTTTTGCCAATGTTCAAAGGACCATAAATCTTCCACAAAATCTTGCTTTCGAAAACTCCTAGTGCCGCTTCATAGGATGTTGACATCGTCCATGCTTCTGCACCATAAAGCAGAACGGGGATGATAAGGGACTTGTAGAATTTGGTTTTGGTTCATCGAGAGTGGACTTTAACATTTAAATGTCCACTCAGTCCAAATTTGCATGTGTTAGTAATTTAGGACAATAAAGGCAAATAAATTATATTAATAGTATACGTTATATACAGCGCTCAGACGGATTTCGCGATTAGTATTATTAACTTCAGGCTGAAACGGACCCATGAACACTTTTTTCAATGCGACCGTCTTTGAATTTATGTCGTACAAACCAAAGTGTATTCAACAAAGTGAACTAAGTATTTGACATACCCGCTTTTGACAATAAAATAGTAAACAATACATGTATTAGTTTACATTAACCCGTTTTTTTTTTTAACTTTAACAATATAATATACATTGATAAAATTGTTTGCAATTTGTCAGTTGGAGCACAAAACCTTAGTAAATTGCTTCCATGAGTTGTTTTGCCTAAGCAGAAAGTATTCGGCATTTTCTTTTATTCATTTAAAAAATATTTTTTTTTGGTTTGAAATTTGTTTACTTTTGAATTTCAAAATTTGAATTTTTGAATAAATGTATGGGTTAAATCAATGGCAACAAACATGTCACATTCGGGTAAAAAATTGTGATATGTCATATACCTGGTTCACTTTGTTGAATACACTTTGGTACAAACGAAACAAAATTTGGCAGGGTAGATACATAAAAAAAATCAGGACAAAAGTTAATTTAAAAAAATTATATGATATAAACAAAATAATTTTGTTTTTTATTTAACAATACTTATTTTCAATTACTTTACTTCCGATTGAACTTAGTTTAGGTTTAGCATCACATACAAAAAAAATATATGTATTGTTCGAAAGTTAAATAAAAAGTAGCAAAGGGACAAGACAGGGGAAAGACTTTTTAGACTTTGTAAGGAATTTCAGGAAAAATTGCGTTAATTATGATTACGCCCATCTTCGAACTTAACCTTCTTATGGTCCAAGTTTCAAGTGGTCTCAATTTTTACTCAAGTTACAGCTTGACGGACGGAAGGACAGACGGACAGTCAGACATCCGGATTTGAACTTTACTCGTCACCCTGATCATTTTGATATATGATTCTACGATAAGAGGTAACTTGTGCGGCTATTAACTTAAAGTATTGTTTTTGTCCTTTATGTTGCTATTATTTTAAATTAATTACATCATATTAATGTAGTGTATTAAATAGTATTATAATGGGCGTGGTTCCGCCCACTTATGGGTCAAAAACATAACTCTCCGAAACTACTCGACCAATTTCAATGAAATTCGCTTCAAAATTTCTTCCTAGCTTCCTAATGACATGTTGTGAAAATAGTCCAAATCGGTTCACAACCACGCCTACTTTCCATATACCAGAAGTCAACATGAATTGTTTACTTTACAATATATAAATTAAGCACTAGTAAAGATATCGGAACAGAACTTTGCAAAAATACATGCATTTTAAGAGTAGCATCGTCCATCTAAAAATCGTCGAAATCGGTCCATAAGTTTTCAAGACTCTACATATCGAATATGAGGACCACAGTGCTTCTAAGAAATTTTTTTTCCCGAAAATATATGTAATTCTCTCAGATATTTTGAAGAAATTCAGAGGGAATATGTTTTTTCTAATAATATGTCTATGTTATATTAATAAAATTAAATAAATAAATTGCAAGAGTATAAAATGTTCGAACTTAGCCCTTCCTTACTTGTTTTATGTTTTTTTCATCTTTCAGGTACACGAGTATAGGTACATGTACATTAAGATATTAGTTATTAAATTTGGTGTAAATTTATACAATTAGCAAATATTAGAAATTCTTCAGGTTTATCTACTTATGTATATCACACTAAACATATTAAAAGTATAATAGAACAACAAAAAATAGGATAATAATGTGAACGCGCGATAAGTGTTTAAGAGTTTATACATATACATATGTTGAAGACGGTCACGTCGTTGCGTTGACTTGGATTGCCGAAAGAGTTTTCAACTGATTTCATATTTATATTTTCAAATTATTCCTTGTAAAATTTTTCATTTTCAATACATTTTATCAAATGAAAAAAAGTAGCCCTTTTGAGAAAATCGTCCCCGGTTGAAGAATTTTTTTCTCATTTCAAAGAATAAGAATGGAATCGTAGTCATGGCAAGCCTTTTGAAAAAAAAAAATCGTTTTGAGTAAAATGTCATAAATACATCATAAACAAAGTCGTACAAGTCTCCGAAAGCTGCTTGTCCTAATCCATTATTTATGAAAACTACTCTTCCCCAAAAAAGAGTCTATTCTACATAAAATAGATATTCGATTACGTTCGAATAAAGTACCAATTCAGGAAATTGGTCAAGTCGTGTCAATTTTGATACGTCGGATTTTCGATTAAATTGAAATCTTATGTAGCGATAATGAAAAAAACCTGTTCATTTATTGGACAAAATGTTGCATTCAAATGGACCATTTCACAAAGTCATGGTCCAATGGACCAAGAGAAAACAAATGGATCAAATTTGGTCCAAATGGACCAAAAGGGCAACCGTAATCATGCCCATAGTTCATGTTTTTGAATATTCCACATTCATACTTATTGTACTATCTTCCCCTTTCGCTGAATCGCATTTTGTGAGCGTGGAAAAGGTCCGACGAGCTCTACGAGTTATACGACGACATTGATATAGTTCAGCGAATAAAAAGACAGCGGATACGCTGACTAAGTCATGTGGTTCGAAAGGAATAAAACACTCCAGCTTGGAAAGTATGCGATGCAGTACCCGCTAGTGGTAGCAGAGGAAGAGGAAGACCTCCACTCAGCTCAAAAGATCAAGTTGGCTCGCGTAAGGGTGAACCCACACCGGATTAGTCAAAACAGTTTATGACTAAAAAGACACTAAAACTTGTTGTGCTCTAACCCACACCAAGTGCAACAAATTTTGCACACACCTTTGAACAAACATTAAAGAACGAAGGATTTACTATATATTTATTAAAACTCTTTTTTGACCCAATATATAGCGAAAATATATAGGAAAAGTGTGCTCAAAAATTCAAAACACAATAATTTATTTTTTCCTTCGTTCATAAACTAGAGCTATCCATTTGCTATCGAAATATTTGTAGTTTAGTGTTTTTTTGATGAACCAATCATGAGTTATGATGTCCACGGCAAGACCTGTTTTGTCATGGGAAATGTGGTGCCAACAGCTGAGTTTTTGGAATATAAAATAAAAATGTCACAGAATATTGTTTAAATATGTTTCTTTGATATGCTGATCTATGCAGTCCTATTATCAATAATTAAAAATATTATTAAATATTTGATTTATGAACTGAGGGCATCCGAAAATATTTCGAAATTTAACAAGAATCTAGGTGTCAACAATCGAATATTTGCTGTCTTTAATAAAACATTTATTTCTAAAGTAAAATACAAACTACAGCAAAAGTATAACACCTGCGGAAAGATTGATTATAACACTATGTATAGTGTGCCCAAAAAATAAGGTGACAATGTATTTATTTTGAAAATTCTTTATTTATTCTTCCAAATCAATTTCATCCCCTTCAAAGTAATCCCCTCCCGATGCAATGCACTTATGACCACGGATTTTCCAATCTTCGAAACACTGGTTGCAGTCACTTTCCGAAATGATCACGAATTACGAATGAATTTTCGATACCAGTCGAGATTTGACGCGCTTGAGGCCCAAAACATCCTTCAAAATGGTATTGGCTGAGCCTTTCGATATGCCAACTTCATCAGCAAGGTCTCTAATTGTTAATCGACGGTTTTTCAACACCAAATCTTTGATTTGTTGAACGTGAGCTTCGTCGGTTGAGGTTGATGTTCGCCCTGGAAGCTCTTCGTCTTCGACACGTGCACGACCGTCTTGGAACTCACTATACCACTTGTAAACTTTTTTTAGACATAGCCTTATCACCAAAGGCTTTCTGGACCATCCTCAACGTATCCGCAGCAGAAAATTGATTCCGTAAACAAAATTTAATGCAAATTCTTTGCTCAACAAATTTCGACATCGCAAAAAACGAAAAACTCTCATTTAACAGCTCACAAAACGACACGTATCTCGACAGTACTACCAACATAAAAAAATTATTCTCCAAATCCGTCGACGCGAGCAGTTTAAATTCAAATGTCACCTTATTTTTTGGGCACAGTATTTATTTAATTATTTTATTTATTTAAATTATGCTTATTTTTATAATTATATATGAAGCCACATTCTTGTATGTATGTGATTGGCGTTGAACCGTTTAGCCGGTTATAGCCGAATCGATGATAGCGCGCCACTCCTCTCTTTCCCTCGCAGTTCGGCGCCAGTTGGAGATCCCAAGTGTAACCAGGTCCCTCCAACGGTGTGGAGGGCTTCCTCCGGCGGGTACTGCATCAAACACTTTCAGAGCTGGAGTGTTTTCGTCCATTCGGACAACATGACCTAGCCAGCGTAGCCGCTGGCTATTTATTCGCTGAACTATGTCAATGTGGTCGTATAACTCTTACAGCCATCGTTCTATCATCTGCGGTATTCGGCGTTGCCAATGTTCTGAGGACCATAAATCTTGCGCAAAATTTTCCTCTCGAAAACTCCTAGTGTCGTCTCATCTAATGTTGACATCGTCCAAGCTTCTGCACCATAAAGCTGGACGGGAATGATAAGCGAGAGAGGACTTTACTTTTCAATTGCAGCTGTACACTCTTATAGAAGATTGTACCTTCTCTATTTAGCTCTGCAGCTCGTATAATTTTTCCAGCATCATGTTAAAGAAGTCACACGATAGTGAGTCACCTTGTCTGAAACCTCGTTTTGTATCGAACGGCTCGGTGAGGTCCTTCCCAATCCTGACGGAGCTTTTGGTGTTGCTCAACGTCAACTTACACAGCCGTATTAGTTTTGCGGGGATACCAAATTCAGACATCGCGGCATTAGCGCTATAGCTCTGCATGTATTGTTCGACAACGAAAACGGTTTGAGACAAATTTGTCGCATTTGGTGTGCGTTAGTTGTATGAACATACATAAGAAGTTTGACAACATCTCTTCGAACAAGTCAAGGATTAAACGTGCCTTTTGTTAACGTCTTGTTCGGTGTGGGTTGACCCTAAGTGCTAAGTCTACCACAATTACATACACAATGCCCTTCTGGCCGGAAGTAAACCGCAAGGATATGCTGATACATTAAAGATATGTTATCGATAGTACTACGGGAATTTTCTGACTTCATGACGTGACTTTAAGACTTTCATTATGATCCACTTATTGAGAATCAGTTCGGAATTACATTATCGGGCAAAATAAAGTGCAAAGAGTAAGCTTTAATATTATGTGCTTATGGACATGAAAATATATGAATATCAATTAAAAGAATATTCAAATCAAAGCCTACAATTCTTACTTCATTTCGAAAGAATTTAAAATAAATAATAAATGTAGTAAAAATGTCTTAAACTTTACACACGAATAAAATAAATATTATAAATATGTTTTATTAGATTTGAATTGAGGGGTTGATTGGTCCAGTCCAATTAATCAAACGCTATTTCAATAAAAAAACCGCTGTGCTATCCTGCTCTTGGGCTTGGGATTATGTAGAAAAAAAATCACTCAAGCCCATTACCTCTGCACAATTCAAAAAGGGTTTCCTTTAATATATCATAATAGAGCTCACCCGTCATCTATCAGACAATTATACTCAGTTTTTCAACTTCTGATGATGAAAATCGATCTCAGGCTATAGGCTTGTCTGTGTGAGAAATGTTTGTTGGCTGCAGTCTCTTATACTACGTTCGGACCGACATTGAATACATGTTGAAATTTATTTGTTTGTTTAAATTTTGAGCAACGAGAATGGTAAGTTTTAGAATCTTTAATATTTGCTTATAATTAGTTGAAAAGTCAGATAAATAAAAAAAGGTGCGTGGAGTCCCTACGCGCGGAAAAAGTTATACTTCTTAGTGATATTCCAAGAAATGCATATCATTTTGTATGAAAGAAAACTAGCGAGAGGGAAAGGATAAAAATATGGTATAGTGACCAACACTTTCTTAAGGGGGTGTCTGGGTTTCAGCGCAAAAAAACACGTTTTTTGTGATTTTTTATCTCAAATATCGATTAAGCAATTTTATTCAAACCTTCTATACATTATTGAGCATAGTTTTGACTATTTTCTGTAAATTTTTCATGCAAAAATATTAAACCATTAGCCCGTGACAGAGCTTCCCCTAGGACGTCTTGAAAAAAAAAACAATTTGCGGTGTTCACTGTAAAAATGAAAAACCATAAAAATTTAGTTAAATTTTAAACAAATTTTCCCCCCAACCTTCTCTGATTATTTTTTGAACCGTTATTTTCGACCAACATTTCCGCCATTTTCAGGGTGGGAAACACCCTTAATGTTAAAAAAAAGTTTACTAAACGTAGGGGGGAGGTATTTTATGTGAAGAAAATGTGTATCAAGTTTGAAACGAATCGGTCGAGCAGTTTTCAAATGGCAGGGAAAACGCGTTTAAAGCTGCACTGCAATCCCAACCGCCCGTAGCTGTTAGAGTTAGAGCGTTAAAGGTCCCGAGACTAATTAAACAATAACTTCAAGAATATTGCTTAAATCGGATTTGAGAAAATTTTGAGGACATATTCTTGAAATGTTAAACAATAAGATAAAACAAAAACAAGTAAGGAAAGGCTTAGTTCGAGTGTAACCGAACACCACGAAGGTGGGCGTGGTTATTATCCGATTTCTTTCATTTTTGGACTGTATAAGGAAATGGCTAAAAGAAATGACTGCAGAAAGTTTGGCTTATATAACTTTATTGGTTTGCGAGTTATGTACAAAAAACTTATTTGGAGCGGGGTCACGCCCACTTTTCCAAAAAAATTACATCCAAATGTGCCCCTCCCTAATGGGATCCTATGTTCTAAATTTCATTTTCATAACTTTATTTATGGCTTAGTTATGACACTGTATAGGTTTTCGGTTTCCACCATTTTGTGGGCGTGGCAGTGGACCGATTTTGCCCATTTTCGAAAGCAACCTCCTCAGGGTGCCAAGGAACATGTGTTCCAAGTTTCATTAAGATATCTTAATTTTTACTCAAGTTATCGCTTGCACGGACAGACGGACGGACAGACATCCGGATTTCAAATCCACTCGTCATCCTGATCATTTATGTATATATAACCCCATATCTAACTCTTTTATTTCTTGTTGACACAAACAACCGTTATGTGAACAAAACTATTATACTCTGTGCAACAGGTTGCGAGAGTATAAAAAGATAGAAGAGTTGAAGAAATTACGTTTAATGCTTATTTGAAAGATTATTTGTTCAAGACGCTGGCTTCAAAGCGACATTTGTGATCAGCCGTCGCTACGTCGTGTCGTGTCGTCGTCTTTGTGTTCAGCACTTAATGCTTATTTGAATCAGTGGTCGGCACTCCATAGCACAATTGTGCCGACTCAAGTCACACGTACGCTTACGCTCTATCATTCATGTGCTGAACACATAGAAGACGACAAGCGACGAGCGACATCTGTCAAATAATAAAATACACGAGTTCTTATGGGCACAGATTTTTTGACAACAGCACGACTTCACGACAAAAGGGTTGAAGTCTTCGCTGTCGCCAAATTAGAAATGTTTCTAATTTTGCCGACGACAATGGCCGCTGTAGAGCTGCCACTAACATGTGAAATGTAAAATTATTCAAAGTTCTCACAAGTATGACGTTATTTTGCCAGCAGAAACGTAAAATAGCTTTGATAAATCATTTATAATAACAATCGATTATTTAAAACAAATAAATCGCAAATTTTTACATTTTTTGCGTAAATAATTTCACTTTAAACTAAATATGTAAATTTTATTGAAGTGAAAGATGTTAGTACGGCAACAATGAAATTGCTGTTTGATATGTCGCTGCCGTGTTCAAAATGTTCAAGACGCTGGCTTCAAAGCGACATTTTTGGTCAGCCGTCGCTACGTCGTGTCGTCGTCTTTGTGTTCAGCACTTCAGTCGTTGTCGAACCACCAACGAGTAAACATCGCGTATATGTAGCTATGGCAATTTGCATAAGTGCCCTGCGCGAAATGCCTACTTTTATGAATGTCGTTTTATGTTATGTATTATATTTATGGTTTTAAGCTATTTAAAGACAGAAAACTTAATGTTTTTGTGTTCTAATATATTTGTTTAAATAATAAAATAACTAAAATGAATAAATGAGCACAAAAATTCATGTTTTATGAAAAAAATTAAAAACATTCTTAAAATGTTAGGCTACAGAGTTCTCACTGGGTATTTATTATTTTGTGCTCACCTATACAGTCACAATTCCTCTCGTGCCGACCACTGATTTGAATAGACATTTTATCTGGGCCCGCGCCTTATTTTGCCACAATTAAATTAGGAGTGCTTCCTCCCTCCACGAATTTCTCTTTTTATACTCTCGCAACAAATGTTGCTAAAGAGAGTATTATAGTTTTGTTCACACAACGGTTGTTTGTAACACCCAAAACTAAACGAGTTAGATATAGGGTTATATATACCAAAGTGATCAGGGTGAAGAGTGGAGTTCAAATCCGAATGTCTGTCTGTCCGTCCGTCCGTCCGTCCGTCTGTGCAAGCTGTAACTTGAGTAAAAATTAAGATATCTTGATGAAACTTGGCACACTTATTTCTTGGCACCATAGGAAGGTTGCTTTCGAAAATGAGCAAAATCGGACCACTGCCACGCCCACAAAATGGCGAAAACCGAAAACACATAAAGTGCCATAACTAAGCCATAAATAAAGCTATGGAAATAAAATTTGGTATGAAGGATCGCACTATGAAGGGGCATATTTGGATGTAATTTTTTTGGGGAAGTGGGCGTGGCCCCGCCCCCTACTAAGTTTTTTGTACATAACTCGCAAACCAATAGAGCTATATAAACCAAACTTTCTGCAGTCGGTTTTTTTAGCTACTTCCTAATACAGTTTAAAAATGAAAGAAATCGGATCATAACCACGCCCACCTCCCATACAAAAGTTAGGTTGAAAATTACAAAAAGTGGGTTAACTCACTAACGAAAAACGTCAGAAACACTAAATTTCACATAAGAAATGGCAGATGAAAGCTGCACTTAGATTTTTTTACAAAATGGAAAATGGGCGTGGCGTCGCCCACTTATGGGTCAAAAACCATATCTCAGTAACTACTCTACCGATTTCAATGAAACTTGGTTTGTAATAGTTTCCTTACATCCCAATGATATGTTGTGAAAATAGGCCAAATCGCTTCACAACAACACCTACTTCCTATATACCAGAACTTTGAAGTCGATCTGAATCGTTTACTTTACAATAGATAATGTAAGTACTAGTGAAGATATCGGTGCAGAACTTTGCACAAATACTATGTTAATAGTGTGGCAGCCCCATTTTAAAAATCGCCGAAATCGGACCATAGGTTTTTAAGGCCCCATTAATCGAAGATGAGGACCTCGGTGCTTCTAACCTAATATTATGGTTTCCAACTTTCAATGGACTTTATACAATATATATGACGAATATGTGGGTCAAATTGTGTATTCTATACTAATTATATAAAATCGCTTATATGAAAAATGTTTGTAACGGCTAATCTCCTAAAGTTCTGAAGCGATTTTTATAAATTTTTTTTTTAAATAAAGCATTTGCTCTAGGCTCGCGAGTGGCATACTTATTTTTTTAATTTTCCGAAATCAAATCCTTTTTCTTTCGGGTTGAAGTTTTTGAAAAACCAAAAATATTGCAAGCATAAGGTTTTTCGTTCACCAAACGCAGTCTACGCGAAGCGAGCTTTGTGTGTGTGCGTGTGCCCTTTATCGTTTGCGGCACGCACTCTCTCTCTCTCTCTTCCATCTCTGCACATCTTTTCCAGCATAACGTAATGAAGTAAAGTACATATGTACATATGTATGCACTCTCTCTCTCTTCCATCTCTGCACATCTTTTCCAGCATAACGTAATGAAGTAAAGTACATACATATGTACATATGTATGCACTCTCTCTCTCAGAGATGGTCCCATCTTTTACTACATAACTTATTGAAGTAAAGTACAAAGCAAAAAAGTTTGCATATATAAATGATCGCAGAACAAGTGAAATAACGCTAAACAGCACAATCAAATGCTCGCATAAATTGCCGTATGTATGCATGTATGTAGATATGTAAATACAGTGTCAACTATATTTACTCTGTAATACAGTTACTTATTTTGCAGCAACGCAGCGTTGCTTGAATTGCTTTTCTTATTGTCTTTGCACTTTTTTGTAACAAAGCACATTGAAAATAAAAACAGAACGCTCTCCGTAAGGAACATCCAAAAACCAATAAAATCAAATATTAATATGTAATGTGGTTTTCATGTGTGTCTGCGAAATACTTGCTGGTTTCTTCTAACTTTTTTGTATTTATGATCGTATTCTGCAAAGGTTGGAGTAAAATTGGAAATTTATTGTCTTTAAATCAAAAGGTAAAGATTAGATTTAAGCGAAACTAATTTGGTTAATAATAAATATATGGTTTTTACAATAAAAGCTTTCAGAGATGCCAAAAGCAAAATCTCAATTATGTAGATCTTCATCAAATAGACGGCAAATTCAGCTAAGACGAAATGAGACGGTCGACGAGAGTGCAAATCGCGTAGAGAATGTAAGGTTGCAAATGATGCAGAATAGACAAGGGGCGATTGCTTTCAAATCAGCGTTTAACTATAGACAGGATTGTAATTATTTGGACCATTCCCTTTTATTCATTGGTCGAATGAATGCCATTTGCAATTTTTGTAAGGCTAAAAAGTGGGTGAAAGAGGCACCAGGTATGTGTTGTAGCAAGGGCCATGTAAAACTAATAGATATAGGTGAGCCTCCGCAGACAATCAAAGCGCTGCTTACAGGCGAGCATCAGTCGTCCTGTCACTTTAAAAAAAATATAAGAAAATACAATGGTTGTTTCGCTATGACTTCGTTTGGTGATATCCAAAATATAGGCGAAAGTCTCCAGCGGATGGTGGACATACCCATTTACTTGCCTCTGGGTACAAAGTCGACAATCGATGGATTGTTCCATATTGCCCCGTTCTTTCCAGGTGTTTCTCCGCTCACATCAATGTAGAGTACTGCCATTCTGTGCAAGCAATGAAATACATTTGTAAATATGTCAACAAAGGCAGCGACGCAGCGACCTTCTCTGTTCAGAACAATAAAGACGAGGTGCAAAATTTTTTGAATGGACGATATCTAAGTACATCGGAGGGTATTTGGAGATTATTGGGATTTTCGGTTCATGAGCGTTTCCCAACAGTTGTACATTTATCTGTTCACTTAGAAAATGGACAAAGAGTTTACTTCACACCGAATAATGTTGAACACGTGCTACAGGAACCACCACAAACAACTTTGACTGCATTTTTTTCCCTTTGTTCCGTTGATAATTTTGCAAAAACTTTGTTGTATTCTGAAGTACCCACATTCTACACCTGGACTAATAAAAAATGGCAACGTAGAAAACGTGGACAGAATGTCCCTAATCATCCCGGTATTAAGCGAGATACTGCGTAAGGGAGGGTATACACAATACATCCCAATTACTCAAAATGCTTCTACCTTAGACTATTGCTGCATCATGTTCGAGGACCGACATCTTTCACTGATTTACGGCGAGTAGATGGTCAACTATATTCAACATATCAGGCGGCTTGCCAAGCACGACAATTGCTACAGGACGATAGCCACTGGAAGAATACATTGTTTGATGCCACCATTTCTGATAGCGCATGCAAAATGCGAGAGCTTTTTGCGATAATGCTTATTTATTGCGAAATTTCTGATCCGGAAGGATTATGGAATTTATTCTGCAAAGATTTATGTGCAGATATTTTACATAATATGCGCGAGAGTAGTAATGATCCTGAGATGGAGTTTACTGATGACATTTTTAATACAGGACTAATTTTACTTGAGAATTTAGTTTTCTCTTACGGAGAAAAACACCTAAAGGATTTCGGTTTGCCTGCACCAAATCGAAGTAACTCAAACTTAGACCACATTTGTTACACGCGGGAAACAACGTATAATACCCATGAGCTACAGCAATTTTTACTAGCAAATGAACCAAAGCTAACGTCAGAGCAACGAACAATATACGATAAGATCATTTCAAGTGTGGATAATAATATGGGAAATGTTTTTTTATAGACGCGCCAGGAGGGACAGGCAAAACCTTCGTAACTTCACTAATTTTAGCTAAAGTTCGTGGTGAAGGCAAAATTGCTGTTGCTTCTTCAGGTATTGCTGCTACTCTTCTGTGTGGAGGAAGAACTGCTCATTCTACGTTTAAGCTACCACTTAGTTTGTTACCGGAACAAAGTACTTGTTCGATCAAGAAAAATAGCCCTATGGCCGAAATACTTCAGAAAGCATCGCTAATAATATGGGACGAGTGCACAATGTCTCATAAGTGTCATATCGATGCGGTCGATATAACTCTTAAAGATTTAAGATCTTCACATGCGGTAATGGGTGGAGTTACATTCGTATTCACAGGAGACTTTAGACAAACTCTACCGGTGGTTCCTAAGGGTACCAGAGCAGATATTGTTAACGCGTGTATAAAGAAATCGGAATTGTGGTCTCATGTACAAAAATTAAAATTGACTGCCAATATGCGAATAAATCTTTATGGAGCTGGACAATCCAATCGGTTTGCAGAGTTCCTTCTTAAAATAGGTAACGGTTGCAAATCTGTCACCAAAGATGGTTATGTAATAATGCCAGATATTGCAGGAACCTGTGTTAGAACAGTTGACCAACTTATTGATAACGTGTATCCAGATATTATTAATTTGCACCACAAGGACTCTAAGTGGTTATATGAGCGAGCTATAATTACTTCGACGAATTCCGCTGCAGACGAAATTAACAAAGCCGTTTGTCAAAGAATATTATCGGAATACAAAATTTACAATTCTTTTGACACAGTGACAGATGAAGGAGACGTTGTTCACTATCCAACGGAGTTTCTTAACTCTCTTAATCCCTCGGGACTACCTCCATTTCAACTAGAACTTAAAATTGGTACGCCAATAATCCTTCTACGAAATCTTAAGCCTCCCAATTTATGTAATGGCACTCGACTGAAGATAACGCACTTGATGCCTAATATCATTCAAGCAAACATTTTAACCGGACCTGCAGCAGGCGAAAGCACTATGATCCCTCGGATACCAATGATACCTACAGATCTTCCATTTAGTTTCAAAAGAGTGCAGTTCCCCGTTAAGACGTGTTTTGCGATTACCATTAATAAGTCCCAAGGACAAACATTTAATACTGTTGGCATAGATCTTCGAAACGAAGTATTTTCTCACGGTCAATTATATGTGGCTCTGTCACGAATTGGTTCCCCGCAAAACCAAACTGTTCTGATTTCTGGCAATGGAAATAAAACAAAAAATGTTGTATTCACTGAAGTTTTTAATAATTAAAATATATCCTTTTTGGTTATTGTTCCAAAATACATCAATTATAGTATACCTTATTTCATATCTTGAATTAATATTTACTCTATACAATCCTATTTATTTTATGTAAGAGTTTTGAATTGTTACCTTTTTGTTATCTATTTTTAATTTTTCTGTAGAAAAGAATTTAATAAACAAATTATTTATAACGTTAATGAATTTAAAAGTGTTTGCAATTAATTCAAATATGGGTAGTAAATATTTGTAAGTCTAACATAAGTGTATGTGTGTTTACATGTACGAATAAAGGTATTCTTTTATTTGCATTTTAAACTACATTAAATTCTTTCCAATACCCTCATCGCTTCAATTTTTGCGGCGTAACAAAGTACGCCGGGTATTTGCTAGTATATAATAGCTGCCATCGATTGGTCACTTCTCTGCTCGCTATCTTTGGGCGCTGCTCGCCTGTCAAAAATTTTACATGTGAAAGCAACAACAAAGATATCTAGTTGAATTCGTGCTGGAGAGTATGCGAATACCTCATTAAAATTTCAATAGTCGCTTGCTGAGTGCTACCAAGTTTTGTTTTACTCATTTTAGAACCATTTTACTATTGTGAACGGCTCAAAGAACAAATTACTGTCAAAATAATAAAAATTGTTATACACAAATTTGAAATTGAAAAGGCAAGAGCGAAGATAAATCGTTAGTATTTTTTATTGAATTTATTGAATAAAAAACTTTAATAAAAATTAAATTTGTTGCAGAAAACGTTAGACATAGACGGTGGTTGAAGAGTTCAGTGCGACCAAGTATATACATTTCGATTTCAGTGCTGCCAGTTTGTATGGAAATTTGGAAAGTTTGTTCGATTGGCTTGTCTATAGCAGTTAGCCAATCGATGACAGCTAATATAAATAAAGTTAAATAAATAAATTGCGAGAGTATAAAATGTTCGGTTACACCCGAACTGAGCCCTTCCTTACTTGTTTTATTATACTCTCGCAACAAATGTTGCTAAAGAGAGTATTATAGTTTTGTTCACATAACGGTTGTTTGTAACACCCAGAACTAAACGAGTTAGATATAGGGTTATATATACCAAAGTGATCAGGGTGAAGAGTGGAGTTCAAATTCGAATGTCTGTCTGTCCGTCCGTCCGTCTGTGCAAGCTGTAACTTGAGTAAAAATTAAGATATCTTGATGAAACTTGGCACACTTATTTCTTGGCACCATAGGAAGGTTGCTTTCGAAAATGAGCAAAATCGGACCACTGCCACGCCCACAAAATGGCGAAAACCGAAAACACATAAAGCGCCATAACTAAGCCATAAATAAAGCTATGGAAATAAAATTTTGTATTAAGGATCGCACTAAGAAGGGGCATATTTGGATGTAATTTTTTTGGGGAAGTGGGCGTAGCCCCGCCCCCTACTAAGTTTTTTGTGCATATCTCGCAAACCAATAGAGCCATATAAACCAAACTTTCTGAAGTCGTTTCTTTTAGCCATTTCCTTATATAGTCCAAAAATGAAAGAAATCGGATCATAACCACGCCCACCTCCCATACAAAAGTTAGGTTGAAAATTACTAAAAGTGGGTTAACTCACTAACGAAAAACGTCAGAAACACTAAATTTCACATAAGAAATGGCAGATGGAAGCTGCACTCAGAGACAAAATGGAAAATGGGCGTGGCGTTGCCCACTTATGGGTCAAAAACCATATCTCAGGAACTACTCGACCGATTCCAATGAAACTTGGTTTGTAATAGTTTCCTTACCTCCCAATAATATGTTGTGAAAATTGGCCAAATCGCTTCACAACCACGCCTACTTCCTATATACTAGAACTTAGAAGATGATCTGAATCGTTTACTTTACAATATATATAGTAAGCACTAGTGAAGATATCGGTGCAAAACTTTGCACAAATACTATGTTAATAGTGTGGCAGCCCCATTCTAAAAATCGCCGAAATCGAACCATAGATTTTCAAGGCCCCATATATCGAACATGAGGACCTCGGTGCTTCTAACCTAATATTATGGTTTCCAACTTTCAATGGACTTTATACAATATATATGACGAATATGTGGGTAAAATTGTGTATTATATAATATAAATAAAGTTAAATAAATAAATTGCGAGAGTATAAAATGTTCGGTTACACCCGAACTTAGCCCTTCCTTACTTGTTAGTTTTGTTTTTTCTCATTTTTTTTTGAAAATGTAAACAATTTTGTTTTGATGGCGAAATATGTCTTCTAATTATATCGACTAAACTAGAGCAGGCATCGATTATAATGAGTGGAATGTAAGTTTTCAAGTAGTTTTCAGCGAAAACTGTGATTTCGTTTGACTGATTTTGCATGCATGAAAACACATCTTTAGAACAAAAATCCATTTCTTCTATGAAAACATGTTTTCAATGGCGATCCGAACATAGTATTAGAGAACTCACAGCACACCCGTTTACGTCGTTTTTAATTCTTTAAATTCAAAGTCGATTCAGTTGACAAAATAATGTGATTTCAAGTAAGGTCGGCATAATAACAGAAGTTTTAACAAAATTACCGTCTTAGTCTTCTTTGATTGGTTCGTGATGAAATGTTTATTTTACAGGACTCTTTTATTTCTCTAACAGAAATTAATTGCAATATTTCGGTCATCCTGAATAGTACTTTTCCGTCTCCGTCCACATAAATTTTTTTTTACTTTGTGTTGTTCCCACCGATTAAGGTTTTTCCTAGCTCCATAAATGTAAATCCCAAGATTGTTTGCCGAATCTTTATTCTTTCGCAATTTACTTACAAAACTCTAAGATTGATAGTTGTTGCATATAACAGGATATGTGCAATTTCACTACTACTACCACTACTTCTATTCACAAAGATACTCCCTATGAAATACTGAGTATACAAGAGCTGGTGTTCATTGCTTTAAAGTTTAAACTTAACACTAAATACCAAATTAAGATAAGCATGTTTGCACTTTATTTTGTATCAGTGTAGCTGCCAACATATACATATGGAAATCGCAATTGTGAATACAAAAAGATGACCTCTTGACTTCCTGGAAATTGTGTTAGAACATTTAAAGAGCCATATCAGTTAGGGAATTACAAATAAATAATGAAGGTTATAATGTCAATTTTGTATTTATAAAATTTTTATTCAAGTGTACATATATACGTTTGTGTGTACATATATCTGACAACCACGAATCGAGTGCATTCGTGTACGTATGTATGTTTGTTCCTTACATACCCATGTAATTTGTTTAATTTGCTTGAAGTGACATCAATCAGTGTGCATTTAAATCCCGTTGAAAGTCGACGCTTTTGAAATACAGTGCTCTCAATACCTATGTTTTTTAAATTGAATATACAAATAGACATAAACTAAATATTGGATTCTAACGAAAATGAACTCCTTAAGGAATATCGCTGTTCTACTTGCAATAACTTGGAGTGTTTTCGGTGCAGTTTCTGCGGGTAAGATTTGTGAATTTGCGAACCGTGAAGCTCAGAGCACACTCACTCACACATGTTTTATTATTTAAATGTACTAATAGTGCAATAGTTTTGTTCATCTAACTTTTCTAATGATCAATATAACGAGACGAATAGAAATTAAGATATTTATGTACATAAGATATGTAAATCTTGTTGCTCAAGTAAGGTCCTCTTAGGTAGTTGGTGTTGCAGTTAATATATACGATTCTGGTACAAAAGGACACAGTATGGAGGGCATGGCATCGAATGCTAATAAATTTAGTGTATACATACATACATATGTATCTTTAAAACTTGCAATGAAGGTATCAAAATAAAACTTATCGCAAGCAGTCCTTCTGATATTGCTAAAAAAAACAATAAATGTCTAGGTACCTTATTTATATTGCAGATTTTATTTATTATTATATTAAATTTGTTACTATTTACATTGATTCTCGAAATTTTCTAGGGAAGGTTTCTTAGAAAAATCAACTTCTTGTGGGCCAAACAAATCTTTTTAGCAACATAAAATGGTATAGAGGAAGCTCTGTATATCCCGATGGCTACCCTATTCGCTACCAAACTACCCTGTGCTAAGTTATAGAATTCAATTTTTTTTTTCAAATTTAGCTCACATTTTTATTAAAATCTCACATAGTATTAACCGACTTAAAGCGAACAGATAGATAGAAACTTATATGTATATACATACATATATATTCGGTATATAGGGTCTGAGGGAAGGTATACAAGTTCAAAAAAATTAATGTTTACTTTTTCGAATGTTAAGTTTTTTATATATGCTTCACATAACTCTATGGTCTATCCTTGTTTTCGAATCTAACACTTTTTTCTTTATTTCTTAACTGGTTTTCAACTATATTGTTGGTCACAAGATACTATATGTATATTGGAAATTTTAATTATTTCTACGTTTGATTGAGGAAGCTACAGTAGTTACGGAGATATCTACTATAAATATATTCGGAAACTAATTCGGAAAGAAAGTGGTACAATTTTTTTTGCATCGTTTTGAGAAAATACAACATGTTTAAGACAATTTCAAAGAAGCTAGAAAATAAATCCATTCCCATAAGAAAGTTGTGATAAACTGTTGTATGACAGAGGATTCTTTTGACACTGTACTTCCATTTAATAATATTACACTTACATATACATATGCTTCTAAATGGAGATATTAAGTCTGTATACTAAGCGTTTCTTTACTCAAGAAATTAGCAGAAACTAGCAGAAGAGAGCGTTAGCTGATCGCATGAGAGCTGCTAGTTTCTGCTGGTGGAATTTTCGCTAGCAGCCGTCAGATTTAGAAACATCTGTTGAATGAATGTGTAAATCAGAGCTGCTTTGAGCATTTGCTCTGATTTAGTTCTTTTGAATGATTTTTGTTTATTAAAATTAAATTAAATATGATGAAAACACAAATTGTGAATGTTTAAACTTATTAGAATTAGATATAAACGATAATATACGGGCATATGTGCATATATTAATTAATTGATTGTTTTTATACTCTCGCAACAAAAGTTGCTAAAGAGAGAGTTCACCTAACGGTTGTTTGTAAGTCATAAAACTAAATGAGTTAGATATAGGGTTATATATATCAAAATGATCAGGGTGACGAGACGAGTCAAAATCCGAAAACCGAAAACACATAAAGTGTCATAACTAAGCCAGAAATAAAGCTATAAAAGTAAAATTTGGAATAGAGGATCGCACTAGGAAGGGGCATATTTGGATGTAATTTTTTTGGGAAAGTGGGCGTGGCCCCGCCCCCAAATCGGTTATTTGTATATAACTCGCAAACCAATACAGCTATATAAACCAAACTTTCTGCAGTCAGTTCTCTTACGTACTCCACCACACATCATGAAAATAGTTGAAATCGGATAATAACCACGCCCACCTCCCATACAAAGGTTAGGTTGAAACTTACTAAAAGTGAGTTAACTCAGTAACGAAAAACGCCAGAAACACTAAATTTCACATAAGAAATGGCAGATAGAAGCTGCACTCAGATTTTTTACAAAATGGAAAATGGGCGTGGCATCGCCCACTTATGGGTCAAAAACCATATCTCAGGAACTACTCGGCCAATTTCAATGAAACTTGGTTTGTAATAGTTTTCTTACATCCCAATGATATGTTGTGAAAATAGGCCAAATCGCTTCACAACCACGCCTACTTCCTATATACCAGAACTTTGAAGACGATCTGAATCGTTATCTTTACAATATATAAAGGTAGCACTAGTGAAGATATCGATGCAGAACTTTGCACAAATACTACCTTTATAGTGTGGAAGCCCCATTCTAAAAATCGCCGAAATCGGACCATAGGTTTTCAAGGCCCCATGTATCGAACATGAGGACCTCGGTGCTTCTAACCTAATATTAGGGTTTCCAACTTTCAATGGACTTTATACAATATATATGATGAATATGTGGGTCAAATTGTGTATTATATAATATAAATAAAGTTAAATAAATAAATTGCGAGAGTATAAAATGTTCGGTTACACCCGAACTTAGCCTTTCCTTACTTGTTTATTATAAAAGTCAATTGAATTTTTACTGTCATCCATTTACTTCAGTTTAAAAGATCTTGAATAACAGTTTATTTAATATTATATTGATTCGTTTTTAAGATGCAATATGACGTAATTGCCAAAAACAGCACTCGGTTGTCCATCTGCTAATTCCTGCTAGTTTTCCATTTCTTTACTTTTGCTAGCTGTGAGAGTAACTTGCCATTTTTGACATTTTCCTCTCCCAAAAAGCCAGTAGCTGCCAGCAATAAATATACAAAGCTATTAGCACGAACCATCCTGATACCCCCGACGGCGGCGTTACTCCGTTTGCTAACTACCATTTAATCCGCAAAATTTTAGAGAGTTAGCGGGAGTTAGTGGCATTTTCGTTGGCAACATTGTTAAACATGCCCGCTTTTAACCTAAAGTGAATGAAAACAAAACTATACTGACAGCTGTTTTTCAATTAAATGTAAATGAAAACATACTCATGGAATGCAATAGCTAAATCTTCTGGAGTGGAATACAAAGACTCATATTATTGTTAGACTTTTTGATTTCTTGAACTTATTTGTATACTTTTTGAAGGGTTTCTTTGTTGAGGCGGGTTTTCCTTAAATCTTTTTCATTTCATTTATACATTTTATATAACATATATATATATATATATACAGTTCTAAGAATAAAGTATTTATGTATATTTTTTTAATAATTAGTGATTTTGTACTAATTGTGCGGCTAACAACCGCAATATTTGCTTTCTATCTAATTTTATCTTACCAAACTGAAAATATTATTGCCACTCAGCTGTTTATGGAGTTTATAACTCGATTTGCTGCCTATCACCTACAAATTTGGAATTGACTAATAGCGCAGTTAATCGGGGTTAACTCTACATACATATATACATATTACTATTATATTCCTGATTTAAAGCATTACGATAGAGACCATTCAGAACCCTAAATACATACATACGAATACATGAAATGTCGATTATGTTCAGATCCTTATATATTATATATATACTTAAAAATATGGCTATATACACACATATATAACTACATATAATTTATCATTTAAACAGAAGAGAGTTATGGAGCATGCGAAACGCCAAACGGCGCACCCGGCGAATGCATGTTAATACAGAAATGTACTGAACTATATAACACGGTCGTTAAACCCAATTTAGAAGAAGCGGAAATATTATTTTTAAGACGAAGTAGATGTGGTGAATTTGGCAAAAGTGTTCTGGTAAGTAAAACACATTGATGGTTCAATCAGAAAGCTTTGACGATCGATTTTCACAAACATCTCTTAAGGCGATATTTTCCCCAGAAAAATCATTCCTCATAGACAGAAATAGGTAGTAATTAGTGTTCGACCGATTCGCAATTCTCAGCCGATGCAGAATAATCGACCAATCACTTAGTGCAAGGTCCGCATTAAAAGTTGGATACGTAAGAACCATCCAACTCTCGGAGCTTCGGTGAGTCACTAGCGAACCTAAGCACTAGTGCGACCTGGTGTAGGACAACGTCAAAGAAACACAATTCCTCTTTTATAGGTCAAAAGTGGACGTTATAGAATGTGTATATACTTTACAGAAGCTGACAGCGAAATTCCGAAAGACCGTTGCATTTACAGTGGCTCACAGCTTATTTGACCCACCTTATATTTTCAAAAATAAATGAGTATAACTTTTTAACTAAATAAGATAGCAAAAAAATAAAAACGCAGTTTTTTTAGTGGATATTGAAGGAATAATAAAACGCTTAATTTTTATTAAATTAACAAAAGGTTTCATATTTATTCAACTTAAAAGAAAAATACTCAATACAAAATAACAAAAGGATAACAAAATTTTAATATTTTGTATGGCCTCCCTTCTCGTCTATGACCATTTTTAGGCGCTTTGGCATAGATTCCACCAACTTTTTTGTTGTTTCTGGAGGTATTTTAGCCCACTCTTCCATCAACGCAACTTTAAGATCGTTTTTATTGGAGATCTGTCGTTTGCGGATATTGGTATCCAAAATGGACCACAAGTTTTCAATCACGTTTAGGTCGGGTGATTGTGCCGGTGGTTTCATCACATGTGGGCAATTGTAAATTAGCCAAGTTTGAACGATTCCCGAAGTATGTTTGGGATCGTTGTCTTGATAAAATCTAAAATTTTCCTTTACCCCTAGATCCTCGGCGCTTTGAATCAAATTATCCATCACCTGCAACCGACATACAGGCCCACACCATTACATGTCCACCACCATGCTTCACAGTCGGCTTTAGGTGCTTATCTTGAAGCTCTGTATTGGGCTTCCTCCACACATATAATCGTCCATCGGATCCAAAAATATTGAATTTGGACTCATCAGCAAATATGACATCATTCCAGAATCCTGCATCCTTTTTTATGTGCTCCTTTGCGAACTTCAAGCGGTTCTCTCTATTTTTTTTATTAATAAACGGCTTCTTGCGAGCAACTCGGCCATGAAAATTATGTTCTCTTAAAACACGTCGAACGGTTTCCGTACAAAATGTTTTGCCGGTTATATCCTGCATCTCACTGGCTAGTTTTGGGGCTGAAATCCTTGGATTTTTTTAATTTTTTGCACAAAGTAGCGTTCATCAGTTTTACTAAATACCTTGTTTGGCGCTATTCTTCCTTTATTTTCGATGCGGTTTTTGAAAACGAATCTGTGGATGATGGCTTTCACGGTACCATCTGGTATATGCAAAATGTTTGCAATTTTTCGCCGAGAAAGTCCATTTTTATGTGAATCCGATCAAAAGTGAAAATTCTATGTGCGAATATAATAAGTGAAGTGTAAAAAACAAAAAAAGTACTATTAGGCTAAGTTTCTTGGAAGAGAAGCTGTGCATTAAATGCAGTGGGTCAAACAAGCTGTGACATTGAACACATGAGTATTTTTCTTTTAAGTTGAATAAATATGAAACCTTTTGTTAATTTAATAAAAATTAAGCGTTTTATTATTCCTTCAATATCCACTAAAAAAACTGCGTTTTTATTTTTTTGCTATCTTATTTAGTTAAAAAGTTATACTCATTTATTTTTGAAAATATAAGGTGGGTCAAATAAGCTGTGAGCCACTGTATATCCCTGAATGTGATTAAAATATTCCAAAATTTTTAAATTTGAACACCTTTAAAATTTTAAGATTTACAATTGAATTAATAGATATAGATTGTACAATCCTAATTTTGGTACCAGGGTAATATTGTTTAAGATATATTTTCTTCTTGGTTTTTCACATATCGTTGTCATGTCAAACATAACTTTGTTTACTACTTACTTAAATACCATAAATATTGTATTTAGGTATGCTGCCCCGATCCACCGAAGAATAATCGAGGAGAATTGCCTTTGCCCCCAAATTGTGGAAATTCTTCATTAGCGGGACGCATTTTTGGTGGAGTCTCGACTGATATTGATGAATTCCCATGGACTGCGTTACTTATATACACTAAAGGTATACATATGTACATACATACAAGTATTTATTATATATATATATGTATATACATTTACTCGTATATACACATGCATATACATATATATTTTTACTTTACACCGAAAATATTGGTCAAACTGTAGGTTATGTTATTAAGTGGGCGTTTTTTGCTGATATAATAATTTTACCTAGCGCTAAAAATTGGCTCAGAGCCCCAATACCTAATTTTTAGAAACTTCGCTTGACTTTCTATATACATCGGTAATTATCGGTAAAAAAAAGGGAAGTGAACGTATTTTTATACTCTCGCAACACAGTTGCTACGAGAGTATAATAGTTTTGTTCACATAACGGTTGTTTGTAACACCTAAAACTAGACGAGTTAGATATAGATCATATATACCAAAGTGATCAGGGTGACGAGTAGATTTGAAATCCGGATGTCTGTCCGTCCGTCCGTCCGTCCGTCCGTCTGTCCGTCTGTGCAAGCTGTAACTTGAGTAAAAATTAAGATATCTTAATGAAACTTGGAACACATGTTCCTTGGGGCAGTGAGATGGTTGCTTTCGGCTTTCGGATGGGCAAAATCGGACCATTGCCATGCCCACAAAATGGCGAAAACCAAAAACACATAAAGTGTCATAACTGAGCCATAAATAAAGTTATAAAAGTAAAATTTGGAATCAGGGATCGCACTAGAAAGGGGCATATTTGGGTGTAGTTTCTTTGGGGAAGTGGGCGTGGCCCCGCCCACAAATCGGTTATTTATATATAACTCGCAAACCAATAAAGCTATATAAACCAAACTTTCTGCAGTCGGTTCTCTTACGTACCCCACAACACACCATGAAAATAGTTAAAATCGGATAATAACCACGCCTACCTCCCATACAAATGTTAGGTTGAAAATTACTAAAAGTGGGTTAACTCACTAACGAAAAACGACAGAAACACAAAATTTCACAGAAATAATAGTAGAAGGAAGCTGCACTCAGATTTTTTTACAAAATGAAAAATGGGCGTGGCATCGCCCACTTATGGGTCAAAAACCAAATCTCAGGAACTACTCGACAGATTTCAATGAAATTCGGTATATAATTATTTTTTTACACCCTGATAACACGGATAAAAAATGGGCGAAATCGGTTCACAACCACGACTACTTTCCTTATAACTCAAATTTGAATTCCATCTGATTCCTTCACTTTATCATGTATACATAAGGAACCAATGAAGATAGTGGAATAAAACTTGACACAAATAGTATATATCATCTCTGACTTTCCTTCTAATAGTGTTCTGTTAAAAAAATTATTAAAATTGGGTCATAACATCTCCTAGCTCCCATATACCTAATTATAGGTTTTTCAAAAATACGGTGGGCTTTATTCCGCATATATGTATTGGTTAATATGTGAGATATCGTAGCAAAATTAAGTGAGCCTATAGTCTTGGATATAGTGTACCATGCTGGTGAAAATGAAAGAATTACCTCAGCCCTCATATAGTATATATTACGATTTTCGTTATTCTATTAAACTTTATGCCGAATTTATGGGAAAATTTTGTATGTTTGTAAGTTTCTTCAATAAATTGCGAGAGTATAAAATGTTCGGTTGCACCCGAACTTAGCCTTTCCTTACTTGTTTTAGATATACTTTTGCCCTTGACTCTTACAAAATGCAAATATAAAATGTTCAGTTACATCCGTACTTATTCCTTTCTAACCCATTATAATTATTTTCCATTTTGTCAGCAAACGGCGAGAAAGGTTTTCATTGCGGTGGCAGTCTTATTAATGATCGCTATGTTTTAACGGCGGCACATTGTGTTAGCAAAGAAGCACTCCCTGCAAATTGGCGCCTAAGTGGGGTTCGTTTGGGTGAATGGAATCTAGAGACACCACAAGATTGTCAATTTGATAGAAATGGCAATAAACTTTGTTCGGGTTCACATATCGATTTTAATATTGAGGAAGAAATATGTCATCCACTATACAATGATGCAGCCAAAAAATATGATATAGCCTTACTTCGTCTTCAAGAGAAAGTCAATTTCAATGATTTCACTAGTCCTATTTGCTTGCCGGTAAACACAAACTCTTCTGTAAGTAATTACGAGGGCGTAACTATGGGCATTGCAGGTTGGGGATCAACGGAAACATCCAGAAATAGTGTAAAGAAATTAAAAGCATTGCTACGAGGACAAAACCTTGAAAGATGTAAAGCCAAATACAATATCGACATAGATAACACTCAATTATGTGCGGGCGGTGAGAAAGGTGTCGACACGTGCAAGGGTGACTCTGGTGGACCACTAATGTTAATCCAATCATATAACGGAAGGGAATCATGCCTTCTGATTGGTATAACTTCATTTGGTCCGAGAGTTTGCGGACAAGAAGGATTCCCTGGCGTTTACACGCGTGTAGACGCTTTTATTAGCTGGATACAAAGTACAATTAGAAAATAAGATGTTGAATTGTAATATGCACTTTAATATGTGACTTCAATTCATTAAACAAAGTTTTTTTCTAATTCTTAGAGATATTGTGTTTAATTAACGAAATAAAACTAAAAATCTGTTGTTTAGTTAGAAACATGACCACATAAGTGTTGTCTGACCTATGGTAAGATATGCTAAATTCGTATGGTAGGAAACATGATATTAAGAAGTGTCGCCTTTAACCCTTAAAGAATGAGCCGCCAGCTTGTGTACATTTTATAACTTATACATCTGGCCTTGGAAATAATTTTTAAAGTCTACATCCTCTAAACCAGTAATCAATCATAATTCAACCACAACAGCCAGTCATCACGTAGTATTTGCAAAATGGCCTCAGGGTTAGCGCCATTACAGACGTTAAAATCACGGAAACCTATTGTTAGAGTATTACTTCTCAACGAATATCCAACTTTACTTCTTTTAAGTTTGAAAATTGTAAGCTCAAAAATTGAGTCACGTCCAGCATGTTTGGTTGTGATTAGTTGTACTGTGGTACACCTTAGGTAAGATAAATTCCCATATTACGGTTTACAACTCGACTCAGTGGAATTGGAGTAGAGGCAATGCAACTGCACTAAAATTTGGTATTACGAATTTCAACCAATTTTAGTTGAAGCTTGATTAGCGTTGCCAACTTAAAAATGTGAAGATTTGACAGATAATTAAGTAGCTGATACATTTCAAACAATACTTTGAAGTTATCTATACTACTATTATAAAGAGGAAAGATTTGTATGTATGTTTGTAATGAATAAACTCAAAAAATACTGAGCCGATTTCAAAAATTCTTTCACCATTGGAAAGCTACGTTCACCCCGAGTAACATAGGCTATAGTTATAGCTAGAATTTCAACTTTCTGGAAATTGTTCCCAGGTGAGGGTGTCAAAAAGAGTCCGTAATGAAGAATCTTGTTCTGGAACTGAAAATCGTCTTGCAAGTCAGTCTCTTCGCATCGCAATCGCCCAGAGAGTCGAGTAACGAGCGCTCACAGCTGCTTGCTGAACAAAATTTCAAAACCTTCCAAGTACGCGCTTGAGAGTCAAGTACGAAGCGTGTGCAGCGGCTTGAAGAACAAATTATCAGAAATATATAAGCTCGCAAGACATCAAAGACTAGAGATCGTACTAAGTTTTAGCTCATTACAAATAAAATATAATTTCATGTTCGAATTTTCCTCATTTTACTTTTTTAAATTGAACCCTTCTTGCGTGGGAAAGCAAATACATATATGGAAGAGTGTGTATAAGTGTGTAAAAACTTATAACTTTTGAAATGTATGTTTAAACCCGTGCGAAGCCGGATCGATGTACTAGTTTTTTATAAAGGTGTGAATTGAATATTTAAATAGAGATAAGTAATAATATTCAAACATGGTCAAAATAATAAGTACATACATATGTATGTACATACCACTTGCCTGCAATCATGGTTGAACTTCGAGGGTTGGTGAGGTACACGATTATTTAATAAATTCAATACGGGTATACCTTTTACTAGTCCTAAAATTTTTACCAAATCGAACGATTTAATTTAATGCGAAAAAATTTTAAATTTTATAGATGGGTAGAAATAAGCATAGCAGTGCGGAGGAGAAAAAAGTGCCTCAAATCTCAGGCAAGAGAGCAAAAGTCTCTAAAACTTAAGAGTGTTCATTATATTACATGCAAGGACGTAGCCAGGTAGGTGCAGGGGTGGGCCACTGCCAAGACCCCCCCCCTACAGATTGAAAAATTATTATTTTCATTATTAGATTATTTTTAAGAGGTTTTAAAATTTTATTCAGTTGGTTGACGATAGCCTCAGCTGGAAGTTACATTTTTATGCATTTATTTATTAAATACGCAACATTCATAATAGCTGAATGATCTGAGCGCTATTGTCACAACTCATTTTGACATTGTCAGCCGCACAATGATAAATATCGATAGTTTTGTCATCTTTAGATCACAAACAAAACAGGTGGCTTTCAAACAAGTGCAAAAATTATGTTTACATGTTTACAATTTTACAAGTGCAAAATTTATGGATATAAGAAATTTTCTTCAAAAAGGTAAACATTTATAAATGGGTTATAAACTTTTGATTGTCTACTATTGCTATTACTTTCGAGGTATATCTTCTGTTAAGAGGAAACATGTTCGTGACAGCAGCAGTGGAAGTGAAGAAGCTATTGTGAGCGCTTGTTCATCACAATCGGCTGTGCCTGTTGCTGAGGCGCAAGCAAATAAAGCTTCTTCTGTGGAAATAGATGTCACTGAGGAATGCCATGTAAATCATTGGGGCCGCTATGTTGTGCGAGCTTCGCAGCTGTCTGTCGAAAAAAAGGAGATTCTACTTCGTCTGTGGGTTCCAAATGCTGCCTATGATTTTAAAACTTATGCAAAAGCTTTGCAAAGAAAATTCAACCATGGGTGGTTGGATATATATGCGCCGTGGTTGGTGTATTCCAAGGGGTTGAAAGGTGCACTGTGTAAGTTCTGTGTGCTGTTTCCGCCTGTTCCTGGATCGGTGCAAGGCGTATTGGGTTCATTCATGATCCGACCATTCACAAATTTAAAAAAAATGGACGAGTTCTCCAAAAAGCATTCTCAAACAAGTCTCCACATTGCTGCAGCAGCTTCAGCGAAGGCTTTTATTGAAAATGTGCCCGTCGACGTACAATTGAAAACACACCATATGAAAATATGGAAGATAATAGAAATATTATAAAATCTATTATTTCATGTGTGTTATTTTGCGGCACACACGACATGCCTCTCAGGGGCAGAAATTCCGACGAGGGCGTTCTTCTAGACTTAATAAACTTACGAATCGCTTCAGGCGACTCAAAGTTCAAAGAACATTTACAGACAGGTCACCGCAACGCAGTTTATACTTCACAAATTCAAAATGACATCATACACATTTTCGGAGAAATTATTAAAGAACTTATTGTGAATGATATAAAAACAACAAATCCTTACACCGTCTTAGCAGATGAAACTGCTGATGTATCCGGCAAAGAGCAGCTTTCAATTGGTTTGCGCTTTTTCGCTGTTCTGCAATGGCAGGAAAAGAAGGTGGTGTGCAAGCAATTTTAAGAAGAAAATATATCCGCGCAGAATATTTTCATTGCTCCAGCCATAAACTGAACCTGGTTGTCAATGATACAAATGCGGTTCCAGAAATAAGAAATGCCATATCAACAACAAAGGACGTTATAAACTTTTTTCGCGAATCAACCACGCGAAGGAACTGTGCGCCTACTATATCACGTTTGTGTGAAACCAGATGGTCGGAAAAATATAAGGCAGTAAGAAAGTTTTCGGAAAATTTTCCTGAAATTGTTGAAGGACTGGAAAAATTATCCATAGATGGAAACTATAGCACAAGAAAGAGTGCATACCAGCTTCATTCAGCGGTGACAAAATCGGTGTTTATCGTTTCCCTAATGACAATTGCAAAATACTCTGCATTACTGGAACCAAGAGTAAATATTTTGCAAACGAAAGCAATTGATATGATTGCAGTAGGTTAGCATATTCAAATGAAATAACAAAATTATATTTGTAAAGTTGGAATGTTTGCAGAATACTTATTTTTTGTTTGTTTAATAGGTGAGCATATTGAAAAAATTATTGAGGTAATTGAAAACGATCGTAGCAATGCAGAGCAAGTAACGAATGAACTCCTTGCACAAGTGCGAAGAGTTGCAACTGCGCTAGATATAGAACTATCTTTACCGCGTTTAGCTGTAAAACAAAAACATAGAAGCAATCCTCCATCAAACAACGAAGATGACTACTGGCGACGCTGTATTGTGATTCCATACTCCTTAACAGCTTCGTTTAAAATAAGATTTGCCCGTGAAAAAACTCCAGCATTTGCGCTATCTCGGTTGCATCCATTGTATATGCTCAAAAGTTCAATTGAAGCCGTATTCGAAAAGCATTACGATTTAGATGTCAGCAATGAATTGAAACTTTGGTACAATTTATGGAAAAATAAAAATTTATCAGAAGTGGAATTAAGAGAAATTGAAGTTGTTGAATTGATCAAACAGGCAGATGAATTTTACCCTTCAATTCGAAAAGCTCTCAAAATATTATGTACATTACCATGCACTACAGAAACGGTGGAGCGTTCATTTAGTACGCTAAGGAGAGTTAAAACTTGGCTTCGGAGCACGATGGGAGAAGAGAGACTATCTGGATTATGTCTGATGAGCGTGCATCGCACATTTGTGAAAGAACATCAACAGCTCATTTAAGAAAAAATCATCAATAAATTTTCAGAAAATCCTAGACGTCTACTACTTGCATAAAAATTTGTAAGTTAAAAAAAAAATTGAAATAGCTGCCCCCCCTCCCTATTTCAGATCCTGGATACGTCCTTGATTACATTTAGAATTCAACAAAGGTTACAAATAATACTGAAATTCCTGGTCAAACAAAAAAGACTTCATGTCTTTTTACCAACAGCCAACTGTATCGTAGCTTTTGCTAAAAGGGATCCATTCAAGAATAATTTCACCCGTTTTTATACTCTCGCAACCTGTTGCACAGAGTATTATAGTTTTGTTCACCTAACGGTTGTTTGTGTCACCAAGAAATAAAAGAGGAAGATATGGGGTTATATATATATAAATGATCAGGATGACGAGTGGATTTGAAATCCGGATGTCTGTCCGTCCGTCTGTCCGTCTGTCCCTGCAAGCGATAACTTGAGTAAAAATTAAGATATCTTAATGAAACTTGGAACACACATTCCTTGGCACCCTGAGGAGGTTGCTTTCAAAAATGGGCAAAATTCGTCCACTGCCACGCCCACAAAATGGCGAAAACCGAAAACCTATACAGTATCATAACTAAGCCATAAATAAAGTTATGAAAATAAAATTTGGAACATAGGATCTCATTAGGGAGGGGCACATTTGAATGTAATTTTTTTTGAAAAGTGGGCGTGACCCTGCCCCCAAATAGGTTTTTTGTATATAACTCGCAAACCAATGAAGCTATATAAACCAAACTTTCTGTAGTCGATTCTCTTACGTACCCCACCACACCCCATGAAAATAGTTGAAATCGGATAATAACCACGCCCATCTCCCATACAAAGGTTAGGTTGAAAATTACTAAAAGTGGGTTAACTCACTAACGAAAAACGGCAGAAACACTAAATTTCACATAAAATAATCAAATGACAGATGGAAGCTGCACTCAGATTTTTTTACAAAATGGAAAATGGGCGTGGCGCCGCCCACCTATGGGTCAAAAACCATGTCTCAGGAACTACTGGACCGATATATGATATGTTGTGAAAATAGGCCAAATCGGTTCACAACCACACCTACTTCCTATATACCAGAACTTTGAAGTGGATCTGAATCGTTTACATTATATAAAGTAAGCACTAGTGAAGATATCGGTGCAGAACTTTGCACAAGTACTATGTTTATAGTGTGGCAGCCCCATTCTAAAAATCGCCAAAATCGGACCATAGGTTTTCAAGGCCCCATATATCGAACATGAGGGCCTCGATGCGTCTAACCTAATATTATGGTTTCCAACTTTCAATGGACTTTATACAATATATATGACGAATATGTGGGTCAAATTGTGTATTATATAATGTTAATAAAGTTAAATAAATAAATTGCGAGAGTATAAAATGTTCGGTTACACCCGAACTTAGCCCTTCCTTACTTGTTTTAATATAACATCTTCCCAAAGTGCCCAACGTATGCCACATAGGGATGCAAACATCGTGAAATGAAACATCGATGATTCGATGTATCGATGTTTCTTCAAAACCCATCGAAATCAAAAACATCGGCCATTAAAATATCGATACATCGATGTGTTTTTTAACTTTTTTTAAATTTCGTGTGAAAAGCTAAGGGATACAGAAGCAGAAGCATAAATAAATGAAATGTAGTACGTCTTAAGTTGATAAATTTTATTTCACTTAGCATTATATGTCTGTTAAAGTTTTTCCTCAATAAATAACAGAATTTCAAAACAACGACGTGGAAAGTTTTTTCACTGTCATTTCTTTTCGATTTCGCAGTAGCCTACGCCAGAATTAAATTGTATAAATAAATCATAAAAGTAACCGCAGTATTGTCCAAGCGCACATTCCCTTAACGAATTCTCCGTATTTTACAAAAATCGAATTCCAATGTAATAAAGCGTATCCAAATAGAGGGTTTCGAGTTAATATCCGAAAAAGTATGAAGTTAAATTTTTATATAAAACATCGACATAAAACATCGTTAAAAGTGACATCGGTGCATCGATATTTTTAGATTCAAGACATCGATGGCTAACATCGATGCTTTTTGACGAAAACATCGATACATGGTTTGCATCCCTAATGCCACAACGAACTAAATTACCTGTCAGGTTAGCGAAAGAAATATATTCATTGCGAAAAAAAATTTCAAGATGAGTTTAGAATTCGAGAAAAATTATGGAAATTGGTCCGGCCCAAGTGGCATTCTTGTGGAGCGACGAAACAAAAATTAATTTGTTCGAGAAAGATGCCAGACGAAGTGTTCTCCTTCCAAAAGACAACGAATTTCATTAACGGTTTATGAAACAAGTAAGGAAGGGATAAGTTCGGGTGTAACCAAACATTTTATACTCTCGCAATTATTTATTCAACTTTATTTATATTATATAATATACAATTTCACCCACATATTCGTCACATATATTGTATAAAGTCCATTGAAAGTTGGAAACCATAATATTAGGTTAGAAGCACCGAGGTCCTCGTGTTCGATATATGGGGCCCTAAAAACCTATGGTCCGATTTCGGCGATTTTTAGAACGGGGCTGCCACACTATTAATATAGAATTTGTGCAAAGTTCTGCACCGATATCTTCACTAGTACTTTATATATTGTAAAGTAAACGATTCAGATTGTCTTCAAAGTTCTGGTATATAGGAAGTAGGCGTGGTTGTGAAGCGATTTGGCCTATTTTCACAACATATCATTGGGATGTAATGAAACTATTACAAACCAAGTTTCATTGAAATCGGTCGAGTAGTTCCTGAGATATGGTTTTTGACCCATAAGTGGGCGACGCCACGCCCATTTTCCATTTTGTAAAAAAATCTGAGTGCAGCTTTCGTCTGTCATTTCTTATGTGAAATTTAGTGTTTCTGACGTTTTTCGTTAGTTAGTTAACCCACTTTTAGTAATTTTCAACCTAACCTTTGTGTGGGAGGTGGGCGTGGTTATTATCCGAATTCTTTAATTTTTGGACTGTATTAGGAAGTGGCTTAAAAAAACGACTGTAGAAAGTTTGGTTTATATAGCTCTATTGGTTTGCGAGATATATACAAAAAACTTAGTAGGGGGCGGGGCCACGCCCACTTCCCCAAAAAAATTACATCCAAATATGCCCCTTCATAGTGCGATCCTTCATACCAAATTTTATTTCCATAGCTTTATTTATGGCTTAGTTATGGCACTTTATGTGTTTTCGGTTTTCGCCATTTTGTGGGCGTGGCAGTGGTCCGATTGTGCTCATTTTCAAAAGCAACCTTCCTATGGTGCCAAGAAATAAGTGTGCCAAGTTTCATCAAGATATCTTAATTTTTACTCAAGTTACAGCTTGCACAGACGGACGAACGGACGGACAGACAGACATTCGGATTTGCACTCCACTCTTCACCCTGATCACTTTGGTATATATAACCCTATATCTAACTCGTTTAGTTTTGGGTGTTACAAACAACCGTTATGTGAACAAAACTATAATACTCTCTAGCAACTTTGTTGCTAGCAACTTAGTTGCGAGAGTATAAAAAAATTCAGAGGGAATGAATTACATAAAAATATCTGAGGTATTTACCTATATTTTCGGTGAAAAATTACCCTTAGGCACTGATTTCTTCATGTTCGATATCAGGGGCCTTGAAAAGTCATGGTTCGATTTTGACAATTTTTCCACAAGTGATGTCACAGCTCAAATACAGTATTTGTGTAATGTTTTATTCCGCTATCTCCATTTGTTCCTAATGTATATATGTATTATAAAGTGAACGAATCAAAAGACTTCAAAATTGAGTTATATGGGAAGTAGACGTAGTCGATTTCGCCCATATTCCACCCGTGTCATCAGGGTGTCAAGAAAGTGTTATATACCGAATTTCATTGAAATATGTTGAGTAGTTCTTGAGATATGGTTTTTTGACCCATAAGTGGGCAACGCCACGCCCATTTTCCATTTTGGTGCAGCTTCCTTCTGCCATTTCTTATGTAAAATTTGGTGTTTCTGACGTTTTTCGTTAGTGAGTTAACGCACTTTTATTAATTTTCAACCTAACCTTTGCATGGGAGGTGGGCGTGGTTATTATCCGATGTCTTTCATTTTTGGACTGTATAAGGAAATGGCTAAAATAAACGACTGCAGAAAGTTTGGTTTATATAGCTTTATTGGTTTGCGAGTTATATACAAAAAACCTATTTGGGGGCGGGATCACGCCCACTTTTCCAAAAAAATTACATCCAAATGTGCCCCTCCCTAATGGGATCCTATGTTCCAAATTTCATTTTCATAACTTTATTTATGGCTTAGTTATGACACTGTATAGGTTTTCGGTTTCCGCCATTTTGTGGGCGTGGCAGTGGACCGATTTTGCCCATTTTCGAAAGCAACCTTCCTATGGTGCCAAGAAATAAGTGTGCCAAGTTTCATCAAGATATCTTAATTTTTGCTCAAGTTACAGCTTGCACAGACGGACGGACGGACGGACGGACAGACAGACATTCGGATTTGAACTCCACTCTTCACCCTGATCACTTTGGTATATATAACCCTATATCTAAATCGTTTAGTTTTGGGTGTTACAAACAACCGTTATGTGAACAAAACTATAATACTTTTTTTAGCAACTTTTGTTGCGAGAGTATAAAAACTAACAGGATAATCCATTTCATGTTGTGTGTAAATACTTTTGACTACTCAGAGTCTTCAGTTGATTTGCTTATATCTCCGCCATATTTCTAGTTATTCTTGCCAAACTGACTTCATTCTCTCAGGAATAAAACAGGGCTTACAACAACATAGCATTTTGTTACCCTGCGACAACAACAACAACAAGCAAACGCTTTTACTGTGAAACTTTTAAAAAAACGTCCGATGTGTAAATAATTTTGACTACCTCTGTATATATTTACAGTTTGCTTTATAAAAACACATAGCTAATATAATATAATTTTATCTTTCTATAATATGTACATATTTATGCTATATAAATTACATTACTCATATCTATGACTTACACCTAATGTTATTATACTAAGTTAAATTAATTTTGAATCTAACATACATATGTATATCTACATATATAACATATCTATTTTCTAAAACTTAAAAATATTCCGTCATGATCACTATATGGTGTTTGATATGTGATACATGAGGTCATTGCTGGATCCATGTTTGTCCATACCCAATCTATTGCTGTTGGAGGATGGAGTCATATGTAGAAGTTCACGTAAGTGAGGAAAGTTTCTGACTGTCATTCACTTGGGAGTGGCCAGGAACGATTCTTTTACATGTGGCTCAAGCAGCTCACGACTTCCGGTTTTAGACCAAGTATCCTCTGGGTAGCCAACAGACATCCGTTTGAAGGCGAGCTAAAGTGAGAAGGCGAAGCCCGCTTATGCGGTTGTGCGTTGGGTTTGGGACCCACCACATAAAAACACCCGCCAATGAAAAATCTACGAAAGCCTCGGATGAGAGACCCAAATTTTGATGACGACCACTGCAAACGTTTAAAGGACTACGATTTAAGGGCATGCACCTGGAATGTCCGGACCCTTAATCGGGAAGGTGCCTCTGCTCAGCTGGTTGATGTCCTCGTAAGAGTAAAGGCTGACATCACCGCAATCCAAGAAATGCGATGGACGGGACAAGGACGGAAGAAGGTGGGTCCTTGTGACATCTACTACAGCGGCCATATAAAGGAGCGCAAATTCGGTGTGGGATTCGTGGTGGGAGAGAGACTCCGTCGTCGAGTCCTGGCATTCACTCCAATGGATGAACGTCTAGCCACAATCCGCATCAAAGCGAGGTTCTTCAACATATCGCTGATTTGCGCCCACGCCCCGACGGAAGAGAAGGACGAAGTGATCAAAGATACCTTCTATGAGCGCCTAGAACGTACCTATGAGCGCTGCCCCCGCCACGATGTCAAAATCGAGCTTGGCGATTTCAACGCTAGGGTGGGTAAAGAAGGTGTCTTTGGCACAACAGTCGGAAAATTCAGCCTCCATGACGAAACATCACCAAACGGTCTGAGGCTGATCGACTTCGCCGGGGCCCGAAATATGGTCGTCTGTAGTACTAGATTCCAGCATAAGAAAATCCATCAAGCTACTTGGCTGTCCCCGGATCGAATCACTCGCAACCAGATCGATCATGTTGTGATAAATGGACGACATGTCTCCAGTGTTTCTGATGTACGTACGCTTCGTGGTCCCAACATCGACTCGGACCACTATCTTGTAGCAGCTAAAATACGCACCCGCCTCTGTGTAGAAAAGCGCACACGTCAACAAACACAAGGAAGGTTCGACATCGAGAAGCTGCAATCACAACCGACAGCCGAACGATTTTCTACTCGACTTGCACTCCTGCTCTCTGAGAGCACTCATCAGCATCTCGGTATAAGGGAGCTGTGGGATGACATATCAAACTCCTTACGTACAGCTGCAACCGAAACCATTGGTTTTCGGAAAAGCCAAACAAACAGCTGGTATGATGAGGATTGTCGTCTCGCAGTGGAGAGAAAACAGACTGCCTACCTCGCAATGTTGCGATCGAACCGGGATGGGAAGAGGGAAGCGAGACGCATTTGCAGACAAAAAAAGAAAGAGGCCGAAATGCGTGAGTATGAAGAGCTTGACAAGCTGGCCGACAGGGGTAATGCTCGAAAATTTTACGAAAAGATCCGGCGACTAACTGAAGGTTTCAAGACCGGAGCACACTCCTGTAGGACCCCCAGAGGTGATCTAGTTATTGATGACCAGAGTATACTGAGTTTGTGGAGGGAACACTTCTCCAGCCTGCTGAATGGCAGTGAAAGTACAACAACAGGAGATGGCGAACCCGATTCCCCAATCGACGACGATGGAGCAGATGTTCCATTGCCCGACCGTGAAGTAATTCGAATAGCAATTACCCGCTTGAAGAACAATAAGGCAGCGGGAGCCGATGGATTACCGGCCGAGCTATTCAAATACGGCGGCGACGAGCTGATAAGGTGCTTGCATCAGCTTCTTTGCAGAATATGGTCGGAAGAAAGCATGCCTGACGATTGGAATCTCAGTGTACTCTGCCCAATGCACAAAAAGGGAGACCCCACAATTTGCGCCAATTACCGTGGGATAAGCCTCCTCAACATCGCGTATAAAGTTCTGTCGAGCGTATTGTGTGAAAGACTAAAGCCCACCGTCAACAAACTGATTGGACCTTATCAGTGTGGCTTTAGACCTGGAAAATCAACAACAGACCAGATATTCACCATGCGCCAAATTTTGGAGAAGACCCGAGAAAATAGGATCGACACACACCATCTCTTTGTCGACTTTAAAGCACGAAAAAGAGTTGCCTTTATGCCGCGATGTCTGAATTTGGTATCCCCGCAAAACTAATACGGCTGTGTAAACTGACGTTGAGCAACACCAAAAGTTCCGTCAGGATCGGGAAGGACCTCTCCGAGCCGTTCGATACCAGACGAGGTTTCAGACAATGTGACTCACTATCGTGCGGCTTCTTTAACTTGATGCTGGAGAAAATTATAAGAGCTGCAGAACTAAATAGAGAAGGTACAATCTTCTACAAGAGTGTACAGCTACTGGCGTACGCCGATGATATCGATATCATTGGAAACAACACCCGCGCCGTTAGTTCTGCTTTTTCCAGACTGGATAAGGAAGCGAAGCGTATGGGTCTGGTGGTGAACGAGGACAAGACGAAATATCTCCTGTCATCAAACAAACAGTCAGCGCATTCGCGTCTTGGCTCCCACGTCACTGTTGACAGTCATAACTTTGAAGTTGTAGATAATTTCGTCTACCTGGGAACCAGCATTAATAGCAATAACAATGTCAGCCTGGAAATCCAACGCAGAATCACTCTTGCCAACATGGATGAAAGTGCTCCAGCTCTGAAAGTATTCGATGCAGTACCCGGCGGTTGAAAGCCGAGGAAGAGGGAGACCTCCACTCCGATGGAAGGACCAGGTGGAGAGAGACCTGGCTTCGCTTGGTATAACCAATTGGCGCCAAACTGCCAGAAGGAGGGATACGTGGCGCGCTGTTTTTGACTCGGCTATAACCGCGTAAGCGGTGTCTACGCCAGTCAAGAAGAAAGAAGAATCTATTGCTGTTTGCTGTTTTGTTTGGGGGGGCGTTGTCCAATGCAGATTGAAATCCCAACTGTTGTAATCGAGCCTCTAAATCGTCAGTTGCTGTGAGGCGACATATGTTAAAGTCTCCAAGGACTACTGATGGTCCATTAAACTGCTCATTTATCTGACAGATATTATTCATCACTTGCTCTCTAAATTGTGGCAGTCTATACGTGGGGTTCCTGTATACAAGTGACAAAGAAACTGTGGAATTGTTTACGTTTAATAGTTGGTAAACGTTTGCTGAACCTGTGACGTTCCTTGATAATGATCCTTCTGATAGATCTGGGCACCGATCTTGTTTTGAGTATATTAAAAGGCCGTTGGCCGGGGATCGTCGGGATGACCTTGTTTCTCCATCATGGCGTGCAATAACATTATAGCCCTCTATTGGAAACTCTTCTTGAGACAAAGTCCAAGTCTCAGCAAAGCACAGAATATCAGCAGAACAAATCAGTTTATCTGATCTGATATCCGCAATATGCTTGTTTAGACTCCTTACATTTTGGTAATAAATATCAAGGCGTTGTTCCGTTGTTCTGCGTTGTAGCATGTCGTCAACGCACCTTCTGTCCTCAATTTATTAAGTTGAGTTTTAATGGGATCCTGCTGTCCAAATGGGTTCGGAGGAAAAAATTTCCCAATTATATAAAGGGTGATTTTTTAAGAGCTTGATAACTTTTTAAAAAAAAAAAACGCATCTAACTTGCGTTAGATTGGTTCATGACATTTACTTTTTGAAGATAATTTCATTTAAATGTTGACCGCGGCTGCGTCTTAGGTGGTCCATTCGGAAAGTCCAATTTTGGGCAACTTTTTCGAGCATTTCGGCCGGAATAGCCCGAATTTCTTCGGAAATGTTGTCTTCCAAAGCTGGAATAGTTGCTGGCTTATTTCTGTAGACTTTAGACTTGACGTAGCCCCACAAAAAATAGTCTAAAGGCGTTAAATCGCATGATCTTGGTGGCCAACTTACGGGTCCATTTCTTGAGATGAATTGTTCTCCGAAGTTTTCCCTCAAAATGGCCATAGAATCGCGAGCTGTGTGGCATGTAGCGCCATCTTGTTGAAACCACATGTCAACCAAGTTCAGTTCTTCCATTTTTGGCAACAAAAAGTTTGTTAGCATCGAACGATAGCGATCGCCATTCACCGTAACGTTGCGTCCAACAGCATCTTTGAAAAAATACGGTCCAATGATTCCACCAGCGTACAAACCACACCAAACAGTGCATTTTTCGGGATGCATGGGCAGTTCTTGAACGGCTTCTGGTTGCTCTTCACCCCAAATGCGGCAATTTTGCTTATTTACGTAGCCATTCAACCAGAAATGAGCCTCATCGCTGAACAAAATTTGTCGATAAAAAAGCGGATTTTCTGCCACTGATTTTGGTAATAAAATTCAATGATTTGCAAGCGTTGCTCGTTAGTAAGTCTATTCATGATGAAATGTCAAAGCATACTGAGCATCTTTCTCTTTGACACCATGTCTGAAATCCCACGTGATCTGTCAAATACTAATGCATGAAAATCCTAACCTCAAAAAAATCACCCGTTATAATCCATTGGCATTTGTGGCTCTGCTACATCCTACATATAAAGCTGACCTGCTAATTCTACCCTCTAGATGAACCGCTACTTGAGCGTACGTTCCACCTTGGCTTTTATGTGTCGTGATGGCTTCAGCTGGAATGACAGGGAACTGTCTACGTTCTATAGTTATTTGTTCATTTCGCTTGTATTGGAATGATCGGAGCACGCTCATGATTGGTGTCCAATCTGCATTGCGACTATGCGGCTTCTTGGAACGTGCAAAGCTTCCAACTCTTGGTTCTGCGAATTTCATCCATAGTCGCACCACTGTGCTTTCAGGTCCAGACGATTCGGTATCCACCTGCATTAGTTCCCCTGTAGCACCATTTACTAATCCATCACTTGTGCTTATGTTGATTGTTACCATATATTTTATCGTTGTTTTGAGCTGCAATGTATGAGGCATTCCCTGTGTTTCTGATGGCTTGAAACCCTTCACAGCTTCTTTGTTGAATTGAAATTATTTGCTCCAGCATTTGAATAAAAGAAAAGAATGGCATTGGGTATCTCGTTAGAGGTCTTTTCCCTGCTTTTGATTAATTGTGTCATATTTCCCTCTGAATGCCTCCAAAGTAAGCACTGCTCCTAAAAATTTGCTTTAGCCTACAGACAGAATTATTATAAGCTTAATATCTATGAGATTAGCATGAATAGTGTTCAATGTGTCACTATTGAGGGGCCGAAGATCGGCGGAGGACTGGTTGACAGGGAGTGAAAAAACGGAATGAAGTGTTAGACCTCCAATTCCAAATTCTGCTTTGCCAGTGGGTGCGCAGAGTAACACTTTGGCTGTTTCGGGGTTAGTTCCTGGTACACTGTTAGCGCGCAATGTCAACGACTGATATATAGTCGTTATAAGCCGGCTTTTGCCCACTCCAGCACCACCTCCGACATATTCGTAGAATATTTTCTTCTTACTGACATTGTGAATTACATGAGCAAAATATTCTCTCTGTTTGTTGTTAAGAGATTGTACCATTGCCAGTAAATCTTCTTCTAATATTAGAGGTGTTAGTTTAATTAATCGAACCGCCTCTTCCACACTATTGTTGTCCTCGTGAAAAACATTAACATCTCCTACTTGCTTTGGAACAGCTAGAGCTCTGAATTCGGGATCCAAAAGTTGAGAGGCAGCTCTCTCATCGGCTATTTCTTCCGCTGAAACATGCAGGTTTTCCAGAATCCGTTCAAGATAGTTAGTTAAAAATTTGTCATATTTGAACTTATTCTGCTCAATTTGCTCCTTGTGTGCGTTGCAAACACTCTCGACATCATTACCTCATTTTTCCATGGGTGAAACATCATGGCAGTTTCTCTGAAGAAATCAGCTCTTGAATTTTCAACGCTAAAACGTTTCCAGCGCAGCATAAGTGCTTGCTTCCTTTTCCTTAAAAATCCTGATCCATCTTTTAATGCCATTGGAGGTGCAGTGGTTGTGTCATCCTCGTTTTCTACTTCGTTGTAGTCTTCATTATTAAAAGAAATATTCCTATTTGTTTTTGAAAATCTGAACCATGCTGAATCTGAACCAAATTGTCACTCAATTTGAACAATGCTGCCAAATACTTTCAAAATAATTGTCAAAAATGTAAACTCAGGGCTGTTATCTGCGTATTCTTGGCAACTGAGATAAATAGCTTATCGTAATAAAAAATCTAGACTCAGTAGCCAAGGCTACTACAATGGCGATTATTCGTCAGTAGTTTTACACAATTGAGGTTGTTGTTAGATTTAACCATTGTATACTAGGTTGAAAAAGGAAGAAAAAAAACGTTGATCAATTTGGTTCACAATGTTTTAAATTTCCATTTTCGATTTGACAATTATTCTTCATTCTGGGTCCTGATTATGTCACTAATGTCGTAATCTTGTCTTCTACCATTCTTGGTCTCCACTCATGCTTAACAAAAACAAGCTCATTTGCGTAGTGACAGTGGTCAAGGAAAGAAGTAGGCGGACGGACATAACCGAAGAAAAAAAGAAGTGCATAGTAAAATAATAATGAATATATGCGCAAACGAAAAAGAATTTATTTTAAATTTCATTCATACTTGTCAATATACCATATGGTAATCGTGAGTTATTTCGGTTAATATTAGGTTTAGGCGCCTAGAACGTACCTATGAGCGCTGCCCCCGCCACGATGTCAAAATCGTGCTTGGCGATTTCAACGCTAGGGTGGGTAAAGAAGGTGTCTTTGGCACAACAGTCGGAAAATTCAGCCTTCATGACGAAACATCACCAAACGGTCTGAGGCTGATCGACTTCGCCGGGGCCCGAAATATGGTCATCTGTAGTACTAGATTCCAGCATAAGAAAATCCATCAAGCTACATGGCTGTCCCCGGATCGAATCACTCGCAACCAGATCGATCATGTTGTGATAGATGGACGACATGTCTCCAGTGTTTTTGATGTGCGTACGCTTCGTGGTCCCAACATCGACTCGGACCACTATCTTGTAGCAGCTAAGATACGCACCCGCCTCTGTGTAGAAAAGCGCACACGTCAACAAACACAAGGAAGGTTCGACATCGAGAAGCTGCAATCACAACCGACAGCCGAACGATTTTCTACTCGACTTGCACTCCTGCTCTCTGAGAGCACTCATCAGCATCTTGGTATAAGGGAGCTGTGGGACGGCATATCAAACTCCTTACGTACAGCTGCAACCGAAACCATTGGCTTTCGGAAAAGCCCAAAAAACAGCTGGTATGATGAGGATTGTCGTCTCGCAGTGGAGAGAAAACAGACTGCCTACCTCGCAATGTTGCGATCGACCGCAACACGAGCGGGATGGGAAAGATACCGAGAGCTGAAGAGGGAAGCGAGACGCATTTGCAGAAAAAGAAAGAAAGAGGCCGAAATGCGTGAGTATGACGAGCTTGACAAGCTGGCCGACAGGGGTAATGCTCGAAAATTTTACGAAAAGATCCGGCGACTAACTGAAGGTTTCAAGACCGGAGCACACTCCTGTAGGACCCCAGCGGTGATCTAGTGGTTGTTGAGCAGTGTATACTGGGTTTGTGGAGAACACTTCTCCAGCCTGCTGAATGGCAGTGAAAGTACAACACCAGGAGATGGCGAACCCGATTCCCCAATCGACGACGATGGAACAGATGTTCCATTGCCCGACCGTGAAGAAATTAGAATAGCAATTACCCGCTTGAAGAACAACAAGGCGGCGGGGCCGATGGATTGCCGGCCGAGCTATTCAAATACGGCGGCGAAGAGCTGATAAGGTGCATGCATCAGCTTCTTTGCGAAATATGGTCGGAAGAAAGCATGCCCGACGATTGGAATCTCAGTGTACTCTGCCCAATCCACAAAAAGGGAGACCCCACAATCTGCGCCAACTATCGTGGGATAAGCCTCCTTAACATCGCTTATAAGGTTCTATCGAGCGTACTGTGTGAAAGACTAAAGCCCACCGTCAACAAACTGATTGGACCTTATCAGTGTGGCTTTAGACCTGGAAAATCAAAAACTGACCAAATATTCACCATGCGCCAAATCTTGGAAAAGACCCGTGAAAATAGGATCGACACACACCATCTATTTGTCGACTTTAAAGCTGCTTTCGACAGCACGAAAAGGAGCTGCCTTTATGCCGCGATGTCTGAATTTGGTATCCCCGCAAAACTAATACGGCTGTGTAAGTTGACGTTGAGCAACACCAAAAGCTCTGTCAGGATCCGGGAAGTACCTCTCCGAGCCGTTCGATACCAAACGAGGTTTCAGACAAGGTGACTCACTATCGTGCGACTTCTTTAACCTGATGCTGGAAAAAATTATAAGAGCTGCAGAGCTAAACAGAGAGGGTACCATCTTTTACAAGAGTGTACAGCTCCTGGCGTACGCCGATGATATCGATATCATTGGAAACAACACCCGCGCCGTTAGTTCTGCTTTTTCCCGCCTGGATAAGGAAGCGAAGCGAATGGGTCTGGTGGTGAACGAGGACAAGACGAAATATCTCCTGTCATCAAACAAACAGTCAGCGCATTCGCGTCTTGGCTCCCCACGTCACTGTTGACAGTCATAACTTTGAAGTTGTAGATAATTTCGTATACCTAGGAACCAACATTAACACCGATAATAATGTCAGCCTTGAAATCCAACGCAGAATCACTCTTGCCAACAGGTGCTACTATGGACTGAGTAGGCAATTGAAAAGTAAAGTCCTCTCTCGACGAACAAAAACTAAACTCTACAAGTCCCTCATCATTCCCGTCCTACTTTATGGTGCAGAAGCGTGGACGATGTCAACATCCGATGAGACGGCACTAGGAGTTTTCGAGAGAAAGGTTTTGCGGAAGATTTACGGTCCCTTAAACATTGGCAACGGCGAATACCGCAGAAGATGGAATGATGAGCTGTATGTGTTGTTCGACGACATAGACATAGTCCAGCGAATAAAAAGACAGCGGCTTCGCTGGCTGGGTCATGTTGTTCGAATGGATGAAAGTGCCCCAGCTCTGAAAGTTTTCGATGCAGTACCCGCTGGTGGAAGCCGAGGAAGAGGGAGACCTCCACTCCGGTGGAAGGACCAGGTGACCTGTCTTCACTTGGTATTACCAATTGGCGCCAAAACGCCAAAAGGAGAGATGCGTGGCGCACTGTTGTGGACTCGGCTATAACCGCGTAAGCGGTTTCTACGCCAGTTAAGAAGAAGAAGGTTTGTTTTACCTTAATGCTCCTATATTTTTGAATATAGTACTTTTGCGATATTGCTTTTTTAGAAAATATTTTTTTTTTTACAATTGTACCTAGTATACAATGATTAAATACTAACAAAAATTCAATTCTAATAACTTAAAAATAATAGCTGTCATCGATTGGCTAACTGCTGTAGACAAGCCAATCGAACAAACTTTCCAAATTTTCATACGAACTGGCAGCACTTAAATCGAATTGTCTATACTTGGAGGATGGGATCATGTGTAGAAGTTCACGTTAGTGAGGAAAGTTTTTGATTCTCATTCACTTGGGAGTGGCCAGAAACGACTCTTCTCCACATGATTCAAGCACGATCACGACTTCCTGTTTTAGACCAAGTATCCTCTGGGTAGCTAACAAACATCCGTTTGAAGGCGAGCTAAAGTGAGAAGACGAACCCGCCACATAAAAACTAAGTACCAATGACAAATCGAAGAAAGCCTCGGATGAGACACCCCCCTTTTGATGACGACCCCTGCAAATGTTTTAAGGATAATGATTTAAGGGCATGCATCTGGAATGTCCGGAGCCTTAATTGCAAGGTGCCTCTGCCCAGGTGGTTGATGTCTTCATACGACTAAAGGCTGATATCACCGCCATCTAAGAAGTGCGATGGACGGGACAAGGACGGAAGACGGTGGGTGCTTGTGACATCTACTACAGCGGCCATATAAAGGAGCGCAAATTTGGTGTTGGATTTGTGGTGGGAGAGAGACTCCGTCGCCGAGTCCTGGCATTCACCCCGGTGGATGAACGTCTAGCCACAATCCGCATAAAGGCGAGGTTCTTCAACATATCGCTTATTTGCGCCCACGCCCCAACGGAAGAGAAGGATGATGTGACCAAAGATACTTTCTATGAGCGCCTAGAACGCACCGACAAGTGCTGCTCCCGCCACGATGTCAAAATCGTGCTTGGCGATTTCAACGCTAGCTTGAGAAGCTGGCAGACAGAGGTAATGCTAGAAAATTTTATGAAAAAATGAAGCGACTTAACGAAGGTTTCAAGACCGGAGCATCCCCATGTAGAGACCAAGGTAGTAATCTGGTAACCGATTTTCAGGGCATACTGGGATTATGGAGGGAACACTTCTCCGGCCTGCTGAATGGCAGTGAAAGTACAACACCAGGAGATGGCGAACCCGATTCCCCAATCGATGACGATGGATTTTTGTCGATTTTAAAGCTGCTTTCGACAGCACGAAAAGGAGCTGCCTTTACGCCGCGATGTCTGAGTTTGTTATCTCCGCAAAACCAATACGGCTGTGTAAGTTGACGTTGAGCAACACCAAAAGCTCCGTCATGATTGGGAAGGACCTCTCCGAGCCGTTCGATACCAAACGAGGTTTCAGACAATGTGACTCACTATCGTCGACATTGACATAGTTCAGCGAATAAAAAGACAGCGGCTACGCTGGCTAGGTCATGTTGTCCGAATGGACGAAAACACTCCAGCTCTGAAAGTGTTCGATGCAGTACGCGCTGGAGGAAGCCGAGGAAGGGGAAGGCCTCCACTCCGTTGGAGGGACCAGGTGGAGAGCGACCTGGTTACACTTGGGATCTCCAACTGGCGCCGAACTGCAAAGGATTCGGCTATAACCGGCTAAACGGTTCAACGCCAATTACATACATACATATACTTGGTCGCACTGAACTCTTCTACCACCGTCCATGTCTTTTTTTTCTGCAACAAATTTTATTTTTATTAAAGTTTTTTATTCAATGAATACAATACAAAGATATTTACGATTTATCTTCGCGTGCCATTTTCAATTTCAAATTTGTGTATAATAATTTTTATTATTTTGACAGTAATTTGTCCTTTGAGTCGTTCACAATAGTAAAATGGTTCAAAAATGTGTAAAACAAAATTTGGCAGCACTCAGCAAGCGGTGATAGAATTTTTAATGAGGTATTCGCATAATCTCCTGCACGAATTCAACTAGATAACTTTGTTGTTGCTTTCACATGTAAAATTTTTGACAGGCGAGCAGAGAAGTGATCAATCGATGGCAGCTAATAATTAAAAGCTAAATGTTAGAGAAATTCCTTTGCTGCTACAGTTGCCTTGCTACGTCTGAAGGCCTCTTAAGTTTCAGTCGGTTTTCTCGTTCAGCAGTACCGATGAGTCTGGATGCTTCTTCATTTACTTGCTGTATAAGCCTCATTTCGTGACTCTTTGCAAGTTTGGTTATTTCGTTTACTATTGAATTCACACCAAGATCACGGTGAATGTCAGCAGATGTAATACCCCTGACTGACGGCGGCGTTAATTCGGAATAACTGCTTTAATCGGGGTTAATTCGAGAGTTATCTCAGTTAACTCCGTTTGCTAACTCCCATTTAATTCTCAACATTTTAGAGAGTTAGTGGGAGTTCGTGGCATTTTCGTTGGCAACATTGTTAAACATGGCCGCTTTTTATATATTGTGAATGAAAAATATGCAATGCTGACAGAATGCCAAATTCTATCAAAAGGCACTTCTAAAAAGGCCGGCGAACAAACTTTCTTTTTATCTATAGCAAATCCAACGAAATTAACGATTCGGTGTACCTGGTGAATTGTTGAATGATGATCACGAAAGCCGAACTGATGTGTTGGTATAAGGTGTTTTCGATCTATTATTGATTTGAGCCTCTTTATGAGAACATTATCGAAGACTTTCGATAGAGCTGGCAGCAGCGATATTGGCCTGTAAGATGTGACATCATATAGTGGTTTACCCGGCTTAGGTATCATAATAACTTCAGATACTTTCTAAAGCGATGGAACGTATATTAAGTATAATGCGCTGTTTACAATGTTTACAATTTTTGTATACAATTCTTTGCTAGATTGTGTAATATCTCTCCGGTTATTAAATCAAACCCAGGAGCTTTTTTGAGCCTTGCGTTCCTGATAAGACTTTTAATTTCTATACTAGTAACTGGAGAAATGCTGACGAATGGATCCAACCAACTATTTTCACAGTTTAGCTCATCTCCATCGTTAGGTGTAAATGTGTTTCTCAAATGATTTGCAAATACTGCAGCTTTTTGTGCATTCGTTTTGGCCCATTCAGTTTCGTTGGTGCGACATGTTTTATTTGTTTATTAATATTCCTTGCAGCTTTCCAGAGCGAATAACCGGTGGTTTTATCAACAGTGAGTTTGGACAAATACGTTTTGAAAGAGTAGTTTTTAAACTGTCTAATTTTTGTTCTTAGTTCCGCTGTACATATATTAAGCTCTGTTTTGAGAGCAGCCGACCTAGTTTGCTGCCATCTTCATCGAAGTTTGCGTTTTTATGGATACGAACTAAGGTGTATTTTAGGAATTTGTTTCCACTTAGATTCACGCGAATATTCGATGTACTGCTCCACGCAGCATTTTGAATTAGTTTTGTGAAAGATTCAACTTCACAATCTATGTCGGCATCTGTCGATGTGCGCTTTAGCTTAAAATCGACTTTATTCAGTATAGTCTTAAATTTATACCAATCAGTATGTTTATTAGATAAAGAACACGTGCCGGACGAAATTACTGGGTTTTCACATAAAGTTAGTAACACTGGTGATTGATCAGAGCTTAAATCTGAGCTATCTTCGTAAATTGATTTTCGATACTTTGTTGATGACAAAAAAGTCAAGTAGATCTGGTAATTTCCTACTATCTGCAGGCCAATAAGTGGGTCTCCCTGTCGAAATGACATTGCATCCAATAACTTGTATAGCTTTCAGTAGTTCTCGACCTTTGGTTGTAGTTAAACGTGATCCCCAATGAGTGTGTTTTGCATTAAAGTCACCACCCATGATGTACCTTCCGTCGTATTTTTTTAATAAACTCGTATAAGTATCAGTTTTGATATTATGCCTGAGCGGACTATATAGAGCAATTAAATATAATGATTGGCTGTGCATTTTTACTGAAATTGCTGTAGCTTGAATTTCTTCAGTCTTAGAGCTAAACTACATAGCTCGCGAATGCGAATGCGAACGTTTGACAGTTGAGTTGAATACACATGTTCTTATGAGATGAGCTACATAGCTTTCGCATGTTTTCGCAACCAAATCTCCGAAATTCGAACACGGACTCGAAGACGCACAAAAGTTGAAAATGTTCAACTTTCATGCGCTAACACAGCAACCTTCACATTCTTGAGGATAGCAACCAATATTATGTTACTTACTATCTTGCGTGTTTTAATTATTTAAGCCCGTTTTCTTCGCTAAAATATAAGTATTTTGTGAAATATAATATTTATTAGTTTATTAATAATATATTTATCAAATATTTAAAGTAATTTTTAAAGATAAGGTGTGATGAAGTTGTAATAAACTAGGTAGACAGTTTAAATTTTCCTTTCTTTGCTTAATTCAAGGTATTCTGTGAACACTGCTAATAAAAATCACTAAAAATTGAATATCCTTGTCCATGTTAATTAGTTTTCAAACTCGCAAATAAAAATTGAGTATGTGTATCACCTTGTACACAGCTGTCAACGCATTCAAAAGCGCATTTATGTAGTTGCTCGAAATAAACGCAGTCGAGCGCATTCTTTCGCTTTCCCATTCGCATTCGCGAGCTATGTCGTTTCAGCTTTACTCTGGGCTTCTTCGAAATATTTAATAATCAGGGTTGTTGTGGAATCTGATAGTTATCGGAATCAGAATTCAAACCGACAAAAAATTCTGGTTCGTGTCATGAATTCTGATATTATTGGTTTGATGTTCGAATCAGAATTGTTATTGGTTTTTGGTGTCATGGAAACCAATTTTATCGATTTTGTTATCGGAATCAAACCAAGAGCCTCATTGCTGACAGATTTGAAGTATTACGTTTTAATATATTTCGGTTTGCCGTTAAAGCGCCAAATACACGACACGAACATTTCCGCGAACATTCCGCAATCTTGTTCGCAATTTTGGCCATACACCATACGAACTTTTGGCCGAACATTAGTTCTCTTTCAGACAGCGATGAATACGGACAACAATTGTGCTGCAGCAATATTGCTCGCTGTGGCAATTAAGCGTAGAAAAAAGAGAGAAGATCGCAAAAAAAGAATTTGGTGCAAAGAATGGTTTAAAAAAGGAGCAGTTCTTGGACAAAGTGAGCTTATTAAAGAACTGGAATTCACGTCACAAAATGATTTTAAAAATTACGTTCGTATGAGCAAGGCAACATTTCACCAACTTTTACAAAAAATTTTGCCACTCATAACGAAACGGGATACAATAATGAGAGAAGCGATTCCCCTCATCACCGCCTTGCTTTAACTTTGCGCTTTCTAGCTAGTGGCAATAGCTTTGAAGACTTAAAATTTTGACAGCAATTGCGCCCCAAACGATTGGGAAAATAGTTAAGGTCCAGACCCAAATGGCTGGCTTTACTTGCTTTGCTGTGAGAACTGTCAACACTGAATATAACTATACTAGAGCATATGAAAAGAGACCAAATGAAAATTTGCTTCAAGCGCTTGAAGTTACGAATAGATCTATGCTCTATTTGCCAGCGCTTCTGGGGCTTTTGACATTTGATATTGTAAATGCTACATTGACACGCAAATATTTATCACATATGCGTTTGCCAGTACAAATAGTTAAAATGTAGAATATTTAAAATATTTGATATATGTATGTAGAAATTTACAAAGAGTTTATAATAATATAACATTTAACATGAAACTATTACCAAGTTTTGATTGACTTTTTGATTTACAAAAAATTAAGTGTGTGGCAAAAGTGATTGTGACATTATTTTGAAAGCGTTCAAAGCGCTCATTTGGTCATACAAGCATTCAAAGCACGCAAAGTCAACGAAAGCAAATAAAGCCAGCCAACATTGGGTCTGGACCTTTACAGAGACTTGAGATGCCATAATAAGTCAATTGAAAGATTTTATTAAGGTAATTATTTATTGATTAAATTATTTGTTTTTGACTAAAGAGTTAAGTTTGATGTGTACATATGTGTGTCTGAAAATTAGTGGTTTTTTGAAGTAAAAATAAAAATAAATTATTCGTCCTTTTCAAACGATGCAAAGAAATTTTGCAAGTTTTCTACCGAGCTCAAATTAATGGATGATGTATCTTCAACGATTCGTACGTTTTGTGTGACTTGAGGTGACATTCTACTACTGTTTATGGACGAGCCGCTACTTAAAGGAGTCTTATTGTAAACTCTTATTGTATAATTCTGCATGTGTTGGGGCACCGCGTAGTTAAGTTGCGTAGACGAGCGGATTGGGTATTGCGGAATGACATTTGGTGTTAATATTTGACTTGGGTTAAAAACATTTTGGATTTGAATCGCGTGTCCAAATTCCAATGCTCCCAAGCAACTTTGAAATCAAACATCTGATATGATTTTTCGCGCAATCGTTTTCTGGGAGGCCTCCATTTCACTATATTGCGAAGCCCACGATTGAGCCAAGGAGTCACCTTCTGTGGGTTCGCGGCTGTTGGCAAGTCTCTCGCATGCAATTTTAATAAGTTTATCTTCTTCAGAAACTTTTCTTTTGCTTGGTCGAACAGAGAATTCCTAAAACGAAAGATTTATAAGTTTTTCATTACTTTTCAGCTTCTGCAAACAGAAAAAGATTGGAAGGTAGAAGCGAAAAATTTTGATGCACGCTGGAACTTCCCAAATTGTATATGTAGGCGCAATTGATGGAAAGCACGTCAATATAACAAAGCCACTTGGATCTGGATCTTTTTATTATAATTATAAAAAAAATTTTCCATCATTTTAATGGCAATGCTAATTACGAATTTTTGATGGCGGATGTTGGCACAAATGGAAGAGCGTCTGATGCCGGCCTTTTTAACGAAACAAATTTTTTTTCATCTCTAAAAAATAAAACATTAAAAATTCTTGACCGTCAGCCGCTTCCAAACTGCGAAGAAAAACTACCATTTGTATTCGTAGCCGACGATGCTTTTCCCCTGTTAGAAAATATCATGAAGCCATTTAGCCACAACACACTCAAGAAAGAAGAAATAATTTTTAACTACAGGCTTTCTCGGGCGAGAAGAATTCTTGAAAACTGTTTTGGCATTTTAGCATCAAGATTTAGAATTCTCCTACAAACTATTAATTTATTACCAGAAAAAGTCACGAAAATTGTGTTAACCTGTTGCTACTTGCATAACTTTTTACGGAGGCAAAATGAGGAGCCGTATTTTGAAGGCGGATTCGATGTTGAAGAAACAGATCCTGGAGCGATAGAATACGCCGATTGCCATAAAGACCATGGACTTACAGCTCTTCAAGCTTCATGTGCAAAGAATGCATCCAAATTAGCAAAAACTACTCGAGAAAAATATTGTAATTATTTTAATACAGTGGGAGCAGTTCCGTGGCAGAACAATATATTAAATATAAGAAAGTGAATCATTTACGGAATAAAAACAAAATCAATGTTTGTGTTCACAAAAAAAAAAAAGAAACAATAAAATTTTGACTTTTTTTCTTACCTCAAATGTGTTTGTATTTTCATCCTGTATTGTGGTAACGCCTGCCAAAGGTTCTTCTTGATCTTTCAAAAAGCATAGCAAATCATAGCACCAAAGAGTAGGAACATATTCATCGTCAGCACCAGCACCAGACTTCAAACTATCTCTCTTTTTTTTTATTCACGCCGGTATTGCGCCCGCAAACTACTTCTTTTTTTATAACTCTATCCTTTGTGGCATCAGGATCCACTTCTTTTCATTTTTCGATTAAAGTCGCATAATCATTATTCTTTTTAATTCTATTACAATAATCTTTGCTTTTTACTTGCCACAATGATGGCAAAGATTTATACATTTCAATAAATTCACTCAGAAATTTTTTATTGTCCATTTTACTTTTCCGCGCACGTCTGTTCCGTTCAGAAATTACTACGATTATGAGCAATTTCGCCATACACGCACGAACGTGCGTTTGGCGAACATTTGCGCGAACTGGCAAACACCACCATACACGACAGAAAAGTTCGCAGAAACATGACATAACGGGAATGTTCGCGGAAATGTTCGTGTCGTGTATTTGGCGCTTAAGTGATTTGAAAAATGTAAGTATGTGTATGTACATATATTATATTTATGTACACTAACTTTTTTCAAGAAAAATAGGGGAAAACATAAAAACAAAACAGAAAATTCGATAATTATTGAATTCATGGAAAAAAATCCAGATCTTTTAAGAGGGTTCACAAAACGGGATAAAACATTGGTTAATGCATTATGGCAGGAATTAGCGGAGTCCCTCAATAGTGCGGGTCCCCACAAAAGGATGTTAATGGGTGGAAAAAGGTTAGTAACTTCGCATTGGTTGAATTTTAAAGTAAACAGTTTATTTAGGTAGACCATCACCGAGTGGAAAAGAGAAATAAAACGAAAATTAGCTTTTAATAAATCAGAGAGTCATGCAACTGGTTGTGGTCCCTTCACTAAACATCAGCTAACTCCTACAGAGGAAACAATTGTTAGATTGTGTGGCTTAACACAGTTGAGGGTATACAAGGGGTTTCACTCGGTACAACTAAAACCAATTGAGCATTTGTAGATGCAGATATACCATGCACTTCACAACCAGTAAATATATTAGATTTAAGTAGCCAAATAGATACGGACACCGATATGCGCTACACATCGCAGAAACGGCCAACTGAAAATGCCAATTTTTATAGGCCATCTAAGAGGCAAAAAATAGAAACCACATCAGACCGTCTTAAATTTTTAAATGATGACACAAACGAATTCAAAAGAAAATGCCAATAGCTTAACACGAATTTATAGGGCAATTGAAAAAGATAATGAATAATTTTATAAAGGCCTAGAAGGAATTAAAGAAGAGTTTATAAATATAGGTACTCGAATACAAAAAGCCTTAGTCGCGAAAAATTAAATTAAAAGAGAGGAGCTGGATCTAGAAATACTTAAATTTGAGCATAAACGGCAAATGTATAATAAATGATCAATATTATTCAATTATATAACACTAAATTGCCTTGTTTGAAATTAATTTATCTTGTTTTGTCATGAATAATGTTATATTTATTTTTAAGTTCTTATTTAATAAAAATGTAAATAATTAGAATTAGAATTACAAAGTATTTGATATTTCTTCTCTTATTCTGCGGCCTTCATTTGGCATTATTCCAATATCCGTTGAAAAACCATTGTCCTCAGTAATTTCATTTACACTGAATATATTTTCCTCTTGAGTATTTTCAATATTATATCTTCTACAGATGTTATGTAAAGCGCAACAGGCGTTCACAATTTTGACTACTTTTTCAGGACGATAATGTAATGTACGCAACAAAATCGGCTTTTCAAAACTCCAATAGTTCGTTCTACAATATTACGCGCAGATGCATGAGCCATATTAGATGTATGCTCTTTGGAGTTAAACTGCGGATCTCTATATGGTGTTAGTAAAAATGCTTCTATTCCATATCCGCAATCCCCCAGTAATCTTGATGAACGATCACTTCTCTCATATTGCCTTTGAAAATATTGTTTTGCATCGCTAATATTCCAAATAAAAGCATCGTGACCGTATGCCGTGCATCCACTGCTATTATTTTCATATCGTTGTCACAAATCTATACCGTATATATTACTTTAAAGAAAAAGTGAATATAATAATGTGTTTAAAAATACTTACTATCATCGCGTTTATACTAAAGTATCCTTTTCGGTTAAAGTATAAATGTTCATCAATAGGTGGCTTTATTATTTTTATATGTGTGCAAAATTTACAAAAACTCCAAAATTTTTATTTTTGTCAACTTTATCTCATGAATAAATTGTGACACAGCTGATTCGAATATTGGTTTTGTTTATGTTCGAAAAGATGAAAATCCAATCTGATTCTGTGACACCATTGAAAATCAGAATTGGTTTGCCATTCTGACATTCAGCAAATCTGTCTTGGATTCCACAACACCCCTGAATACTTTTGATTAAAACCGCGCTTCCCCCTCGTGCTGAGTTTGCTGGATGCGGAGTGAGGTATAAGTCATAATTTTTGAATATTAAAAATGAATGGTTCGTAAAATGTGTTTCGGACAACAAACATACATCAATATTTCTGTCGTTTAGAATAACTTCCAATTCATTTTTATTTTTGGAAAGACCATTATTTTCAAAGAGTTACTGTTCATCAATAAATTTTACATGGTATTCAAGATCGCTGAGCCGCTCATTTGTGGACTTAAATAATTTTTCTTGTTCTTTAGTTTATCCAGAATTTGGGATAACGGACTACTTTTTATACTCTCGCAACCTGTTGCACAGAGTATCATAGTTTTGTTCACATGACGGTTGTTTGTGTCACCAAGAAATAAAAGAGTTAGATATGGGGTTATATATAAATAAATGATCAGGATGACGAGTGGAGTTGAAATCCGGATGTCTGTCCGTCCGTCCGTCCGTGCAAGCTGTAACTTGAGTAAAAATTGAGATATCTTAATGAAACTTGGAACACATGTTCCTTGGGACCGTGAGAGGGTTGCTTTCGAAAATGGTCCACTGCCACGCCCACAAAATGGCGAAAACCAAAAACACATAAAGTGTCATAACTAAGCCATAAATAAAGTTATAATAGTAAAATTTGGAATAAGGGATCGCACCAGGAAGGGGCATATCTGGATGTAATAATTTTGGGGAAGTGGGCGTGGTCCCGCCCCCAAATCGGTTATTTATATATATCTCGCAAACCAATGAAGCTATATAAACCAAACTTTCTGCAGTCGTTTTTTTAGCCACTTCTTAATACAGTCCAAAAATGAAAGAAATCGGATAATAACCACGCCCACCTCCCATACAAAGGTTAGGTTGAAAATTACTAAAAGTGGGTTAACTCACTAACGAAAAACGCCAGAAACACTAAATTTCACATAAAGAATGGCAGATGGAAGCTGCACTCAGATTTTTTTACAAAATGGAAAATGGGCGTGGCGTCGCCCACTTATGGGTCAAAAACCATATTTCAGGAACTACTCGACCGATTTCAATGAAACTTGGTTTGTAATAGTTTCCTTACCTCCCAATAATATGTTGTGAAAATTGGCCAAATCGTTTCACAACCACGCCTACTTCCTATATACCAGAACTTAGAAGATGATCTGGATCGTTTACTTTACAATATATAATGTAAGCACTAGTGAAGATATCGGTGCAAAACTTTGCACAAATACTGTATTTATAGTGTGGCAGCCCATTTCTAAAAATCGCCGAAATCGGACCATAGGTTTTCAAGGCCCCATATATCGAACATGAGGACCTCGGTGCTTCTAACCTAATATTAGGGTTTCCAACTTTCAATGGACTTTATACAATATATATGACGAATATGTAGGTCAAATTGCGTATTATATAATATTAATTAAGTTAAATAAATAAATTGCGAGAGTATAAAATGTTCGGTTACAGCCGAACTTAGCCCTTCCTTACTTGTTTGAACTGTATTTGTCTGACCTTGCTTAGCCATTTGCGCAAATGTAAGTTTAGAAGTTGATGGGAGGGGTCTTACTTCCTTCCTTCCTTTGTCTTTGGGGTTTTTCGCCTGAGCATTGCCATTCTCCTCGACTGTATTACCATTATTTTTGTCTCTAATTTTTTGCAGTTCTTTTGCAACGACACAACCACGGTAGCTTGGAGGATGAGAATTGCCGTAGTTGCAACATTTGGCAGGTTCTTTTTCGAATTTGGTGCATTCAGTTATAAGATGTTTGCCTCCACATTTCACACACTTCAATGGCTTACCGCAGAAGTTTTTTGTATGCCAAAAAGCTTGACAGTTTTTGCACTGAGGGAATAATTTAGAGGCTTTGATAGGCTCAACCTTGATAACGGTATTAAGAATGCTTTTGATCTGATAAACTTTCTTAATGTCTTCTGTAGCGGCCTTTACACGGTCACACATGCTCGCGAACATGGCATGATGCAAAAGTTTGACGTTTTCGTTCGCACGGTCATGCATGTGTGTGAACTTCACTTTCATTCAGATTTCAACGAGTTAATATGGCACGCGCATTAGTGGCAGCTCTTCTTATTGAAGAAATTTTGGAAATGGAGGAAGAGGAAGAAATTGCAAAAAGTGGCAAGAAAAAACGAATTTGGGTGCAAGATTGGCGTAAGAAAAGACCAACACTCTCGCATACAAATTTGTTAAAAGAACTAGAAATATCTTGCCCAAAGCATTACAAAAACTTTCTAAGGATGGATGTTGCAGTTTACAACGACCTCTTGGCGCTGATAACGCCATAAATTAAACTCTTTCCAAAATTGCTCGTTCATGCGCGACACCATCACTGCACACTGTTTTTTTTCGACTTAAAAAAAAAACTATGTGCATCATGCAGCCCTTCACACGATCACACTTGTGTGACACACCAGCAGAAAAATTAAACAATTTTGAAAACTTTGAACATGTGTGACATGCATGTTTTTTCCCCCTTTACACGATACAACTTGGTGTGATGTCACACATGTTGTCACACATATGTGACCGTGTAAAGGCCGCTTGTAGCATCGAATACTACTAAAAACATATCTAGCGGTTCTTTAGTCTTCCACTTAAGTTTGTTAATTGCATTTAACACATTAAAGCCTTGATCTTTAAGGTCGTTCAAGATGGATTGAGTATCACATGAGTGGTGTAAATTATTTATCATTACCTTTATTGGCCTGTTATGTTTGCTCTCGTAGCTAAACCAAGGTATATTTTCGTTTGGCAAGAATTTTGTTGTTGTTCAGTAGGATTAAATGTATTTAGTTTGTAGGCACCGTTACTCAAAAGCTTTATTAAACATTTGTTTTTTGTTAGAGCGGTAATATTCGGATGTAATTTATTAAAATCTTTAACATCGTTTATTATAATTGGTGGTGGTCGATGAATTTTGGTATCATTAATGGCCGCATTTTCATTTTCCAAAGGACTATTAATTGTTGGGGAACTATCAGTATTACATTTTTTTGAAAAGCGCTTCTTTTTGAGTATCCACTCAAGTGCTGAACACGAAGACGACGACACGACACGACGTAGCGACGGCTGATCACAAATGTCGCTTTGAAGCCAGCGCCGTGAACATTTTGAAGACGGCAGCGACATATCAAACAGCATTTTCATTGTTGCCGTACTAAAATATTTCACTTCAATTAAATTTATATATTTAGTTAAAAGTGAAATTATTTGTGAATAAAATGTAGAAATTGTCGATTTATTTGTTATCAAAGCTATTTTACGTTTCTGCTGGCAAAAAAACGTCAAATTTGTTATAACTTTTAATAATTTTACATTTCACATATCCCTCTGTGACTGATGTGGTAGTCTAGCAGACACCAACAGACACAAAAGAGTATTTTGTACCGTTATTTTCCATACATCTACTCTCTCGTTCTCTGTATCTTCTTATTGTGTACTCATGCCTATGTTAATTTGTTCAGATCAATTGATGTAAGCACACGTGTCATTTTGAGCGAAAAAGTGTCTGCGAGTCAACCACATCAATATAAGTTAGAACTACATCTCGTATATCACGTCAGCCACAGAGGGATATTAGTGGCAACTCTACAGCTGCCCTTTGTCGTCGCCAAAATTAGAAACACTGTTAATTTAGCAACAACGAAAACTACAAGCCTGTTGTCGCGTAGTCATGCTGTTGTCAAAAAATCTGTGCCCATAAGAACGCGTATATTTTAATATTTGACAGATGTTGCTCGTCGCTTGTCGTCTTCTATGTGTTCAGCACATCAGTTTCTTTAGCTAGTTCATCTTCATCCGTATTGAATACTTCATCAAAACTTACATTTGATGGTTTTGGTGCTGTACTAGCAGGCTTGCTTATACTGGCTTTCAGTTTTTCGTTTTCTTTTCTTTTTAGAGTGCTATATTATCTTTGTGTAATTGATTACACATCGCTTCTAAGGTTTTAAGCCTTTCATTTACAAGAGAGTTAGCCTTTTGTAACTCTTTAATTGTATTTACTCTGAACGTGCTTAGTCTATTTCTCGGCGTCACCTCATGTTGAGGTTCAGCCATTTTTTGTTTTTAACGATTTCCCTACTGGGTGTTAGCAACCTGTCGTTTGGCCGGTAATGCAGTTGGGAATAAAACGTTTTATTCTGTATTTATTAAACCTGTAAGGCAGCTTTGATCACAGCTGGTAATTGTAAGAAGGGAACAGCTGATTGTACATATAATCATTTGCTTACGCATGTGTTTAGTACGGTTGTCCACATCCACAATAACGCTTTGTGTTGTTTTTTTTCTCCCTTCTCCTTTCTCTTTCTACAAATTGTTTTTATACACTTTCGGGTCACTAACAAAACGTTTAAGCAATTTTGTTTCCTTTTTTTTACAAGATTCCGCAATCCACAAAAGTGAAGACACTTTCAATCAACGCCAGGACTCTGTGTCTTTATTTCATGCACAAAAAATTCGGTTACGCATTCAGCTTAACAATGTTATTTAGACTTTTCCACGGCACCGAACATTGCACTTGCGTTCACTTCAACTGTTCACCTGTGAAATAAATGATGTAGAATTGGTATAAGAAGAAACTTGCCCTCATGTGGAATAGACAAATATTTGTAAACTATGTCGTCTTTTTATACACTCGCAACGATGCAAAGTTGCTAGCAACAAAGTTGCTAAGAGAGTATTATAGTTTGTTCACATAACGGTTGTTTGTAACACCTAAATCTAAACGAGTTAAATATAGGGTTATATATACCAAAGTGATCAGGGCGACGAGACGAGTCAAAATACGAATGTCTGTCTGTCCGTCCGTCCGTCTGTGCAAGCTGTAACTTGAGTAAAAATTAAGATATCTTGATGAAACTTGGCACACTTATTTCTTGTCACCATAGGATGGTTGCTTTCGATGGCAAAATGAGACTACTGGCACGCCCACAAAATGGCGAAAACCGAAAACACATAAAATGCCATAACTACGCCATAAATAAAGCTATGGAAAATTTGGAACAAAGGATCGCACTATGAAGGGCCATATTTGGATGTAATTTTTTTTGGAGAAGTGGGCGTGGCCCCGTCCTCAAATAGGTTTTTTGTATATATCTCGCAAACAAATAAGGTTATATAAACCAAACTTTCCGCAGTCGTTTCATTTAGCCATTTCTTAATACAGTCCAAAAATGAAAGAAACCTCCCATACAAAGGTTAGGTTGAAAATTCCTAAAAGTGGGTTAACTCACTAACGAAAAACGCCAGAAACACTAAATTTCACATAAGAAATGGCAGATGGAAGCTGCACTCAGATTTCTTTACAAAATGGAAAATGGTCGTGGCATCGGCCACTTATGGGTCAAAAACCATATCTCAGAAATCGCAGAAATCGGACCATAGATTTTCAAGGCCCCATATATCGAACATGAGGACGTCGGTGCTTCTAACCTATTATTAGGGTTTCCAACTTTCAATGGACTTTATGCAATATATATGACGAATATGTGGGTCAAATTGTGCATTATATAATACTAGCAGACCCGGCCACACGTTTTTGTGGCTAAGGTATACATTAAATTAAGTTGGTCCAATCTTGGCTTCGGCGACGATATTGATTACTCGAGGTTGATTTATGTTACGCAGCATGATTACAACTCACACTACTTTTAATTGCAAAGTACAGGCAATTTTAAATAGTTTGGGATAATTGACTACGTCATCCTGGTTAGTAGCTGTGTCAACTCTCTTGGACCGAAATTCTAAATTGGCGCATTAAGATCATCGATATTTTTTTACCACCAATATAGGTCATTCAATCAGTCATTTATGGTTATCATATCAGGAAAACTTCTCTCTCGAGTCAATGAAGTGACAGAAATCTGTTGGAAATGTTATTAATCCATCGAGGTGTCAACTGCCAACTATTTCTACAATCGCAATTTGGTATTGTTGCAAAAACACTCATATGTTAGTTGTTAATTGGCGATTCTTTATGTGTCGCCACAAATTAAATGATTTTAGGCATGCGATTAGCCCGTCAGTAACAGTTGATCCAGGAATAATTGGAAGAGTCTGGCGTAAATCACCTACTAACAGTATCCTGGCTCCACCAAAAACGTTCATCGACAATCAAGATCTTTTAAAGTCCTGTGCAGTACCTCCAACGACTTCTTGAATATTTGGAAAATTTTCGTTACAGCGCTATTTTTGACGATTTTGCTGACTGGTGTTTCGTTCATTTGCAATTTAGGAGTAATTTCAAGGCCGAATGTGCCGTATGTTTGCCTACTAACATGTGCCAAGTCGCCCCTATTCCCGTTAACCGTTCCCGTTGGTTCTGGAATTACATCAGCCCACATATACTATACATGATGATTTTCTATTGGACTTTATGTCGAATATATACGTAAAATTGTGTGTTATCTTAATAAAATTACATCAAAAAATTGTGAGAGTATAAAATGTTCGGTTGGACCCGAACTTAGCCTTTACTTACTTGTTACAAATTGTTTTGGGCTATCGACACAACCTTATACAATTGAACAATAACAAAAATATTTTAACAAAGCAACAATGACAACCTTCAAATTATAATTTTTTGTTTTCTCTTTTATATTTTTCTTGTCAATTCGAATAAAATTCTCTTATTATTATCTTCCTCGAAATTTTTTCATATTTACTCACTTTCTAATCTTTTTCTGGCCTTCCACGAATATTTCAAGACTAAAATTAGCCAGATCGGTTTGGCCGTTGTCGTTTTTTTGCGGCACAAACGAACAGCAATTCATTTTTATATCATATTATTATCAAGCGACAATTATTTTTAATTCCGCACAGGACCATTCAAAAATTTAAAAATTTTTAACTCGTGATATCTTTTGAATGGTAAGTCAGAATCTAATAATTCAAAAAGTTATATAAAGGTTTTGAAGCGATCTTAAATAATAAATCATTTATTTCGATAAGGATTAATATTAAGGTATAAATAAACTTTGTTATATCTTCAATCGTTTTCGCAGCATTCGCGATTAAAGAAAGTTTTTTGGTGTTTTTTTTACATTATCGGAGTTTTGGTAAGGAACCCTATTTTTTTTTAAACTAAATATAGCCTATGTCACTCAGGGATAGTATAGCTTTCCAACGGTGAAAGAATTTTTCAAATCGGTTCAGTAGTTTCGGATCCTATTCGGCACAAACAAACAAAAAAACAAACATTTCCTCTTTATAATATTAGTATAGATCAGTGTCGACCAAACTACCACACGCACAAAATTATACAAATGTTAGTTAAGAAGAACAAGAAGCGAAGCAAGCAGCGAAACAAAAAGTAAACAAAGCAGCTACACCGAAAAAAGTTTTCATAATTAAAAAATATGTTTATTTTAGTTTATTCAATTATTTTATTAATGTCAATTTCATATTCATAATTTTTGTAGCTTGTAGATATCGTTTATTGTGTTCTTATATAAAGTTGAATCCAGACATACGATTTCTAAGTCTATATATTGAACATCTAAAAATATATGAACTTATTTGTTCTGTTCGACCGACTAGCGTGGGGCGGGACAAAGGGACAGATTCTAATATCCGATAGGCATCATAACCTTTGTTTCCAAAACAACTAAAAAATTCAAGATTATTTTCATTTTCATACATAAAAAATTGATAAATTTTTTTGCTCAGTGCTTGTTCAAAATTCAGACAGCAACTGATTTGTTTTCGCTTGTTCTGCTGCGAAGCTTCGGGCATGTTGGTGTGAAAAAACGAACGCTCAACTGTAGGTGTGAAAAAACGAAGACTAAAAATAGTAGGAGCTGGTCGACACTGGTATAGATTAATAAATATGTAAATTGCGAGAGTATAAAATGTTCGGTTACACCCGAACTTAGCCCTTCCTTACTTGTTTAATTTTAAACACATTTTTATCTAATCTCTTCGCTAATTACCTAAACCAGATGACGATTCTAAAAGCTCTTCAAAGTAGTTTTCAACATCTAAAAAACAATGTGCAGGACCATAACACAACCAGATTTGTCTGTCTTACCTATTACTTTTATAGGTCCTAGCTTTTCACTAAAACAATAATATTCTTTTTCTTTTTTATTATCTGTATTAAATATATTAATTTTTAAAGTTTTGTATGGTTCAATGTTTTTATTAGTTCCTTAATCAAGTCTTAAACGCAATTGCTGAAGGATTTTATTAGGTTTATGTATAAGTTTTTTCAAATATTGCATATGGCTTTCAAACTTATAGGCTGAAAACTGATCTAGAGGACCGAATTGCTTAGTGCAGTCAGTTAAATGCAGTAAACCATGCACGATATAACTAACTAAATGGTTCCGTATATATTCCCAAACAAATCAACGAATTCTTGTAAGATTTGTTAGGCAACGTTAGCTTCAGTTTTACATGATTTTTCACATGATAACAGCCTTATTCCTGCATGCAATAATAAAAACTGGTAGTAATGGTCACTGCTAATACAATCTTTTAGGACAAATACGCCGATATACTATAAAAACTGCCTAAATTCTGTCGCTTTCCAATTGGTGATTTCATCTAAACTTCTATAAATCCCGCCAAACTCAGAAGGAACTAAATTAGAGAGAAAAGTTATTATACTCTCGCAATATGTTGCACAGAGTATTATAGTTTTGTTCACATAACGGTTGTTTGTGTCACCCAGAAATAAAAGAGTTAGATATGGGGTTAAATATATATAAATTATCAGTATGACGAGTGGATTTGAAATCCGGATGTCTGTCCGTCTGTCCGTCTGTCCGTGCAAGCGATAACTTGAGTAAAAATTAAGATATCTTAATGAAACTTGGAACACATATTCCTTGGCACCCTTCGAAAATGGGCAAAATCGGTCTACTGCCACGCCCACAAGATGGCGGAAACCGAAAACCTATACAGTGTCATAACTAAGCCATAAATAAAGATATGAAAACAAAATTTGGAACATAAGATCGCATTAGGAAGGGGCACATTTAGATGTAATTGTTTTTGAAAAGTGGGCGTGACCCCGCCCCAAATAGGTTTTATGTATATATCTTGAAAACCAAAAAAACTATATAAACCAAACTTTCTGCAGTCGTTTCTTTTAGCCGTTTCCTTATACAGTCCAAAAATTAAAGAAATCTGATAATAACCACGCCCACCTCCCATACAAAGGTTTGGTTGAAAACTAATAGAAGTGACTTAATTCAATAACGAAAAACGTCAGAAACACTAAATTTCACATAAGAAATCGCAGATGGAAGCTGAACTCAGATGTTTTTACAAAATGGAAAATGGACGTGGCATCGCCCACTTATTGGTCAAAAACCTTATCTCAAGAACTACTCTATCGATTTCAATGAAATTCGGTATATAACACTTTCTTGACACCCTGATGACACGGGTGGAATATGGGCTAAATCGGTTCACAACCACGCCTACTTCCTATATAACTCAATTTTGAATTCTTCGGATTCGTTCACTTTATAATATATAAATTAAGAACCAATGAAGATATCGGAATAAAACTTTACACAAATACTGTATTTGAGCTGTTACATCACTTGTGGAAAAATTGTCAAAATCGGACCATGACTTTTCAAGGCCCCTGATATCGAACATGAAGAACTCGGTGCCTAAAATAATTTTTCACCAAAAATATAAGTAAATCTTTTAAAGTAATTCATTCCCTCTGAGTTTTTTTCTTATCACATTTTGTCTATGTACCAAAAGTGGTTAAAATCGGGTCCTAACTTCCCCCAGATCCCATATACCTAATTATAGATAATATAAAATTAAGTGGGCGTATAGTCTTCGATATATTATATCTTGGTGGTGAAAACGGTTCAGGAATTACCTCAGTCCCCATATACTATTTATGATGATTTTCATTATTCTATTGAACTTTAATCAGAATATATGGGTCGAATTGTGTTATCTTTATAAAATTACATCAATAAATTGCGAGAGTATAAAATGTTCGCTTGCAATCGAACTTAGCATTTCCTTACTTGTTTTTTCGTTAATTTTGGTTACATACTTAACTGCTGAGCACAAAGACGACGACAAGCGACGAACGACATCTGTCAAATATTAAAATACACGCGTTCTTATGGGCACAGATTTGACAACAGCACGACTACGCGACAAAAGGCTTGTACTTGCCGCTAAATGAAAAATGTTTCTAATTTTGGCGACGACATTGGGCAGCTGTAGAGTTGCCACAAATATGTGAAATGTAAAATTATTAAAAGTTATAACAAATATGACGTTATTTTGCCAGCAGAAACGTAAAATAGCTTTGATATATCATTTATAATAACAATCGATTATTTAAAACAAATAAATCGACCATTTTTTACATTTCTTGCACCATTAATTTCACATTCAACTAAATATGTAAATTTTATTGAAGTGAAAGATTTTAATACGGCAACCTTGAAATTCCTGTCGCTGCCGTCTTCAAAATGTTCAAGACGCTGGCTTCAAAGCGACATTTGTGATCAGCCGTCGCTACTTCGTGTCGTGTCGTCGACTTTGTGTTGAAGAAATGGAGTTGGTATTCTACTGGCCTCAAAAATATACGAAGTTCCACATATCGCAGGATATGGCAGGGTATGGTAGAAGCAACGAATCAACAGAGGAGCTGCTTGCAACAAAACTTTGTCAGAAAACCATTTTTTTGCAGAAATAGAAATAAAGAGTGACATTCTAAGGTACTCTTTGAAGATAGAGTCGCACTTTTCAGGCCTGGCGAGACTGGATTTGCGGTCTCTTGCATTCCAAATTGACTTCAAAAACCAATATTCCTAATAAATTCAAAGTTTAGGCAAAATGTGCGGGTGAAGACGGATTTTGTGAACGACATCGGGAAATATTGAGCATGAGTTCACCAACCGGCACTTATTTCGACTGTGCAAAAGGATTCACACATCAAAATGTGTCTTCGTTTTTCAACTTGCTGACAACTCGGAACGATGACGAAACAGGGCTGTCAGTAGTGCAGTCCCGGCAATCAAAGATTATTGCACAAAAAGGAAAAAGACAAATAGGCGCCATGACTTCCGCAGAACGCGCATTGATTATAACGGTTATGACATATAAGATTGCTGTCGGATCTTTTATGCCATATTTGATTTTCCGAAGAAAGAATTGCAATTCACTCCTTATGAAGGAGGAGCGAAATCGTTGTGCCATCTATCTGGATGGGTACAAATTCCAATTTTCACCAGTTGGTTTACAAAATTTCCTAGATTTCACAAAACCATCTAAAGAAGATCCGGTTCTTTTAAACTATAGTCACACGCGAAAAAATTTTAAATCGTTGATATTGTGTTCGTAATATGGTATACCATATTAAACGAACCACATTACCCGCATAATTTTCAAAGTACTACTTTTTGACTTTTTGTAAATTTTTCTTAAACCCGAGTGGGGTTGCACTCCGGGAGTGCAGGCAGAAGTGAAAACTTGAACTTATGGCGCGTTTGGCACTTTTTTGGGTGAGCAGTTTTAGGTGCACTCGCGACATGAGAAATTGTACATAAAAAATCAAGTTTATCAAAGCAATGTGAGCACTTTTTGAATGGACATGAAGTATAATAATATAGAAACTATATTCGAAGGAAGTGGTTTTATTTAAATGAATAAATATTAGTAAATAGTAAATACAAAATGTATCAATTCGAATCCATAATTTCAACAACTCTTACATCATCATTATCAGCATTTTCATCATTATTATCAGGATTTTCATCAAATCCTAAAACTGAATCAATAGGTCAATGGTAACTAAAGTATGAAATGAACAATTTTGATTTAAATCTATTTATATATCTTGTGAATACTGCATCAATAGTAGTTTTGTATTTTGTTGTGCTAAGATTGCGATCATTGGACAACGTTAAATCAAATTCTTTATATAAAAATTCAATTAACGATTGATTTTTGACATCTGCAAAGTTTATGTTGAAATCTCCACTCAAAATCATAGGATAATGATCAAATCTTCTATTAATTTTCATCATAAATAGTGCGCAAGCAGCTTTGGAATAAATGAATAAAATTGAATACAAGAATTCTCGTATTGCTTGTAAAGACTGTTTTGATGAAATATAAACGGCAGCAATTATTATTGTTTGTCCATTAGAATGGCATTGAGAAATACATATGTATATCACCAATATTCGAAACATTAGTGCTAAACATACTGGTATATCTCGCATGCACTTCCATATGATCTGTAGAAAATGTGGCCATAGTATCATCGGACCGATGATAAATAGCCACCCCACCTGCTGGACGATTGTCTTTTGAAACTTGCTATAAAGTTGAAATTTGGAATTTTAATGGTTTCTTCGTTACTCACATGAGTTTCTGATAATATTAACACACTCATTTTCCCAACAAGAGCATCAACTGATAGGTCATGTACACGTCGTCGTAAGCTTTGACAATTTAATGAAAAAATAGATAACCCTTTTTTGTAGAAATTAAATCAATAAATGTCAAATGAAATATTTAAATAAGTAAATTTTCCATTTAATATTCATTTATAAAATTAACATAAAAAACTCTCAATATTGTCTGTCGCGAGGGCACGAACGAATTCCCATGCAAAGACTGCGTATAGTATAAATATGTACTTATATTATAAGAATACACGCGGTGTATATCAGAGAACTGCAATTATTCCATTTTTTGAGTCATTGATTGAGTAACATCGTGCTCAGATACGAAGTCACAATTCCACTCGTTCTGATCAGTGTACCGACCTCATTCAAGTTTATTTTCATCGTGACCAATGAATAAGTGAGTAAAATCCAATTGTTACTATACACTCGGTTGAGTCATAAATTGACGGCACATATAAGTTTAGAAATACTATACAAAAAAAATTTTGTATGTATGTTATTGGCGTTCAACCGTTTAGCCGGTTATAGCCGAATCGATGAGAGCGCGCCACTCCTCTCTTTCCTTCGCAGTTCGGTGCCAGTTGGAGATCCAAAGTGTAACCAGGTCGCTCTCCACCTGGTCCCTCCAACGGAGTGGAGGCCTTCCCCTTCCTCGGCTTCCTCCAGCGGGTACTGCATCGAACACTTTCAGAGCTGGAGTGTTTTCGTCCATTCGAACAACATGACCTAGCCAGCGTAGCCGCTGTCTTTTTATTCGCTGAACTATGTCTATGTCGTCGAATAACACATACAGCTCATCGTTCCATCGTCTGCGGTATTCGCCGTTGCCAATGTTCTGAGGACCATAAATCTTCCGCAAAACCTTTCTCTCGAAAACTCCTAGTGCCGTCTTATCGGATGTTGACATCGTCCACGCTTCTGCACCGTAAAGTAGGACGGGAATGATGAGAGACTTGTAGAGTTTGATTTTTGTTCGCCGAGAGAGGACTTCACTTTTCAATTGCCTACTTAGTCCATAGTAGCACCTGTTGGCAAGAGTGATTCTGCGTTGGATTTCAAGGCTGACATTATTATCGGTGTTAATGCTGGTTCCTAGGTATACGAAATTATCTACAACTTCAAAGTTATGAGTCAACAGTGACGTGGGAGCCAAGACGCGAGTGCGCCGACTGTTTGCTTGATGACACGAGATATTTCGTCTTGTCCTCATTCACCCCCAGACCCATTCGCTTCGCCTCCTTATCCATGCGGGCAAAAGCAGAACAAACGGCGCGGTTGTTGCTTCCGATGATATCAATCTCATCGGCGTACGCCAGCAGCTGTACACTCTTGTAGAAGATTGTACCTTCTCTATTTAGCTCTGCAGCTCGTATTATTTTTTCCTACATCAAGTTAAAGAAGTCGCACAATAGTGAGTCACCTTGTCTGAAACCTCGTTTGGTATCGAACGGTTCGGAGAGGTCCTGCCCAATCATGACGGAGCTTTTGGTGTTGCTCAACGTCAACTTACGCAGCCGTATTAGTTTTACGGGGATACCAAATTCAGACATCGCGGCATAAAGGTAGCTCCTTTTTGTGCTGTCGAAAGCAGCTTTGAAATCGACAAAAAGGTGGTGGTGTATGTCGATCCTCTTTTCACGAGTCTTCTCCAAGATTTGCCGCATGGTTAATATCTGATCCATGGTGGACTTTCCAGGTCTAAAGCCACACTGATAAAGTCCAATCAGTTTGTTGACGGTGGGCTTAAGTCTTTCACACAGTACGTTCGATAGAACCTTATACGCGATGTTGAGGAGGCTTATCCCACGGTAATTGGCACAGTTTGTGGGATCTCCCTTTTTATGGATTGGGCAGAGCACACTGAGATTCCAATCGTCAGGCATGCTTTCTTCCCACCATATTTTGCAAAGAAGCTGATGCATGCACCTTATCAGTTCTTCGCCGCCGTATTTGAATAGCTCAGCCGGTAATCTATCGGCCCCTGCCGCTTTGTTGTTCTTCAGGCGGGTGATTGCTATTCGAATTTCATCATGGTCGGGTAATGGAACATCTATTCCATCGTCATCGGTTGGGGAATCGGGTTCGCCAACTCCTGGTGTTGTACTTTCACTGCCATTCAGCAGGTCGGAGAAGTGTTCCCTCCATAATCCCAGTATGCCCTGGACATCGGTTACCAGATTACCACCTTGGTCTCTACATGAGGATGCTCCGTTCTTGAAACCTTCGTTAAGTCGCTTCATTTTTTCATAAAATTTTCGAGCATTCCCTCTGTCTGCCAGCTTCTCAAGCTCTTCATACTCACTCATTTCGTACTCTTTCTTTTTTTGTCTGCAGATGCGTCTCGCTTCCCTCTTCAGCTCTCGGTAGCTATCCCATCCCGCACGTGTTGTGGTCGTTTGCAACGTAGCGAAGTAGGCAGTCTGTTTTCTCTCCGCTCCGAGACGGCATTCCTCATCGTACCAGCTGTTTTTTTGACTTTTCCGAAAGCCAATGGTTTCGGTTGCAGCGGTACGCAGTGAGTTTGAAATGCCGTCCCACAGTTCCCTTATATCGAGATGCTGATGAGTGCTCTCAGAGAGCAGGAGTGCAAGTCGAGTAGAGTATTTCGTGGCTGTCTGTTGCGATTGCAGCTTTTCGACGTCGAACCTTCCTTGTGTTTGTTGACGGGCGTTTTTTGCTGCACAGAGGCGAGTACGTATCTTTGCTGCTACTAGATAATGGTCCGAGTCTATATTTGGTCCTCGGAGCGTACGCATGTCTAAAACACTGCATATATGTCTTCCGTCTATCACAACGTGATCGATTTGGTTACGCGTGTTTCGATCAAGAGACACCCAAGTAGCTTGATGTATTTTCTTATTCTGGAATCTGGTACTACAGACGACCATATTTCGGGCCCCAGCGAAGTCGATCAGCCTCAGGCCGTTTGGCGATGTTTCGTCATGGAGGCTGAATTTTCCGACTGTTGTGCCAAAGACACCTTCTTTACCCACTCTGGCGTTAAAATCGCCAAGCACGATTTTGACATCGTGGCGGGGGCAGCGCTCATAGGTGCGTTCCAATCGCTCATAGAAAGCATCTTTGATCACATCGTCTTTCTCTTCCGTTGGGGCGTGGGTGCAAATAAGCGATATGTTGAAGAACCTCGCTTTTATGCAGATTGTGGCTAGACGTTCATCCACCGGGGTGAATGCCAGGACTCGACGACGGAGTCTCTCTCCCACATCAAATCCAACACCAAATTTGTGCTCCTTTATATGGCCGCTCTAGTAGATGTCACAAGGACCCACCTTCTTCCGTCCTTGTCCCGTCCATCGCACTTCTTGGATGGCGGTGATGTCAGCCTTTAGTCGTATGAAGACATCAACCAGCTGGGCAGAGGCACCTTCCTAATTAAGGGTCCGTACATTCCAGGTGCATGCCCTTATATCATTATCCTTAAAACGTTTGCAGGGATCGTCATCAAAAGGGGGGTGTCTCATACGAGGCTTTATTTTTCGATTTTTCATTGGTACTCCGTTTTTATGTGGTGGGTCCCAAGCCCTACGCACAACCGCAGAAGCGGGTTCGCCTTCTCACTTTAGCTCGCTTCAAACGGATGTTTGTTAGCTACCCAGAGGATACTTGGTCTAAAACCGGAAGTCGTGAGCTGCTTGAATCATGTGGAGAAGAATCGTTTCTGGACACTCCCAAGTGAATGACAATCAAAAACTTTCCTCACTTACGTGAACACATGATCCCATCCTCCTCGAGTTTTTTTAGGTTTCGTGGAAATGAGTCTTAGTCATTTTTGATATTAGTATTAGTACTCATTTGCACTAATTTGTTTGGCTCATGAGTTAGTGCACTGATTTCATTAGTACTCAATCTGGTGTATAACTGTGTAAAATCTCATCTGTCGCGAAAACGGCTGAAAATGCTCACCCACAAAAGTGCCTACCGCGCCATAAGAAGTTTTCACTTCAAAAATCTTTATCATTTATTGTAAACAATTTTTTGCAGGGAATTATTTAGCCACTATGCGACATCTCTAATCAAAATTTATTCTCTTCCCGAATTCCATGTTTCCTAGTATTTCTAGTTTGCTATTCAGAGCGAAACTGTGGATTTTGTCGCCGGGTTCTATGTTGAGCTGTGTTTTGTGATTTCTTACCAACTCTATAGTTTACGAGTTTCGGCAAATTTGCACACGTTTTCTATTTTCAAGACGAACAACGCTAACCCTGAAGCCATTTGCTTATTACTGTGTGATGACTAGCTGTTGCGGATGTCTTATAATTGATTACTAATTTAGAGGATATAGATTAAGACTGATTTCCAATGCCAGAGGTACATATATGTAATTAAATGTACACAATCTGTCGACGCTTTCTTTAACACTCTAACAAGCAAGACCGCCATGAGGCGGCCTTTAATAAATTGTCACAAATTCCTAAGAAATTTTTTTGTTGTCTACAACTGTTATAAGAACCGTTAGATAATACATCAGCTCATATTTTCTTAGAATCAACAAATGCATTGTGACGTTTCGTTTTGTTGTTATCGTCAGTTGAATGCAGAAATTCAGTGTTACAGGTCAATTAAATGCTACTCCGATTTTGAAAAAATTGAAATAAAAAGTGTTTTAATTTTTTATATTCATACAGAAGAATTTTTTTTGATAAAGTAAGTTAGTTCATTTTAAGTTAATATACTTTCTTATAAATAATAAAAAGTAGTTCAAGTTTTAAGAACACAAACACGAAGACCGCCTCAGAGCGGCCTTGCCTGCTTACGCTTAGATATTTCTTTGATTGCTAGTATTTTTATATTTTTATTTTTTTAAGACATGGAGCACAGAAATGGCAGGAAATTTAATTTAAGTAAACTTAGTGATGAAGAGTTGCTCCAGTTAATGGAATCAGTTGAAATAGACGAGAATGGTAGTGATTTTAACAGTGACGATGAATTGGACGACCGCGATTATATGCCTGTTGAAATCTCTCCGGAAGATGAACATGCTATTTCTGCGTGTATTCGGGAAATGAATGAAGCAACTGATTCATTTATACAAATCACCGATATGTCCTTGCATATAAGTTCAATTGATGATATACCTGTAGGATCATCAACGCTCACTGAAATACCTGAAGCATCTTCTTCTACTGCAGCAAGGACATTGACAGCAATACATTTCAAAACAAAAAAAGACCGCGATCTCCATTACCAACCTTGGAAGCTACTGGCCCTTTAGTCATTAGCCACTCTTCTGGTGGTTTTACAGGTTCAGGTATATGTTTTTCATTCAATGTTTGCACTTCATTGCCTCAGTCGATAACATATATTTTATAGGTATTGAAAATATGTCGAAAAGTGCAAATGATTTTTTAAATATTATTTGGCGAATGAAAAATATGCGTTTGCATGTGAATGAAGAGGCTTTCCGCGGCAACTCATGCTTACCACCGCGAATAAAAAAGCTTGACACACCGATGAAAATGTTCTGAAAATTTTTTACAAAAGAACTAGTTCTATTGATTGTGGAAGAAACAAATCGAGCAGCTTATTCTGAAAACGTCAACAGCCAGTTTAAGATCGACGCTGAAGGAATTTTTAAATACATTGGCGTACTCATTTATTTATATGTCCGTTTACCGTTATCCGAATTTGGAGAGCTATTGGGGTACAAATGCTTTCACTCCAATTCAAGAATCAATGACTGTAAAACAGTTTTTGGCGATAAAAAGATATTTGTCTTTTAGAGATAAAAGCGAGAGGATTGAAAAAGGTAAACCGGGATATGATCCGTTGTTTCGTATCCGAAAATTGTCAGATGAACTCAACAAACGGTTCGATTCTGTTCCAAAGCCTGCTCGTCTTTGCGTCGATGAGCAAATGTGTAGCACAAAATTAAAACATCATCTTCGGCAATATATGCCAAATAAGCCACACAAGTGGGGAATAAAATTGTTCGTTTTGTGTGACTCCACTGGATTTGACTTCGACTTCGAAGTCTTTAACGGTGCTGGCGATAACATCATTTTACCAGGTCAGCCGGACCTTAGAAGTACTGCAAATGTAGTTGTACGACATTCTCTACTTCGCGGATGTCCGCTTTGATCAGTATGATCAAAACTGTTTTTTTGACTATCATCACAAAAACTAATAAACACTGTTATTTGAAGTCCCCTAGTTATTGAAATTCTTTTTTTGTATTTCTTATTTTCTTTTCTTTTGAAACAAAATAAAGTTTTAATTGAAACCACACTTATTTCTTTACTTTGATCTAAGGCGGCAAGGCTGCCCTGAGGCGGGCTTCAGATTATTTTCACCTTTTCTGTCCACGATTTTAGTTTTGCCTGTTAGAGGGTTAAGGGTTTGAGGCGACACTTCTTTGGTATTTTCTACCATACAATTTAGCATATCTTACCATAGGTCACGCTTTGCCAGTTAAATATTATTTAAATACTGTCATATGTTACCATGGTTACGTTTTTCTATCAACTGATTCCCAATTTGTTTCCCATTATAACAAACAAATACAATTTATTTTTTTACATAAATCAGCTGTTATTCTTACTAACATCCCTGCATGTTAATTTTTTGGATGCCAAATGTCAATAATGGTGAAATGCAGGAAACTTAAGTGCAAAGTTAAATAAAAATAAAAATTTAAATTAAAAAATTATTTAAAAATAAATTCGTGAAACCGGCTATTGGTGTTATTTCGTTAACTAAACCTTTAGATAATTTTACACAATATGAGAATTGGATATCATTCTATAATCAACTCGGGGATTTGTTTAGTGAATTGAAGTTACATAATACACACTTACACAAACAATTAAGCATTTTATTTTCTAATGATACTTTGTATCCAGCTAACAAACACGTCTACACGAGTGTAAACACCAGGAAAACCTTCTTGTCCACAACGGTTCGAACCAAATGAAACTACACCAACCAGAAAGTGAGATTCTCTACCATTATTCCATTGGGCAAACATTAATGGTCCACCAGAGTCTCCGCGGCACGTGTCGACACCTTTCTCACCGCCCACACATATTTGAGTCTTGGCTAACTCGATTCTGAAGAAAGTACGGTATTTGACTTTGCATCTTTCAAGGTTTTTCCCTTGTATCAATGCTTTTAATTTCTTTAGGCTCTTAGGAGCTGTTTCCGTTGCTCCCCAACCTGCAATGCCCATAGCTACGCCCTCGTAATTATTCGCAGAAGAGCTTGTGCTGACCGGCAAGCAAATAGGACTAATGAAATCATTGTAATTCACTTTCTCTTGAAGACGCAGTAAAGCTATATCATGTACTAGGGTGGTTTCATTGAATAGTGGATGACATATTTCTTGCTCAATACCTAAATCGATAGGTGGATCCGAACAAAATTTATTGCCATTTCTATCAAATTGACAATCTTGTGGTGTCTCTAGATCCCATTCTCCCAAACGGACTCCAATTAGGCGCCAACTGGCAGGGAGTACACGTTTGTTAACACAATGTGCCGCCGTTACAACATAGCGATCATTGATGAGAGTAGATCCACAATGAAGACCTTCACCACCGTTTGCTGTAAAAAAAAAATAAAAAAAATTATTGAAATAGCATGCCTTAATAAATGTACAGATTGAAAAAAAGGAATATCATTGTATATGCAGTGATCCTCGCTTAAGTGCCTTTCCCGCTAAAATGCATGTAAAATTTAGGCCACAAATTCAAAATTGTTTGAAATTTTTCTCTTTTAAGTGCCTTTTAATATTTTTGACATTGAATGAGCTGAGTATTGTCAAAAGGAAAACATATACAGTACTTTTCGTTTAATTGACCCTATGGTTAATTGGTTTCTCCGTTTAATTGAACGGTGTTATCGGGCAAATTTAGCATGTGAAAGTACATGTAAGTTTTCTCGGATAATTGGACCCAGTTAATTGATTTTTCCGCTTAGTTGGTTCAAAATATATGTCATCAAAAATCATTTTCCTTTTAAATTTCCCCGGTTAATTCCACCAAATAATATTGTTGAAAAAACTAATCTTCTAATCAACACTGTATAATTGTTTAATAATAAATTTGCATAACAAATATATATATGTACATATGTACATAAATAGAATCATAGATACCTATGTATGTATGTAAGTACATAAAATTGTTATTGCATTTTTTCATATAATAGTAAAAAATATTCCAATATTTGAAAAACTTTAAGTGCACATATGTATGTACATTAGGGTGGCCCTTATTTTCCAAAGTATTCCGATTCTCGATCGAAATATGGAAGTCTGAGACATAAAAATGGCAAAAATTCTTAATTTTCAGGATCCTCCTTGCGCAACCTCTAAACCTTTTTTGATTGACCCAAAACTTTGTATATACTAGTTTTTGGGCTATTCGCATATTTCTAGGGGGTGCGATCGAGAATCCAGAAACTTTTTTCATCCTCCATACAACTAAGGGCCACCCTAATGTATGTATGTAGTTTCCTTTAAGGGGTTAGGTGGGTTCCGAAAGTTTAGACGTTGTTACCTCATCTTCCATGAAGTGTCTAAAAAAGGTTCTTGCCGTGGACATCATAATTCATTATTGGTTCATCCAAATCAACGAACCAAAAATATTATGGTTGTTAATGAACGAAGGAAAAAAGAAAAGTTTAAAAACTGAAATCTCGATAGATTTTGAACAAAAAAACTAACTTTTGTGGTAAAATGTTCACCATGTACTGACTCTAAAAATAGTTGTAATAAAGATGTGTGGAAATCGTACAACATAATCGCATCATACAGCCTTGGCTTAGGCACCCCATCAATTACTGAATTTTTTGTTTTAACAAGTGAAATAATGAAGTTTTATTAGTAAAACAGTGAAAATACAATGTATTAGTGATAATAACATTAAAAAAAAAATAAAAATAAAAAAAATATTATAAAATATCTTAAAAATGACAATTTTTAGTTTTAGCTTAACTTTTTTTTTTTTAATTCGTTTCGTTTTAATTCGTTATTCGTTTAATCAACAGTTAAACACCCATGTAAGACATTTACAAAAAGAAGTGGTAACTTTGATAGCCACATTTGAGAATACATACTTGTATTTTATGGGGTGCCTAATATTTTTGGCCAAGGCTGTAACTTTCAAGAAATCGTGTTAATATGGTACTTTTAATAAGATAAAAGACTATCAAATTTTGATTCCCACGCAATCGCTTAATTCACAAAATGGTGAAACCGGTTTAACCGGGATTCCTTTATTTGAATACTTTGTTCAATTAAGGGAATATGAGAAATAAATAATCGAAAAATGCAGTTTAATAAACTTTATGTTAACCAAAAATTAGTATTAGTGTCGCACCTTTAGCATATTTGAGCAAAGCTGTCCATGGAAATTCATCAATATCTGCCACGGTTCCACCATAAATGCGTTCTGTTAATGAAATTTTACCACAATTAGGGGGCAAAGGCAATTCCCCTCGACTACTCTTCGGTGGGTCCGGACAGCACACCTAGATATGTATACATACATAAATTCACATATATTAATGTACATATTATAATAATAACAAGTAAGGAAGGGCTAATTTCGGGTGTAACCGAACATTTTATACTCTCGCAATTTATTTATTTAACATTATTTATATTATATAATACACAATTTGACCCACATATTCGTCATATATAATGTATAAAGTCCATTGAAAGTTGGAAACGAAAATATTAGGTTAGAAGCACCGAGGTCCTCGTGTTCGATATATGGGGCCTTAAAAACCTATGGTCCGATTTCTGCGTTTTATACTCTCGCAACAAATGTTGCTAAAGAGAGTATTATAGTTTTGTTCACATAACGGTTGTTTGTAACACCCAAAACTAAACGAGTTAGATATAGGGTTATATATACCAAAGTGATCAGGGTGAAGAGTGGAGTTCAAATCCGAATGTCTGTCTGTAAGTCCGTCTGTGCAAGCTGTAACTTGAGTAAAAATTAAGATATCTTGATGAACCTTGGCACACTTATTTCTTGGCATCATAGGAAGGTTGCTTTCGAAAATGAGCAAAATCGGACCACTGCCACGCCCACAAAATGGCGAAAACCGAAAACACTTAAAGTGCCATAACTAAGCCATAAATAAAGCTATGGAAATAAAATTTGGTATGAAGGAGCGCACTATGAAGGGGCATATTTGGATGTAATTTTTTTGGGGAAGTGGGCGTGGCCCCGCCCCCTACTAAGTTTTTTGTACATATCTCGCAAACCAATAGAGCTATATAAACCAAACTGCCACACTATAAACATAGTATTTGTGCAAAGTTCTGCACCGATATCTTCACTAGTGCTAACTTTATATATTGTAAAGTAAACGATTCAAATCGTCTTCAAAGGTCTGGTATATGGGAAGTAGGCCTTGGTTGTTAACCGATTTAGACTATTTTCACAACATATCATTGGGAAGGTAAGAAGATATTATGAACCGAATTTCATTGAAATTGGTCCAGTAGTTTCGGAGATATGGGTTTTGACCCATAAGTGGCCGATGCCACGCCCATTTTCCATTTTGTAAAAAAATCTGAGTGCAGCTTCCATCTGCCATTTCTTATGTGAAATGTAGTGTTTCTGGCGTTTTTGTTTAGTGACGAACTTTCAGTAGTTTTCAACCTAATTTTTGTATGGGAGGTGGGCGTGGTTATAATCCGATTTCCTCCATTTTTGGACTGTATAAGGTAGTACCTAAAATAAACGACTCTAGAAAGTTTAATTGGTATAGCTTTAGTAGTTTGCGATATACATATGTACAAAAAACTAAGTACGTGACGGGGCCACGCCCACTTCCACAAAAAAATTACATTCACATATGCCCCTTCGTAGTGCGATCCTTCATACCAAATTTTATATAGCTTTATTTATAGCTTAGTTATGGCACTTTATGTGTTTTCGTTTTTTTTTTGTGGGCGTGGCAGTGTTCCGATTACGCCCATTTTCGAACTTAACCTTCTTATGGTGCCAATAAATACGTCTTCCAAGTTTCATCAAGATATCTCAATTTTTACTCAAGTTACAGTTTGCACGGACGGACGGACAGACAGACATCCAGATTTGAACTTTTCTCGTCAGCCTGATCATTTTGATACAGATAACTTTATATCTAACTCGTTTAGTTTTAGGACATACAACCAACCGTTATGTGGACAAAACTATAATACTCTCATAGCACTTTGTGGCGAGAGTATAAAAACATAAGATAGGCCTCAAATAAGCAGAAACAACAAAAAACCAATTGTCAATGAATTCTTTGCAAAAAGCAAACACGATTCGAACGAATTCTTGAGAAAGAACGGGACATTTAAAAAAAAGACAACATGTGTTCTTCTGGGAATATTCTGGCATATGTTTCGAATTGGACTATGTACAATATTATTCAGGTGCAAAAAATAAAATATACTGCATTTGAAGAACTCTGGAAGCAAACTTTTAGATCTTTCGCTTTGGTATTTTTCTAAAATATTACAATAAGTATGTAGTAAATTTATTATTTAATTATTCTTATTATATTCTTTTATTATTCATTCGTTTCCCGAATTTGCTCTCATCTATTTGAACAATTTTACCAGGGCCGCCAATTTTACCCACCGCTACCTGATGGTCAACCTGGTACAATACGCGGCAGTAATAATACCAGTCACATATGGTAGCGCTGGACAAAATTAGCTCTCTGATAAAACTGTTCTTTCTAACATCAGCATGTGACCATGATCCGCGTACATTAGCTAAAATACTAGTCTTTACTTTACTGTCTTCGTGCCACGTACCATTCGACCTACAGAGCGTTGAATGTGTGCCCCAGGCACCTTTCCGGCATCGGAAAACCAGCGTGCTATTATCGGATATCCTGAGGCTCATTGGTATCCGATAGATACGGCACAAGTTTCTTTTAGGAATCAGTCCCTTCTCTTTCGCAAATGCAATACACTTTTCCCGGGTATCAAATTTCTGTATAATTTGAGAAAAGTTCCACATATTTTTCACTTTCGATGCCCTAAGAACATTTGTTCTTTTGACACCACGACTGGTGGACGCTTCGTTGAAATCTAATATAAATAATATTTTTACATATACGTATACATACATACGTAAAGAATTTACATTAATTTTTTTTAATAACCACTTTGCACTTGGAATGTCCTGACCCTTAATTGGGAAAGTGCCTCTCATACGACTAAAGGCTGACATCACCGCCATCCAAGAAGTGCGATGGACGGAAGAAGGTGGGTCCTTGTGACATCTACTACAGCGGCCATATAAAGGAACGCAAATTCGTGGTGGGAGAGAGACTCCGTCGTCGAATCCTGGCATTCACTCCGGTGGATGAACGTCTATCCACAATCCGCATCAAAGCGAGGTTCTTCAACATATCGCTGATTTGCGCCCACGCCCCGAAGGAAGAGAAGGACGAAGTGGTCAAAGATACCTTCTATGCGCCTTGAACGTACCTATGAGCGCTGCCCCCACCACGATGTCAAAATCGTGCTTGGCGATTTCAACGCTAGGGTGGGTAAAGAAGGTATCTTTGGCATAACAGTCGCAAAGTTCAGCCTCCATGACGTAATCTTGTCTTCTATCATTCTTGAATTGGACTATGTACAATATTATTCAGGTGCAAAAAATAAAATATACTGCATTTGAAGAACTCTGGAGGCAAACTTTTAGACCTTTCGCTTTGGTATTTTTCTAAAATATTACAATAAGTATGTAGTAAATTTATTATTTTATTATTCTTATTATATTCTTTTATTATTCATTCGTTTCCCGAATTAGCTCTCATCTATTTGAACAATTTTACCAGGGCCGCCAATTTTACCCACCGCTACCTGATGGTCAACCTGGTACAATACGCGGCAGTAATAATACCAGTCACATATGGTAGCGCTGGACAAAATTAGCTCTCTGATAAAACTGTTCTTTCTAACATCACCATGTGACCATGATCCGCGTACATTAGCTAAAATACTAGTCTTTACTTTACTGTCTTCGTGCCACGTACCATTCGACCTACAGAGCGTTGAATGTGTGCCCCAGGCACCTTTCCGGCATCGGAAAACCAGCGTGCTATTATCGGATATCCTGAGGCTCATTGGTATCCGATAGATACGGCACAAGTTTCTTTTAGGAATTTGTCCCTCCTCTTTCGCAAATGCAATACACTTTTCCCGGGTATCAAATTTCTGTATAATTTGAGAAAAGTTCCACATATTTTTCACTTTCGATGCCCTAAGAACATTTGTTCTTTTGACACCACGACTGGTGGACGCTTCGTTGAAATCTAATATAAATAATATTTTTAACTGTACGTATACATACGTAAAGAATTTACATTAATTTTTTTTAATAACCACTTTGCACTTGGAATGTCCTGACCCTTAATTGGGAAAGGCTGACATCACCGCCATCCAAGAAGTGCGATGGACGGAAGAAGGTGGGTCCTTGTGACATCTACTACAGCAGCCATATAAAGGAACGCAAATTCGATGTGGGAGAGAGACTCCGTCGTTGAATCCTGGTATTCACTCCGGTGATTGAACGTCTATCCACAATCCGCATCAAAGCGAGGTTCTTCAACATATCGCTGATTTGCGCCCACGCCCCGAAGGAAGAGAAGGACGAAGTGATCAAAGATACCTTATGACCTACGTACCTATGAGCGCTGCCCCCACCACGATGTCAAAATCGTGCTTGGCGATTTCAACGCTAGGGTGGGTAAAGAAGGTATCTTTGGCACAACAGTCGGAAAATTCAGCCTCCATGACGAAACATCGCCAAACGGCCTGAGGCTGACCGACTTCGCCGGGGCCCGAAATATAGTCGTCTGTAGTACTAGATTCCAGCATAAGAAAATACGACAAGCTACTTGTCTGTCCCCGGATCGAATCACTCGCAACCAGATCGATCATGTTGTGATAGATGGACGACATGTCTCCTGTGTTTTTGATGTGCGTACGCTTCGTGGTCCCAACATCGGACCACTATCTTGTAGCAGTTAAGATACGCACCCGCCTCTGTGTAGAAAAGCGCACTCGTCAACAAACACAAGGAAGGTTCGACATCGAGAAGCTGCAATCACAACCGACAGCCGAACGATTTTCTACTCGACTTGCACTCCTGCTCTCTGAGCGCACTCATCAGCATCTCGGTATAAGGGAACTGTGGGATGGCATATCAAACTCCTTACGTACAGCTGCAACCGAAACCATTGGCTTTCGGAAAAGTCAAAAAACAGCTGGTATGATGAGGATTGTCGTCTCGCAGTAGAGAGAAAACAGACTGCCTACCTGGGGAAAATACCGAGAGCTGAAGAGCGAAGCGATACGTATTTGCAGACAAAAAAAGAAAGAGGCCGAAATGCCTTTATGCCGCGATGTCTGAATTTGGTATCCCCGCAAAACTAGTACGGCTGTGTAAGCTGACGTTAAGCAACACCAAAAGCTCCGTCATGATCGGGAAGGACCTCTCCGAGCCGTTCGATACGAAACGAGGTTTCAGAAAAAGTGACTCACTATCGTCTGACTTCTTTAACTTGATGCTGGAAAAAATAGTTCGAGTCGCAGAGCTAAACAGAGAAGGTACAATTTTTTATTGGAGTGGACAGCTACTGGCGTACGCCGATGATGTCGATATCATTGGAAACCACATCCGCGCCGTTAGTTTTGCTTTTTCTCGCCTGGATAGGGAAGCGAAGCGAATGGGTCTGGTGGTGAACGAGGACAAGACAAGATATCTCCTGTCATCAAACGAACAGTCAGCGCATTCGCGTCTTGGCTCCCACGTCATCGTAGATAATTTCGTATATTTAGGATCCAGCATTAACACCGATAATAATGTCAGCCTTGAAATCCAACGCAGAATCACTCTTGCCAACAGGTGCTACTATGGATAATTGAAAAGTAAAGTTCTCTCTCGGCGAACAAAAACTAAACTCTACAAGTCCCTCATCATTCCCGCCTTACTTTATGGTCCAGAAGCGTAGATGGTGTCAACATCCGATGAGACGGCACTAAGAGTTTTCGAGAGAAAGGTTTTGCGGAAGATTTATGGTCCCTTAAACATTGGCAACGGCTAATACCGCAGATGATGGAAAGAGCCCTTTCTCACAGGCAATTCTTAGTTTTATAGGAGGAGAGGAGAATCGCGCCGAGTCTGCAGTGTTCGGGCAATACGCTTTGTGTTTTCATTCGTAACAGTTCGCTGCTACGCAACAGGGTTGCATTTCATCAAATTTTAAAATTAATGTCTACAATATATTTGAAAATTTGAATTTAATAATTTAATTTTGCATGTAATTTGCAAATACATATAGAAATATGCATAATATAATTAAAATATGTTAGAAAATGGAGAATAACGATAAAAATTAGGTAATGAAGTATATTTTTTGTTTGGAAACGATGCGTACAAGAAGTTGAGAAAATGATATGAAAGAGAATGAGAGAAAGACACGAACAGAGTTGTCGAACATATACATTAGTAATCTGGAGATCACCCACTTTCCAACTATAATTTCATTGAAATTAGTCGAGTAGTTCCTGAGATATGGTTTGAGACCCATAGTGGGCGACGCCACGCCCATTTTCCATTTTGTAAAAAATCTGAGTGCACCTTCTTTCTGCGTAAGGAAATCGACTGCAGAAAATTTGGTTTATATAGCTTTATTGGTTTACGAGATACATATATAAAAAACCTATTTGTGGGCGGGGCCACGCCATTCAAAGTCGACAAGTAGAGACGTTTATAAACATTTTTTCAAAACTCACGTGAAATCCGGAGATCTCAAATGCCACCTTTGGTTTATGTACATATATGTACATTGATAATATAGTTCAAGCTCGTTCAACACATAATGGCCCATAAAAAACCTCGATAATTTAATAAAAACTTGTTAATTTCAAATTATTTCAAATTTTAAAACAACAAATTCTTTTGAAGTTATACTTCTTATACGAGTTCGGAACAGTTGCGATAATTGTTGCGCAACAGCAACATTATGCATAAACATACATATGTACATGTTTATATGTCATTGAACAAACACACAAACTTACATATGTATATGCGTGCACGTAAGTTTGTCAACCACCAAAAATCAAAAGCAATGTTCTACAAAAACAACAAGCGCCAAAAATTTATGTCGTTATGTTTGCATGCTCATACATATTCATACATATTTACGACAAGCCGATTTTCTACCAACAACGCAATGTAGCGTCGCGCAGGCGGCCATCAATTTTTCGACACATCGAATTTTACAGAGTCGTTTCAAGTGATCCCTCCCTAATTATAAATTCGCAAAATATGTATTGGATAGTATTGACTTATTATTAGCAAATATAAATAATTAAATGTATTCTATTAATATAGGATGCCAAATATTAATGTACTACAATTGATTTTAGTAAGAATCAAGACATAAAACAATCCATAATAATATGAGTATTCGTTGTCCGTGGCAACGAAGATTTTACAAGAAATGTACTACAAAACATACATATGTATGTAAGTACATGTTTATATGTCATTGAACAAACGCACAAACTTACATTTGTATATGCGTGCACGTAAGTTTGTCAACCACCAAATTTACATTATCCCAGTGAACAAACAGAAAAATTTTATCATGGCATTGGAAGCAATGACAGGTCATGTCGCGCTTTGCGAGATGAAATGATACAATTACGTCGAAATCCAATTGTCACCTTAGAAAAAGAATTATTCGAGTTTATTAGCACAGGAAAATGTTTATCAATAATATCATTCAATTGTCAAAGTCTTCGTGCTCATGTTGATGATTTCTCAGATAGAGTGTTTAAACAGTCAAACATCTTGATGTTATCAGAAACATTTATGAACGGCAACGAGCCTCCTGTATTCGTACCAAATTTGGATTTCGTTGATAAGATCGTTGTAAGATTTCAACGAAATGGAACAAGAAATTCAGGCGTTGCTATTTATCACAATGAACAAGACAAATGTCATATTCTCACTCCTCATTTAGATATAAAGGCTCCGTACGCGAGTGATGCTGATGTGACGATATCAACATCAACAAAGAATTGACGATTTGTGTGCGGTAGAATGCAAAATGAACCCTAGCGATAATCGTAATAATAATAATAAAACATTGAATTTAATTGCCATTTATATATCACCAAATTCATCGATGAGAGATATAAAATTGTTCATCGGTAAAGCTTTATTACCGTTGTCAACTGCAGGTTCGCAAGCTTTTGCAGATATCATCGGAGAACCAGTAGAGTATAGCGAACAACCGGTACTCCTTGCGGGAGATTTTAATGTAAATTTCTCATTGCCAGAAGCTGAACCATTACTGGCATTCCTCAGAGAGAAATTTTCATTAGAAATGATCAATTGAAGAAATGATCCTACGACAAAAGGAGCTACGACTATTGATGCGGTATTCGCGAGAAATATTGATAAAATAGATGTAAGACATTTCATATCGTATTTTAGTTATAATAATTCAATTGTAAATATTATAGATATCAATAAGTCAGAACCCAGAAATGAGAATTGATTAGACTTTGGTTTATAAAATGTGCATAATAAATTTATAAAAAGTGTCTCTCGCTAGTTTTCTTTCATACGAAATGATATGCATTTCTTGGAATATCACTAAAAAGTATAACTTCATCCGCGCGTAGGGACTCTACGCACTCTTTTTTTATTTATTTTGTCAAACTGTCACAAATAAATCAGCTGTTTCCTATTTAAATTCGAAATCAAATAAAATCGAACGAAATTCAGAACACCTAACACAAAATCTTTCGTTTTCTTATTTCGGATCCTAATTGAAATCGAGAACATGGATTTCCAGAACATGTCTGAACATTCTTGACTTTATATAGAAATTTGCCAATTGAATTTCAAATTACTGTAGTGACAAAAGTCAAACATGTGCTAATAAATCGAGTTGGTTTCAAATAATATCGCAGTTGAAAAAAGTGGTAACACCGTTAATAACGTCAGCTTTGAAGTCGTTCTTGGAATCAATCTTTGCAACCGTAGCACAGGTTGGGCTTACAACTAACACGTCATGAGCCTCTAATTACTCTCAGATATGGTAGGTGGCGAAGAAAAGAGTAATTTGATGGTACATGAGGCGTGTTCGAAACAACGATTGTGGGAAAGATTTGTGAAAAGAGTGAATTTTCAATGGCGAAATCTCCAGTGCTTGTAAAAGATATTTGAATGTATGTAGTGGTTCTGTGTGAAGTTTTAATATGAGTATACATATGTATGTATAATTGAAGAGTGTATCCATCTACAAATTTGTCTTAAAGACTAATTAAGATTATATGTTAAAGGTAATAGTAACGGTTAAGTACGAATAAAGACCAAATAGTAAGAGCAAAGAGTAAGAATTGGAGGATGGGGTCATGTGTAGAGGTTCACGTAAGTGAGGAAAGTTTCTGACTGTCATTCACTTGGCAGTAGCAAGGAACGATTCATTTGCATGTGGCTCAAGCAGCTCACGACCGAAATATGATCGTTTGTAGTACTAGATTCCATCATAAGAAAATACATCAAGCTACTTGGCTGTCCCCAAATCGAATCACGCGTAACCAGATCGATCATGTTGTGATAGATGGACGATATGTCTCCAGTGTTTTTGATGTGCGTATGCTCTGTGGTCCTAACATCGATTTGGACCTCTATCTTGCAGTAACTAAGATACACACCCTCTGTGCAGCAAAGCGCGCATGTCAACTAACCCAAGTACGATTCGACATCGAGAATCTGCAGTCACAACCGACAGCTGAACGCTTCTTTACTCGACTGGCACCCCTGCTCTCTGAGAGCACTCATCATTAACTCGGTATATCAATCTCCTTACGTAAAGCTGCAAAGAAACTATTGGCTTACGGAAGAGTAAAAAAACAGATGGTATAAAGAGGATTTTCGTTTCGCAGTGGATAGACAACCGACTGCCTACTTCGCAATGTTGCGATCGTCCGCAACACGAGCGGGATAGGATAAATACCATGAAGAAAGTCGATAAGGTTCTTTCGAGCGTACCTATGCCAATGGAACCTACTAGGTGGCCCAAAGCGTTTGAGCATTATGCGTCCTGTGGTAGCGAACCTAGGCGTCACGAGGAGCGTACAATTATTCACATGAGTTCTGCATGCGGGAGAGTGAGCGAAGCTACTACTACTACTTCTACTTTTCTGCAGTTCTGGGAATCTACAACTGACCAGATCTTCACTATGCGCCAAATTTTGGACTATGCGCCACCATCTCTTTGCCGATTTTAAAGCTGCTTTCGACAGCACGAAAAGAAGTTGCCTCTATGCCACAATGTCTGAATTGGGTATCCCCGCAGAACTTATACGGCTGTCTAAGCTAACATTGAGCAACACCAAAAGCTCCGTCAGGATCGGGAACGACCTCTTCGAGCCGTTTGATACCAAACGAGGTTTCAGATATGGTGGCTCACTATCTTGTGACTTCTTGAACCTGATGCTGGAAAAAATAATACGAGCCCAGAGCTAAATAAATAAGGTATAATCTTCAATAATCATATCATTGGAAACAACACTCGCGTCGTTAGTTCTGCTTACTCCAGACTGCATAAGGAAGAGAGGCGTATGGGTCTGGTGATGAACGTGGACAAGACGAAATATCTCCTGTCATCAAACAAACAGTCAGTGCATTCGCGTCTTAGCTTCCACATCACTGTTGACAGTCATAACTATGAAGTTGTAGATAATTTCATCTATCTGGGAACCAGTATTAACAGCGATAATAATATCAGCCTGGAAATCCAATGCATAATCACACTTGCCAACAGGTGCTACTTTGGGCTGAGTAGGCAATTGAAAAGTAAAGTCATCTATCGACGAACAAAATCCAAACTATACAAGTCCCTCATCATTATCTTCCTACTGTATGGTACAGAAGCGTGGAAGATGTCAACACCCGCTGAGACGGCACCTGAAGTTTTTGAGAGAATGGTTTTGCGGAAGATTTACGGTCTCTTAAACATTAGCTACGGCGAATACCGCAGACGATGAAATGATGAGCCCAATGTGTTATTCGACGAGTTCGGGGAGTAAAAAGACAGCGGTTACGCTGGCTAGGTCATGTTGTTCGAATGGACGAAAGAGCTCCAGCTCTGAAAGTGTTCGATGCAGTACCCGCTGGTGGAAGCCGAAGACCTAACACATCCTAAAATGCAACTCTGCATGTGAATACACATTTGACGAATGACAGATCGAACAGAACTAACAGAAAGCTTTTTTTAATTCGGTGAGGAGCGGACGTTAAGAACATTTTGTGAAATATAAGTTAAAATTTATACTATTAAATAAAATTGAATTTATAATAAAATAAAAAGTGTTTAAATTCGAAAGAGCTCCCACATATATATGATATTGGTAACTGAAGTGTAAACTTAGACCACCAAACTTGGATGAGGGTTTGAAAAAAATTACACTAATTTATGATTATTCAGGTACACAATTTGATGCATGTATACATGGATTATTCAATTACTATAATCGGAATTGGCACCGTAAACGTCGAATTGGAAAATTCATAAACTTTCTAATAAAATTTTTGGTACCTTTTGATTGACTTTGTCACACACGCTTTCGGTTAAGAAATTTCTCTCACTTGTCGTTGAATCTTCTTTGACCAGCGATAATAAGGAATCACATTCACGTATAGAAATGCAGCGCCCTTTTTCGCCATTCGGTGTTTCGCAAACATCCTCTGTAAAATAAATGCACATTTTATTTATAAGTGAAAAAATAAAATAATATTCAGAAAAATATTTAAATCCAAATCACTAGTATAAATGAATATGATCGTTTTGATCCCTTCATTTTCATTAAACATGATGCTTAAAACGAATCTTGTGATTTGTTTTTTTGTTTCAAAAAGATTTTTTATCGTCGAATTAGGATTGACTTCTATACTGTCAAACACCTTATCGTGTTACCAATTCATTTGTGCTGAAAAATTTCTTTGACTATACTTTAAAAGTAGGTGAAATCTATCCAGACCATCAGCTTAATATTTTTATACTCTCGCTAAAAGAGTATGATAGTTTTGTTCACATAACGGTTGTTTGTAAGTCATAAAACTAAACGAATTAGATATAGGGTTATATATATCAAAATGATCAGGATGATGAGACGAATTGAAATGTCCGTCCGTCTGTCCGTGCGAGCGATAACGTTAGTAAAAATTGATATATTTTAATGAAACTTGGTACACATATTCCTTGGCACCATGAGACGGTTGGTATTGCATTTGCGAAATCGGACCACTGCCACGCACACAAAATGGCGAAAACCAAAAACCAATAAAGTGTCATAACTAACCCATAAAAAAGTTATGAAAGTAAAATTTGGTACAAAGGATCGCACTAGGAAGGGGCATATTTGGATGTAATTTTTTTGTGGAAGTGGGCTTGGCCCCGCCGCCAAATCGGTTATTTGTATATATCTCGCAAACCAATGAAGATGTATAAACCAAACTTACTGCAGTCTTTTCTCTTACGTACCCCACCACACACCATGAAAATAGTTGAAACCGGATAATAACCACACCCACCTCCCAGACAAAGGTTAGGTTGGAAATGACTAAAAGTGGGTTAACTCACTAACGAAAAACGTCAGAAACACTAAATTTTACCGAAGAAATAGTAGAAGGAAGCTGCACTCAGATTTTTTTTACAAAAAATAGGCGTGGTATCGCCCACTTAAGGGTCAAAAACCATATCTCAGGAACTACTCGACAGAATTCAATAAAATTCGGTTATATAATATTTCCTTGACTCCTTGATAACACGGATCAAAAATGGGCAAAATCGGTTCACAACCACGACTACTTTCCTTATAACTCAATTTTGAATTCCATCTGATTCCTTCACTTTATAATGTATAAGTAAGGAACCAATGAAGATAGTGGAATAAAACTTTACACAAATATTGCATATCATCTGTGGTATCACTTGTGAAAAAATCGTCAATAACGGACTATAACTTTTCAAGGCCCCAGATATCGAACATGTTGAACTCAGCGCCTAAGGGTAAATTTTAACCGAAATGAAATGATCTCAGATAATTTAATGTAAATCAGAGGAAATGTTTTCTTCCAATAGTGTGTCTCTGTTTCAAAAATTATTAAAATCGAGTCATTACATCTCCTAGCTCCCATATACATTATTATAGGTTTTTCAAAAATATCATCTGCTAGCTCCCATATACCTAATTACAGGTTTTTCAAAAAAACGGAGGGCTTTCTTCCGCATATATGTATTGGTTAATATGTGAGATATCTTAGCAAAATTAAGTGACCGTACAGTCTTGTATATAGTGTACCTTGCTGGTGAAAATGAAAGAAAAAAAATTACCGCAGTCCTCATATCTATATACATATGACGATTGTTATTCTATTAAACTTTATGCCAAATTTATGAGTCAAATTTCTTCAATAAATGGCGGGAGTATAAAATGTTCGGTTGCACCCGAACTTAGCATTTCCTTACTTGTTATTATTAAGGAGTTAAAAATGTATGAAATCTATCAATTGCTCCACTATATAAAGTATATGATTTTTCATTATTTTGAGATTCAATAAAATGTTAAATGTATATGGTATTATTAAATAAACTAAAGCACAATTACCGTTGAACTTCTCTAACTCGAATCACCATAATCCCCCAAATAACATCGAGTTAAAGAGATTTCGAGTTATAGAAATTTTCATTAAAGCATACAAGAAGCTATGTAGAAGTATATGTATATGTGTATATATGTAGTATATGTAGAAGTATACACAGTTATACCCTGCAAAAAATTTGAGGACCACGTAGTCCAATTAGGTGATGTTTCGTAGTAGTTATTATGAAACCTGGTTACATAATGTTTAGTGCAAACAAAAAACTCCTCTGCATTACTTTCAATTACTCCGAAAAGTAATAGAACCGTAATGCAAAGGAGCTAAACCGACCGAAACCAACTTCACTAATTTTTACAACACAACATTACATGAAGAAAAAGAAGACATCATTGGAAGGAGCCGAACAATACACCCGCGCTTTTTTGAAGTGAACAAATCTAAAACACATAAACTCAACACACAGTGAAATAAGCAAATCAAATATTCAAAACACAAATTTAATACACAAAAAGGAAAGTGAACAACAATTCAACAATCACTTGGAGAATAACTCGGAGAGCATATCCCCCACAATCACAACATTCAACACCATACAACACAAGAAGGAAAAATCATACGCAAAACAGGTCAATAAAATAAATATGTACTAACACTAAATTAAAGTTACATTGTATTTAAACATATTAACAATTATTGTACATATATACACATACACCCTTCAAAACTTAATGTACACTTAATTTTAAACAAAATACACTGAATCATTATAACGTTGAATTTCCAAAATTATAACTTTTCTTTAAAACCGCAAATCGGCCCCGTTCGTCGTAAGCCGACACATACCCAACCATATGTTTTGCAGCAGTGGACCATGTTCAAAATTGAACATCGGCTTTTTCGTGATTGTTCGGCAATTTGATTCGGTTATAAGCAGCTATTTTAGCAATAGATATCATACAATTAACGATATTTTTAAATATATTGTATTGAGAAATCGATTTATTTTTCCTAAAAAGTCATTGAATATTAAAATAACATTTCAAAAAACATATATTAATATTCATATTTCTTATTACGTTGAAGATTTTGTTAATGTTTACCACACTTTCTAAACATTTTTATACTCTCGCAACAAAAGTTGCTAAAGAGAGTATTATAGTTTTGTTCACATAACGGTTGTATGTAAGTCATAAAACTAAACGAGTTAGATATAGGGTTATATATATCAAAATGATCAGGGTGACGAGACGAGTCAAAATCCGAATGTCTGTCTGTCCGTCTGTCCGTCCGTCCGTCCGTCCGTCCGTGCAACGGATAACTTGAGTAAAAATTGAGATATCTTGATGAAACTTGGAACACACGTTCCTTGGGACCGTGAGAGGGTTGCTTTCCACGCAACCACGCCCACAAAATGGCGAAAACCGAAAACACAAAAAATGTCATACCTAAGCCATAAATAAAGTTATAAAAGTAAAATTTGGAACAGAGGATCGCACTAGGAAGGGGCATATTTGGATGTAATTTTTTTGGGAAAGTGGGCGTGGCCCCGCCCCCAAATCGGTTATTTGTATATATCTCGCAAACCAATAAAGCTATATAAACCAAACTTTCTGCAGTCAGTTCTCTTACGTACCCCACCACACACCATGAAATTAGTTGAAATCGGATAATAACCACGCCCACCTCCCATACAAAGGTTAGGTTGAAAATTACTAAAAGTGAGTTAACTCAGTAACGAAAAACGCCAGAAACACTAAATTTCACATAAGAAATGGCAGATGGAAGCTGCACTCAGATTTTTTTACAAAATGGAAAATGGGCGTGGCATCGCCCACTTATGGGTCAAAAACCATATCTCAGGAACTACTTGACCGATTTCAATGAAACTTGGTTTGTAATAGTTTCCTTACATCCTAATGATATGTTGTAAAAATAGGCCAAATATATATGATGAATATGTGTGTCAAATTGTATATGTATGTATGTGATTGGCGTTGCAACCGTTTAGCCGGTTATAGCCGAATCGACGATAGTGCGCCATCTCTCTCTCTCCTTCGCAGTTCGGCGCCAGTTGGAGATCCCAAGTGTAACCAGGTCGCTCTCCACCTGGTCCCTCCAACGGAGTGGAGGCCTTCCCCTTCCTCGGCTTCCTCCGGCGGGTACTGCATCGAACACTTTCAGGGCTGGAGTGTTTTCGTCCATTCGGACAACATGACCTAGCCAGCGTAGCCGCTGTCTTTTTATTCGCTGAACTATGTCAATGTCGTCGTATAACTCGTACAGCTCATCGTTCCATCGTCTGCGGTATTCGCCGTTGCCAATGTTCTTAGGACCATAAATCTTGCGCAAAATTTTCCTCTCGAAAACTCCTAGTGTCGTCTCATCTGATGTTGACATCGTCCAAGCTTCTGCACCGTAGATCAGGACGGGAATGATAAGCGACTTGTAGAGCTTGATTTTGGTTCGTCGAGAGAGGACTTTACTGTTCAATTGCCTACTCAGTCCAAAGTAGCACCTGTTGGCAAGAGTTATTCTGCGTTGGATTTCGAGGCTGACATTGTTCGTGTTGTTGATGCTGGTTTCCAGGTAAACGAAATTATCTACGACCTCGAAGTTATGACTGTCAACAGTGACGTGGGAGCCAAGACGCGAATGCGCCGACTGTTTGCTTGATGACAGGAGATATTTCGTCTTGTCCTCATGCACCTCCAGACCCATTCGCTTCGCCTCCTTATCCATGCGGGAAAAAGCAGAACAAACGGCGCGGTTGTTGCTTCCGATGATATCAATATCATCGGCGTACGCCAGGAGCTGTACACTCTTGTAAACGATGGTACCCTCTCTGTTTAGCTCTGCAGCTCTTATAATTTTTTCCAGCATCAGGTTAAAGAAGTCGCACGATAGTGAGTCACCTTGTCTGAAACCTCGTTTGGTATCGAACGGCTCGGAGAGGTCCTTCCCAATCATGACGGAGCTTTTGGTGTTGCTCAACGTCAACTTACACAGCCGTATTAGTTTTGCGGGGATACCAAATTCAGACATCGCGGCATAAAGGCAGCTCCTTTTCGTGCTGTCGAAAGCTGCTTTAAAATCGACAAAAAGGTGGTGTGTGTCGATCCTCTTTTCACGGGTCTTTTCCAAGATTTGGCGCATGGTGAATATCTGGTCAGTTGTTGATTTTCCAGGTCTAAAGCCACACTGATAAGGTCCAATCAGTTTGTTGACGGTGGGCTTTAGTCTTTCACACAGTACGCTCGATAGAACCTTGTATGCGATATTTAGGAGGCTGATCCAACGGTAATTGGCGCAGATTGTGGGATCTCCCTTTTTATGGATTGGGCAGAGCACACTGAGATTCCAATCGTCAGGCATGCTTTCTTCCGACCATATTTTGCAAAGAAGCTGATGCATGCACCTTATCAGTTCTTCGCCGCCGTATTTGAATAGTTCTGCCGGTAATCTATCGGCCCCCGCTGCTTTGTTGTTCTTCAAGCGGGTAATTGCTATTCGAATTTCTTCATGGTCGGGTAATGGAACATCTGTTCCATCGTCATCGATTGGGGGATCGGGTTCGCCTTCTCCTGGTGTTGTACTCTCACTGCCATTCAGCAGGTCGGAGAAGTGTTCCCTCCATAATCCCAGTATGCCCTGGACATCGGTTACCAGATTACCACCTTGGTCTCTACATGAGGATGCTCCGGTCTTGAAACCTTCGTTAAGTCGCTTCATTTTTTCATAAAATTTTCGAGCATTACCTTTGTCTGCCAGCTTCTCAAGTTCTTCATAGTCACGCAATTCGGCCTCTTTCTTTTTTGTCTTCAAATGCATCTCGCTTTCCTTTTCAGCTCTCGGTATCTATCCCATCCCGCTCGTGTTGTGGTCATTTGCAACGTTGCGGGTAGGCAGTCTGTTTTTCTCTCCGCTGCGAGACGGCACTCCTCATCGTACCAGCTTGTTTTTTGTCGTTGCCGAAAACCAATTGTTTCGGCTGCAGCGGTACGCAGTGAGTTTGAGATGCCGTTCCACAGTTCCCTTATACCGAGATGCTGATGAGTGCTCTCAGAGAGCAGGAGTGCAAGTCGAGTAGAGTATTTCGTGGCTGTCTGTTGCGATTGCAGCTTTTCGACGTCGAACCTTCCTTGTGTTTGTTGACGGGCGTTCTTTGCTGCACAGAGGCGGGTGCGTATTTTAGCTGCGACCAGATAATGGTCCGAGTCTATATTTGGTCCTCGGAGCGTACGCACGTCTAAAACACAGGAGACATGTCTTCCGTCTATCACAACGTGATCGATTTGGTTCCGCGTGTTTCGATCAGGAGACAGCCAAGTAGCTTGATGTATTTTCTTATGCTGGAATCTGGTACTACAGACGACCATATTTCGGGCCCCAGCGAAGTCGATCAGCCTCAGGCCGTTTGGCGATGTTTCGTCATGGAGGCTGAATTTTCCGACTGTTGTGCCAAAGACACCTTCTTTACCCACCCTGGCGTTAAAATCGCCAAGCACGACTTTTACATCGTGGCGGGGGCAGCGCTCATAGGTGCGTTCTAGGCGCTCATAGAAAGCATCTTTGGTCACATCGTCCTTCTCTTCCGTTGGGGCGTGGGCGCAAATCAGCGATATGTTGAAGAACCTCGCTTTGATGCGGATTGTGGCAAGACGTTCATCCACCGGGGTGAATGCCAGGACTCTGCGACGGAGTCTCTCCCACCACAAATCCAACACCAAATTTGCGCTCCTTTATATGGCCGCTGTAGTAGATGTCACAAGGACCCACCTTCTTCCGTCCTTGTCCCGTCCATCGCACTTCTTGGATGGCGGTGATGTCAGCCTTGAGTCGTATGAGGACATCAACCAGCTGGGCAGAGGCACCTTCCCAATTAAGGGTCCGGACATTCCAGGTGCATGCCCTTATATCATTATCCTTAAAACGTTTGCAGGGGTCGTCATCAAAAGGGGGGTGTCTCATCCGAGGCTTTCGTAGATTTTTCATTGGGGGGTGTTTTTATGTGGTGGGTCCCAAACCCAACGCACAACCGCATAAGCGGGCTTCGCCTTCTCACTTTAGCTCGCCTTCAAACGGATGTCTGTTGGCTACCCAGAGGATACTTGGTCTAAAACCGGAAGTCGTGAGCTGCTTGGACCATGTGGAGAAGAATCGTTTCTGGCCACTCCCAAGTGAATGACAATCAAAAACTTTCCTCACTTGCGTGAACTTCTACACATGGTCCCATCCTCCATTTATATAATATAAATAAAATTAAATAAATAAATTGCGAGAGTATAAAATGTTCGGTTACACCCGAACTTAGCCCTTCCTTACTTGTTTGTATTAAGTATTTACGGTTGTTTTCGTCAATCACATAATTCTTTTAATAACAAAAAACTAAATTACAAAAATATTTTAAATATAATATTACCATACGAGTCTTCTAAGAATATGGAACAGTTGGTGTCCTGCAAAATAATAAATAAAAATCTAAGTATGTGAATGCGATCTTAATGCTTTAAAAAAAGCGATAAATCATCTTATTCAAATTGTGTGTATCGCCCACCCCTATATTTACTCATGTGAAAATTGTTTTGTTGAACGCAAGAGCTAAGTGGAAAATTCTATGCATAGTAATGATGCCACAATGGAAAAACTTCCATTACAAAAATTTCTTGTAGATTGCTGTCTTGCTCAAAAAATGTAAATTCAAATTTAAAAAATGCGGAAGACGCCTTGAAATTATACGTTGAAAATTTTCCCAAAATATTTGGAGACGATAGTGTTTCATACAACGTTCACAGTCTACTGCACTTAGCTGATAGTGTAAAAGCGTTAGGAGTTATTCAGAATTTTTCAGCGTATGACTTCGAAAATTTTTTACAAAACCTAAAGAAACAAGTTAGAAAACCTACACAAATTTTAAGACAATTAACTAATATAAATACATATTCTGACTTTATAGTTGAATCCAAAAAAATAGGATTTACAGAAAAAAATTCAAAAATTAATGCTTATTCCAATCTGCATTATTTTTTTTAGCACAAAAAGTCCAAATAATATCTGTTTAATCTACCCTTTTATTATCATAAATATTCAGGCTTTTGAAAAATCGGATTCCGACTCTGGGATAATAATTGGAAGACGATATGTTAATATTACTAGTTTTTTCAAAGAACCCTTAGACTCTTTTCCCGCATTGGGTATATGCTTGACTGATGCTGTACCCAGGACTGAAAATGAAGAGTTTTCAGTTGAAAATATAAGTTGTAAAATGATATGTTTGCCACATAATGACCAATTGCTTTTTATACCAATATTACATGGCTGCACTAATTAAAATTTGCAATTTTGTTTTTATATACACATTTACATATTTGAAGTTCGTCAAAAAAACAAAATGTCAGAGGTGGAAACAGCTGGAAAGCTTCGCCGGATGAACGCCGGAGTACCACAATCATTTTTATACTCTCGCAACCTGTTGCACAGAGTATAATAGTTTTGTTCACCTAACGGTTGTTTGTGTCACCAAGAAATATAAGAGTTAGATATGGGGTTATATATACATAAATGATCAGGATGACGAGTGGATTTGAAATCCGGATGTCTGTCCGTCCGTCTGTCCGTCTGTCCGTGCAAGCGATAACTTGAGTAAAAATTAAGATATCTTAATGAAACTTGGAACACATGTTCCTTGGCACCCTGAGGAGGTTGCTTTCGAAAATGGGCAAAATCGGTCCACTGCCACGCCCACAAAATGGTGGAAACCGAAAACCTATACAGTGTCATAACTAAGCCATAAATAAAGTTATGAAAATGAAATTTGGAACATAGGATCCCACTAGGGAGGCTCACATTTGGATGTAATTTTTTTGGAAAAGTGGGCGTGACCCCGCCCCCAAATAGGTTTTTTGTATATAACTCGCAAACCAATAAAGTTATATAAACCAAACTTTCTGCAGTCATTTCTTTTAGCCATTTCCGTATACAGTCCAAAAATGACAGAAATCGGATAATAACCACGCCCACCTCCCATACAAAGGTTAGGTTGAAAATTACTAAAAGTGAGTTAACTCAGTAACGAAAAACGCCAGAAACACTAAATTTCACACAAGAAATGGCAGATAGAAGCTGCACTCAGATTTTTTTACAAAATGGAAAATGGGCGTGGCATCGCCCACTTATGGGTCAAAAACCATATCTCAGGAACTACTGGACCGATTTCAATGAAACTTGGTTTGTAATAGTTTCTTTACATCCCAATGATATGTTGTGAAAATAGGCCAAATCGCTTCACAACCACGCCAACTTCCTATATACCAGAACTTTGAAGACGATCTGAATCGTTAACTTTACAATATATAAAGGAAGCACTAGCGAAGATATCGATGCAGAACTTTGCACAAATACTACCTTTATAGTGTGGAAGCCCCATTCTAAAAATCGCCGAAATCGGACCCTAGGTTTTCAAGGCCCCATGTATCGAACATGGGGACCTCGGTGCTTCTAACCTAATATTAGGGTTTCCAACTTTCCATGGAGTTTATACAATATATATGATGAATATGTGGGTCAAATTGTGTATTATTAATATAAATAAAGTTAAATAAATAAATTGCGAGAGTATAAAATGTTCGGTTACACCCGAACTTAGCCTTTCCTTACTTGTTTTTTTTTGGAAATTTCCAATTAAAACTGATGCCGATATAGCCAAGCTGGATGCTGATATAAATGACAATAGTGTTTGCTATGTAAGAGTCCTATAATTTTTATACTCTCGCAACCTGTTGCACAGAGTATAATAGTTTTGTTCACCTAACGGTTGTTTGTGTCACCAAGAAATATAAGAGTTAGATATGGGGTTATATATACATAAATGATCAGGATGACGAGTGGATTTGAAATCCGGATGTCTGTCCGTCCGTCTGTCCGTGCAAGCGATAACTTGAGTAAAAATTAAGATATCTTAATGAAACTTGGAACATATGTTCCTTGGCACCCTGAGGAGGTTGCTTTCGAAAATGGGCAAAATTGGTCCACTGCCACGCCCACAAAATGGCGGAAACCGAAAACCTATACAGTGTCATAACTAAGCCATAAATATAGTTATGAAAATGAAATTTGGAACATAGGATCCCATTAGGGAGGAGCACATTTGGATGTAATTTTTTTGGAAAAGTGGGCGTGACCCCGCCCCCAAATAGGTTTTTTGCATATAACTCGCAAACCAAAAAAGCTATATAAACCAAACTTTCTGCAGTCGTTTATTTTAGCTATTTCCTTATACAGTCCAAAAATGAAAGAAATCGGATAATAACCACGCCCACCTCCCATACAAAGGTTAGGTTGAAAATTACTAAAAGAGCGTTAACTCACTAACGAAAAACGTCAGAAACACCAAATTTTACATAAGAAATGGCAGAGGGAAGCTGCACTGAGATTTTTTTACAAAATGGAAAATGAGCGTGTCGTCGCTCACTTATGGGTCAAAAACCATATCTCAGGAACTATTCGACCAATTTCAATGAAATTCGGTATATATTGCTTGATACCCTGATGACACGTGTGGAAAATGGAAGAAATTGGTTCGTATCCACGACTACTTTCCTTATAACTCAATTATGAATTCCATCTGATTCGTTCACTTTATAATATATACATTAGGAACCAATGAAGATAGCGAAATAAAATTTTACACAAACACTGTACATGATCTGTTTGCATCACTTGTGAAAAAATTGTGAAAAATCGAACCATGACTTTTCAAGGCCCCTGATATCGAACATGAAGAACTCAGTGCCTAAGGGTAATTTTTCCCCGAAAATATACTTAGGTAAATCCCTCAGATATTTTAATGTAATTCATTCCCTCTGAATTTTTTTCTTATAACAGTTTCTCTCTGTACCTGAAATGGTAAAAATCCGGTCATAACTTCCTCCAGATCCCATATACCTAATTATAAGTAATATTAAATTAAGTGAGCGTATAGTCTTCGATACATTGTATCTTGGTGGTGAAAACGAGTGAAATCGGTTTAGGAATTACCTCAGTCCCCATATACTATTTATGATGATTTTCGTTATTCTATTGAACATTATACCCAATATATGGGTTGAATTGTGTTATCTTTATAAAATTACATCAATAAATTGCGAGATTATAAAATGTTCGGTTCCACCCGAACTTAGCCCTTCCTTACTTGTTATATTAAAGTAACTGTTTATTTTAAAAGCCTGACACAATTTTATTTTATACTTGTTAGATTTCAGCAATCCAATATTTACTTCAAGGACAAGTTAAAAAAACAATTGAAAAGGTTTTATCACGTAAATTTTCACGTAATATTGGTGGAATAGCACACAAAAAGCTAAAAGCTACTTAAAAGCTAAAGTTAAAAACTAAAAAAAAAGGAAAAACAGCTGTAGATGCGGAAGCTGAAATAAGGAAGGCTTTTCAGGTGGTGAAAAAGAGGCACTTCCGGCAGGTTTCTTTTAATAAAGTTATATAATTTAATAACCAAAACCAGATTTAAGTTTTTAATAGTATTTTAAGTTCCATTAAGAAATGTGAATTAAAATTTTTATAATAAAAAAATGAATTTTTTTATTGGAAAAAGAGTAGCTATTGGTACTCCAATGTGGTCCATTTAGACCACAATAATAGGTAGTACACTATGCCATGCTCTAGTGTAAGTAGAATATATGTTGGACTATTAGTGTTCCAAACATTTATATTTTTCCCAAATGTTTGGAACACTTCGGTCGCTAGTGTTGGTTACAACGTAGCGTGGTCTTGTCCTAGTACATAATGTGGTCTTACTTTTGCAGGGTATTTATTCACTTCGAATAATGTTTTATGTATATGTATATACATATGTATATTGAAACATACATATGTATATTCTGCATTTTTGTTTGTGGCAGTTTGCTATTGTTTGGCTCTTGGCCTCTGTATCTGACTTTTTTACATGATTTATGCAATATCATATCTTTTCTTCGCCTACATAAGATATAGGGACTATTTTAAATTTCTGGTCGATACTAAAAATTTAAATTTTGTATTATGCTCTGGTCGAAAAATTCGATTTATGAAATTTGACTTCTATTGCCAATTGAAGAGTGTGAGTTACGGAGAACTTCGCGTTGAGAAAGTTCAACTGTATTATATTTTATCCAGAAGAGTTTAGTTTAGTATTTCTTACCTGATAGTACTTTCTCAATTCTGATACGGGCAGCTAATGGAGCCTGGGGACAGTAAACCTAAAAATAAATTTAAATGAGGCTAGTGTACAGCATACTTTTGTCGAGATCAGATGTACATATAATATGTATATACATATGTGGATATAAAGTAGATATGTATGTCGCATATGAAATATATATGTATGTATATAACATTTCAGAAAGAATGCGAGACTGTATCTAAAACGACGAATGCTTCGGAGATAACAGTTGCCTGGGACAGCCAAGGTGCATAGCAATTTCTGAGTTGAGCTTTGCCTTAAAATCCACAAAGTCCCTGACATTAGAACAGTACCGATGTTGTACGGATTTAGTTAATAAATAAGGGTTTTCTGGTATCAGATAATGAATTCATCTCGCTTTAAATGCTTTAAAATCACATATACATCGTTGAATTCTTTTAACACTGAGCACTGAGTCACCTTAGAGTAGATAATGAACAACTGCAGAAATCCAAGATACAAAGGTCAGTTAGGTGCTAAGTTACAGGGAAAACATTTTCGACATATCCATCGCCGCGACGATAATCTAGATAAAGTGCTCTTCGAATTCATCAGAAGTCTTCCACTTCAATAATTGTTACTAATGAAGTGAATAACAGATGCATGTAGTAAAAGTTTATAACGGTTTACCAGAATGTCGAGATTGTAGTGTTGAAGAATTGGCAGAATTCGGAATTGAGATGTACATTGTTTTATCAGTAAATTAACTGGTAAGGATCTTTGTGAACGGACGTACATTTCGAGTATATTATTTGCTATACACTAAATTATTATTAATTAAGTATTTTGATATTGAATTGTGCACAGTGGAAGCTCGTATTAGTAAAGTCGTCAGCCATCTTGACTCAATTAACCAAATTAGAGTGGCAAATGTTGAGATAAAATCAATTTAAGAAATAATCAATGTGTTTTACTTACCAAAATTCTTTTGCCAAGTTCACCACATTTACTCTGCCTTAAAAATAATACTTCCGCTTCTTCTAAATTGGGTTTAACGACCATGTTATAAAGTACAGTGCATTTCTGTAATAAAATGCATTCCCCGGTTGCGGCGTTTGGTGTTTGGCAAGCACCATTACTCTCTTCTGTTTAAATTATAAAATAATATGGAAATTCAGTCTATGTTATATACATATAGAAGAATCATTTTCATTAATGCATAGTTTATATATTAAACTGCTGCAAAAGTGCACTTGAAATTGATGACATTTGAAACAATATAAGCAGTGAACCTAAATAGCAACGAAAGTAAGAAACCATAAGCAAGCAACACTTGTACTTGTTCGTATTCACGATAACGCAATGCAATGCTTACTCGTTGTTTAGGCTTGAAAGGCAATGAAAACAAAGCAACGAGTCCAGCATGCACTTGCTGTTAAATGTTCGTTCTCTATGTAGAGAAAACATGTTTCATTAATAGTAAAAGAAATAGTATTTGTATGTGTAAAAACATTCTTAAAATGAGTGTAAATTAGAAAAATGTTTTGTTGCATTCGTTGTCATAGGCTTGATTTTCATTGCTTATCATTGTCATTGCCTTTCGTGCCTTCTCCGACAGTAATGTTTTGAGGCAACTATGCTTGGTGAGAAAAATGTCATGCAAGCGTTTGCTTTTGCTACTCTGAGTGTGTTGTTGATTTGAATTGTTCGCTGAGAGCAAAACATTGCATTGTCATGTTAAATGAACGAATGACCGGAAACAAGGAGTAAGCTTGCTTGTGCAAATTATGTATTCCCGCGTTGGGAATATCAAAAAAATTATTTTTTGATCGGACAGCGTGTCCGCTTTATTGATCAGAAACGACTCAAACTTAAATTTAACAATTTGATTAATTTATACTTATTCTAAGCCACGGAATTATTAAGTGGCGTGATATATTTCCTAGAATTAGTGTTAGCAATTAGTATAAGCAAATTTGATTGCATGTTCGGTTGGCATGTGCCGGATGTGCTGAGGTTGCATCGGCAGAATTTACAAGTTGTCGCTTGCGCTGTAATTTCGGGGTTGTTGATATAGTTGCACTTTATGCTTGGATCGTGCTAACTCTTCCCCTCTTAATGCATTTGTGGTGTTGAAATTTGTAGAAATGGTCCCCTTTTTGCTGAAGTTGCTTCCGGTGGCTCAATTGAAATATTTAGCTTTTGTTGCTCTTTTTTTTTATAATGATGTATACAATTGTTATTAAAATTATAGTTATAATTATAACATCAGTGCCTATGCTGATTAAATTCCTCTTTTTATTTTTATTCATTAGTAATTCGATACTATTTTCGTGATTTATTTGTTTTACATAAAGATCTTCTAATTTAAGAACAAGTTCGCTTACATTCTTTTTCTCTTTAATTTTTGTGATTCGATTTGGCAAAATAAATGTTTCATATATTTTAATGTTAATGTTGCCTTTCTGTTTTATTTTTTGCTTATTGCAATTGTGTTCTATTTCTACATCAAAATGCTTAAATACTAGAATACCAGGAACTATTTCAGTGACATTTATTTTATCTATAGTTTCTAAATTACAATTTACTTCTTCGAATTTCAATATATTTTCTAAACATTTATTGTGAATTTTTATTAAATTTTTCTCCAAATTGTTTTTTACATATGTTTCATACATATTGTTTTCTGAATCTATTAATACTTCGTAAGTATCTAAGGCTATTGATTTGTTAGCTATATTAGGAAGTGGTTCAAATCTGATTTGTGAAAGGGTATTTGGTGAATATTGGGGTATTAGGAGGATTATGATTATGTTGTTGTTTTGAAATATTACTGCTGTCTTGATATTTCGGTAACTGTCGAAATCTGTAATTAATTCGAGTTCTAATTTGGTGAGGATGTCCGTAGGAATTATACCTATTTTGCTGGAAAATATAATTTGTCCTATATCGTCTATGTGGTTTCGTAAAAAGGATATATCGTTTTCTATTTGGTATGTGTGCTCTAAAAATTGAACCTTGTCCTCTAATGACTTTATTTTATTTTGTATGGTGTCCTTAAATGTATTAATGTAATGACTTATTGAGATTTGCTGTTGGTTAATATGTTTTGTTATATTGTTTATTTCCTCGGATATGAAGTTATTAACGCGTACTATATTCGTCATACTAGCTGTTGTGGATAATTCATTTTCGTGTATTTCTGTGAGTGCGTTATGGATTTCCGTCTCGTCATCACTGTCCATGGATCCTGCTATATATGTATTTTAATCCTTTCCCTAGAATATTTACAAGTCCTCGTTTTGATTTTAAATGAGGGTGTAAGCCGCTTATTTTTGATTGGAGTAATGCAAAGTTCCTATTAACTGTGTCCAAAATTTGTTTATCTTCAAAAGTTGTGGTTTTTAGCATGTTAATGTTATTTGATATTAAGGCTACTGTTTCCTCGTAGGCTGTTAAGTTGATAAAATGAAATGTTTTGTCATAATGATTAATTATTTTCAGTTCGTTAGTTTTGATGGGTAAATATCCGTTATTATTCGTTAAATCCTGGATGTCGATTTGTTGTGCGTCTACCGTCAATGCTAGTACCAACATGATTGTCATGATTTCCCCCGTATTCATTTTTCCTATTACAGAAGAAATTTTATGTGCTTAAATTCATATTTACTCATGCAATTATATTTAATGTTACTTTTATGAACTACTCTACCTGATTTAGTTACTACTGTTGTATTAAAATTTTTCGCAACAATTTCTTTTCTAAATCTAGCCGATAACTTATTTCCTAATCTTCTATTTACTTTGACAAATATGATATCTCCTTCCGCATATGTGCTTGGAGGTGATCTGTTCTTGTTATGGTATGTAAGGTCTGCGTTTTGTTTCGCTAGGAGTCTGTTTATAGTTTCTTGTCTGTCTGTCTCCATTATTTTAGGGTCGCTATAAACACGTCTGCCAAAGAATATTTCTACAGGTTTTATTCCTGTTGTCGTATGAATAGTGGAGTTATATTCGAAAACTGGTTTATCCAACAATTCGTGGAATGAACGGTACGTGCTCTCCTTTTGAAGACATCGCATTATTTCTTGTAATGTAGAATGGAAACGTTCTACCTGTCCGTTTGAACAACTTGTATACGGAGCGGTTCTAAAAATATTAATTCCGAATTCATTTTCTATCATGAAGTTTATTGCTTCAGAATTAAAAGATTTCTCGTTATTCATCACTATTGTTTCTGGAACAAAGGAGAAAAGGATATCGCGTAAAGGCTGTCTGATGTGTTCCGATGCTCTCGATCGAATGGGTTTTGCTATTGCGAATTTGGAGAATTTGTCCATCGCAGTTAGAACTAATTCCTTACCAACTATAAATATATCAATGTGCACTATTTGGCCTGCGAACTGTGGAATGGGTGTGGCTTGAATTTGAGGTTTTATTGGACGTCGGTCATATTTGCTCTCCTTGCATGTTGCACAGTTTCTTATAATTTTCTTTATTTTACTTGCCATTGCAGGAAAATAGTACTTTTCCAGAATTTGCATTTTATTTTCCCTAGTATTTCTGTGCGCTCTATTGTGCGTTTTTATAATGATCTCTTCCTGTTCTTTTTCATTAGGTATATCTTCCACTTGTATCTGTGTGAACCTAACTCGGTATTTGCTAAAATGTAATGGGTAGACCTCTTGTATTTTGCCCATAACATATTCTTCTGCTTTTATACAGTTTATAACTGATGGGTTCAAATATCTTTTTAGAATTGATTTAAGGGTTTGTTCGGAATAATCAGGTTCCGTAATTATATGTCTATGATATGTAGGAAACACGATTTTTAATTGATACGTAGATGTGCTATCTGCTTTTAAAATTATTTGGTTTTTGAAAGCATTTATATGGGCTTCTATGCTATAAATTAAATTATGGGACGAGCTATCATTCGAATTGGTTGCTATTGATAGACTGTTAACCTGTGATTCCTTCGGGGGTATCCTGGATAGTGCATCTGCTACGACGTTTTGTTTCCCAGGTTTATAATGTAAGTCGTATGAATATTCTTCTAAGGCTGCTTTCCACCTTTTCATCCTGCTATTGTTATTCTTATTGCTCAAAGCGTAAGTGAGCGGCTGGTGATCAGTAAAGATTTGTACTTTAGCTGAGCCATATAAGTAATTCCTAAATGAATTCAGAGCCCAAATTATGGCTAGCATCTCTTTTTCATTGGCGGCGTAATGTTCCTCCGCCTTGCTCAATGTTCTTGAGATAAATGCCAAAGGCTTTGAGTCTTGCGATAGTACGGCTCCGATTGCAAAGTTGGAGGCGTCTGTTACCAGTTCGAAATTTTTCTTATAATCAGGATATGCAAGTATGACATCTCTGGAAGTGAGTGAACGTTTTATATTATTGAAAGCTTCTATTGCTTCTTCGTTCAAAAGTATGTTTACTTTTGCGGATTTGTTTTTCGATATTCTACCTTCTTCCCCTCTCAGAAGAGAAGTCAGTGGTTTTGCTAATTTCGCATAGTCTTTTATGAATCTTCTGTAGTATCCTGACAAACCTAGAAAACTGCGAAGCCCTTTTAAAGTTGTAGGTTCTGGAAAGTTGGCAATTGCTTCAACTTTTGCAGGATTCGTTTTTATGCCATTTGGAGATATGACATACCCTAAAAATTCTACTTCCGTTTGGAAGAAGTGACACTTATCCAACTGAACTTTCATGTTGGCTTCGTCCAAGGTATTGAAAATTGTTTTAATGTGAAAAAGGTGCTCTTTTTCCGTTTTGCTAAATATAATTATGTCATCGATGTAAACATAACAGTATTTTCCTATGTGATCGCGCAGGATATCATCAAGAGCGCGCTGAAAAATAGAAGGAGCGTTTTTCAAACCAAATAGTAAACGTGTAAACTCGTATTTACCATTGTTGATGGAAAATGCCGTTTTTTCGATGTCAGATTCTTTTAGAGGAATTTGATGAAATCCGCTTTTCAGATCTAACACTGAGAAAAATTTGCTTTCGCCGAGCTGCGAAATTACTTCTGTTATTTCAGGAATTGGATATCTGTCTGCTGTTTGCTGTTTGCTGACTGAATTTAATTTTCGGTAATCGATGACCATTCGGTACTGTTTATTCCCCGCTGAGTCGGCCTTTTTCGGGTGAATTGTAGGGAGACCTAGAGGGTCTTATAATCTTATCATCTAAAAGTTTCTTTACCTGCTTTTCTACCTCTGATTTGAGAGATGCTGGGTATGGGTAAAATTTCGAGTAAACAGGAGAGTCCGTTACGGTTCTTATTTCTCCAACAACTTTTGTTGTGTATGTTAATTTTTCGTTCGGCTCCGCGAACAGATTTGGGAATGCGTCTACTGCTTGCCTAATGCTAGTCTTCTGCTGTGACGATAAGTGCTCGTCCTTTATATGTATTGCATTCACTGCCTTTGATGGAAGCTGCTTTAGTTTAATTTTTATTAGATTTTTTATTTTTAAATAATTTTCATTTGTGTAGATAATTGCTTGAAGCTCTCTTAATGTGTCGTTTCCCAAAATTCCATCGAATGTCTTTAAGGATGGCATTAAGAAAAACTTGATTTCGTTATCTAGACCAAATAGTTTTAGCATTGTGTGTTCATTAATTTTAACATCACCTGTTACTGTTTTTGCAAAAAATGGGTTTTTATTTTTAATACGTTTTTTAACCAAGTGTGGTTAAATGTAGTTTTTACTAGATCCTGTATCTACCAAAAGCTTCAGAATTTTCCCGTTATCAGCTCTTGCTTCAAAATATGGAAGCGAAGAGCTCATCAAGCTAAAAAATGAACTTCAGATGGTTCGTCTTCCGAATAATCATTCTCCACATCTTTCGACATTGTGGCAATGTGGAAAGTTCTTTGGGTTTTCCTTTGTTGGTGATTATTAACTGATGGTGGTCTTTTTCCTTGAAATTGATTTTGAGGAGTTCTGTTCATATAGTTAATTCGACGTGATTGCATACTCTCGTCAACTTCCATGGGTTCTGGCCGGGGTTGAGGTTTAGGTGGCCTTGGTGGAGTACTTGTATGCTGAATTTGGTTAGGAAATTGTTGTCTAGATTGCCAATTTACTTGATTTGGTTGTGGCAAGTACGCTAATTTAGGGTAAAAGGATTGCAGTTGTTCCTGTGAAGAACGTCGCTTAGGATAGAGTTGAGGAGTTTGGTATGCCGTTTTCACATTGTGAGCATGATTCATGCGAAAATTCTGATTGTCTAGTTTCAGGCATAAATGAAGGGCCTGAGGTAAGTCGACCGGTTCTCTTATTCCCAGTAATCGTGGGAGGTCGCCATTTAATCCTCTTATGAAGGTGTCCAAAGCTTTATACCTGTATGATGGCGTTATCATTCGTAGAGGTTCGTTGCTCATTTCGGTACATCCTAGTTTATTTAAAATTAATGAGAGGTGTTTGTATACTTGCTGATAGAATTCAGCAACCGTTTTATTACCTTGTACTAGAGTTGTCATTTGATACTCTAAGGTGGATAGGTCACGCTTGTCGGCATAATGCATTGCTAGACATTTTGTTATTGCTGACCAATCAAGTGGCGTGTTGTAAGATTCCAATGCCATATCTGCATTGCCTACAATCTTATTCTAACTACACTAAGGATTCCGTAGTATTTCGGGGTTCCTTTTAATGGTTCGTATATATTTAATATACGGTCTACACTTTTTTCCACGATATGAATTCTCCTGGGCGGCCAGAAAATTCTTTTAGACACTTCACTACATCAGGGATCCTATCTAAACCGTCTAAATTTCCTCTATGTCTGTCCTCTATAGTTTGATCAGTTGTGGTTGCCAAGTTGGCATCCGGATTTAGGGTGGCCTGTACTAACTTTGGTCCTTGCTGCTGTAGTATATTTGTCGCTATATTCGCTATTAATGATGTCAAGTCGTCTATACTTAATTGAGTGCTATTTGTCGCTTGAGGAGTGGATTGGTTAGAAGGAAGAATGGGAGGTCTGACCAAGTTGTTGGGATTAGCCATTTTACAATTTAATATAATTTAAATTAATTTAAATAATTCTTATAATTTAAAACAATTTTTTCTTACTCTAATCCTGATGTTTCTGGATGCTGCTGCTGCTGGTTTACTTCGTTGTTAACGTTGGCAAATCGTACAGCCCCACTTTCAAACACTACACTCGTTATACGTTTGTGTTTTTGTTGCTTTGCTTCTGTTTTCAATTTCTCGGTAAACTTTAAATTCTAGTAGCCGTCGTTGATTATGTGAGCAATAGTTGTTGTTGCTTGTGCTGCTCGGATAAACATTTTTAGCCATTCACTCGCTTGATTTTAACTATCATGTGTTATCGTGCACGTAATTAATTTTTAACAGTAGGATTTTATAATGAGGTTTGTGTTTGTTTTCTGTTTTATATAAAATCACAAATTTAGAATATTGTACTGTTACAGTTTTGTTAATTATAATAATTACTTTCGTACATATCTACGCTTTTAGTTACAATTACAATTTGGTAGTCGCCAATAAACGCTATTTAAGTTGCTTGTTGTATTTTATCACTGCTGAAGCTTTTATGTTTTTCACAACAATTATTTCGCTGGCCTAAACTTTTTCACTTCACTTCCTGCTATGTCTTTCGATAAGGCTGGCACGTCGATGCCTCCTTTTCACTTTCGTTACTCAGGGACCGCTATCGAAAATACTTTTTCAACCGGGCGCCAGTTTTTCTACCGGACCGACTGAATTTTGCTTGGGCGCCAATTATGTATTTCCGCGTTGGGAATATCAAAAAAATTATTTTTTGATCGGACAACGTGTCCGCTTTATTGATCAGAAACGACTCAAACTTAAATCTAACAATTTGATTAATTTATACTTATTCTAAGCCACGGAATTATTAAGTGGCGTGATATATTTCCTAGAATTAGTGTTAGCAATTAGTATAAGCAAATTTGATTGCATGTTCGGTTGGCATGTGCCGGATGTGCTGAGGTTGCATCGGCAGAATTTACAAGTTGTCGCTTGCGCTGTAATTTCGGGGTTGTTGATATAGTTGCACTTTATGCTTGGATCGTGCTAACTTGCATCAGTTTATTATATATTAGTAGGTATAAACAATATATTTGGAGTTCTGAACGCTTTCCGGTATAGTTAAAAACTTATAGTGTTTTAACTCCGTAAGAAATCAAATTTAATAGATTCGATGACAAGGAGGACTAGTGACAAAGGAATGAGCCCAAAATTTAGCCAATGGTTGTGTTTCCGTCCTCCTTTATAATTTTAAGCATTTTTAATGCATATGTATGTAAATATGTCACAAAGCTGTTGTGAAAATAAAGGGAATAACGGCACTACAAATTTAAAATTTCATCAGTCAAGTGATAAAAGGAAACAAAATATTGGTTCATCATGCCGATAATTATAACGTTCTAGTTAATTAATCTTATTTCTACGCGAACAAAATGTATACGTCTAAAGATGGCGGAATGAAAAAAATTTGAAAACAGGAAAATGTGTTATGAAATAAGGAAAATACAGGAGTTCGGACCAAGTAAATGCTAACGACATAGCATAAGGTCCAGCAAAACTTATCAATAGGCCCTCAGCTGTACGTACATACTCATATACATGTGCGATTACCTTTCAAGTTCGCTACTGTCATTTCTGTTCCCTGCACAGTGTTGCATTTTTATTTAAGTCTTGTTGTGCGTTTACACATTCATACATTCGGCTATCCTGACTGTTGGACTCTAATGAGGGTTTCACTTCTTCAAAAATTTAGCAATTGTTATTGTGCGATTTGATCCTTCATGATCTCCGATATTCTCGACTTCTTATCTTCCATGCGCCATCTTTTTTACAATTATATGCATAAGGCCAAAAGAATTTAGCTTTAAGTTTCAATCCTGCACCAGACTGCGTTCACTTAATGGCTACTAGCTCGTTTATATTATTGCTCTTCACCTTTTGTTGAATGTTCTCCTATTTTCCTGATGAATCCTAAACATGTCGCGTCATGTTTTCTGACATATTACCTCGCGTTCTCGAGTACATCGATGGCTGATTCCTTCAGCAGTTCAAGTAAATGTGGTAGCCCTTTCAATTGCATTCCAAGTCCAGTTATAATTTTAATTTGTGATTGTTTGGTGTTTCTCGGCGGCGTGCTATTGATTGATTGATGCAAACTTTTTATGTGCTTGTGGCAGTTACCGGGACTTTCGTTTCTCAACCTAGCTATCATCGAAATAATAATCTGGTGCATGCGCATGGGCTGGTGTGCTGATCAATGCTGACTTCAACTTCTAGAATACCTCCAACTGCTTGTCGCGCAACTCAAACTTAGCGTCTTTCCTGGGTAGATACGACAGCGTTTTGGCTATCACAACAAATCTTCTAAAGTATGATGTCAATCGCTGGAATCTCTGCAAAGCCTTTTGGTCATGTGGCAATGGGAAACTCCTAATCGTTCTCGTTTGTGCATCAGATGGTTTTATCGGACCGTCCTCTATAACGTATCCTAAAACAAAAGTTCTACGGAGAGCTGAATTCGTATTGCCCATTGTGTGTAACAAATGTGGGTACTTCCTTGAAGTAGGCTCCACTGGAACATGAAAAACTGTAACCTTTCGATAACATCGACGATATTTGGCATCGGGAAGTTATCGCGAACTAATGTGAATTATTGGGTTTAATGATTCCATCCTTCAACCACTCCTTAACTCGTCCATCCACTTCCTGTCTATCGGCGTATGACTTCCGCCTGTGATTTTCATATACTTGGAATCTCTGCAAAGCCTTTTAGGTGTCATCTGAAAGTAAGATTTCTACTAGTGAAATCGAATTGCTTGAAGGCTTATAATTTGCTACTATCCTTCTCACTATAGTTGCTTACTCTTTGTTGAGATGTGAAAGATCGACTTCGTCCACAGGTACCTTCTCTATTCCTGCGACCATACACAAAGTTCTAAACTCTTCGCTCAGTTCAGAAATTCTGTTATCGCTGTCCACAATTGGGTTTTTACCACAACTGTTTTACTTCTTGCCTTACAGTCAGCTGCACGAAGTTCTTCTCCACCACAATTGTAACACCATGTTTGTTTGCGAGGACAGCTTCTAGCGAAATGTGATGAGTCTCCACAGACAAAACATTTCCTTGTTTGACGACAATGGTCACAGGTTGTGACTGCCTTCTCGTATAACTTGATCTGCTCCTTCAAATCCTGTATAGTTTTCGCCTGGTATAGGTTGCTTTGGTTTGACCTTAACCCAATCTGCTTCTACAACTCCATTAAAACGTATAAATATTCTCGAATATTTTCTCCATGTCGCTTCTGACGACTACGTAAAGTACGATGTACTTCAATCGATGAAAATTCCTGTCGCAGTGAAGTTCAAATTTTCCACACATTTTTATTACAAGTATTCTTTCGAACGAATGCGGCCACAAAAGTTATTTTATTTTTGTTCAAAACCTGTCGATAATTCAAGTTTTAACGTTTTCTTATTTCCTTCTTTCAATAACTATCGAAATATTTTAGGTTTGTTGATCTGGATGAACCAATAATGAGTTATGCTGTCCACGACAAGAATCTTTTTTTGGAAAATAAAAAAATCACAAAATACTGTTAAAATATGTATCTTTGATATCCTGAATACTTTAAATGAAATATATGATTGTATACATTAAAAAAAAAATTTAAAATACTAATGTTTTCATCTTTTGAAACTCACCTAACCCCTTAAAGGAAAATGCATATGTACATGTGTGCACTTAAAGTTTTTTCAAATATTTGAATATTTTTTACCCTTAAAGGAATAAATGCAATAACAGAAACAATTTATAAGTACTCACATTCATAGGTGTCTATTTATATGCATACAGTGGCTCACAGCTTATTTATACAGTGCTTATTTAAAAAATTATAACTTAACGACTATAAATTCAAATTTTTGCTTTTATCTGGATAATGACCCGAAGCAAAAATCCGGTATTGTGCAAATCTGGGCAATATACAATTGTCGCACCTGATGTCAACACCAGCATAATCGCCAGATGTAAATGTCATCGAAAATGTATGGTCAATATTGGAAAATAATGTCCGGAACCATTAAATGTCTAACAAAAACGACTTGAAAGAGGCTTTGAAGAAGGAATGGGACAACATTTCGCATAATATAACTAAAACAAGTAAGAAAGGGCTAAGTGGGTGTAACCGAACATTTTATACTCTCGCAATTTATTTATTTAACTTTATTTGTATTATATAATACACAATTTGACCCACATATTCGTCATATATATTGTATAAAGTCCATTGAAAGTTGGAAACCATAATATTAGGTTAGAAGCACAGAGGTTTTCGTGTTCGATAGATGGGACCTTAGAAACCTATGGTCCGATTTCGGCGATTTTTAGAATGGGGCTGCCACACTATAAACATAGTATTTGTGCAAAGTTCTGCATCGATATCTTCACTAGTGCTTACTTTATATATTGTAAAGTATACGATTCAGATCGTCTTCCAAGTTCTGGTATATAAGAAGGAGGCGTGGTTGTGAAGCGATTTGGCCAATTTTCACAACATATTATTGGGAGGTAAGGAAACTATTACAAACCAAGTTTCATTGAAATCGGTCGAGTAGTCCTCTGATATATGGTTTTTGACCCATAAGTGGGCAACGCCACGCCCATTTTCCATTTTGTAAAAAAATCTGAGTGCAGCTTTCATCTGTCATTTCTTATGTGAAATTTAGTGTTTCTGACGTTTTTCGTTAGTGAGTTAACCCACTTTTAGTAATTTTCAACCTAACCTTTGTATGGGAGGTGGGCGTGGTTATTATCCGATTTCTTTCATTTTTGGACTGTATTAAGAAATGGCTAAAAAAAACGACTGCAGAAAGTTTGGTTTATATAGCTCTATTGGTTTCCGAGATATGTACAAAAAACCTATTTGGGGGCGGGGCCACGCCCACCTCCCCAAAAAAATTACATCCACATATGCCCCTTCCTAGTGCGATCTTTCATACCAAATTTTATTTCCATAGCTTTATTTATGGCTTAGTTATGGCACTTTATGTGTTTTCGGTTTTCGCCATTTTGTGGGCGTGGCAGTGGTCCGATTTTGCTCATTTTCGAAAGCAACCTTCCTATGGTGCCAAGAAATAAGTGTGCCAAGTTTCATCAAGATATCTTAATTTTTACTCAAGTTACAGCTTGCACAGACGGACGGACGGACAGACAGACATTCGGATTTGAACTCCACTCTTCACCCTGATCACTTTGGTATATATAACCCTATGTCTAACTCGTTTAGTTTTGGGTGTTACAAACAACCGTTATGTGAACAAAACTATAATACTCTCTTTAGCAACATTAGTTGCGAGAGTATAAAAATATTATACACTGTTGCCCAATGTTGCCTATAGGCAACACCCTGTAAATCGCAAACCAGGACACCTAGGACTATGAAATTTTGGTCAGTTCATATTCAGGTCGCGATTAAAACATATCTGTACTCAAATATTTTTTAGCCCCGCCAATTTTAATTCGGGCATGAGAGGGTTAAGTTTCCTATTTTTCTAATAGAAGTCCGTATTTAATATTATGTGCTCAAGATTAACTTAATAGATTTCCAAACAAAAGGGGTTTATGAGCACAAAAAAAGGTTCATTAACTTAAACAAACCCCATGTATCTGAAAACAAATTATTGTCTTTTAAGCTGCATATCTATTTTCGCATGTAGTTCGTATTTGATATTTTTGGATAATATTTTAAACATAATAATCATTTTAAACATATTAATAAGACAAAAAAAATTCAAATTTTGATACCCAACTAATTTGGTTTTTAATATTGCTTTAATTTTTTAATTTCTTTATTTTCTTATTTCTTTTAGTTTCCTTTATTTTCTTTCACAAAATTTTTAACTTTTCACTTTAAATATTTTCTTAGCTTCTAATTCTTACTTGTTAGCCTCTTGGCGCCTAGGGTGTCCTCTCTTTTGGTCAGTACCTACTAAAGTTCCCACGGTGCGCACGTTTGGAGGGTGCGTCTTCTTCCTACAGGATCCTGACGCTTGTTGGTTGTTGGACCAGCTCGTCCAGTCAAGTGTTCCTATCCTTCAGCCGTCCTTTCCACGGGTGGTTTGATAGTTGCCTTTTCAGCCGTTTTCTTCCTTCACGGGCGATTTGATATGTTGCGTTTCGGCCGTTTTCTTCCTTCACGGGCGATTTGGTATGTTGTGTTTCGGCCGTTTTCTTCCTTCACGGGCGATTCTTTCACTCAACACATTTGCTTAACATTTGCTTTTTTTTTATTACACTTGAGCTAAACTTCAGCTGGTCCCTGCTCGGGCGCCAGTTAAGTTTTTTAATTAAACTTTATTTTAATCCGTCCGTCTGTCCGTCCGTGCAAGCTGTAACTTGAGTAAAAATTAAGATATCTTAATGAAACTTGGAACACATGTTCCTTGGCACCCTGAGGATGTCGCTTTCGAAAATGGGCAAAATCGGTCCACTGCCACGCCCACAAAATGGAGGAAACCGAAAACCTATACAGTGTCATAACTAAGCCATAAATAAAGTTATGAAAATGAAATTTGAAACATAGGATCCCATTAGGGAGGGGCACATTTGGATGTAATTTTTTTGGAAAAGTGGGCGTGACCCCGCCCCCAAATAGGTTTTTTGTATTTATCTCGCAAACCAATGAAGCTATATAAGCAGCAGCCGTTTCTTTTAGCCATTTCCTTATACAGTCCAAAAATGAAAGAAATCGGATAATAACCACGCCCACCTCCCATACAAAGGTTAGGTTGAAAATTACTAAAGTGGGTTAACTCCCTAACGAAAAACGTCAGAAACACCAAATTTTACATAAGAAATGGCAGAAGGAAGCTACACTAAGATTTCTTTACAAAATGGAAAACGGGCGTGGCGTCGCCCACTTATGGGTCAAAAACCATATCTCAAGAACTACTCGACCGATTTCAATGAAATTCGGTATATAACACTTTCTTGACACCCTGATGACACGGGTGGAATATGGGAGAAATCGGTTCACAACTACGTCTACTTCCCATATAACTCAATTTTGAATTCCATCTGATTCGTTCACTTTATAATGTATTCATAAGGAACCAATGAAGCTAGCGGAATAAAACTTTACACAAATACTGTATTTGAGCTGTGACATCACTTGTGGAAAAATTGTCAAAATCGGACCATGACTTTTCAAGGCCCCTGATATCAAACATGAAGAACTCAGTGCCTAAGGTTAATTTTTCACCGAAAATATAGGTAAACCCCCCAGATATTTTAATGTAATTCGTTCCCTCTGATTTTTTTTCTTATAACAGCGTATAGTATCTTGGTGGTGAAAACGAGTGAAATCGGTTTCGGAATTACCTCAGTCCCCATATACTATTTATGGTGATTTTCGTTATTCTATTGAACTTTATACCGAATATATGGGTCGAATTGTGTTATCTTTATAAAATTACATCAATAAATTGCGAGAGTATAAAATGTTCTGTTACACCCGAACTTAGCCCTTCCTTACTTTTTATATTTTATAATTAAATATACTGAACCTAGATTAGTTTGTAAAAAGATAACTAATTTTCCTGTCGACCACAACGGCACAATATTACATTCGGCTAAAAACTACAATGTCGCAGATTGCGGCGATAAGATCCCACCAATTAGAAACTGCACCAATACATTCACGAAGACTTTCTGCAAGAAATTACCTTTCACCACTTGTGCTCAACAACTACACTCCGGTGGCACTGCGCATTGTAATACTCGTCCCAGCCATCTAAAACCATTGGAAGTAATAGACGACGGTATCATCATTTTAAATGATGTAACTGCTGTTATAAAAATGGACAACAATTCCGGAAAAACCATCCTTGGTACATTTCTGGTGACATTCGATGAAGAAGTCGAAATAAAGGGTATTTATTTTAGAATATGAAGAATATTGTTGGACAACTCCCCAGCTCAGCGACACCGGCGCTCTTGAATATCACTGGTCATCAATAAATTCATCATACCTACAAAGGCTTAACATCAAGAATCTACAATACATACATAAAAAGCTGACAATAAGATCTGTGCTCCACAATTTAAAAGAAACGAGACGCACATCTTCTCTAAAGATGGTTATTGACAGCCTGAAGAAGCCGAGGACGGCCTACATTTAGAAGGGGAGGAGTTAACTCAAGTAGCTCATCCACAGATGGAGAACTCACACGTATACATAGGCTCTAGATATACTTTCCTTTAGATTTAAGTTTTAGTTATAAATTGTTGCTCATAAGGTGCAGCAGTAGCTCACCAAATTATAATAAAATAAATAAACAAAATAATAAGAATTGTTTAACTTATACACAAAATCAGAGTTTGCTACTTGAACTCGAAGATAGGAACGTCGTGATTGTTCGTTTGCGTTATTTTCGCTTCGGGTTCCAAACTCGATCGAACACGTGTTTGAAGAGTTTTACGACCCACTCGTACCGAATTTAAGCTAGTGTGATTGAACAGACTCGAACATACCCGAAGCTGCTCTCTGATGTGCACTTAAAGTTTTTCAAATATTTGAATATTTTTTAACATTATAGAAAATAATGCAATAACAATTTTATGTACTAACAGAGGTTTCTATTTAGGTACATATATATATTTGTATTGATTAGAAGATTAGTTTTTTCTACAATATTATATGGTGGAATTTACCGGGGAAATTTAAAAGGAAAATGATTTTTGATGGCATACTATAATTTGAACCAACTAAGCGGGACAATCAATTAACCGAGTCCAATTATCCGAAAAAATTTACATGCGCTTTCATATGCTATATTTTTTGCCCGATAACACCGTTCAATTAAACGGGGAAACCAATTAACCATAGGGTCAATTAAACGAAAAGTACATATGCATACGATTACAGCTAAATCAAAATTGCATTCCAAATATTTTCAAATATATTATAAAGGACATACATATGTACATATGTATATATCGAGCCAATACCGGCAAATTATCATAAGCGACAATTTTATCGAAAATTAGTTTTTTATAGAAACTAGTAATTTAAGACTTAACGGACCTATCCCTGTTGATGTTTATCTCCAAAAAGAAACCGTTATAAAGTTAAAGCAAGTGCTAAAATTATCGTAAATACATACATTTTTAAAACCTTAACGTAAGCGACACCTAGCGTGTTTATCTTAAGTGCCTTGCGCACAATTTCATGTCGTGCAAGCGACAATACTTGTTATCGCAACCGACATGAGTGCTTGACCTAACGCTGTTTACTACTCGTATATGCAAACCATTCTTGTACCTGTGGTCACATGTTTATTTCCATGAAAGGTTTGATGAAACAAACATCGTTCTCATTGGATTATTGTTTAAAAATAGTTTGACGCATAATCAAATTTTGTGTTAATTGAGTTATAATCGTACTGTAGATAGTAAACACGACAGTTATAAAATAAATCAACAATGTCGACTCCAGCAGGTAAGGTATGTATTATATTTTAATTTTGGTTATTGAAATTTTATTGCATATAATATTCTCTCATTTACATTATTTATGTGATATTTGTTTTTGTTTTTTATACTCCCGAATAAAGGAAACTATGCAATTAATATCATCACTCCTCTTAACAGAAGAGAGTAATCCTGAAAGTGCTTTTCCCGAGAACATACAGCAAAATACGTTAGTAATAAATCAATTCTTACTAACAGACAGCATCAACGATATTGACATTGATCCAATATTAACTGATACGACATCAGCATCTTTGATCGATTTGTTTTGTAATACCGATTTAAATTTTGAACAAAACACCAACCAACATGCTGTGGGGAAATCAGTGCAACCTAATCCTTGTATGGATAAAATATGTGGTAACTCATGTGCAAATAAATTTACTGAAGATGATCGGATTAATATTTTAGAAAATTATTGGGGATTAGGTTGTGATAAAAGGCAAAAAGATTTCTTACTATCATGTGTGAAAGAAAGACCGATTGGTTGAAAAAGAGCTAGTAGTAATGTTCGCAAAAGATCATATGAATATTTTATAAGCTACAATAGACAGAATATTAAAGTATGCCAACAATTTTTGCTGAAGACCCTAAATATATCTCAAATGTCTTTAAGATATACCATCGAAAATGCCAATAATACTCTGAATACCACTCGCGCAGGCAGAAAAAATCTTCGTCCTCATAATAAATCTGATGAAGTAAAAGTGGCACAGTTAAAATTGTTCATTGAGATGTTGCCTGCTGTTCCATCCCACTATCAGGGATAAAGGGATGTCCAACTTATTCCAGCGTTTTTTATAACAATTTGCATTATTGCCAGACCAGACAAAATACAAATTTTTGGGCATTTAAATTAAAATACCCAACATTTATTACGGCTAAAAAAAATTTATACTGAATTTTTTATATAAAAATTACATATTTAAATTTCTTTTAGCACTTTATCACTTGAGGACAGAAATATATAGACTTCATGGATTGGAAGTCCTTTTCACATGCTTTATTACCAGCTAAATTAAAAATTAATTGTAAATTATTAAGGGTTGTTCAATTTAATAAAAACAATCCTATTGTTAGATTTAAATACGGGTTTTTTGAAGATAGTGACAATTACGAAATTAATATGGATTCCATCATCAGATCGAGAGCAAACAGAGCTACTGTCCAAAAAGGACCCACACCTTTATACGTTGAAGAGTTCAAAATTTCAGCTGCTAAATACAAAGATTTACAAGAGCTATGCAACAAAAATATAATACCAAGCAGATACCATCAAGAATATTTTAATATGAGGCATGATGGAACCATACGCGATGCTTTAGCTGAAACGGATGATGATGATTCTGATAAGGAGCATTAAAAACAAATTACTTCATTTTATATAAGTACCTAGTACATCTGATTACGAGTTTTTAATATACATAAATATGTTTCATTTACACATAATATTTTGTTTAACAACTATGATGGAATAATACGTGGTGTTAAGTTAAAGAAAAACTTTATTTTGTATATATGTACATAGCATAAGTTTAACAAATATTTCAAATATTTTATATAAATAAATATATTTTTCAGTTATAAATATGACTATTTCATTAAAAACCTTCAAAAATACGTATTTATTTACCAAATACAGTTCCTTTGACTTAGTTACTTTAATAGATATTTTTATCGTAAACGCCAAAATAACCTTAGATTGGAACAGCAAAAAAAATGTAAGCGCCATAAATAGCATAAATACTTATTAAATTTATTTTTGTTTTCAATTATATACAGTGGCTCACAGCTTATTTCGTGTAAGCAACATTTTTGATAATACTGATATGAAATTAATATTTTTTGCTCTGAACTAAATAAACGAATGATGCAATTATATTGATAATTTAGTTTTAAATACAAAACATGTAAAAAAATTTACAAAAGTATTCAAATTCAATATTTTATTAAAAAAAACCAAAAACACTCATAATTCATGGGTCACAGCTTATTTCGTGTGTTGATTTTCGTTCATGTGATACATGGAAATAACGGATGCAGAAATCTAACGGTAAATCAAAGTGTGAACTATGAATACTTAAGAAGCGCGGTATATCAACATGGGTCCACGCACTTCAATTGAAAAACGCGAATTAGTTATTAAACATTTTCAAAGTGGAAAAACGCAAAAACAAATTGCTGAAATGGTTGATTTAAGTTCATCTACAGTTCAATATATAATTCAGCGCTTTGTACGTGAAAATCGCGTGCATAACAAGGGTCGAAAGGCTCCTAATAAAATTTTTAATGAAACGGATGAGAGGTGGATTTTAAAAAAGATTAAAAAAGAACCGATGTTAAGTGCTCCAGCGGTGACCAAAGATGTTGAAATGTTTCTCGGCAAAAAATGTCATCCAGAAACTGTGCGCAGAATATTAAGGGATTCCAATTTTCATGGGCGAACAGCACGGAATAAGCCTTTTATAAATAAGAAAAATAAAAAAGCCCGTTTACAGTTCGCAAAAGACCATTTAAACAAGGACAATGCTTTTTGGAATACGGTTATTTTCACCGATGAGAGCAAGTTTAATCTTTTTGAGTCAGATGGTAAAGCATACGTATGGGGGAAACCATATACTGAGCTCCAAACAATAAATTTACGCGCAACAGTAAAACATGGTGGCGGTCATGTAATGGTTTGGGGTGTATGTCATCTGCAGGCGTTGGTAGATTGGAGTTTATAGACTCCACTATGAATAAAGAAGTGTACCTAGAGTTACTGAAGCAAAATTAGCTTCAAAGTGCAGAAGACCTGGGTATACGTGACACTTTTCGCTTCTACCAGGACAACGACCCTAAACATAAATCTGGTCTTGTACAAACTTGGCTCATTTGGAATTGTCCACACCTCGTCCAAACACCTGCACAGTCACCAGATTTGAACGTTGTTGAAAATGTATGGCACATTCTGGAAATTAATATTAGAAAACACCACATTTCTAGCGTCCAAACTCTAAAAGCGGCTTTGAAGGAAGAGTGGGGTAAAATATCGCCAGATTATACAAAAAAATTGGTGGAATCAATGCAAAACCGCATGAAATCTGTAATCGAGCAAAAAGGCTTTTCCACAAAATATTGAAATTTTATTTTTGTTTACTTTTTATAACTTTTTAGTAAGAATTTTTATACCACACGAAATAAGCTGTGACCCATGAATTATGAGTGTTTTTGGTTTTTGTTTAATAAAATATTGAATTTGAATACTTTTGTAAAATTTTTTACATGTTTTGTATTTAAAACTAAATTATCAATATAATTGCATCATTCGTTCATTTAGTTCAGAGCAAAAAATATTAATTTCATATCAGTATTATCAAAAATGTTGCTTACACGAAATAAGCTGTGAGCCACTGTATGTATGTATGTAAATGTCTGAAAAGCATTAATGTATGAGAAATTTTAAATTACTACCACATTAATGGTTAAAAGTATTTAAAAACAAGTAAGGAAGGGCTAAGTTCGGGTGTAACCGAACATTTTATACTCTCGCAATTTATTTATTTGACTTTATTAATATTATATAATACACAATTTGACCCACATATTCGTCATATATATTGTATAAAGTCCATTGAAAGTTGGAAACCCTAATATTAGGTTAGAAGTACCGAGGTCCTCATGTTCGATATATGGGGCTTGAAACCTATGGTCCGATTTCGGTGATTTTTAGAATGGGGCTGCCACACTATAAACGTAGTATTTGTGCAAAGTTTTGCACCGATATCTTCACTAGTGCTTACTTTATATATTGTAATTTAAACGATTCAGATCCACTTCAAAGTTCTGGTATATAGGAAGTAGGCGTAATTGTGAACCGATTTGGCCACAACCTATCATTGGGATGTAAGGAAACTATTACAAACCAAGTTTCATTGAAATCGGTCGAGTAGTACCTGAGATATGGTTTTTGACCCATAAGTGGGCGACGCCACGCCCATTTTCCATTTTGGAAAAAAACTGCGTGCAGCTTCCACCTGTCATTTCTTATGTTAAATTTGGTGTTTCTGACGTTTTTCGTTAGTGAGTTAACCCACTTTTAGTAATTTTCAACCTAACTTTTGTATGGGAGGTGGGCGTGGTTATGATTCGATTTCTTTCATTTTTGGACTGTATTAGGAAGTGGCTAAAAAAAACGACTGCAGAAAGTTTGGTTTATATAGCTCTAATGGTTTGCGAGATATGTACAAAAAACTTAGTAGGGGGAGGGGCCACGCCCACTTCCCCAAAAAAATTACATACATCCACATATGCCCCTTCCTTGTGCGATCCTTCATACCAAATTTTATTTCCATAGCTTTATTTATAGCTTAGTTATGGCACTTTAAGTGTTTTCGGTTTTCGCCATTTTGTGGGCGTGGCAGTGGTCCGATTACGCCCATTTTCGAACTTAACCTTCTTATGATGCCAAGGAACACGTGTTCGAAGTTTCATTAAGATATCTCAATTTTTACTCAAGTTACAGCTTGCACGGACGGTCGGACAGACGGACGGACAGACAGACATCCGGATTTGAACTTGTCTCGTCACCCTGATCATTTTGATATATATAACCCTATATCTAACTCGTTTAGTTTTAGGACTTACAACCAACCGTTATGTGGACAAAACTATAATACTCTCGTAGCAACTTTGTTGCGAGAGTATAAAAACATTCTCCTGTAAAGTTTGGTTTTTGTCGCTTACGCTAAAATGTCGGTAAAGGCTCGATATATTATATTATATTATATTATGTAGGTTAACGAGGCTCTGGCAACCGAGTAACTGACTGATAACCGGTCAATCGCAAACCAAACTTATCAACGAAGCCACGATGAAGAGGGCTTGGTTAAAACAAACACTTACCCAAATAACGACCTTTTTCATGACAAATAGGGCCAGATTCGGAGCAGGGAATATTTGCGCACTTTCAGAAACTTCACGTATAAACCAAGAGCAAAGGATTATTTGTGAAATTGAAGTTAATTTATTAACTATTTTGCAACAAATATTGAAATGCGTGTGAAAACGTATGTTAGAGACTAATTAAAATAAATTGTTCAATTCAATTCAATAAAATTTGACAGACATCAGCTGTTTCTTTTTACATTATTTCATTTCCCACACGTGTGGGCTATGCGTACTGAAGCTATTTATTTTATCAAAATTGTCACAGAATACCATGATTCAATTACAAATGGTTTGGTAATACCTAATACCTAAGACAGACATATGGTTTCCATACTATAATATGTACTACAATAAAAGCTCTAGAAACCATGAACCAGCATAGTGACACACATGTAGTATATTGTACTATGTTTACATTCATCAGCTGATACAAATAAATTCAAGCAAAATGTAATTATGAATAACAGGCAGGAAAATTGATCCTGACTTAGTTATAACTTCAAGCAATCTTAAAATATTATTATCCAATATAATTATTACATATTACATATTATTACATACATATTACATATTTTTCACATAATTTTTTTTCAAATTTTGTTTTTTGATTTCAATTAATTTTGAATTTAATTTATTTTCTGTATGTCAAAATGTCAGAAAACATATGATTGTGGCAGAAGAGCTTAAAGCTTTCGGTGTGTTCAATGCAATCCATTGTAGTACATTTCACAACACCACAAAATTTCAATGGTTTCTAGAACTCTATTGTAGTACGGAACACCATTTGCTTTCAAACAAAATTCGGAAAACCGGTGATACACATATGGTTTCTGAAGCATACTACATGTCTGTCTCAGGTATAAGTAAACAGCTTGATCGCTCTATTTTGACACCCCTTCTAACTAGAAAATTGTTCAAAAATTTGTAAATAGTAGCAGATATTTATCAATACAAGGCGTAGGCAATACTGTATACATTTTCTCGTTTTTTTTATACCTAAGACAGACGTATGGTTTCCATACTATTATATGTACTACAATAAAAGCTCTAGAAACCATGAACCAGCATAGTGACACACATGTAGTATATTGTACTATGTTTACATTCATCACCTGATACAAATAAATTCAAGCAAAATATAATTATGAATCAGGCAGGAAAATTGATTCTGACTTAGTTATAACTTCAAGCAATCTTAAAATATTGTCCAATATAATTATTACAAATTACATATTATTACATACATATTACATATTTTTCACATATTTTTTTTTTTCAAATATTGTTTTTTGATTTCAATTAATTTTGAATTTAATTTATTGTCCAATATAATTATTACAAATTACATATTTTACACATATTTTTTTTTTCAAATTTTGTTTTTTGATTTCAATTAATTTTGAATTTAATTTATTTTCGGTGTGTTCAATGCAATCCATTGTAGTACATTTCACAACACGACAAAATTTCAATGGTTTCTAGAACTCTATTGTAGTACGGAACACCATTTGCTTTCAAACAAAATTCGGAAAACCGGTGATACACATATGGTTTCTGAAGCATACTACAATGTATACTACATGTCTGTTTCAGGTATTACGTGATTTTATTTGTTGAAACTTCAATTTTGGATTGCGTGAATTGAAGTAAGTATTCCGTTGGAATTAAATTCTTATTTTAAAATTGTTAATATTCATTTAGATATATATTTCAGTAAGTACACTGGCGAATCCCACCTGTGAAGAAGTTATTTTTAAACTTATTAACTGTGCTAAAAGTAATAGAGTGAGTTGCAAAGACCAAACTTGAAATATTTGTCCAAAAATAAATTATATAATATACATATTTCTTTGCAGGATTGAATAACGTTGACATCCTCTTCTGGTTTGTAGCAAGATTCTACAAGGTTATTCCACACGAATTACATTACCTAACGTATGTAAGTATTGAAATAAGTGCAATTTGCTTCAAGCGGCAAATACACTTAACTTATGTTATTGGAAAGTAGTGTGCAAAATTTTAACAATAAATAAATTTTCGAAATATTGTATCGTGCCGTGACGCGCACATAACCTTCCACTGCAAAATTGAAGTAAGAGTGAAATCGGTCTGCATATCACATTATACACGTTGATAGCCGTCGCAACGATGAACAAAAAAATCGAAAGATTTCAATATTGTTCATACCTGTATGCAGACCTAAAATTAGGTGTGCGGCTTTACAGGATGCGACGATATGCCATACTTGACAAGTGCATTTGCCGTTTTACACACTTTCATACCTTCATAGCACACACACGCACTTCATACGCCTTTATTGAATACATATGTATTTATTTAACAACTATTTTTAAGCCGTTAGTTTAAGTATAGGCTACGTGCTACGATTGAACGAAATAAAGATTCTCTGATTTGATTAAATAGTTACTTTTTCGCGAAAGGCGCACTAGCGCATCCCAAGTAATTGTATTTTCGCTTCTCAAAAACGCTTGAGATATTTCATGCGGGTTAGTTGGTTAAATTTATTTGACATAATTCATTAAATTTTCAAGTACTTAACATGTATTGAAGTTAGCATATATGTATTTCATTCATTTAAAACTACCAACTTCTTGAAATTTTTCTATTAGATATTCTAATTAGAATAAAAAAATTCCATGAATAAATAACATTAAGAAATTGACAACTAAGTTTAAGGGGTGTCGAATATTAAACATCAGATGCTTCTTTACAAATATACTTATTTATAAGCAATCATTATTCAAATAACTAAATTACTTAAACAAAAAAAAAAACTAAGCGCCTTTAAATTTGCACTAACAAATTGGAATTCTAGTAGAATATAAGGACGGATTGTTAAAATTTTCCCTGAATGCGATTCGAACAGCAAGTGATATACATACATACATACCTTTTGCTGATAGACTCACAATTTTAAGTTTTAATGAAATGAAAGTTGAGCCCGTATACGAGCACGAGGACTAAAGTCATCTTGGGAACAAACGGTTTTCTGTACAATATGTATGATTGCAAGATGACAAAAATAATTTTAGACAACATTATAGTGGACATGCAAGATGTTGGTTTCACTGTTGTTGCAATTGTGTCAGACAAATCAAATCAGTCCTTATGGAAGGAATTAAAAATAACAAGTGGTAGGAGAACGACTTTATTTATCATTAAATATACATACACACATATGTTATTCGTAATCACTTTCTCGACGTGGAATATGTATAAAAAGGAAAATTGCTAACTCCGAAAACTATAGCACAGTTGCTTGCCTTGACGTCAGCATCAAACGCTTTCATTATACACAAATTGATGGAAGAACATTTTACGGTTTATCATGCTAGACACCAAAAAGTGAAGTTGGCTGCGCAGTTATTTTCACATAGCACATCAAGCTCTATACGTAGGTGTTGTGCATTGGAGCATGGACATCATAAACAACTGGTTCGATATTTTTAATTCGAAATTAAATAAATACCAATCACTTCCATATAAAAAGCCTTTTGGAATAGATTTGACCCCCCAAACGAAATTTTTTGGAAGTGTAGACCATTGCATCAGCAAATTTTTTTCGTCAAACATTGTTGGCCTTGCAAAGAGGTATACTGTTAAGCAACAATTCGTTGCGTGGTTTATATACTTATGTGGTCATAGGGTGGACTTTACGATAACCCAAACCCAATGCAATTTAAATACAGGCTACTGTAAACATTTACTAGGTTAACCCTAAAAAAAATATATCCAAATATATGTAAAATAAGTACTACTTTTTCATCTAATTAACTAACTTATAGCCCGCAACACGGAAATTTTCTTTTGTGGAAATGTGGACCACGACGAAACCGAATGGCTCAGTGTTATTAAAGGTTTGGTGGACAATTTGAACCGTTTTCTAATAGAAGAGGAATTGGTTTCGGAAGAATTCGGTGTTGATTTCGATCATTTGTATGGCGCCTGCTACACCTTCAATATTTATCGTGATATTTGGATCGCTATCTATATTGAATATTGATGGATTGCGGGTGAATACTTCGCGACTGCTAGACGTTCAATGTACAGTTGATCTCCTTTTTACACGGTTTTTTTTTACACGGTGTTTTTGAACACTTCCCAGTTACCATTTTTACACGGTTTTATTTTTTTTACACGGATTTTTTATTTTAATTGTATACTTTTTTGCAATAAAATCAAAATTCCATCCGTCAATACGTCAAAAATCCATTGCTGTTAATAGAATTTAATAAATTCTAAATTAGGTTTAAACTAAAAAATACAAATCTTAGATTCGAAAGCCAGTGAAAAGGTTGCAACAATTTCAATACGTAAACAAATAAATGAAGCTGTATGAAGAAGTAAGAAAAAAGAAGACACAGCGATTAATGACGGAACTTTGAAAATTATTATTTTTTTACCATTCTCAGAATAGTTGTTGTTTGTTCCTTCTAACAGTAATAGAATTTCATGTAAAATTAGATCTTTTTTACACGTTTTATATTTTTTGCACGATTTTATTCTTAAATTGGTCCCAACAGTGAGTTTTGTATAAAAATTTGATTTTTTTTGCACGGTTTTTTTTTTACACGAGTATAACCGTGCAAAAAGGAGATCAACTGTATATTACGTCAATATTTATACGATATGAAAAATAATATAAAATGTCGGAAGAAAACCGAAGAAAATCATGTTTGGCTCTTGTTTTTACTCCCACAGCAATTCATTATATGCTTTCAATGTTTACACGTTATCAAAAAAACCTTTGGCAGATGAGGTGCATAGCTCTGGCAAAGATTCTACTGTAAACATTATAATTCATGTTCATTTTATTAGAATAAAGTTTACTTTAAAAATTTGGCACTGTTGTCTTTCACCAATTCGTTAAATATTTATCTCGCGATCCACGATCCGCGATCGTGATCCATCAATATCGCATGCTAAACGTTCAATAAATATTGCTATACAGGAAATATGGAAATTGGGTTTATCCGAACATATTTCGAATGAACCGACAATACGTGGATAGGCGAATTATCGAAGAAAGACTTAACGAAGCCAACGTCCAGCTTTTTGAAAATTAATAAAAGCCTAGAAACCATTTATAAAAACTTTAATGGTTACACAATAAATGGCTCAATTAATTACTAACAAAAGCTCATCGCCTGTACGGAGGATATACAGTGGCTTACAGCTTATTTGAACTATCTCGTATTTAATAGTTCAAAATGGTATATCTTTTAAACTAAAAGTGGAATTTTCGAAATTTATTTGACCCATGATATGTAATTTACAGCCACACTTCCTAAGAAATTAGGATAATTGTTAATTTTGTGTTTATACTTTGGCTAATATATTTGCAAATATAATTGACACTATTAATTCGCGTTCATCAAGTAAGGACGTGTTACGTCGATGGGAAAACTCACAACTATTGAACAACGAGAATGGGTTTTCATCACCACAAAGAAGGACTTTCTCGCTGAAAAATTGCTGATATACATACAAAGTTGAAGTACCAGATGGCACCGTAAAGGCAATAATTAATCGCTTCGTCTTTGAAAATCGTATGGAGAACAAGGGCAGAAATGCTCCAAACAAAATATTCAATGCATCGCATGAACGGTTTATTATTAAAAAAGTGAAGAAAAATTCAGGAACTTCGAGCAAAACCTTTTTGTACCAAAACCATTCGACATGTATGTTCTAAGATATCACGATTTCAATGGAAGAGTTTCACACAAGAAACCATTTCTCAGTAAGAGAAACAAAGACAGTCGACTAAAATTCACAAAGGAGCACATTAAAAAGGACGCAGGATTCTGGGAGCATTTCATATTTGCCGATGAGTCAAAATTTAACATGTTTGGGTCCAACGGCCGGTCTTACGTTTGGCGGAAACCAAATACGGATCTGCAGGAAAACCATGGCGGGGGCCAATATTTTCTAAAAAATATCTTATTTAATTTTAAATGATTAATTTTGTAACTGGGTCAAATAAGCTGTGACGTTGAAAAAAGCAGTATTTTTTGTTTTCGTTAAATAAAGACGAAATCATTTTTTTTAAATAAAGATAGAAGAAGAAGAATAAAGAAGAAGATTATTAAAAACATAATCTTAATAAATATCTTTGCGTTTAAATAAGAAGGCTATTTTTTAAGACACGCATGTACCAGCACATAAAAAATTGAATAATATAAACAAAATTTGTCGAAGTTCTGTAAGAAAAAATAGCGGTCGAAAAAACTATCATGTCGCCATTCAGTCTTCATTTTCACCAATCAACCACAAAATAACATGAGCAGCAGGTTTGCCTTACAACTAGTACGCGGACAAACAAACAGAGACGTATTACAAAAAATGATGGTATGTGGGTTTTACGGATACTTTACTTTGTTGGGAAATTAAGCCGAAACGGAGCAGAGCGAAGTTGATACAGCTTCTGACAAACTGTATTTAAACAACTACTAACGATTGAGCATAATGCCATACCTTTTTACAATATACTTAACAGTAGTACTTTGGCGGTAGGAGGTTTAGTTGGATTATAGTTCCACACTGACGGGGTATAGGCTTCCGATGCTTCCTCCTCGTAAAAAACCCTTTGTCTGAATTATTTACATAAAATTTACTATAAAATTGTTTAATTATTTAAATTTCGTATTTAGTTAGTACATAAGAAATAATACAATGTATATCCATAAAATAAATAAACTTCCAGATTATTATTAGAAGATATTCGAACATATTTTCATGCTATTAATTCATTTTGTTTTGGGAATAGTAGTATGTTTTTTACTACATAGATTATAATTTTTTTTACTGCGTTCATACAAATACAACTTTTGTAACGCAGTGTCAAAATTGCTGTCACTAAAAATTTATTTCTTGACAAAATTTAAAATATATTATAAATTTGTTATGTGCACAGAACAGGGCTGATAATATATTTATAGTGGCGATAATAACTTTAATAACTGAATTATTATAGGAAAATAGGTAAATATGGACCACCAATATTTGTTTGGTATATATATACATACCAAGAGAGCAGCTTCGGGTATGTTCGAGTCTGTTCAATCACACTAGCTTAAATTCGGTACGAGTGTGTCGTAACACTCTTCAAACACGTGATCGATCGAGTTTGGGGAAAACTTTAGTATACCGTCCCACGATTTCGGGGTTAACCTTCATCCAACAACACTATTTTTACATACGTATAAAATAACTGGGGTGATGCGTCACCCCACTGCTTTTATTTTTAAATAAAAAAATATTGTTTACAGATCTCATTCATGTTTATTTCTTAACAAGTTCCTTTCTTCATTAAGAATCGTTAAAAAAATTTATTTTGTTCATATAACGGTAATTATTATTACATATTTGCAATTAAATGCACGTAAGGTACAGATTTTTCCGGTGTTCGGGACATGCTGGCAAATGGCATTTTTCGCAAACAACTTTAACTTTTTTGTCCCGATTTCTTGGGCACAGTGCACATCTCGCCTGCTTTTGTAATTTTTGCGGCGGTTCGTCTGCAGAAACTTCCTTTGTGATGCCCAGAATATCCCGAATACTGCTGGCTAGTTCTCTAGGTAAAATTGTTTGCAAACGGCGTTCCATATGCGGTCTGGCTAATTGTAACGCCACCTTTTTTAAGTATTCACTACGCATCTTTGATGCTGAAATATTTGGATGATTGGTGTCAAAATACAGAACCATCGAGTTTATACCAGTTGGTCAATCATGGCATAAAAGTAACGAAGAGGACAATTGTGAACAATCACAAAGAGCAACATGGGGTGACTGATCACCCCAACAGAACTTTTTATTGCTATTATTGCAAAATTACGACTTACCGCGACAAGTGCATGCAAGCGACTGATTGTTCTCACTCTAATTGAGGAATAAATCAAGCGACAGAAACATACAACAAAGGAAACAAAAAATATTTACATTTTTCTACAACCGTGGGGTGACCCGTCACCCCTGTTGTCGTTTGAAGGTTAAAATGAATATAGGCGGATAGAGGAGGATATCCAGATTACGAATATATATAATTATTGCCGCCGCAAACTTATAGTTTCTGAGATATTTGCAATTAAAGATTTAAAATTAACACTTTTCAACACATTACTTCTCACTGCATATTGAATTTTTCACATATATTTTGCACTTTAAATATATTTACACTTCATTAATTTGTTTCTACATATTTATTTTTAACAAATTCTATCAAAATTTGCTGTAAATAAACATTTAACTTTATGCACAATTCTGTTTATTTGTAAAATAACAAAACGGTTGCAAGATGACAGAACATAAGTGTTGCCACATGCATCGATTAAAAATAATCAAAATGAATAAAATTCCCAAAATGAAGAAATCAAATACCCAATAAATAGTTATTAAGTAAACATTCTAACTACAAAAAATATCAAGGTTTCAAAATTTATAAGTGTATTTAATTGTTTCAAGCAACTTTAAAAATGGATCATCATGGTTGTTCGCAATATTTTCCTCCATGTATACTCCATAATGAAATCGGTAAAGTTTTCGGGGTTGTTGTAATTGTCCCGCACAAAAAATCTCTTTATTACGCGCCACTGGGATTCTATGCTTTGGGTGTGGGTTCCATCCTTTGCCACAAAAGGATTGTCCGGGTCACTGTGGTTAACGCGTCGGTGCTCATACCCGTGACCAGATAGGCAGTCGTACGTCTTCCAACAATCTGTGTGTATTGTTGTACCCTGGGCCACATGCTTCCGTATTAACGGTATGAGCACCTCCGCGGATCGGACATTCTCCGAACAAACTTCCAGACGGAGATCGTCACTTCCATATTCCACCATAACCAACACCCAGTGGCCTTCTACTCTTCTACCTAAAAGAGGTGAAAATATAAGTATTTATATAAACAAATATATATATATTATTACCTTTGTTATATTTTCTTTTTCCAAATTTACTCTCGTCAATTTGTACAACTTTACCAGGGCCGCCAATTTTACCCACCGCTACCTGCTGGTCTATTTGGTGTATAACTACCGCCTCACGACAGTAATTGAACCAATCGCAAATGGTAGCGCTGGATAAAACTGTCTCCCTGGTGAAGCTATTTTTTCGCACTTCTTCATGCGATCAATGTGATGCATACGCATACATTAAATAAAAAATTTGTGGTAGCGGGATTTTGGCATTGTCAAACCAGGTGCCTTTAGCCCTGGAAATGGCAGAACGGTTGCGACACGCTCCTTTCCGGCACCGGAATGTGCCTACTGCGGTATCGCCGGCGTTTGACACCACCATTGGCTGCTTATGTGTCCGGCACAATTTCCTCGTGGGAATTAATCCCTCGCTTTCGGCAAAAGAAATACATTTTTCTTTTGTATTAAATGTTTCAATAATCCTGCCGATATTCCACATATTTCGAATTTCAGCCGCAGTGAGTACGTTAGTCCTCCTAACACCTCGGCTGGTGGATTGCTCTTCGAAATCTATAGAAAATTCTTTAATAATTTTAAATCTATAACAAAATACCTGCTGAATTCGCGCTCATTTTTTCCAAAAATTAATAAAAAATAATTTTAATAAATAAAAATTGCACAATCACTTGCTTTCACTTTCAATAGTTCACTTTGAATTACCAAATACGAAATTATTAGCACAACCGAAAAAAACGGTATTTTTTTTTCAAAGTAACTGTAACCATTTTCCGTTAAAGAAAATTAATTAATAAAGAGAGAGAGATATACCCTTTATGACAATAATACTTTTTTGGTTAAAACTACTTTTATTCAAAAAAATAACCCTGGTCGAGCCAACACCGGGGATTATCAAAGAGGTGGAATAACAAGTTCTTCCGCGTAGAACTACTTTCTGCAGAGGCGGCCTTCGGCCGCGCTTCAAAAAAATAACCCTGGTCGAACCAACACCGGATATTATCAAAATATGGGAAATAATAAAATAATTTACATTACACATTACATGCATTATGTTTATTGTATTTGGGGTATAATCTTTCTTTTTCATTATTGTGATTCTTATAATTCGTTTACAAAATATGTGATATGGTAACACCTATTTTGTGTCAGAATGCAACCCTTTTTTATTGTAAAAATAAACAAAATTGTGCAAAAAGTAAAATATTTATTTTAATATAATTAGTTAAAAATAAATATTTATAAACAAATGTGTGAAGTTTAAATATATTTAAAGTGCAAAATATATGTGGAAAATTCAATATACAGTGAGAAATAACGAGTTAAAAATTATTAATTTTAAATCTTAAATTGCAAATAACTCAGAAACTATAAGTTTGCGGCGGCAATAATTATATATATTCGTGATCTGGAGATCCTCATCTATCCGCCCATATCCATTTTAACCCCGAAATCGTGGGACGGTATACTAAAGCCGACCCCGAGTTTGGAACCCGAAGCGAAAATAACGCAAACGAACAATCACGACGTTCCTATCTTCGAGTTCAAGCAGCAAACTCGGATTTTGTGTATATTATATTTTCGGGTGTGTCGTACACGTGTTGATTGTGATCAACACACTCGAGTGGCACTCGAAGACCAAAGAATTATAGATAAACATTCGTACACACATACAGTGATGAATATTGGCACTGCAAGATACTTTGACTTTAGCACTGTTTTTTACCACTTATATAATAAGTTTCAAATACAAAAAAAATCCATAGTTAGGGCGAGTAATTATCAATTATATTAGCTACATGTGTACATCATAAGCAGTATGCTTCTGGTCATTATCGTGTTGAAATGTGAATGAATCTGGCAAGCCAATTTTTCGGCACTTTTTTTTACATTACTCTTCAGAATATCCATATAACATCTTATGTCCATAGTGCTGTCTATGAATTCCAGCTCGCCGATACCTACAGCGCACATACAACCCCACACAATCACCCCTCCACCGCCATGTTTTACAGTAGCAGCAAGGTTCTTTTTTTGCAGTTCGGTGTTAGGCTTTCTCCATACAGTTTGTCGACGATCAGATTGAAATATATAGAAACTATAAACTTAAAGCCTTGAACCTGCCTGTTCGTTTTTCGCTTTGCAAAGATGCAGTACCTCTGAAACGTTGAATAATACCCCGTATAGTATATCGGCTTCTGTCCATCATTTCACCAATCTCAGCGTACGATTCACCCTGATTATGCAAATATAAAATTATTTTTCGCTGAGATGTGTTGGTTTCACATTTTTTGCTCCCCATTTTAATAAAAGTAAATCAAAATTTAACTATAAAATAAAAGCATGTGGTTAAGTATACCGTTAAGTACCGTTATACTTTAAAAAAGAATTACCATAATTAATAAAAATTAAACGAAATAGCATAATTTTATAGAGTGTGGCAATACTTCTGTTTCGCTAAAATGAGTAATTGATAATTACTCGCCCTAACTAAGGATTTTTTTTTTGTATTTAAAACTTATTATTATTTTGCTGTGCCAATACTTATGTTCGTCACTATATGTATGTATGTTGGCGTCGGGATGTCGCGTTCTGAGTTAGCTTCGTTAGTTGAATAATTTGAAAATTAGACGTACATAATACATATTAAACAAGTAAGGAAGGCTAAGTTCGGGTGTAACCGAACATTTTATACTCTCGCAATTTATTTATTTAACTTTATTTATATTATATAATACACAATTTGACCCACATATTCGTCATATATATTGTATAAAGTCCATTGAAAGTTGGAAACCATAATATTAGGTTAGAAGCACCGAGGTCCTCGTGTTCGATATATGGGGCCTTAAAAACCTATGGTCCGATTTCGGCGATTTATAGAATGGGGCTGCCACACTATTAACATAGTATTTGTGCAAAGTTCTGCACCGATATCTTCACTAGTGCCTACTTTATATATTGTAAAGCAAACGATTCAAATTGTCTTCAAAGTTCTGGTATATAGGAAGTAGGCGTGATTGTAAAGCAATTTGGCCTATTTTCACAACATGTCATTGGGATGTAAGGAAACTATTACAAACCAAGTTTCATTGAAATCGGTCGAGTAGTTCCTGAGATATGGTTTTTGACCCATAAGTGGTCGACGCCACGCCCATTTTCCATTTTGTAAAAAAATATGAGTGCAGCTTTCATCTGACATTTCTTATGTGAAATTTAGTGTTTCTGACGTTTTTCGTTAGTGAGTTAACCTACTCTAAGTAATTTTCAACTTATCTTTTGTATGGGAGGTGGGCGTGGTTATTATCCGATTTCTTTCATTTTTGGACTATATAAGGAAACGGCTAAAAGAAACGACAACGAAATAGCTTTATTGGGTTGCGAGATATATACAAAAAACCAATTTGAGGGCGGGGTCAATTTAAGAATAGAATTCACTCAAAACTTATTTCATTTATTAATTAACAAATCATAAATAAAAAACAAACATTTCATTGCACTTAAATATTTTGATTTTTTTAAATCATAAATTTCAGGAAAAAGAAATAAATAAAATATAGTAAAATAAAATGTAACCAAAACAAACAAAACCACTAATCGTTGATAATCAATACGCAATAATAGCATGACTGCCGATTACATACATACATATTAGTGGTACTCATTTAACGTCGTAAACGTACGGCAACATCGCAAAATTACAATATCGTAAAACAGCTGTTAATTTTTACATGCATTTCATTTTACGACAATCTTTCAAATATGCGAGACCTTTTTCAGTGGCATTCATGGCATGCTTACAATTAATTCACAATAAGCTGATATTACCACAATATTGCCAAAGAGCGCTCATTTAACATTTGTTGCCATATTGCAAATTTACTATATTTATATCATTGCAACGTTAAATGAGTACCACTATTGTAAAATTTTGTGCACACTCGTGTGTAACTCGATCACATTCAATACGATCGGGCTAGAGTTTCAGCTCGTTCCCAAACGAGTGTCAACTCGGCACTCTGTTAAAACAAGCATATATGCTTGCGGTTCGAGTGTCGCGAAAGGCTCGTTCTTTTTGAACATGTCTCCTAGCGGTCAATACATGTATTCATACTGAAAAGTTTGATCAAACAAAACCAGACTGGACGTTCGAGTGTGCACGAAAATGATGAACCCGTTGCAGCTCTCTGATACATATGTATGTACCATATGTAGTTCACCAGTTTTGTATTTTAGCTAAGAATATATGCGATATATGTGAGTGAATTAGACAGGCGATAATTACATTCTGAAAATTATATCGAATATGTCAAACCGCATGAGCGAAGTTATAAAAAGCCAAGGCAGTGACACAAAGTACTTAAAACTGAAAAAATTTTGGGTTTTAAAACACATTTCTATTAATTTATCAAAAAACCCGAATATTAAAGTTGCGTGAATTTTTGACTGTTTTGTAATTTTTAATTATTGTGTGGTATTATTCCAACAAAAAATGTTTGATATTCCTAGCTAAAATATAAAACTACACTTTGGCATTCAAAAATTTTACTTCATTATTGATTTTAACCATTTTATCCGCACTTAAAGTGCTGGAAATAAAAAAACCAAACATTAAAGTTACTCACTGTATGTACATACAATAATAAAATCAAACTTATTTGATTAAGTAAAAAAACAATTGTTTTTTTTGTGAAACAATAACTCCAAACGCAAAATATGTATATTAAAAGCCCTATTCTCTGCATTTGACAAAATAACAAAAAACTGTATTATTTTTTCAGATTTTTATCAAGTAAGAAATTTTTTGGTATTCTGTAACAATTTTGATAAAATAAAAAGCTTCAGTACGCATAGCTTTTTGTAAGTTTTCAAATGCATTTCAATATTTGTTATAAAATAGTTAATAATTTAACTATTTATTTTGTGAAACCTCGTGTTCTTACCAATGAAGTTCCCGTTGGAGAGCGGAAGGCCAAATTTGGGTTCCTCTTAAAAACAAACCCATGCATAATATTTTTTTCAGCCAATTGATATGCTAATTACTTAATATCCATGGTCCATATTAGACTCTACATGTGCTGGGGATACAACTGAGTTTAATTCCAATCTGAACTATATTTATTAAACTCTAATCATTAACAAGTAAGGAGGGATAAGTTCAGGTATAACCGAACATTATATATGTACATATGTAAATATAATAATTGTGTAATATAATATACAATTTGACCCACACATTTGGCATAAAGTCCATTAGGAAAGAAAAATCAGTATATATGTATATATGATATGGGATCTGGGTAATTCATGGACCGATTCCACCTACAGTGGCTCACAGCTTATTTCCTGCAGCTGTTAAATAAATTTTTTGAATCGTATAGAGATAAAACGAACTATGGTATCAAAATAATTTAAACGCGAAATTTTAGCTATATATATGTATGTGGAATCAAATTCGTGATCCTCGCTTAAGTGCCCCCCCGTTTAAGTGTCTTTCCCGCTTAAGTGAGCATGTTTTGCGGCATTGTTTTTTCTCTAAATTTACATATAAAATTTCCGCTTAAATGCCTGTGATCAGGGATAAAGGGATGTCCAACTTATTCCAGTGTGAGAGCGCCTTAAAATTTGAAATTTGCGTTTTTTATAACATTTTGCATTATTACCAGATCAGACAAAATACTAATTTTTGGGCATTTAAATTAAAATACCCAACATGCGATATTATGGTATATTAAAACAATCGATTTTCGAACTTTCAGTGATAAATAAAGTGAATTAATGCGTATCAACTGGCAAATAATATTTTTTTCCATGGAAAACTAATTGTTTTAATTGTCTTACAAGTGATCTTGCGCGGAAGATTAGATCGAAATATTTGAGAAAAAGCTTTGTAAGTACCTCGAGGCACTTAAGAGGGATTCATTTAAGTGCCTTTCCCGCTTAAGTGTCTCAAAAGTCTTGCATGTTCAGAGGGGGCACTTATGCGGGGATTACTGTAATTCATATCTAAAAAAAATTAGCACCCCATGGTAAATACGCCGAAAAAGTATTTCTGAGAAAAAAAGAGATCACAGCTTATTTCGTGCAGCTATTTTTAATGGTAATTCTGATTGTAAACTTTATTAGTATTCTTTGTCCTATTTAAAAGAGCCTTTATTTTCTTAATCCCACATCAAAAACGAAAAAATAATAATATTTTTAAAGATTGGTCTACGGACAAGCGTAGATAAGAGAGAAATAGTTTTAAATCTTTTAAAAAAAGGACAAAGCCAGCGACCAATAGCTGGGATTGAGTGCTAATACAGTTCAATACATCATACAGCGTTTTGAGCGCGAAATTCGAGTGGTGGATAAGGGCAGAAATGCGCCCAATAAAATTTTCACAATGGTGACAAGAGGAAAATCGTTCGGAAAATGAAGGTAAATCCGAAAATATCGGCTCCAAAATTGGAAAAAAATTTCGCGGAAAAATATACAAAGTCGGCTTAAATATGCTCAAAATCATGTTACGAAGCCAAATTCATTCTGGGAAGATGTCATTTTCGCCGATGAGTGCAAATTCAACATTATTGGATCGGATGGCATGAATTATGTGTGGCACAAAACCAATACAGAACTTCAAAATAAAAAATTGAAGGCAACTGTTAAGCACGGTGGTGGAATTGTCATGGTTTGGGTTTGGATGGCTGCTTCTGGAGTTGGCAAATTAGTTTTCGTTGACGGCACAATGGACAAGCATGTATATTGAAACATACTAAAAGAAAGTTTGTTGCAAAGTGCCGAAGCTTTGGTTGTACGCGATCATATCAGATATTACCATGTTAATGATCCAAAACACAAATCGGCGATTGTGCAATCATGGCTTATGTGGAACTGTCCACACCTCATGAATCCACCTCCAAAATCTCCTGACTTAAACGCCATTGAAAAGTTGTGGGCAATTTTGTACTTGGCGGTATGGAAAAGACCGATTAGTAACCTGAATGATCTAAAAGCTGCGTTGGTCGAGGAGTGGCATAAGAACTGTCCACACCTCATGAATCCACCTCCAAAATCTCCTGACTTAAACGCCATTGAAAAGTTGTGGGCAATTTTGTACTTGGCGGTATGGAAAAGACCGATTAGTAGGCATAAGATCACACAGGAAACTACACAAAAACTTTTTGTTTCTATGGAAAATTGTATTAAAGACGTAATTAAACAAAAAAGAGGTCATACGAAGTACTAACAGTTTTATAAAGTTTTTTTTTAAGCTAATGGCTTATAATAAATAAAAAAATAATTTTATAAAAAATCTGGATGAAATCTTTTTGAAATCATCAGTAGTTTTCTTTCTATAAAGGGGCTCATTGTCATAATGTGCTGTTGCTATCCGGAGTGCGGTGTTCTGACACGTCTGTATGTTCCACTGATGTGTGCCGCTGCATCCAGGCGACCATACTGGTGCTGCGTAATTTACGATCGGCCGGCCGATAGCCTTGTAAGTGGCCAGCAACGTTTGTTTGTCCTTTCCCGAAGTGCTACCGGCTAGCGACTTGAGGATTTTGTTGCGGCTCTGTACTTTAATGGTATGTGAATATTAAGATTTAGTCTGTACTCCTTCGTCCATATGGCAAAAGGGTCGCCGTGAATTTAGCGGGTGCGAGTGCCAGGCAAGAACGAAAAAGTTCGAGGAGGTAGTCGTTGACTTTAAAACACATGTCATCAATGCCAGTGCCCGACGTCATTTTCGTACAGTCATCTGCGTAGGAAGTAACTGAATTTCCCTCTGGTGCTTGAGGGAGTTTGGAGATGTAGAAATTAAACAGTAACGGGAAGAGGACACCGTGGAACACCCTGTTTAAGAGTTTCCTAAGATGCTGCCGACCACTCAGATAGTTCATGATCCATCTCTTCAATCCGGAGAAAGTGTTGTTTGCTCAATGTCTTCTAGTAGCGTTATTAAGTTGACCGTGTTAAACGTTTGTGGTGGTTTTTGATTAAGACCATGAACTATCCGGGTTGATTTCCGCTAGGTTCATGTGGCACATGAGTGGCGGGAGGCCTCAAGTGTCTTCACTACAGGGGAAAGGAGAGTTATCGGGCGATAAGACTCCCATTGGTTGGCGGATTTCCCAGGTTTCAGTAGTGGAACCACTCTTCCGATTTTCCACATATCGGGTATTTTAAGAGTTCAATTTGTCGCTATTGAGTACCTTGGTGAGATATCCTACTCCCGTTGGACCTAGGTGTTTCAACGTCAAAGAATTGATTCCGTCTTGGCCAATGGCTTTGGAGGACTTGGCCTTCCTGATGTTTGGCATTTTGCGTAGCCGTCTGGTGACACGTCTTTTAGCCCTGTCAACCGGGGGGTGCAGTATAAATTGTCGGTTAAAAAGCAAGAAGCATTCAAGGTGTACGGACGTGCTTTTTAATTCTCTCCGTGAAATCTGTTGTTTTTTTTCTTGTTACAAAAGTAAAAAAACATCAACATAAATAGCATCGATTAGATTGTCAACAAACAATCGAATCAAAATACAGTGCACAAAAATTAACATAAAAAACATAAACAAATAGTGCACAAAACAAAAATATAAAAACAATAAAAATCAAACAAACAATAATGAGTGCTGCGCAGCCTCACCAGCAAAGCCGTAGGCATTCCTTAAATGCCTACTTCCGGTTTTGTGGACCCACCAAAAACAACCCCTGCCAACAAAAAAAGCAACGGCGGTGATGAGTCATCGCAGCGATCAGCTGAATTGGAATCGAAGCAAAGGACGCAGTCGGCAGAAGCAGAAGTAAACAGCAATCGCGCAACAACAAATGCGCTGATAGCGACAAGTACGCAGGTACCAACAAGCACTCGGTTAACGAAGGAAAACAAAAAAGAAGGTGAGAATGTACAATGCAAGAAAGGACCATCTATTCAGACTGGTATTGACCGCTACATAAACACAAAAAGGAAATCTAGTCCAATCAAATCAGTGGTCAATAACAAAAAATTTCAAGCAGGCACGCCAAATGGTAAAAAGCGAGACATTTTAATTAGCAATAGATTTGCCTTACTGAGCAAAGAACCTAACGACGATGCGAAGGGTACTACTGCAGCAGTGAATGCCAAACCTCCTCCAATCTATTTGCGTGAGCGTAGCTCAAATGCGCTTGTCTCCAAATTGAGCAATTTAATAGGCACGAACAATTTTCATATAGTGCCTTTAAAAAAAGGTAACATAGATGAAACGAAAATACAAACGTACACTGAAAAAAGTTTCATGGATGTAGTGAAATTCTTATCAAATAATAACAAGAATTACTACTCGTACCAATTGAAGAGCTCTAAAGGTCTAGTGGTAGTCATAAAAGGTATAGAGTCGTCGGTAGACTCTAATGACGTTAAAGAAGCTCTTGAAGAAGGTGGTTTTAGTATTAAATCAGTAGTAAATATATTTAACAGAAACAAAGTACTTCCAATGTTCAAAATAGAATTGATGCCAAATAATGAACAACTAAAGAAAATGAAACACATCCAATTTACAAGTTAAAATATTTGCTCCATCGCAGAATCACCGTCGAGGAACCACATAAAAGAAATGGTCCGGTCCAATGCACCAACTGCCAAGAGTATGGGCACACGAAAGCATATTGCACTCTACGCAGTGTCTGTGTGGTGTGTGGTGATCTGCATCCTACATCAAAATGTACTCTTAAAAAAGAGGATTTAAATAAAAAATGTAGTAATTGTGGTGGAAATCACACTGCAAACTATAGGGGTTGCCCGGTATACAAAGACTTAAAAACTAAATTGACTGTTGGAATTCAATCACGCCGTAATCAAATGATAAATATTCCTTCCAACGAAATTATTGAAAACCCTGTCCATATTTCAAAACAATGTATTCTTAAAAATAAAAATAATGCTGCACAAGGGAGCTATGCAAACGTGGTAAAAGGCAACACATCACAAATGCAATTGCCCCAAAACCAACCAAATGGAAGCATTGAAACAATGATTTTAAACCTTACCCAATGTATGACACAATTTATGTCAACAATGCAAAATATGATTCAAGAGGTAATCAAAGCCCAAAACCAAATGTTGCAAACTTTTTTAAGTAAAAAATGAGCGTACTTAACATTTGTATATGGAATGCTAATGGTGTTAACCAACATAAATTGGAGCTTATTAGATTTCTGAATGAAAATAATGTAGATGTAATGCTGTTGTCAGAAATCTTACGAATAAAAATAATTTCTTTATACCGGAGTATAGACTATTATGTTACAAATCACCCAGATGGAAAGGCACATGGTGGAACAGCAGTGTTAGTTAGAAACGATTAAGCCACCACGCATTAGAATCTCATGCTACAACGCAGTTACAAGCTACAACAATATCTATAAAAAATCGTTGCGGAGACTTAAACCTGACGGCTATATACTGTCCACCTCGTTTTAAAATTACAGAGAGTGAATTTAAAGACTTTTTTGAAACGCTAGGTCATAGATTTCTAGCAGGTGGAGATTACAATGCAAAACATATGTATTGGGGCTCACGACTTATTAATCCGAAAGGACGACAGCTGTATCATACTATTATAAATAGGCGCAATAACCTTGATATAATATCCCCGGGTAAGCCGACATACTGGCCTTCTGATCGTAAAAAAATACCAGATTTAATTGATTTTGCAGTAATCAAAAATATAGATAAATCGCACATAACAATAGATACATGTACTGACCTATCTTCTGATCACTCTCCTATACTAATAAAGTTATGTGAACAACCCATATTTGTTGAAAAGAAAGTGGGTCTAACATCTCACAAAACGAACTGGCTAAAATACAAAAAATACGTGAGTAGCCACATTAATATTGAATATAAAATAAATAAAGAAGGAGATATTGACGAAACTATAAGGGAACTCAATGATATAATTATTAACGCAGCGGTCTTAGCAACACCAAAGGAAAGCTATAAGCCACTTGGTCTCAGAAAAATCAGTAATAGAAATAGAACAGCTTGTAAATGAAAAAGACGTGCTAGACGAGAATGGCAGATAAATCGCTCGCCTTCCACTATGTTTCAATTGAAATCTGCTGTACGCAAATTAAAAAAAGCGCTTAAACGCGAGGAAGAACTCAACAATGAAATATATATAAAGAGGCTGTGTCCAAACTCAAGCAAGCAAAATTCACTTTGGAAAGCCCAAAAGTCCATGAAGCCACCAGTCGACTCCAACATGCCTATACGAGACTTGGGGGGAAATTGGGCTCAGTGACGAGGAAAAAGGCTACTTGTTTTGCAAATCACCTAGAAAAGGTATTTCAACCAAATTGCCCAAAGAATAACTTTAAATTGTCAATCTTACCTAACACAGCAAATGAGTCGCCCGAGTCCTTTAAGTCTTCACCTCCTGAAATTATTGGCATCATAAAAGAACTTAATCCAAAAAAGTCGCCAGGACATGCTAATTGAGTTACCAAATATTGCTGTAGAGGTGCTCTCTTTGCTCTTCAATGCAATTCTAAGTTTCGGATACTATCCAATTTCGTGGAAAAAGTCGCAGATTATCCTGATAGATAAACCTGGGAAAGACTTGACACAGCCGTCTTCATACAGACCAATCAGTCTTCTACCCTGCCTTTCGAAAATATTTGAAAAGGTGCTACTATCAAAGATGTCTCCTTTCCTCCACGAAAATAATGTAATACCAACGCACCAATTCGGGTTTCGTGCAAAACATAGTACAATAGAACAAGTAAATAGAATAACTAATGAAATAAGAAAAGCATTCGAGCACAGAGAGTACTGTTCAGCTATATTTCTAGACGTAGCTCAGGCATTTGATAAGGTGTGGCATGAAGGGCTTTTATATAAGATTAAAAACATTCTGCCTTTAGAATTGTATAAAATATTGGAGTCTTATTTAAGAAATAGACAATTTACGGTTAAAGTGGGAGACTTCAAATCTGATGAACGACAAATAAGGGCTGGTGTACCACAAGGCAGTGTTTTAGGCCCAACTCTGTACATCATATATACTGCTGATCTTCCAACAGCTAATAATGTTTTGACATCAACTTTCGCGGATGACACAGCTTTAGTGAGCCGTAACAAATGCCACATTATAGCATCAAGAATATTATCGGAGCACTTAAGATCTATCGAAGAATGGCTACCCAACTGGCGTATAAATGTGAATGAACAAAAGTGTAAGCACGTTACATTTTCGCTAAGACCAAAAATGTGCCCGGCAGTAAAAATGAACAATATTCTAGTGCCTCAAGCGAATGAAGTTACCTATCTTGGTATTCATCTAGATAGAAGGCTTACGTGGAGAAAACATATATCTAGTAAAATAACGTGCATGAAGATAAGAGCTGCAAATTTAAATTGGCTTTTAAATAAAAACCTAGCCTAGACAACAAAGTGCTTTTGTACAATGCGGTCATAAAGCCGATTTGGATGTATGGCATTCAACTGTAAATTTTGACCTGTGCAACTAATATTGATATAATACAAAGGTTCCAATCGAAAATGCTTAGATCAATCACGTGCTCACCATGGTACTTTCGCAATGAAAATATCCATAAAGATCTTGGTATCCCTATGGTGAAGAAAGCAGTAGAGGACAGCAGATTGAAATATATATCTAAACTCCGTGATCACCCAAACCCATTTGCTAATGCCTTAGTACATTCCTGCGATCAAACACGCCTAAAAAGAAGGGATATGCCTGCGTACTAAAGAGCAACGTTTCACCAATACAGCTCAACCACTTGTTTGAGCTTGTCTAGTTTTTTAAATAGTTTTAAGATTTTATAACTTATTGTTAGGCTTAAAGTAAAAGCAGATTCAATAAATAAAGAAATATTGAAAAAAAAAAAAAAAATAGCTCGCGCACCTCTCCGGGTCCGAGGAGGCATGGCTACCGAATTGAATTTCATCCTGGTCGTCATGTCTCCTCGGGTTTGACAGGGATTTCATGGTTGACCAGAGCTTGCTCACACCAGTAGAAAGATTACAAGACTTCAAGTGCTCTACCCATTTCGTCCGCTTATGATTGTTTACCAGTTGCCGCTTGGCGCGCATGTTTGCGATTCTTCTGGCTGGCATGAAGCGAGCAGTAGCTGCTGTGATTACCTTACGGAATTGACGTTCGCCAACGACTACGACCGTATGATTTCTGTGAAGCCGTCCCAGTTAGCTTTATTAAAGTTAACATAGGTGCCCGCAGAAATAAAGTCGGAAGGTTTCTCAATCGAGATAATTATGGTCAGATGATCTGATGCAAGGGTTAGCATAGGTCGCCAGGTTATGCAATTTATCAGACCACCGCTGACAATGGTGATGTCCGCCGAACTGCTGCAAGTGCTCATAATTCTGGGGGCTTCGTCATTCATTGTGCAGAATGTCGAATAGTCTATCTGTTCTGCCAGCGCCATTCTCCGATCATTTGACTGCACGTAGTTGTGCAGTATGAATGCTTGGCCTCCACCACTATCTCGCTCGCGATCTTTACATAAAACGTTGAAACCTGCACAACTCAGAATATCTGAGTGGCTGTTTAACTTGGTTTCTTGGAGCGCAGCTACCGACTCATAAAATAAACTATCTCTTCGATCTTGCTATGGAGTTCGTTGCAGTTAAATAGAAAGAGTCGGGTATGTCGTGGTGTTGCTCTCGTGACCCTGGGAGTGAGAGAGTGACGTACAAGTTGAGATTGTTGCAGATGTTCCACATAGGAAATTGTCGCACTTCGGATTCCAATCCTGTTAGGATCCAAATTTGTCCCATCCTATTGCAATACTTTGAACCAAATTTTACTTTTATAACTTCAGTTATGTCTTAGTTATGACACTTTACCGTTGTGTGAACAAAACTGTAATACTCTCTTTAGTAACTTTGTTGCGATAGTATAAAAATTAACAAAAAGTATTTATTAAACACTCGTTATTTGCCAATAATTTGAATAAATATTCATTGCATAATGAATTTTAAATAAAAACGAAAAATTTCCTTTCGCACAAATAATTATCAGCAACAGTGATTTTACAAATATCAAAGTGAGGAAGTTTAAGCGAATAAACATATGAAGAGATGAAACGACAATAACGGAGGATTTAACAACTGGAATTCAAGATAACTGGGTTGTACATATTATCCATGTGGTCCATAAATGCCTACTTTACCCTATTATATATATTCCAAAAATTCTTAGAAAGTTTAATTAATTATCCAAACAGTGTCAACACAATAAATTCCAAGTAGCAATAATTTCAACATACATATGTATGTGCATACAAAGAATTTCTACATTCAAATATACCAAACTGTGTTCCATCACTACCCTCTCGGAAAGTGTAGTTATGCAGTTTGGAGTGAGCACTTACTTTTCGTCAAAATCATATGTATGTACGTATTTTTCTACTCTCGCAACAAAGTTGCTACGAGAGTATTATAGTTTTGTCCACATAACGGTTGGTAAGTCCTAAAACTAAACGAGTTAGATATGGGGTTATATATATCAGAATGATTAGGGTGACGAGAAAAGTTCAAATCCGGATGTGTGTCTGTCCGTCCGTCCGTCCGTCCGTCTGTGCAAGCTGTAACGTGAGTAAAAATTGAGATATCTTGATGAAACTTGGAAGACGTATTTTTTGGAACCATGTCGAAAACCGAAAACACTTAAAGTGCTATAACTACGCTATAAATAATGCTATGGAAATAAATTTTGGTATGAAGGATCGCACTATGAAGGGGCATATGCGTATGTAATTTTTTTGGGGATGTGGGCGTGGCCCCTACAAGTTTTTTGTACATATTTCGCAAACTACTAAAGCTATGTATATCAAGGAAACTTTCTAGAGTCATTGCTTTTAGGTACTACCTTATACAGTCCAAAAAGGGAGGAAATCGGATTATAACCACGCCCACCTCCCATACAAAGATTAGGTTGAAAACTACTACAAAGTTCGTCACTAACCAAAAACGCCAGAAACACTACATTTCACATAAGAAATGGCAGATGGAAGCTGCACTCAGATTTTTTTACAAAATGGAAAATGGGCGTGGCATCGGCCACTTATGGGTCAAAAACCATATCTCAGGAACTTCTCGACCGATTTCAATGAAATCCGGTATATAACACTTTCTTGACACCCTTATGACACGGGTGGAATATGGGCGAAATCGGTTCACAACTACGTCTACTTCCCATATAACTCAATTTTGAATTCCATCTGATTCGTTCACTTTATAATGTATTCATAAGGAACCAATGAAGCTAGCGGAATAAAACTTTACACAAATACTGTATTTGAGCTGTGACATCACTTGTGGAAAAATTGTCAAAATCGGATCATGATCATTTCAAGGCCCCTGATATCGAACATGAAGAACTCAGTGCCTAAGGTTAATTTTTCACCGAAAATATAGGTGAATCCCTCAGATATTTTAATGTAATTCCCCATATACTATTTATGATGATTTTCGTTATTCTATTGAACTTTATACCAAATATATGGGTCGACTTATGTTATATTTATAAAATTACATCATTAAATTGCGAGAGTATAAAATGTTCGATTACACCCGAACTTAGCCCTTCCTTACTTGTTATAAATAGGAATTTCACTTTGATTATTCAAATGCATTAATATCACAATTTCTTTTGGTTTCGACGCCTTTTCATAAGAAGTTTCTCGATAACTGGTAGACTTTTTTAAATTTATTTTTTCACTAATTGTCTTAAGATTAAATATATTCACACATTTTCTATAAATAATTACATACATTATACTATAATTAGTCACTTTTTACCCGTATAATGACTTTTAACATATATTCGCGACACTTGATTCACATTCACGCGATGAAAAATTCAAACTAATTTAAATTGACAAAATACGCTTTTATAGAACATAAAAGAATTTCATAACAATTAACAGTTATGATTAGGCGTTACGTTTTATCTTTTTTTTATAAACCTCGTTTATTCCTCCAAAATGTATCAAAAAGCGAGGAAACAAACGATTTTTGTAAAAACTAACGAAAATGGCTTTATTGCTCACTTAATGCTCGAAATGGATGAACAAGTCATTACTCCTTTGTTACTCGATTTTGGTATTAATCCAAAGATTTTTTACTGGGTACTTACATATGTAAAGATTTACTAACATATTATCCATAATTCCAATAAATATCTATGCACACAAATTTATACCCAAATGGGTGATAAGACATTGATGGCTGTGAGACCTCAGCGCTTCATGTTTTTACATTTCTCAAATCTTACCCGCAGAATCGGCACCGAAAACACTCCAAGTTATTGCAAGTAGAACAGCGGTATTCCTTAAGGAGTTCATTTTCGTTACAACTCAATATTTAGTTTATATCTATTTGTATATTACTTCGATTTCAATTAAAAAACAAACCTAGATATTGAGAACACTGTATTTTAAAAGCGTTGACTCTCAACAGGATGTAAATGCACACTGATTTATTTCGCTTCAAGAAAATACGATTTAAACCAACTTGACCTCAATTATTACAATATTTCGAATTACATATGCGTATGTACAAGTTAACTCAAGTAGCTCATCCACAGACGGACGCGTGGCATGAGTGAACAAATTCTTTATCTCACGGCAGCCACTGCGTTGGTCGCTTGATGCTATTATTAGTCCAACAGAAGATGTTGAGAGGATAAGGAAATTCCTTATCTGAAGTCAGCGTTGCCATTGCGTTGGTCGCTTGGTGCTATTATTAGTGCAACAGAAGATATTGAGATGAAAAAGAAATTGGTGAACAGGTACAAAGTCACGTAACAAATAGTGAATATAGGCTCTAGTTAGATTTAAGTTTCAGTTATAAATTGTAGCTCATAAAGTGCAGTAAAGAACCATGTATGTAAGTAGAGTGCTTATTAAAATAAAAACTCAAAATAAATGAATCAAAACAATTGTTTTGTTTTTTTTAAATAAAAAATTATATACGAGTTTATTATAGAATCTTTGCGAAAGAATTTCATATTTTCATAAAATATTGTAATATTTTTACGAGTGACAGTGAGTTAGAATGTCTGGATTGACCATATAAAATGTCGCTCAGATATTCTGAAATAAATTTGCGGTTAACATTGCACTTGCAAACCAAGCTCACATTTTCGAAAAAAGATAAAAGCTATAGAAAATAAAATTGTATAATTAACCGTTCCTGAGGTAGAAGTATTTAAATATGCTGAAATAGTACCAGGAATACGTCATATCAAAGAACGTATGTATATGTAATAAGAAGGAGCAAATGTTAATTGGCAACTTTTTGAGTGCGAAATTATAAGCGAACATCGAAAACTCTCCACTTCGAAAGGAAAAAATTACACCATAGCAAGAGGGAACTAGGAACAATGCCACAAACAGACATAAATGATCAGAATAAAACACTAGCTAGCTAAAGGTCGCGCATTCCCACTTTCTACATGGCGCAGGTGGTAAGCACGAAGGAGTTAATCAAAAGCGATTCCAAGTATTTACGTGCAGATCCTGTAATGATACAACTTTTTTAATAATCTTTTTTTAAAAGGTGTTGTTGCAGATTTACGTTCATATAATCATTTCAATAGCATATTTTCTTTATTTTAATAATTAAAATATTTTTTGAAAATATTTGCACATCTCCAAACAATTCAATAAAATAATTTTGGTATGAACGCAAGTCATATTCACGTAAACATTCCTAAATACACATATGTATGTACGCTTGTCGACACTTTAGCTGTTATGCGAGTACAGTTGTAAAAAGGAAGTGGGATGGTCGTTCGCAAGGAGGGGTTAGGGGCGCAGTAGCCCTTAATTTTGAATGATATATCGATGCCTTACTCTTAAAAAAGGTAACTTTTCAGGAAAGAAAAAAAATTGCTTATTTACTTACCGTCACTGTTTATGCAAAAATTGAAATGCAATTATTAAGGAATGAATTAAGGCGATGTACATACATAAGTAAAAATAATATACTTATATCTTTTAGTTTACGCATAAAACGATTTTTTTAAGATACGAGTTTACTGCATTAAAAATCATTTTCATTTTTGAAACTTGATTAAAAAGATACTCGTTTGCTGCACTTATGTATATGAAGATATTTCAAAATAATTTAATGAAAACAATATTTTGTTTGAAATGAAAGTTTTATTGTCTAGAGAATATTATAAAAAAAAAACAGAATTCATATTAATTTATTTTAATTTAATCCTATTATTAGTATGGCAAGTTGTCATAAAATGAATGATAGTGGAATCATACGTTTCAAGTCTTGCAAGTCGTCATATTTTCTTTTAGAAATCGGTAGTTGCTGATTATAGCCCGGTATTACTAAGTCATCATTGTGCTGCACTTGTGGTCGCAATTTACGATGAGGTAATAGTTTCCACTCTTCATCAAAACATAATTTATATTGAACTCCGTCATTTAAGGTACATATATTTGAGAACTCGCAAATCAACAACGCATGGATCGCCCTTCTTAGTGCCTAGTCGAATTGACTGCAAGTAATTTATTTGAGAGAAATCGCAGAAAAACTTGTGGTTTAAATAATTAACGTGATAAGGTTGCGACAATCTGGATTGGTTTATAACCATGTTAAAATCGGCACATAAAGTTCTCTTCCTTTCTTCTTCCGTTCTATGGAGGCATGTACAGAATCGCACACCATTTGAGTGTGGCCTACTACCAAATATTTTTGTTGAATTTCTACATGGTGAGTTATTGCATACTGTTGCAAGGCATTCGAAAGTGTCACGTTTCGATTTTGGGCACAGCACCCGTCATTGTAAATTATTATCGGTTTTGATTTATCTTCCAATTTCTCTGAAAAGTCTAACAAACAAGAAGTAAAGACATTAGAGTCCATGCCGCCTTCGGCTTCATGCCAGACATAGCAAGTAACATTTTTATCAAATTCTTTATAAATTGTGAATTGGTGCACACAGAGTTTTGTTTTGAAGTAGTTTGCTCCAGTTGAAAGTAGAGGAATTGTTTGCACTGCTTGCAAGCCTACCGTGAACATTTGAATATCTCACGTGATTTACTTTGGCAACGTTTGTTTTGCTTTTTCGATTTACTGCTTTACTTTTCTTTACCAAGCCAAGGTTGCTTGTATGTAGATTGTTTTTTAAAGAATTTCTACAGGTGAACTATCTTTGGACTGGTACCAAGACGGGTAGTCACAGACTCAATTCGAGTGCACGCAGTGCTGCAATTTACTGATGCCTCATTCATATTAAGTGCAGCTTACACTATTTTTATTTTTTTTAATAATGAAAAGTAAACTCTTCTGAAATAAATATTCACCAAGCAAAAAGATAACATAAACAACTGCAATGCAATGACTAAAATTCACTTCACACCTTTTTCACTACAAGTACTACAAGGAAACGGTAAATTTTTGTTTTTGAAGTTTCGTTCTAGCGTCGCCGACGAATAACGGGACTCAATACGTTAAGAAGTAAATATACATAACTACACGTATTCATGCTATAGCAAAAGAAAATAAAAAGATCTTTTTGGAGAATAAGAAAACGATTAATACTCAATTAAATATACATGTATATTGAGATAAGAGTTTGACGCAGTTACGAAAACAGGATTGTATGAGATACCAAGTTTTGTATTCTTAATTTTTTACGATAGACACAACTTATTGAGATAGGAAGTTGTTGCAGTTAAGGAACAAAGAAAAAGCAATCGTTTGATATGAAAATCTCAAAACCGCAATTTTTTAAGATACGAGATTGAAAAAGTAATGCATCGATATGTACAGTAGAATCGCGCAAAAGTTAACTCGCGAGAAAGTTAAAACTTCGGCTAAGTTTACCGATTTTGAGCGTCCACGTACTGCTCTAAAAAGTTAACTTTGGGTTTCTTAAAATATGCGTAAGCAAGGAAAAACTTACAAATTTATTGCTGAAACATTAGGACGCTCCCAGAATTTCGTAACAAATGCTTTGAAAGTTCCAAAATCGTTAGACCGCCGCGGGGGTATCAAAAAAACCTCTTTAACGACCGATAATTACATTTTGTCCATGGTAAAAAAAAACCCTTTTGAGTCGTCTAGGACAGTTGCAGGAGAAATTGGGAACATAATCCCCAGTAGAACCGTTAGGAGGAGGTTAGCGAATGCAAATCTTCATGGCAGAATAGCTCGTAAAGTTCCGCTCATGAGAAATGCGAATTTAAAAAAAAAGGAAAGACTTTGCTCTTTCGCATATGGACATGGCATGGAGCAGAAGGCGAACGAAAATGGCGAAACATTCTATGGAGCGACGAAACAAAAATAAATTTGTTTGGAAATGACGCAAATAGGACTGTGCGCAGACCACAAGGGAAATAATTTCATATAAAATTCACTAAAAAGACTGTAAAACACGGCGGCGGAAATATAATGCTATGGAGATGCTTTTCGTGGTACGGGGTCGGTCCAATTCATCGAATAGAAAATACCATAGACAGATTTTTTTATCGAAATATAATGTCGGAAGTCATGTTGCCTTATGCTGAAGAACATATGCCTCTTGTGTGGAAGTTTCAACAAGATAACGACCCCAAGCATTCGGTGAAAGATTGGTTCCGGGAAAAGAAAGTGGAGGTTATTGAGTGGCCAAGTCAATCCCCTGACCTAAATCCGATTGAGAACCTTTGGAATGAACTCAAGAGAGAAGTTTCAAAGCAGGAGTGCAGCAACAAAACACAATTGTGGGAAAATGTGCAAAGTGCATGGTACAATATACCCATTGAAACTTGCCGGAAACTCATCTCATCTATGCCCAGAACAATCGAAGCAGTGATGAAAAATAATGGTGGATACACTGGTTATTAATTATAGCACCTATTTCTTTTTACTTTTTTTGTGAGTTAATTGATTTAAGAAATTTATGTACTTCACACCTATTTTAGTGACCAACTTAAATTATATGTAATGCGGTTTTTGTTACCTTAAAAAAATTTTATCTGCTTTTGGATTCGGCAACGCGCATATTTTCAATAAAAAATGAATAAACTCTAGAACGTGACACTCTTTTTTTTGAATGCGGCTATAATTTTATTGAAGGTTCATATTTTTTCAAACCTGTTAGCACACACCTATTTCAATGTCCATATGTGTACGTAGTGTGTCATGAGCGTTTAAACTTGCGAGTTGTTTATGGTTAGTGTGTTAAAAAATGCCAACAAATCAGAGAAAATCAGATTAAATTTGCATCAAAAAGCTGAGATTTTAAGAAAACTCGATGAAGGTATTCATGGAAATCGATTGGCGTTGGATTATAATGTATCTAAGGCGGCCATCTCAAAAATAAAGAAAAAACGTCATGAAATTTTGGAGGCAGTGGCAAACACACATGAAGTTGCAACCAAGAAAACTTTACATAAATCGGAATATCCCGTTCTTGAGGCAAGGTTGTATAAATGGTTCTTAAGCCAAAGACAGCGTAATTGTGCAATGAGTGGTCCAATTTTAAAGGCAAGAGCCAAGCTCGAATTTGCTAAATTGCACACAGGAAAACAATTTCATGCAAGTAATGGATGGCTTGCAAATTTCAAGAAAAGATTCGGTATTCGCCACTTAAAAATTTGTGGGGAAATCCTCTCAAGCGACAATTCAGGAATAACACCGTTCATTCATAGTTTGCGGGCAAAAATGAATGAAATGGAAATTTCGGACATGCAGCTTTATAACACAGATAAATATGGATTATTTTATCGTTTCCTGCACGATAAAACATTTGTCGCGGCAAACGAAAAGACGGCACCTGGCCGAAAAATAGCAAAGGATAGAATCACATTTATGTTGTGTGCGAACGCAGATGGTTCGCATAAGTTGAAACCATTGATAATTGGTAAATCCGCAAACCCTCGTTGCTTCAAGGGGTTTGAAAACCCATTGGAATATGCTAACTCGCAAAAGTCTTGGTTGAATTCAGAGCTATTCTTCCGCTGGTTCCATCATTCCTTTATTAAGCAGGTAAATTTATTTTTTCTATCCATTAAAATTTTTAAGTGTGCCAAAATATTTGTCAGGTTCGCAAATTTTCTGCTGAAAATAATTTACCACCAAGGGCATTATTGCTGATTGACAACTGTACTGCACATAAGCCAATTGACAAGTTATAGTCAGATGATGGAAACATTGCGGCAATGCTTTTACCACCTAACGTAACAGCTGTTTTGCAGCCCATGGATCAAAATCCCATAAGACTGGTCAAGTTAGAATACCGGGCTAAACTGTTATGTATGGAACATTGTAGCACAAGAAAACATTCCGGTTGAGAATATTTCGAAAGGACATTCAATTCGTGATGCCATCTTGCTGCTTAAATTAGCATGGGATGAATTGCCAAGAGCTGTGCTTATAAAAGCTTGGAAAAATATAAAACATTGGGACGATGATCAATACGACAGCGAAGACGAAATTCCATTGCTTACATTGATTAGATCAAATAGTTCTCACGATGATACACTTCGTGAGGTACAATCGTTATTGTCCAAGGTGGGTGGTGTTGACGTCAGCAGTGAAGACATCGAAAATTGGAACGACGATCAAAATACGGAAGATGATGAAGATTTCGAAGTGTCTGACAATGAAGATGAAGAACCAGTTGTCGAGGAAGATATGCAACAACAGAAAGTCAGTTTTTCCGAAGCAGTTGAATGCATCAATACCTTGATAAAGTGGTATGAAAACAATAATGATGCAAATCAGATATCACATCTTATTAATATGCGTACGAAACTTGTCAGGAGCTATTACACAAAAGAAAAGAAACAAACAAGTCTCAACCGCTTCTTTAAACCAACTCTTACAAATTAATATGTACATATGTATGTACATATGTATAATGTGAAAAAGTACAAACTAAATCTAAGTTTATGTTTTGTTAAGAGTAAAAGTCAGTCATGCAAATAAATTGAACGTATTATATCACCAAAATTATGTTTATTTCCGTTTTTTTTTCAAAATCGAAACCCCTTTGGAGTTAATATTTCGGAAAAGTAAAACACCCTTGGGACATTTTGGTTAACTTTTTCGCGATTCTACTGTATGTATATTAACCGTTTCGGGACGGGAACTTTTATGACGTACAATCTCAAAGAAAAGTGTTTATTTCGTCTCCTATGGCTATTTTAAGAAAAGTAATTTGATAATAAATATTTTTAGCGCATCCCTAAAAGGAGATATTGTCCTGGGATAAAAACATCCCAAATCCATCTGTATGAAAAAATATTAATAAAAATTCTAGACTTAAATTCACTCGATTTCATTTTATTTTGTCGTTTATATATTCAATTTTATCTTATAAGACATTTTATTTATACCTAATGGCAAGGAGTAAAACATTTTTTACAAAATGCCAAGTTGCAAGCAATGCAAATCTGATTCGTATGGCTCTCTTTGCCCTTTTTAGCACAATTAACGCATCGTTGGCTCTTGTTCGTTCTTTGTGGCTAATGATCTCCCAGATTTTGTTTAATTTTTTTCTTCATTACGGAGACCGGTCCTGTTCGAACTCTGCGCCGAATTTTCGCATTCTCTTTCCCTTCGTCGATGAGGCATTCGGATAGCTCTACCAAGAATCCCAAGAACGGTTCTCCTTTCTGACGTGGATGGTTTGTTTCCGCATGGATAATCCAAGCATTTACGGCGCATGTCATCATAAGTCGAAAGAAAACTTTTGGCCACCATTTAGCAGACTTTCGGTCTAGTTCATACAGGGTAACCATTTTGTCGGCCAAATCTACGCCACCCATAATGTTTCGATATGTTTTCACTAAATAATATGGACAAGTCACATCAACTCTGGTGCCATCTTTTTGTTTTCTTTGAACGGTGCCCACTGTAGCCTCATGGCCCTCATTACTAATGATTTGTTCTTGGCTAATAGTGAATCGTGGCTTGACATTCACATTATCTTCTTTCATTTTCATCCTTTCATTTCCACGATCAATTTCTATTTCTTCATCATATGTTCTGCCGGGCTGTGTGTTTTCTCCACCTTCTGAATCAATGTTGCTTTTTTCACTGGGACTGTATGCGGAACCACTATCAGCAAACAGATCATCCTCATCACTCGATTCGTTCAAAAAGTTCTGAATTTGTGAAACACCCAGTCTGCGCGGTCTCTCTATTCTCTAAGTAAAATAATGCACATGAGTACGTATGGGATAATAATATCCCACAAATAAACAGATTTGGGATGATTTCTTCCCACGGAACTTACCTTCACTTCTTATAAGGAAAATAAGTTATTCTTTATTCTAAACTTTTAATTTCAATAGATTAGCACTAATTGCACAAAACTGATGACTCCAACCAACAGCTGGTATTTTTGTTTTTGTAGAGAAGAGTATAATGAATGATTTGGGACTGTTTTGAACCAAATCGCTCCCATATTGTGACAGATACGATTTTTTGAATTTCTTCGGGATAAAAACATCCCCATTGTCCCGAAACGGTTAAGGGATTAATTTATGAAAAATTATACAAAATTTAAAAATTATTATAAATATATGTATTCATATTTACTTAAATAATCCCTCCATATACATATCAATATTTTGCAATAGCAATCAACTGTGCGAGTCGTCGCGGAGTTGACAAAAATGTTTCAATTCTTCTATCTAGCGACAATGTCGGCTATGTTGTCACATTTGTCTGGCCGACTTCCTAAACGCAAGTTGCGATGCATAACTCGAAAAAATGCGTATGAAATGTAAAGCTGATTTTCAACGTAACTCTGCGCTGCAAATAAATGCTTTGCATATACATGACGTTTAGGAACGTCATTTTAAAACTCATACATATAATAACGAAATTTTGAGTCAATATGGACGAGAGAAGAAATTATTCATTAATTTTATTAGCAAATGCTTTAGCTTTAGCTAATTCTTCAAAAACTAAATTTTTTATTAATTTAGAATAAATGAAATGAAAAAAGCGGCAGTTTTTATTAAGGACTTTGAATTTAACAAGATGAAAGATGGTGAAAATAAAAATTTTTGTGGATCTTTTGTATTGATGGAAGACGATATATTTTATTCCCATTTTCGGATGCAAAGAAGCATGTTCAAGGTAAGTACACAAGGGAATTTCAAATATGGAAATCGTCGGCTGCCACGGACGATGCCATGACGCATCAGTGTGGCAAAGAAGGCCATTTCGTAGAGCACTAGTAAGCGGTGAATTAAAAATTCCGCCAAATCACCACTTCTTAGGTGACGCAGCTTATCCGCTAGAAACGTTTCTCGTGGTGCCATATCGACTTCGCAGCAGAGTAAATTTAACACTATTTTAAGCACTAACAGAGTTTTTGTTGAACAGGCGTACGGGATATTAAAACAAAAATTCAGATTTTTTAAATTTATTGGTGTGCAGCTCGCTCATATTAAAAAAATTATTATATTAACGTGCATGATACCACATAACGTGATTATAATCAATGAATGTCAGCAAAACATTGATTTCATAGAATTGGACGAAGAGGAGGCCCAAACTTCTGAAGTTAGTGTTCCATCATTGCAAAGAGATGAAGCCCAACAAAAACGAAATGCTCTGGCAGCGCTGTTTTCAAGCTGAATTAAACGACAATTCTAAAATAAAAAAACACAATTTGAATAACATGAACAAACCATAAATTTATTTTATTTCATTTCATTTATTTTATGTAAACTATTCTGGGTTTTCAAATAAAGCCTGCAGTTGCTTTAATTCTTTCCTGTTGAGTGACGCACGACGCGAGCAAAACAAAAAACGAAAGAAAAACTGACAAATTGCACGGTAGTACAAAACAATAAAACCAAAACAAAGAGCTGAAGTCAAGGCTAGTGCTTAATTTAAATTTCTTCTGTTGCCTATTCCCATTTGGGGGTCGTGAGCGCGTCGCTATTGCTACGTTTATGCTTCATTTCTACTCGGTTATATTATACACGGGTAAGTTCAACCCACTTGCATAAACACTTTTTCACCACGAGTTAAATGATCTACTCGGATAGAAGGAGAGCAGGAGTCCAGGTCGGATAGAGTATTTCTGGGCTGAAATGAAGTGAACTCATTTACATCAAAATTCTGATTTCCAATTAGATTCCAAAGCAATTCGAAACTTGAATATATGCCAGAATATTCCCAGAAGAACACGTGTTGGTTTTTTTTGAAAGAATGTCCCGTTCATTTGTGCTTGCATTTTGCAAAGAATTCATTGACAATTGGTTATGGTTTTGTTTTACTTACCAGAAGAACTGATTAAAAGCAAAAACTTTTGTTTTTCGGTAAGATCTGAGTTCTTTATATTTCGTTTAAGTAACTAACATATTGTAACGAAAATGGCACTAGAACAAACCAGAATTGACAATCGAAATCGATAAATTTCCAGATGTATCTAGAAATCGATATTCGTAGTTGCCAGAATGTTCGAGTGCTGATGTATCGCTTACAATCGACTATATAAAGGCTGTCGGACTGGCAGCAAGACACAGTTCTAATGAGAGAGTTGTCGAGTGAGGACAATTCTAAGGAGAGAGTTGTCGAGTAAAGTCGAGTAAACAAGCTATAAGTTAGAGTTGTAAAGTAGAGTATTGAGTACTAAAGTGTTAAGTTATAAGGAATTAGAAATAAAGATTAGTGTATAGCCATTAAAGTGTGACTTTTATTTGACAATCCAGTGATCGAACTCAGGGTAGAGTTTTAGAGTAAACGACAGATTTTTGGAAATCCGTTGCAATATGTTATTTTTTTCATATTTTGTAGAATCCGTTAAAGAAAATTATACATCATTTGGGGACTTTAAAATCGAAACCGTGAAATTCACTAAAATCTGCTGCGACTTCATCTCTTCGTAAATATTAAAATTACGTCTTTTATTTACTCACTATTAACATTATTTTGCATTATCATAACTATTTTTGTTAAGTGAATTACTATTTCTTATATCTTAAAAATTAATACAAATTTTCAACTATTTACAACACTGTTTATATTTTTGTGTGTCGGATTTCTACTCTTTTTCGTACTCTTTCTGGAAACAAAGAAGATTACTCCCTCTGCTCTCGTTTCGGAGGTCAAAAAGAGCTTAAAAGAATGCTCGGTTTTCACTCCATTTGGAGTTTAAAAGGAGTGATCCCTCGTAAGGACATACTATGTTAAAGAGGAGTAATAAATGCATGGGTCTCTGAGCAATGTGGAGTAATCCATGGTTCGGAAAGGAGCGATCTAAGATTAATCTTTTGATGATCGGATTTTTTACTGGGTTAAGCTACGGCCATCGAATCCAAGGACAGTATTGCCTCTATGCTATCGGAGTGAATGCACACCTTTCTAAAGTATACTGCACTTCGAAGCAGTATATCTACTGCTACTTTGATTGCAGCTACCTCTGCCTGAAAGACGCTGCAATGATCTGGCAGGCTCACTGCGCCTCTTCTCCATCGGGTTCTCCACTCCCACATAGCTCTTGAGGGTATGTGTGCAGAAAAGAGACCACTAGGAGCCGGTTCCGCGGTGCAGCGGTTTAGATCAGGGATGCACACTATGTGCCGGAGAATTTCAGAGTGCCCGTGTACCCAGCCTCTATGAGTCTAATGACGACCTTTGTCGCAATGCACCGACCTGCCACGTTCACAGGTGTAACATTTAAAATGGCGTTTAGAGCCATTGTTGGTGTTGTTCTTAGGGCTCCGCAGATTCCAATAAGAGTCGCTCTATGGACACGCTCGAGCTGCATAACGAGTGTGGCCTCTCCGAGGGCCTTCCACCAGACGACCACTCCATAGAACAGTATTGGTTTAACTATGGTTTCATAGATCCATGAAACCACTGTTGGTGAGAGCCCCCAACCTTTTTTCAAAACTCACTCTACAGCAGTAAAGGGCTACTAAAACCAAAAATGGTTAAAATCGGTCATAATTTCTCCTAGCTCCATATAAATCTCCTTATAAATCGGTTAATATCTGAATAGTGGATGACATATTTATTCCTCAATACTTAAATCGATAGGTGGATCCGAATCTTGTGATGTAGAGACACCATTCACCCAAACGAACTCCAATTAGGCGGCAACTTGGAGGGAGTACACGTTTACTAACACAATGTGCTGCCGTTACAACATAGCGATCATTATGTTGTATGTCATATTTCTACTCTTAATCAGCTGATAGCGAAAAATTAAGAAGACAGAAATGCTATATATCCGCGAACCGCGATAAAAAATCATCGATATATATATGCGAACATCCGAACATGTCTGTATTTTCCAGATATATACAATGTGCGGTATAAATCGGTTGAGAAGTGTTCGGGCAGAAGGGCACGAGCAAAACCGACCACTGACCGACCCAAAAAAACCGGTTCTTCACATAAAACCGACTACCCACTCGTCGAAGTTTTGCCCTAAAACGCCCCAAAGCCCAACCCACCGACCGCCCACACTGCCACGAGTGTGTCCCAAAAAGTAACCGGTTACTGCAGTACTAGGCATATGCCGAAAAAAAAAACGAAAAAATTCGGCAGCAAGTTTGTAGGGGTATAGAATAGCGAACTCAAGAAACATACCACGCAGTGTTGTATCAGTCATATTTTAAATTTGCATGTGAAACAACAACAGTGTTGGTATGACAGTCATAAAAAAATATGACAATATGACGATATGACACCTTGTGAATACCCTAAGTGTCCCACAGTTCGTGTGCTCATTCATTGAAAAGAAAAAATGAAATATCTGTATCTTTATATATTATTCATATACATTTATGTAGATGTAATACTAATATGAGAAACTCATCTAACAAATAACTTCAATATACCCGATTGGAAAACCGCATGGAACATGAAACGGCAGTGTTATTTAGAAATCGGCTTAACCACTATGCTCTAAAATATCATTCTACGGCCCAGTTACAAGCTACAGCAATATAATTAAAACATCGGGGTTGTGATTTAAATATAACGGCTATATTGTCCACCCCGTTTTAAATTTTTATATACATATATATATATTGAATTTAAAGACTTTTTTCGAATGCTAGGTCATAGATTTCTAGCAGGTGGAGATTATAGTGCAAAACACATGATATTGATATTGATCTAAAAATAAATACAGGAAGTGATATTGACGAAGGCATGATATAATAACTAATGCAGCTGCCTCAGCAACACCAAATAAAAACTATAAACCTCTTGGTCGCAGAAAATCACGAATTGTGAAATTGAATGGCAGAAAAATCGCTGCCCTTCTACTCAGCTCCAACAGAAATCTGCTGTGAGTAAACAAAAAAAGATCTTACACGTAGGGAAGAATATAACACTCAAAATTATATAAAGAAACTGTGTCCAAATTCAAGCAAACGGAACTCTTTGGAAAGCCCATAAGTTTATGATACCTCCAGTCGACTCCAACATGCTTATAAGAGACTTGGGCGGTAATTGGGCATAAAGTAACGGAGATAAAGCGAATTGTTTTGCAAATCACCTAGAAAAGGTATTTCAATCAAATTGCCCAAAGAACAACTTTAAGTTGCCAATCATCCCCAATACCACAAAGGAGTCGCTTGGGTATATTAAGGCTTCAACTACATTTGACCCATCAGTGGGCGACGCCACGCCCATTTTCCATTTTGTAAAAAAATCTGAGTGCAGCTTTCATCTGCCATTTCTTATGTGAAATTTAGCGTTTCTGACGTTTTTCTTTAGTGAGTTAACCCACTTTTAGTAATTTTCAACCTAACTTTTGTATGGGAGGTGGGCGTGGTTATTATCCGATTTCAACTATTTTCATGGTGTGTGGTGGGGTACGTACGCAGAAAGATTGGTTTGTATAGCTCTATTGGTTTCCGAGATATGTACAAAAAACTTAGTAGGGGGCGGGGCCACGCCCACTTCCCCAAAAAAATTACATCCAAATATGCTCCTTCATAGTGCGATCCTTCATACCAAATTTTATTTCAATAGCTTTAATTATGGCTTAGTTATGGCACTTTATGTGTTTTCGGTTTTCGCCATTTTGTGGGCGTGGCAGTAGTCCGATTTTGCTCATTTTCGAAAGCAACCTTCCTATGGTGCCAAGAAATAAGTGTGCCAAGTTTCATCAAGATATCTTAATTTTTACTCAAGTTACAGCTTGCACAGACGGACGGACGGACGGACAGACAGACATTCGGATTTGAACTCCACTCTTCACCCTGATCACTTTGGTATATATAACCCTATATCTAACTCGTTTAGTTTTGGGTGTTACAAACAACCGTTATGTGAAAACTATAATACTCTCTTTAGCAACATTTGTTGCGAGAGTATAAAAATGTATATATACTTACATACATATATGTACATACATACATATATATTCCTTAAACCGTTTTACTGACATTTGTGTGTGTCTTAAGGTGGATTAAAGAGTGGTTTATATTTACAATTCCATCCCATTTAAATTGTTAATTTAATTAATTATAAATTTATAAACATATTGAAAAAAGCATCAATTCTACCAATTTCTTTGTATAATTTGGAGCAATTTTATCCCGTTCTGTTTGCAGGGCGTTTTTCAAGTCTGCTTTATTTCTAATTTGGTATTTTCTCATTTCTCGTTCCTAAACTCACCAGAGATTCTCAATTGCATTTAAATCTGAAGATTGCGCTGGTGTTTGTACTTTGTGGACAGTTTCAAATAAGACAACTGTGCACAACTCTGCTTCGAATCTTTTCCTTGATAGTACCGAAAATTATAAAAAGTATTCAATTTCGCAGCATTTTGTAGCAAATTATGTAGCAAATTCCAAGCTAAATAAGCGTTTTATTTGTCCACGAATTAGCTATAAGCTTGTGGTGGTCAAATAAAACACGCCTAATATTGCACCTCACAGTGCAGTAACAAAAAAAATATATACATCAGAGACCTGCAGAAGTGTACCGCCACTCAAAATACACCGCGTGCTTACTCGCATATTTTTCATACTTGTGTATCAAAAACACTTAGCCAAATATGTCGCGGTGGTTTTAACACTCACAGAATTTTTCCACTTAGCTCAAAGCGGTTAAAAAAACACTTAACTCTCTTCTGCTTATTCATGTTATTACTTAAGCTGAGCGACAACACAAAAAAAGCGGTTTGAGTACATGACATTCTCAAATTTTAGCAACTCTCTGAGTATTGAGTTCATTTAATACTTTGCTGTTCTTTGCACGCTCGTTTTGTGTGTTTTGTATGTGATTTACACGAGTGGCAGATCGAGCAGCCGAAGACGCTGTCATCCATGTGCTAAACCCCTGTAAGAAACAGCTGAAGGTCAAATGATCAACAAAACAATAATTAGTGTGTATATGCATGGACAAGAAATAATAATCGCTTTTTTCCAAAAGCAAACTTTGACTATATTAAAAAGGGATATAAATATTTCAATTATACATGCTAAAAATTTTTTTAATTCTAATTATCGTACGAACAGTCAAAAGGTTGACATTGTTCTTGCAGGGAATGTTCCACAACGAATGACACACTTGCGTCAGCATACATAAAACAACAAAAAAGTTTGCAGTTCTTAATAAGCAACGCACAAAAAACTGACGCACGACAAAAAAGAATACACGAACAACAATACAATAGTAAACACTCAAGTACACGCGCTACTGGTGATGAGTGTGTCTTGCTTTTTCCTTTGGTGGTCTTGAGTATGATCACCACTTGTCAGTGAAAATCAAAAAGAAGAATGTGTAAAACAAATACAATTAATATGCAATAGCAAGTATACGACTGGCTCAGTAGCTTCTCCACTCATAGTTCTTTGAGTAGATGTTAGCTCACAATGCATGTCTATGAGTGTGAGTGGACACCGCCATCGCTTTTGAAGCAAGTTTACTCTAAGTACGGAAATTAGGCACTCCTGCAGTTCTCTGATATACATATATGTATATTTAAATTTTTTAAGGACACAACTAAATTTTTAGGTTAATTAATACTATGTGGGATGCCTCTTACTATCAATTTCGTTAGGTTCAGCATGTATTCCACCAATTTCTTTGTATAGTTTGTAGCAATTTTATTCCGTTCTGTTTGCAGAGCGTCTTCTAAATCGGCTTTATTTCTAATTTGGTATTTTCGCACATCTCGTTCCAAAACTGACCACAGATTCTCAATTACATACAAATCTGAAGATTGCGCTGGTGTTTGTACGATGTGGCCTGTTCCAAATAAGCCAACTTTGCACAATTCCGAATTTGATAGTACAGAAAATTATTTAATTTTTAAATTTAATTTCGAGGAATTTTGTAGCAAAATGTCCAGATACACACTCTTGTACATAGTACAATCGATGAATTCCAAATTCCCCGACACCAGGAGACGACATGCATCCCCACACCACCATGTTTTACGGTACTACGTAGATTTTGCGGCTGTAGCTCAGCAATTGGTTTTGTCCATACATGTCTATTTCTATTCGATCTAAAGAGATTAAAATTACTAGCATCTGCAAAAAATACCGTATTCCAGAAGTATGCAGGCTTATATAACTGTTCGTTTGCAACTTTCAACCTCCATCAATTTGGCTGAGCTTGTATTTCGGTATACGAACATGGTTTTACTTAATGCTTTTAAAAAATAAATAATTTTTGCGTTTTTTTTAAGATTAAACATTTTTAATTTCGAAATATAAACATGATTTTTTACTAAGCGATTTCGTTGCTGCATCATTTTGGCTGTGACCCACTGTATATAACCCTATTGTTGAATACAGCAGTAACGAACACATTAGGTATGCTTTTCTATAAAATGAGTCACATATTCGAAAATTGCAGTGTAATAAATTATATGTTAAAAAAAAACCTAGATATATGCACATACATATATTCAAATATACTAATATACATTTTATAATAATAAAAAGTATTTATTTAATATTAAAATTGTTAAATTTAATGGTGAAATGATTTTGAGTGGAGATTTCAACATAAACTTTGCAGATGTCAAAAATAAATCGTTAATTGAATTTTTATATGAAGAATTTGATTTAACGATGTCCAATGATCGCAATCTTAGCACAACTATATACAAAACTACTATTGATGCAGTATTCACAAGATATATAAATAGATTTAAATCAAAATTGTTCATTTCATACTTTAGTTACCATAGACCTATTGTTTCAGTTTTAGATTTTGATGAAAATCCTGATAATAATGATGAAAATGCTGATAATGATGATGTAAGAGTTGTTGAAATTATGGATGAGAATTGATAAGTTTTATATTTACTATTTACTAATACTTAATCATTTAAATAAAACCACTTCCTTCGAATATTGTTTCTATATTATTATACTTCATGTCCATTCAAAAAGTGCACACATTGCTTTGATAAACTTGATTTTTATACTCTCGCAACAAAAGTTGCTAAAGAGAGTATTATAGTTTTGTTCACATAACGGTTGTTTGTAACACCTAAAACTAAAAGAGTTAGATATAGAGTTATATATACCAAAGTGATCAGGGTGACGAGTAGATTTGAAATCCGGATGTCCGTCTGTGCAAGCTTTAACTAGAGTAAAAATTAAGATAACTTGACGAAACTTGGCACAAATATTCCTTGGCACCATGAGAAGATCAAGTCCGAAAATGGGCAGAATCGGACCATTGCCACGCCCACAAAATGGCGAAAACCAAAAACACATAAAGTGTCATAGCTAAGCCATAAATGAAGATATAACAGTAAAATTTGGAATAAAGTATCGCACTAGGAGGGGGCATATTTGGATGTAATTTTTTTGGGTAAGTGGGCGTGGCCCCGCTCCCAAATCGGATATTTGTATTTCACTCGCAAACTAATAAAGCTATATAAACCAAACTTTCTGCAGTCGGTTCACTTACATACCCCACCACACACCATGAAAAAAGTTGAAATCGGATAATAACCACGCCCACCTCCCATACAAAGGTTAGGTTGAAAATTACTAAAAGTGGGTTACCTAACTAACGAAAAACGTCAGAAACACTAAATTTTGCAGAAGAAATAGCAGAAAGGAGCTGTACTCAGATTTCTTTACAAAATGGAAAATGGGCGTGGCATCGCCCACTTATGTGTCAAAAACCATATCTCAGGAACTACTCGACCGATTCAAATGAAATTCGGTATATAATATTTTCTAGAGTTCTATTTTCTTGATTCACAACCACTACTACTTTCCTTATAACTCAATTTTGAAATCCATCTTATTCCTTTACCTTATAATATATACATAAGGAACCAATGGTGATAGCGGAATAAAACTTTACACAAATAGTGCATATCATCTTTGGCTTCACTTGTGAAAAAATTGTCGAAAACGGACCATAACTTTTCATGGCCCCAGATATCGAACATGTTGAACTCAGCGCCTAAGGATAAATTTTAACCGAAAATATGGGTAAATCTCTCAGATATCTCAATTTAATTCAGAGGAGATTGTTTTCTTCTAATAGTGTGTCTCTGTTCCAAAAATTATTAAAATCGGGTCATAACATTTCCATATACCTCATTATAGGTTTTTCAAAAATACGGTGAGCTTTATTCCACATATACATACATATGTATTGGTTAAATTTCTTCAATAAATTGCGAGAGTATAAAATGTTCGGTTGCACCCGAACTTAGCCTTTCCTTAATTGTTTATGTACAATTTCTCATGTCGCGAGCGCACCAAAAAATGCTCACCCAAAAAAGTGCCCTACGCGCCATAAGTTCAAGTTGTCACTTCAGCCTGCACTCCCGGAGTGCAACCCCACTCGGTTTCTCTATTAATTATTTCATTCGTTTCTTTTCACTGCAATGCATGTAAAATAAAACTCATACGCAGGCATGGGCAAAGTCTTAGCAGGTGCTAAAAGAGCGTTATTGATCGTATACGTCAGTGGTCGGCACTGCTTGGCACAATTGTGCCGACTTCACATCACACGTACTCTTAAGTGCTGAACACAAAGACGACGACACGACGTATCGACGGCTGGCCACAAACGTCGATTTGAAGCCAGTGCCTTGAACATTTGAAGACGGCAGCGACATATCAAACAGAAATTTCATTGTTGCCGTACTAACATCTTTCACTTCAATCAAATTTACATATTTAGTTTAAAGTGAAATTATTTACGCAAAAAATGTAAAAATTGGCGATTTATTTGTTTTAAATAATCGATTGTTATTATAAATGATATATCAAAGCTATTTTACATTTCTGCTGGCAAAATAACGTCATACTTGTGAGAACTTTTTTACATTTCACAAGTTAGTGGCAGCTCTACAGCGGCCATTGTCGTCGGCAAAATTAGAAACATTTCTAATTTGGCGACAACGACAATTACAAGCCTGTTGTCGCGTAGTCGTGCTGTTGTCAAAAAATCTGTGCCCATAAGAACGCGTGTATTTTAATATTTGACAGATGTCGCTCGTCGCTTGTCGTCTTCTATGTGTTCAACACATTACGCTCCATCATTCAGTCGTTGTCGAACCAGCAACGGATGAACATCGCGCATGACTGTGGCACTTTGTTTAAGTGCCCTGTGCGAAATGCCTTTCTGTTATGATGTTATGTATTATATTTAAGGGTTTAAGCTGTTTAAAGACAGTAAAGTTAAGACTTTTATGACCTAATATATTTGGTTTAATAATAAAATAATTAAAATGAATGAATGAGCCCAAAAATGCAATGTTTATGAAACAATGAAAAACATTCTTAAAATTAAAGGCTACAGAGTTCTCACTGTGTATTCATTATTCCATGCTCACTTACACAATCACAATTCCTCTCGTGCCGACCGCTGGTATACGCCCATCAGCGATCAAAAATATTCAGGCTGCTTGCAGAGGTTGAGCGAGCAGGTCTATTAATTAATAATAATAATTAAAAATTAATAATAATTTATATATAAAATAAATTATAGGAAAATTGGGTAATGTAATAACTTAAAAAAAATGTTGTGCTATTTTATAATGAAAAAATTGTTTTCATTTCATACGTAAAATATATAATTTCGTCCGCATCGACCTGCTCAGTCAACTACTGATTGCAGAGTGATTTTATCGTCGTCTTTTTTTTATCGTATTGTTCCTTCGTATGTGCTCATTTTACGCTCTTCGCTTCTGCGTGTTAGTGACAATCGGTGTGTGTACGTATACGATCACTTACGCTCTTTTATCACCTGCTAAGACTTTGCCCATGCCTGGTTATGGCAGAGCTTTATTGCAACTAGTTTTTAATGAGGATTATTGTAGTTTTTAATTCACTAGTTTGGGATTATCTTAAAAATGTATACCTTAGAACCAATCAAATGGAACTACCTCACAACTGCCCACTGTGGAACCGGTGAAAGTCGAGTTGCAAAGTAACGCACTGGACTATAATTGCCACCGCCAATGACATCTCCGTGTTAAAGTGGACAGTTGAACGCATTGCCTAAGTATTAAGCTAGAACTAGTACTGTCGTTAAAATATGTAATTCTTTCTTCGAGCTAGGGTAGTCGCATTTTCTGCAGGGATGTTTTTTACGGACGCTTATACATATATAACGTGAACGATATTATCAAGGTAGAATAAAAAGGGACCTTTCTAATCCCCTATCTGCACCGGATTCCACATGAGTTTTGCTAAAACGTTTTTACTTGTCGACTTGAGATGGTTTCCTTTTGCTTCTTGTACATATGTTCTCAGCTATCGATTAAGTAAGCATACTTTTTTTTAGAAATACTTAACGAAATTATACCTTTAGTCACAGAAACGTCCATACCTAATTTAAGTAATAATATGTTATGAAAGGTAACAATAATAAATTATAAGCCAAGAGAATAATTAATCGTTGGTGGGAGAAAGAAATTTACCTTAATTTATGATTATTCGTGTACACATTTTTGTACATCCATAGATTAATTACACTGTGATAGTAAAAAAAAAAGACAAGACCAAATTCGACGGTTTCCCCCTATTTCGGGTCCTACGAATGGAACTGCATCATTACTTTTTTGAGTTACAATCATGGTTTCATACAAAAATTTTTGTTGAAGTTTTTCAAAGTGGTGCATTGTAAGAGAAAGGCACATTTTTCGTCGGTCTCTAACTTTTTTAAAGATGACTTTTTTGGAAAACTTTCTTTGGCAAAGCTTCTCAGAATAAGTCCGTCTTTAAGTTCTTGGATGACTGTAAACCCCAAAATCAATGTTTTTTGTGTCCTTATAGCCAATATGTCGCAAAAACTGAAATTTAATCCATTTTTTTTTAATGATTTTTCCCTCACGTTTCGTCAATATTTTAATTTACCCTTTGATACTTATATATTAAGTGACATCTTGTAATAGTAAGAAACTTAAGCAAAGACAACGTTCTGAGCAAACTAACCATTAGAAAAAAAACTTAACAAAATTTGTATTTTTTAAAAAAGCTACACTAACAGCCGGTTTCACGAAAGTATTTAATTGAAAATTAAGTTCCATTTAATTTTAATTTTAATTTTTATTTAACATTTCACTTAAGTTTCCTGCGTTTCACCATTATTGACATTTTGCATCCAAAAAATTAAAATGCAAGGATGTTAGTAAGAATAACAGCTGATTTATGTAAACAAATAAATTGTATTTCTTTGTCAAAATGGTAAACAAATGGGAATTCAGCTGATAGAAAAGCGTAACCATGGTTACATATGACAGTATTTAAATAATATTTAAATGGCAAAGCGTGACCATTTAAATAAAAATTAAGTCAAATGGTGAAACTGAAATTAATTATTTTTCACTTAAATTTGTTTCGTGAAACCGGCTGTAACTATGTTTGTGTGCTAATTAATTTTTTTTTTTGTATCTTATAAGTGTTATCAATACGTATCATAAATTTGTACACAATATTTAAATTAAATTTAATAAGACTCATCTATCAATGTCCAACACAAATCAGCAAGCAACGAGTCAAGTTTTTTGCCGCTGTATCAATGCTCAAGGGGGGCGGCGACTTGGTGAAATCTTTCTCCATGCTCATCGGATTCAGTCGGAACTTGCTGCTCAAAATGGTCCTTGTGATGGTGAAGGAAATGAATTTTTAAGGACATATTCACACCTATTTCTTCAAAAGCGTCTACCATGTCATCCACGTATTTTTTCAAATCTTCAGACCGGTGCACTCCTAAGCAATGGTTTATAACGGTCATACGGTCAACGGAGTTCCAGGCAATTTTTTCATTTGGCCTTAGAAGTTCTCCGAATTTTGCGTTCTTCATAAGTTTTCTTATATCGGGGCCATTGAGAACACCTGAAAATAATGTATCAACATAACATTCGTTCTATTACAAGACTCAAAATACCTTGTTTTATTTTCGCAACACTTAGTCTTGGAAATATTTCTGTCAAACATTTAAAAGCTTCGGCATCTCGATTTATTGCTTTTATGAAATTTTTGACAATTCCTAATTTTATGTGCAGTGGTGGTAGCAAAATGTTATTAGCTGGTATCAGCGGAATATGGATAACATTTGCCACATTTAAATGAAATTCTGTGCGAAGCTTCCAATCATGCATTCTATATTGGTTTCCGCGGTACCTTGTGTCCCAATGACAAATGAAGCACATATTTTTTGTGTATCCTGTCTGCAAACCAGTTAGCAAGACGATATCTTTTAAATCCGTACATATCTTCCATTGATGCTGCTGATACTGAACTCTGTCCAAAATTAATTTCATTGCTTCGTATGTTTCCTTTGTGTTGGAGCTTATGGCGATTGGAACCGGATTTTTTGTGTTATCCACATACAGCAATACTGCTTTTAAACTATTTTTCGACGAGTCAATAAACAAGCGCCATTGCTCTGGTTTGTACACACAGTTCATGTATTGCGCATAAGACCAGGAATATTTTTACAATACGAAAAAGTATTGTCGCCATTAACCTCAAATAAATCTAAAAGCTCCTCCTGTCTTTTGCGGTATCCATACACCTTCACATCTTTAGACAATATATTTACCGATCGAAGAAGATGTGCTAGGCAAATCGCTTGTCTTGGCGATAATTTCACCTGTCGTACCATCGTATTCAAACGGGCTTGGGAAATCTCCAAGTGACGACATGGGCTTTCAACTTCGGTTGGGTTATACATTGAGAGTAGATCTGTAGGCTCGGTGGAAAATGTTGGCGAAATATATCTGTCAGTTGGACTTGGACATCTTGGTATCGGAACATTTTCTGAGTGAGATACTGGTAGCTGTGCAGATTGAACACTTTTGTAAACTGTGTTTTTTTTTGTTGAGTCTTGCAAATTTGTTCTTGCACGCGTAGCAGTTACCAATTTTTAGGCACAGTCTTTTTGACCAGTTATGCAGGTTGTTGTTACATTGCGTGCAAATGGTATTTGGCACCCAATCTACGTCTCTTATAACGGGCAAATCGAAATATTCCTCGTAGATGCCGGAAGTTCCCGAAGATATTTTGCGTCTACTACGAGGGCTTGTAAATTTTCCACATACAGTATGTCAAGAAACAGTTTACACATAGAAAATAAATACACTTTTTCACTTTCCGCAGCCAAATTTTTTACTTTTTACTTCAGTTCAACATATTTTTTGAATCAGGGATGGTTACTTACAGTATTTCAGAGAAGTGATGCAAAAAAAGCTGCGAAAGCAATGCAAAAACCAACCAAGAACAACAAAAAACTAAAATCATTCAATTTTGTTAGTGTCAAGAAAAACTTTACACACTTCGATTATTTTACTTGTTAAGCACGTGTTATACAGTTAACCGCACTTAACCGTTACCTATTCTTCGCAAAGACATTTACAATGAATTTGTCAATTAGTTGGTGATTAAATTTTGCTTTTTTTCATATCTGAAGTACCCATTATTGCCTTTTTAATATTCCACGCAAAGGGTTTAGTTTGAAGAGATTCAACTATTGCACCATAATCCCCAATGGGGTAAAAACGTTTGAGATCTAACAGCAATGTTTTCTTTAACCCTCTAAATAGTGTATAATGGCTAAAATTGATCGGAAAATATGGAAATACAAGAACCAAAGCCAGAAAAAGGCCCTAAATTATAAATAAGTGGACATGTACAGTGCTTAATGTCTCGCAAACTTGACCAAATTCCAAAAATTTCGATCAGTGTTCTTACGAAAGAGTTCTAGGAAGAGTGCAATATTCAGATTTCTCATGAAACTGCGCCAAAGATGACATGATACGAAACTCTTTGTTTTGTGAGAGCGCTGTCAAAATCCAAATTTTTTATAACATTTGGCAGTGATGCCACTACCGAAGAAATCAGATTGGGTATTTTGGAAATAAATTTTGGGTGTTTTGCAGTTTCCACACTACCACTGAGGTATGCAATTAGCGCGTTACCGATGTTATTTTTGGGTGTTCGGTTCCCCAGTAGGCCTATATCACCCATATAACTATATACATATATACATATTAAAAATCAACAAATAAGGCAATTATATAATATATAAAACAAAAACAAAACGATTCATCATAAAATATCACAAAAAAAAGTATATAAAATAAATACATTTCATTATAAAATATAAAAAATAAATAACAATTCATTATAAAATACAAAAAAATAAAGCAAACCAATTCATTGTAAAATATCACAATTTAATGAGAAATGTATTATATACAAATATTTCTCAATAATATAATGTAAACGTAAACAAAATTCAATTTTACAACATTACAAAAAATCTTAAATACTATTATTTACATAAAAATACATATTTACAAATAAATAAACAATCGCAAAAACGCCTGAAATTTGTCAGAATCCAGTTATAAAAAAAAGAATATTTACACAGAAGCCGAAGAAAAACTAGGAAACAAAAAAAAAAGGTCTCGAAAATATATTTATAGAACACAACAAAATCTACATATGTGAAACACATAAAATTTTGTTTTTAAAATGAGGCGTGCTAAGGTCCCTGTTGAAAAATTTTAGTGTAAAAAATATTCTAATTCTAATATATAATGCTAGTATAGTGTTACTGTCGCTATTATTACAACATGTGTAGGGGCTGACATGTTTCATTTTATCAAATAATAATTGCCCTACACCTATCCTGTGACAAGTGCTATCGAATTCTCTTATAAAAATTACCTCTATTTCTTTTAAATAATTCAAAAATCCCTGAGGCGGCTTAATCAAATTGCACCTGTCTGTTTGCCTTTCTTGTGTGAAGAGGTATTCGGGAGAAATTTCATCTCCTAAGTATGGTAAGGGTTGTGTACAAGTGTGTGTCTTAAATATTTTTAAATATAAATAGCCGCTAAAATATGCAAATGCATTTTCTTTCAAAAATCAACCTCAACATCATCTACTTCTGAATAACTTTCTAACCCTATTCGGTTGAACGAATGTTCAGGTCGTGGAAGTCCTTGGAACTCTTGCCACGACAAGTCCTGCACTAAACGGTCATTACACACACTTTCTATTAAATTATTAGAAATAGTAGGAGAAAAGCTTTCGTAATGGGTTAACGGTTCACAGTTTCCGTTGGTCACTATATTAGCATAACGCAATCCCCATGACTTCCTGAACAAATTACAAAACATGTAAGGTGTTATCCTCACACATCGACCACCGCCTCTCCTTATCTGTCCAAAATAATTTTCTAAATTGTCTTGACAAAGCCGTCTCGTTTGTAGATGTTGGAAGCCTGAGAGTGACAAGAATCGCCACAACCGTTTCAAACTATTTATATTAAGGATCCAACCCTTAAGGTAATTGAAGGAGGAAGTTATGTCAGCCCCGGTGTCATCGCTAACCCTAACCGTCTTTAAAAGTTTAACAGCCTCATCTAAAAACTGAATTTGTTCGGGTGTTGCCGAAAAAACTTTCTTACTGGGCAAAATAGCTTCAAAATTACTACTATTAAATATATCAAATAACCTGTTAATAAATAAAATATATTCTGCCGTATTACAAAAACTAGGGGAAGAGCATGTTAAACGACCGGAACTATAAACGGATAACATTCCGGAAGCGACTGTGTCACTGAAAACTTGCCCTGCAAGTTTGACACTCATTTTTTGAAAATTATTAGGGGAAATATGAGCATCTGAAAGTTTCGGTGCACAACGAATTGGATTTTGGGAGTCTTTATTATAAAAGTGCACTATATCGGACCAACTTATCGGAAGAGATTTAAAAGATAATTTATTTTTAGAATTTTCGAGACAATTTCTCGTATTTTTCAAAAGGTGGGGGCAGTCATTAAAAAAAAATACCTCTTTGCCATTTACCTCAAAGTATGGATGCTCTATTGAAACTCCTAATACCCTAGCTAAATTAAGAAAATTAGATCCCTGATCACAAACAAAATGGCAAGGGTTAAGGCCTATCCTTTGTAACTGGGTAATGGCCTCAAAAATATATTTTTTGGCAACATCCCCTTTACATGAACCATGGACAATAAAATAAGATAAGGGATGAGACCAAGGCGTTCCACCAATACCTTGGACCATCAGAGTCATTGCACTATTTCCTATTCTACTAGTGCGATTTTCGTCACCATAATCCTCTACTCCTACAATTTTATCATACTTGGGCAGGTATTGCATATGACTCTTAAGTGCCATTTCGTCACACAAAATCGACACGAATTTTTGGTCCTCACTAAAGCCCCGACTTCTTAACTCTAAACACCTAATACTACTGCTGTTACATCCTGGATCACGAGGCCATTCCGAAACAAACTCGTCAAGAGTTCTCTCATCCGGAAACCTAAGGATTGGCTTAAGGTGTCTATAAGCTAGAGGGGAAAGGAAGTATACACCTAAAGCCAGTGTTTTAAAAATAGCTGTCGTATCTACGACCTTTGGGATTTCTATTCATGTTTTTCGTACTATTGCGCACTATGGCGCCTATTTGTGGGGGAAAATTATTGCAAAAGTGGCCTATCGCATCAAAACCCTCAACTCTTTTTTTAAATTCTTCATCTAATAGCTTATATTTCCTAGACAAATCTTCTAACTGATATTTTAAATATGTTACTTTCCTTTCTTTTTCCTCTAATTCATTTTTTAACTTACAATTTTCCTGCATCAATTTTTTGTTCCCTATGAACTCCTGATACCAAGCTTAAATTTGTCTGCACTCCTATTTCTGTAAATTTACCTACTTCTTCCTGGGCTTCTTCTATTATTGGTGTTAATAAATTGTTCGAATCCCCAAGGGATTCCGAACCGCTACTTCTAGGAAGGAAATCTTCCGAACCCAATTCAATAATTGAATTGCAAATAAAATTTCTGGATTCTGAAGTGTTTGGTAAATGCGAGTCCGGAACAGCATTTATCCGAAGTTTTTTGTTATTTTTCATTTCGAAGGAGAAGTGCCGATCACAGGCATATAGATATTTATTTTTGCTTTGCCTAACTCCCAACCGGTTCAGCCAAATTAAATATCTAATTTAAAAAGTAAAAAAGAAAAAAGCCCTACACCTTACAAATATAATCTTATATATATTTTTAAAAAATTTAGCTATTATCTACTTTTTCATCTAAACTTTTTTAATTAAGTAAAAATATTATTTCTATTCAAAATACAATAATTAGCATCTAAAACTGAAATTACATTTTTACAATCCGAACACTATTAAACGTTTCCTACATACTACATGTAAAACTAAATATTTATTTTTTAAATATTAATATTAATTCAATTAGTATATAACATCTTATAAGAAATTACTATTTCAATGCTAGAAAAATACTTTTTTTATATTATACTACTATATTATTTCATTACAATTTAAATTTGAAATATATATTATTTAATTATATTAATATTCGAATATTACTTAATTAAATTTTAAATCAAAACTACTAATTATTTTCAAATTGGACCAACCTGTCTTCATCCTTTTCCTTACAGGGAAAGTTGAAAAAATGCTGTCCGCCCTCGCATCCAACCACACACTTCCTAACTTTAGGCATTTTTGCTGAAAATATACGTACACTTTATTATACACTATAAACAAACTTAATAACATATTTCACTACCGTTTATTTTGTAATATTATATAATAGCGTTTCAGTAATACCGACGTTTGACTTTTTAAATAATTGAATAAAAGCTTCTTTCAACGTCAAGTGAACTTTCGCACTGATTTTCTCAATAGTTTTAGCGGGATTATTTCTGGCATCCCGCCTTTTTTGACATAAGCTGTCAAAAATTCCTTCAACTCGCATTGCTACCAACTGAAAATGAGAGATCAGGGAATTCGGTTTGAGGGAAAATGAGAGAGTTTCGTATCATGTCATCTTTGCTGCGCGGCAAAACATGCTACGATATGAACATGCACGAAGATCTGCCAAAAAAAAAAAAATGCTGTATGCACCAAATGTAGAGAAACGTTTTTTGTTTGCTATTAATAAGTATATTTCTGAACCTGGGAACTACTGGGATGATGTCATATAATGGGACGAGAACAAGAAGTTGTTATATTTCAACAATTGGCTAACTAGAGTACGACACAAGGCATTATTTTCATTAGAAAGACACAACATCATTTCGATTATTTTTTATAGCACATCTTGAAACATATGTATTCATGTCGTAGCATGTTTTGTCGCGCAGTTTCATGAGAAATCTGAATATTGCACTCTTCCTAGAACTCTTTCGTAAGAACACTGATCGAAATTTTTGGAATTTGGTCAAGTTTTCGAGACATTAAGCACTGTTCATGTCCACTTATTTATAATTTAGGGCCTTTTTCTAGCTTTGGTTCTTGTATTTCCATATTTTCCAATCAATTTTAGCCATTTTATACTATTTAGAGGGTTAAAGAAAACATTGCTGTTGGATCTCAAACGTTTTTACCCCATTGGGGATTATGGGGCAATAGTTGGACCTCTTCAAACTAAACCCTTTGCATGGAATATTAAAAAGGCAATAATGGGTACTTCAGATATGAAAAAAAGCAAAATTTAATCACCAACTAATTGACAAATTCATTGTAAATGTCTTTGCGAAGAATAGGTAACGGTGAAGTACGGTTAACTGCATAACACGTGCTTAACAAGTAAAATAATCGAAGTGTGTAAAGTTTTTCTTGACACTAACAAAATTGAATGATTTTTGTTTTTTGTTGTTTTTGGTTGGTTTTTGCATTGCTTTCGCAGCTTTTTTTGCATCACATCTCTTGAAATACTGTAAGTAACCATCCCTGATTCAAAAAATATGTTGAACTGAAGTAAAAAGTAAAAAATTTGGCTGCGGAAAGTGAAAAATTGTATTTATTTTCTATGTGTAAACTTTTTCTTGACATACTGTACGTAGCAGAACAACGATAGGCCAATTGGACACTTATTCATTTTAATTTATTTTCTTAATATACAAGGCACTAAAATAATGTTCTTTCCGCGAAGTCAAAGTCAAATTAACTGCTACAATCTATGCTTAAATTTTGACTCTTAGGCAAGCATTTAACGTTTCTTTCAAACGTTACTTGTTGTTATTTCTTATCAGTGCAGTGGTTAAAAGCTTGACTCGTTGCTTGCTGATTTGTGTTGGACATTGATAGATGAGTCTTATTAAATTTAATTTAAATATTGTGTACAAATTTATGATACTTATTGATAACACCTATAAGACACAAAAAAAATAAAATAACACACAAACATAGTTAGTGTTGCTTTTTTAAAAAAATACAAATTTTGTTAAGTTTCTTTTCTAATGGTTAGTTTGCTCAGAACGTTGTCTTTGCTTAAGTTTCTTACTATTACAAGATGTCACTTAATGTATAAGTATCAAAGGGTAAATTAAAATATTGACGAAACGTGAGGGAAAAAACATTAAAAAAATGGATTAAATTTCAGTTTTTTCGACATATTGGCTATAAGGACACAAAAAACATTGATTTTGGGGTTTACAGTCAACTAAGAACTTAAAGACGGACTTATTCTGAGAAGCTTTGCCAAAGAAAGTTTTCCAAAAAAGTCAACATTAAAAAAGTTAGAGACCGAAGAAAAATGTGCCTTTCTCTTACAATGTGCCACTTTGGTGAAAACATCAACACAAATTTTTGTATGAAACCATGATTGATTGTATTATACTTTTCAATCAGACTAATCTGGGTTCCTGGCCACTGCGGAATCGCGGGGAATTGTAAGGCTGATGAGCTTGCAAGGTCAGGGACGACGGACTCACTATTGGAAGCATGGAAGCATGTAGGAGCACCATTGTCGTACTGCGGTCTGCTATTGGACAGATGGGCTTCGGCTGAGCTGGGTAGGCGCTGGTCAGCTACCAACACATGCTTAATCGCAAGATCCTTCTAGCCTAAGGTTAACCGCGGTAGGTCTGCTGAACTTTTCGCCCTAAGTAAACCTCACCTCTCCTTAGTCGTAGGGGTTCTTACTGGCCATTGCCCCATTGGGATCCACGCTGTAAGGTTAAAAATCTTACCGGATGCTAGCTGTAGAAGCTGCATGGAGGAGGATGAGATGGAATCGTCTCATCACTTTCTTCTGGAATGTCCCGCCTTTGCGAGATCAAGAAAGAGATTTCTTGGCTCTCACTTTTTGGAGCAGGCTCGCGAAATAGCGAATATAGAGGTTAAGAATCTCTGCAGATTTGTTGTAGGTTCAGGGCGCTTTGTCGACTCCTAATTTTGTTAATCTAAGGGGGATCCAGGCTTAACAAAGGACTATATTTTAAAGTCTACGTGTGTTTTTTCATTTGGGAAACAGCCTTGCAACCTAACCTAACCTAACTTATGATTGTAACTCAAAAAAGTAATGATGCAGTTCGATTCGTAGGACCCGAAATAGGTGGAAACCGTCGAATTTGGTCTTGTCTCTTTTTTTTTTGAAAAAAAGCTATCACAAACAACACACCAAGATCGGAAGAGTTAATGTAAATAACACTACTATAAAATAATTTTAATTTCGTTCGAATTTCATTCATAAATTCAAATTCATAAACTCTCTAATAAAATTGTTGATCGTACCTTTTGATTGGCTTGGTCACACACGCTTTCGGTTAAGAAATTTCTCTCACTTGTCGTTGAATCTTCTTTGACCAGCGATAATAAGGAATTACATTCACGGATAGAAATGCAGCGGCCTTTTTCGCTATTCGGTGTTTCGCAAACGTCCTCTGTAAAATAAATGCACATTTTATTTATAAGTAAAGAAATAAAATAATATTCATAAAACCATTAAAATCCAAAGAAATCACTAGTATAAACGAATAGGATCGTTCTGATCCCTTCATTTCCATAATACATGATATTTAAAATCAAGCTTGTGTTATGTTTTTTTTTGTTTCAAATTACTTTTTAACGTATCACTAGAATTGATTCTTAAATTGTCAAATACCTCATTGTGTTACCAATTCATTTGTGGTGAAATATTTCTTTAACTACTTCTTAAAATGCATCTTGAACATCCCCTAGGCTCAATATGCCCATGGAAAGGATTTCCGCCCTTCTGATTTGAATATTTTAAATTTTAAATATGTAAGTTGTTTAGTGCTAAAAATGTATGAATAGTGAAGTAGTATTCCGAAATAACGATATTCGTTTTAAAAAGCTGTTTTTGACGGGAAAAATGGAGAAAAAAGCTAAAAAAATGATAAACAAATCCAAAAAAAAACTGAAAACAAATGTATCAAATGTATCAATAATAAGGTGCAGATTTATATTCGCCTCGTCGAACCGTTTTTTGCATAGGCTCCCCAAGTGGTCAATTTGCGCCATAATTTGTGCAATAAAAAGGCACAGTGATGCTTCCTTAATTTGCACATTATAATTTTCAGATGCTCTTGCAAAGTTGAACTTGTTCGCCTGGGTAAAGCCACTCATGGCACTTGTGTGCATCTTTGTTGCAGCGTGAGCTCGCAAATCACTCAGTTTCGCTGCGATAGTGCTCTTGCAATAGTTGCAGTAAACCCTCTGCTGGTATGTATCATCCCTGCGAATCCATGCCTTGAATTCATCACTTTTAAGCCACACATCGCGGCATTTTTGCTTGTATTCTTTCGGCATTTCACAACTTTTAAGAATTTACGCGCACTTTTTAAATAGAGATGGAACCACTAAATAGAGATGATATTCGCGTATATCGAGAAAAATAATCGATCCGCCACCACATTTTCTGGTTTGTTTGTAAGTGACTATCGTAAAACTGCCACTTTTTCATATTTTTTGTACTTAAGTGTTAACAACACACAAAAAAGTCAGAAAAAGCCAACTGAATTTCTAAAAAAGCCAGAATTCCCGCAATTCTCAAATTTTTCCCGCAGTTAGACTTCGAAAAAAGCCAGTTTTGACGGAAAAAATCCAAATTGGCAGCACTGCCAGGGGGGTTACTATGTAAGGCGTTGCGCAAGTGAAAAAACTCGCAAGTGAAAAAAAGATACTCTGTAAATGCGACAATCGAATCGTAAATTTCGTTCAACGCATTTGTTTTCCCCCTTCGCAATGAAAGTACTCTGTATTGCGTTTACGAGTTTCAAACTCGTGCGTTTTATGAATTTTTCATTCGATATCAAACTGGCAAACGCAATGAACCAAAAATGTAAGTTAATAAGGTATATTTGTAGTTTAACCCTTTCATGCCAAATGTTGCCTATAGGCAACATTGTACTTACCGGCTTCTAACTCTCGTTATTTAAATATTTTTGACCAGCGGTTTTTTCAATTATGTAGACTTATGTGTTGTGCAAGCCTACAGTTACATTTTTTGTAATGAGCTGTGCACGTATTCATTCAGTAGGCCTTCTCCGCAGAGTGGAATTGTCAAAATCGGTTTCGCGAAAAAGTTATACTGAAGTAAAGTGCTCAAAAACATAAAAAAAATTGTTTTATTTTAAAACAAAGTGAACTATATAAATAAGTAAAGATAAGAGAGTTATTTAAAAAAAAATTTCACGAGAAAAGTGTTTAGTTTTTTTATAATAATCTAATTTGTGCCTATAAGCAACATCCTGTAACTAATGAACCAGGATACATAGGACTTTGAAATTTTTATCACTTCATATTTGAGTTAAGACTAATATATATCTGTCCTAAAAAAAATGTTAGCTCCGCCCATTTTAATTCTGACATGAAAGGGTTAATTTACTAAAATAAAGACTTTATTAATAGGGAACATTCCAAAAATATGAAACATAAGGTGGAAAACAGAAAATATACATTGACCATTGCAGCTAAAAAGTAAATGTTGTGAAGTTATATCTGTGGACTTTTGGAAAACCCGCTTAAGTCAAGAAATCAAATTTTACAGGAGAGCGAAAAAACACATTTAAAAAACTTTTGTTAATACATATTAAAAATAAATAGGACCATTACATAATAGGGTCATGATATCTTATGATTTTCCAGTTAACTATCTTCGACTAACCGCAACAGTTTTATTTTAAACCAAGTTTAAAGCAAATAAGTGCTTCTTCCAAACTGATTTTAGAAAAAAATATCCGCTTATGTCAGGTAAGAGAATTTACAAAAAATCACCTGAGACGAAAAATTTCACAAAATTTTTAACCTATTACGACTTAAGTTCCTTTTTCAAACATTTTAATGACACAAACCAGACTTAAGTGGATAATCCAAAATTCATTTTTATTTATAAAAGACAAAATATGTAAGTTCTTTTTGTAATTTATAATAGAAAACTCATAAGTAAAGATTTAAAATAATTTGTATTTAACAAAAGAAGTTTTAAACAATAAAAGAAAATTAACATCAGTAATACAATAAAATAAATAGGCACTTCAATACAGATGCATATATGAACACAAACAAATATATATTTTTGAATTTAATTAATTAAATTTTTAGAGATTTTCTTCAATTTCATCCAAATCTGAATCTATTTCAACCACGGATTCTCCTTCAACTTTAAGATTTCGGTAAAAACTGTACAGCTCTGGGTTGACCAACGGCAACATATTTAGCAAATCGCGTTTTTTGTTTGCAGAAATAGGGAGAGGACCCGTATAAGATTTTGTAAACTCATAGTTTTGATCTCTTTTACGCCGTGCTTTTATGTTTAATTCCTTAAATGGATCGTCCAAGCCAAGAGAATATTTGTAGCGTATCAGTCCAGGCTACTTTTTCGCATACCGCAACCACCTTACAAACTTCCACTCAAACTTTTCACCTAAAAAATTTTAAGAAATAATAATTTTTAAATAAGAAATAAGCAAAATACTAATATTAATACTATTACTTATAAGTAAAATACTAACCTTCGGTGTTATTGTTTCTCCAGGTATATTTGTCTTTCATCAATGCATTGAAATTGTAGAATTCTTCTTGCTTCATCTCCTGAGTAAATACTTTTTGTTTGTAGCAGCAATTAAATTGGACTAGTCATGGGGATGTTGAATAGAAACATAAGTGTATTTCTTTTTCTGAACTGTATCACATTCTAAATGGGTATGACCAACAACCAGAAACTTGTGATGAATTGTTTCAATTGTGGGATGATCTTCCAACACCTTTGCAAACATAGCACAAATATACGAGTTACGATTTTGACCAGTGCATGAATCACTGTATAAAATGACATGCTTTACGTCATTAGATAAGCTTGCGAGGCACTTATAAATGCATGTCATTAGGAGGGACTCCGCCGTATTCCGATTGTGTTTTGTACATACAAATAGTTTTGATTCTCTTTTCTGTTTCGCCATACAATTGAAGGAAACATTTCTTGCAAACTTTTGTGTTTTCGGAATTAGTTTCGAAATGGTAAATAAAAACGTACTCTCTTTTGTTCAGGTTATCTAAGGTGGCAGTTTTTTTGTGCTGAACGTCAATTAGGCTTGATAGTATTTGCCGACGTGAGTTATAGTCTCTATTCCAATAACTTTTAAAGAGGATGGTTTGTTCTTCGAAGCTAATTTTTGTTTTGCATTTCATTCTACATTCCCCCAGAACTTGTATATTTCGTTTCATAATCCGTTTCATGAAAGATGTATTCTTCTTCTTGCGTTGTTGCGTCTCAGAACGAACACATGATGTGCTAACTTCAAAGGAAAGTGGGGTTAAATCACAGTCCGTAACTCGGATGTGCTGATCTGCCACTAAACTTTCAGAGGTTGTCTCTGTTGAATTGGATTTTAATATCTCTGTGTCTTTTTTAGCAATTTTATTGCCATATTTGCAAAAATCCGTCCCCTTTTCATTGTAAAAACAACTTATCTGGCAAACTTCTTGTTATATTTGCATTAAAAAAAAAAACACCTAAGTTCAATTAAAATACCCGCAGACTTAGCCTTTCTGTTCGGAAAATTTAAGAAAATGCTCTTAGCAGGGCATAAGACGTGTTAACACGGCGAGAGTTGATGATAAAATAATTTCTAAAATGAACTGAACTCCTTTTATATTGGTATTATTTCAAGTTCTGCCCGAGGAAAAAGCACTTAAGCTCCAGTTACCGATACTTGACTTGACTCAGCTTCGAAAAATTTGGCTTGGAAAACTTAGATACAGTTATACTAAACACAGCGCGTAGAAATCAGCTGTTTTTGAATGTTGAGAGAGCACACAAATGTAACATTTTAATTGATTTGTGAAGTTTGTGAAAATTTATTAAATATTAAAACAAATTGTTTTGCCGAATACTTTAATAATAATAATAAATTTTAATAATGGATAGTGATTTATTCCAAGAACTTGTTTATTTAAATATTCTTCGCCTTCAAAGAAGAAAAGTTTTGAGAAGACGTAAACGCCGCTGGTCCGTTCATCCAGCTAATCGGGATAGAAACCCAAATGGTTTCTTCTGGAAGAACTTTTTAAAATTAAAAGAAGACGACCAAAAACTATTTCTTTAAACACGGATGAATCGGACAGTGTACAATATTCTTTTAAATATAATTAGTCCGTTTTTAAAAAAAACCTAAACAACAAGTTGGCGTCGAGGAGCGAGTGGTTATAACATTAATGTAAGTTAAACAATCCTTGAAACATATTCATTTAATTCTCATATATTATTTAGGTACCTCGCTTATGCAACACCTTTTGAGGTCATAGCCTCGATGCATAAGTTAGGGAAAACAACAGTGCGGAATATCGTACTTGAAACGTGTGAAATACTTTGGTTACATCTGTCCCCGATATACCTTAGCGAGCCAAGTACCGCACAATATAAAGATATTGCTGCAGATTTTTTAAAACTGTGGAATATACCCAACTGTGTCGGAGCAATTGACGGGAAGCATATAGCTATTGCAGAGAACTTACAACATAGAGAAGGAGCATTTTGATTTTTGTATGATGCTCGATACGGTCATTTACAGAGCTTATAATTGGCTAGTAGGGAATTCACCATTCGCTCGTTACTCGTTATTATTTAACAGAATTGACTGCCGGGGAATGAACATTTGTGATGATTGGCATTTCGATGTGATATGCCCATGCTTTGATATGATAAACTATTTTGACTTTTTATAAATTTTAACTGATCAATAGAATTTTTTCAGCTCATAAATAATATTTAAAAGAATTTGTAGAAAATTAAATAAAAATTTATGCCAATATTTCGGTTTCATTTATAAATGAAATGTGAAAAATATTTAATAGAATTTGTAGGAAATTAAAAAAAAAATTTTCAATATTTCGGTTTTATAAATTAAATGTGTTAAAATTTAAAAAATTGCTACATTTTAAAAAAATTATAGATATAAATGAGCATTTGTATGTATAGATATGCATATACACATGTATATATTATCTGTCATATGCGCGATCACATAAAAAACCTACCACCTACACGATATTTCTACATATGTATGTATCTACTACATTCATTCATAAATATATTTGTATGTAAGCACAAGGGAATTCCTTCATATGAGCAATCACCAACGCCCAAATATTCGCGAATGACCTACAAACTTACAAGTGTACGTACATATGTATGTATGTAGAATATTACGAATTGGCAATCGTCATACGAACAACAACACCATTCCTTCATATGCGCAACAGCAAACGCACCAATTAGAATATGTGAATGTGAATGACCGTCAAAAAACAAACCAACGCATATACAAACTTACATACATGAGTAACTCACTACAAAAAACTATGAACATCAAGAAGCAGAAACAATATGTCAACTCTTTTCCCCGCTGCACACGTCGGTGTCGACAAACTGCTTCCTCGCGACGATGGCAAAAATTATAAATCATATTTCGTTGCTGGTGCTGAAGTCAAGTGAAATGTGACAACATTGTAATGAGCTTGGCAAAATTCATAAAATCTTCAATTTTTGTCTTTCTGAAATAATTCTGTTCAAGGAGTAGAAACATAAAAATTGAAAAATAGGAGCCAACTCGAGATTCGAACCTAAGCACTCATGGCAACAAGGCGATCACTCACCATGCGTGCCAAACTATGTGACACATTTGTCTTTTCTCAATTATGGTTTGATTATCCTAAGAAGAATAAGCAGTAGTACAATTTTATTTTATTCCCTCGTCATGCGAGAAGTCAGCAGTGTACATATGTAACTCCGTCTGCCAAAGTGCGCATGAGGAAATATATATATGTGTTTATGTAGCACGTTTGTAGTTTGCTTGTACGCCAGTCAAATTTCTATATGGAAACCAAGTTGATATCAAATGAAATAGATGAGAAATTTTTATATGCAGAAATTTTAAACTTTTATTGAAAATAAATATTTAATATATACATATTGCTTAAAAATAATCAAATATTAATTAAAAAAATAATTTTGATTAAAAATAAGAAAATATTTATTTGAAAAATCTGAAATGAAAAATAAAGAAAAAATTATTAAAATAAAATAAAATAAAAATATTCATTAATAATATATATATTTAATAATACACGATTTTCAGAATTGCCTACCAACATATGGCAAATTCTCGCACAACCTAATCAATGAAGAAAAGGTCTTTTTCATTTTCACCAGTTTTATAAAACTCGATTTAACATATAGGGTATTCACAAGGTGTCATATTGTGTCATATCGTCATATTGTCATATTTTTTTATGACTGTCATATCAACACTGTTGTTGTTTCACATGCAAAATTAAAATATGACTCATACAACATTGCGTGGTATGTTTCTTGAGTTCGTTATTCTATATATGGCCAAAACCAGATATATGTCCGTATTTTCCAGATATATACAATCTGCGGTATAAATCGGTTGAGAAGTGTTCGGGCAGAAGGGCACGAGCAAAACCGACCACTGACCGACCCAAAAAAACCGGTTCTTCACAGAAAACCGACTACCCACTCGTCGAAGTTTCGCCCCAAAACGCCCCAAAGCCCCACCCACCGACCGCCCACACTGCCACGAGTGTGTCCAAAAAAAAACCGGTTTCTGCAGTACTAGGCATATGCCGCGAAAAACCGAAAAAATTCGGCAGCAAGTGCCCCTACCCACTACTACTACTACTTTTTGCGGCATATGCCCAGTACTGCAGAAACCGGTTACTTTTTGGAACCGGTTTTTTTTTGGACACACTCGTGGCAGTGTGGGCGGTCGGTGGGTGGGGCTTTGGGGCGTTTTGGGGCGAAACTTCGACGAGTGGGTAGTCGGTTTTCTGTGAAGAACCGGTTTTTTTGGGTCGGTCAGTGGTCGGTTTTGCTCGTGCCCTTCTGCCCGAACACTTCTCAACCGATTTATACCGCAGATTGTATATATCTGGAAAATACGGACATATATCTGGTTTTGGGCTCAGCAAAAATCGCTATGATTAAGTGTAGAAATATGACAAAATATGACATACAACAGTTAAGAGTGCTCACAAGTGTCGTATTTTTAAGAATATTAAAATATGACATAAGACATACAACAAAGCTTGTGAATTGCCTAATAATTAAATCTAATTTTATAGAAACTTGGCTCGTGTTTTCTAATCAACTAAACTACAAACTATAATACTAATTTACTACAAACTAAAACTAATATTAAAATTTACATCTAATCATATATGTACATAAATAAATTACTACTGACTACCCTGAAAGAAAAAAATAATAATAATTAATATATGTATAGGAATATAATCTGAAAAGAAAAAGAAAAGTGTATTAATTACTGTACATATTTATTAATATAAATTTATTTTACCTATAAAAAAACAGAAGTTGCCGCTATTTTTTGAGCCCGACCTGCAATTTACGTTGTCAATTTTTTTAATTTCTTTTGGTATGCCCTGGCTTTGGCGACTTTTTTACATTGTTCTGCGGTTTGAAGAGCCAGCCACTTACTGTTTTTGTATAGCAAAACAGTTATCAAAAAATCGAGGAATGTGTGCCTGTGTCCTAGGCATTCCCCTGCCTCCTCATACCATTGCGGATAAATCTCCTGTGTCTTTTTCGTAATTTGGGCTATCATCAATGATTTAATACCCACTTTGGCCGCGTGTTTTGCGAATAGCTCCTTGTAGTAATTAAATTGAAGCCGGCATACTTCAAAAACTCTATCATCGGGATTTACCAATCTTAGGTCGTCGGGACTTTTATAATTTTTTGACCTTATAAGGGCTTCCGATGAGTCTTCCAGCGAGCCCGTCGTATTCTTCATAGCAGCAACACATTTCTGGCATTTTAACCGGCATAAAACCTTCTGGTAAATGGCGTATCCTGTGTAGTATCGACGTACCTGAGTTTCTGCTGGTTTTTCAGCAGAAGCAAAGTGCTCATCTGGAATCTCGATTTGTTCCACGGCAAGTTGCTCTGCTGGTTGTAAATTTTCTTTCAGGTCGTCTTCTTGGCCATAATTCCAGTCAAGGTTTATGTCCTCATCTTCTTCACAATTGCTTCCTGTATGTGAGAATTGCCGACGTAGCACGTGCATCGAGATTAGTCTCGCTACTATGTACTGTATTTCGTGTGCTGATGGGTGACTGTTGATCCCCAAATTTGCCCAGATTTTATAAAAAAAGTTTTCAAGCGCGTCTTGGTTCATTTTCCCTAAGAGTATAAACGATATCGTATCGTTTTCTTTAAAAATGTCTTCGCTTATTCCGATCATTGCGGTAATAGTTAATTTGGTAGAGTCGAGGCACATGATATTGATATGTGGACTCCTTATGGCATCTATATATGCGATATATTTTTTCAATTTATTGATTTTTTCAATACAATCTCTCTGTATTGGTCGCCTTATTGGATTCGCATTGTGGAGCGTTTTGCAATCCAATTCATCAAATAGATCGTTCATTTTTTTTACGAATGATTGGGTTGCCTTGGCGCGTGCTTTGGATTGCTCATCGGAGCCCAAAAGATTTTGATTGGTAGCCATTTCTATAGCGGCGGCTACCGAATTGCTGAGTAACTGTGTGGCTCTGGACACAGACATTTTTTCAAAACAGCCCGGGTACACGTGAGAATAGGTCAATTTTGGGCACATTTTAAAATTGACATTCGCTTGGTCTATGGCATATATCTGTTTCACAACAGCGGATGTTGCTATGCCATCACTTGTTTCCAAGTCGTATTTCAAAAACATATTGCGGATGCATTTAATTAAATGGCAGTAATCAAACATAAAATAAATTTTCTTTTCCTTATAAAAGAAATATGGCTGGTCTGAAGTTGCGCCCAATAATCCTTTCAACTTCATATTTTGACCACCCTGGTCGCATACTACTGATTTTATATTGAGCCCGATGTTCTCGCAGGCATCAATATTGTTCTTTAGCAATTTCTCTAATTGCACACTTTTTACGCCTTCTTTGGCTATATAGTAGGAAACTATATATTTCCAATGCGACACTAAGCCTTTCACCATAAAAAAGCAACATTTATTGCCGATCACACTTTCTCGGTGACCTTCTCCGTTATCGACGAAGCCATCTATAACGTCCCGTACTTTATTGTACGTCAGATCTTTTTTAATTGAGACTTCGTCGAAAATTATTTGGCAAATGCGCTCTTCTCTTTTCATATTGCGCACAATTTTCTCTAAATTGTTTAATACCTTCTCATCGATACCGGGGGACACAGACCGGATCGGCCGCCAACGCAAAAGCGTTTTTTTATGCGGTAATGCGAATGAGAGGTCATCGCGCATGAAATTATAGGCTTTTGTTGACATATAATTTATGTTCAATGCCATTATCTTCTCCTTTTCGTCATAGGAGGTTTTATTTTTAAGAATCATTCTAGCGAATGTTATCGCGTATTCGCTTGCACCGCTGGGTATTATAATGCTTTTTTCTAAAGCTTCACATTTTTTTTGTAAATCATAAATTTGTTTTTTTAATTGCGCTATGGTTTGGCTTTGCTTCAGCGCATTTTTTTGGTAGCCTCTGGCTACTTGAGCATAATGCTCGTGATCATAAGTGGTGATCTCTTCACCATTTTCACACTTCATCTCAAATTCGTGAAGTTTTGTCATCTTTTCCATTTCGGAAAAAGTAAAGCTAGAGGGTGAAGCCGCTTTTTCATTTTTTATATCGTAGCTTTTTCCTACCGCCAGCAAAACCCACCCATTCTGATGATATATCGCTATTATCATCATTTTCTTTAATATTTAGTGCCGGCACAACTTCGTGCAAAATTCGCTTTGCCGAAACGTCTTTCTTATAGAAATGACGTTCGCATACAAATAATCGTTTATTTTTTTGTAATGACAATTGTAAATTGCAGGCCCGAGCCCAATTGTTGGCAGCAACTTCCGTTTTCGGAAATTCGAAGAGCTTCCGGGACTCCCATCCCGTGCAGTTGCTAACGCAGCAACTGCGATACAATTTTGCTGCCACATATTGTTGGGCTGGGCTCCCCTCAATACCTATGGAAAAGTAATTAATTAAATATACAGTATAATATACAATAATAAAGAATAAAATATACAATATATAAAAAAATTCATTTAAAAAAGTAAAATTAAGAAAATTCCAGCATGAAATTATATTTTATTTGTAATGAGCTAAATTTTCATTACGACCTCTAGTCTTTAGTGTTTCTAATATTTTGTATATTTCTATTGAATGGCGAAAGAATTTTTGAAATCGGCGCAGTAGTTTTTGAGTTTGTTCATTACAAACATGCATACAAATATTTCCTCTTTATAATAGTAATATAGTATAGATTAAATAATTTCTACAATTAATTAAAAAAAAATTTTCTTCAAATAAACTTTAATTTTATTATACACCCCTAATACATAAAATTATTCATTTATTCGTGCACCCCTAATGCATACATTTCGTGAGTACGTACTCGTAAATATACACAGGGCTTGCTTGAGCTACTGTGGGGGTCAGCAGGTGGCGGATAGCTGAACGGCCTCCAGATATGAAGGTTAGCTGCGAATATTCAATAAGCAGTCCCCGACCAAAGCAACAGAGATGGAGGGCGTAGCTTAAAAGGTTATATCTGCCTGATGAAGTCACTGTGATGGGGCGAATCGATGCCGCCCATAAACTAAGTGTCAAACCAACAAAACCCCAGGAGCGTCTGACTCAGAATGAGCGGCTTACTGGGCAGCGTCTGTCTCCAGGTTAGGAGCGGCTGAACAAAACACCTTCCAGTAGGTATAAAATGGTACGGGTAGGATCCCGGAAGATAAAAAACAATGGCAGCGAATACAGTTGAAAAATTGAAAGTTACGGTGCAGGGTGTAAAAAGCCCAGTGCCGGCGGTTTTGGGGGGTGAGCAAGCAGGCTCCCGGCCGTCGATATCCAGCGACTGCAATGATGTGATGGTGGACCACTTGGCCATTGCATCAGATAAAACTACAAGTACGGAAATAGATCCATTTAAGCGAGCACCTAAACTAGTCAGATCGCCAGAGAAAACGCCTCTGGAAAAACATGTACGAGCAAGGTCGTCCCCACCCGCGCTGCAAAAAGAAAACCTGACACAGCCGGAAAAAAAGAAAGTGAGCGAGATCACATGACCAAACTGGGAGAAAACATTAAGAAGCTCATTAGTATGATGAGTCTCCCACAACGGTCGATAAACAACCCCATGAGGGACGTTTTAAGCGCGATCGCGAAGTTACATTCGAGTGCAGAGAAAGATTATAATAATCTTAAGAGCACTAGCTTAAACAACCAGGCTTTATTGAATACTGTAGAAGCCACACCGAAAAGACTTCGTGATGAAAAGCAAGGGAGTCGAAAGACACCACCGAAAAGGACTAAACGATCTCACATCGAAGAGACACCGAAAGAAACATTGAGAGTAGGTGAAATTGGTGAAAGCCCGACCTGTATAAGGGAAAAGGACACGCCACGAGATGAAGCCTGGGTATCAGTAAAGTATAAATCCCAAAAAACAAAGAAAACGAAAAATGAGAGCGTTAAGCCACCACACCCGCGACCGGACGCGCTTGTCATATCAAAAACTGGAGACATGTCCTACAGCGACATGCTGAGGGCGGTGAAAAAGGATGGAACCCTAAAAGAGCTGGGAGAAAATGTCTCAAGAATAAGAAAGACTGCTAAAGGAGAAATACTGCTCGAGCTAAGAAGAGCACAAACAGGAAGTACCGAAGAGTACCGGAAAGATATAGATAGGATATTAGGAGGCCAGGCGCAAATAAGAGCTTTAACGCATGAGTTAACAATTGAAATTCGCGACTTGGACGAAATTACAACGAAGGATGATATAGCCGAAGCCATTCGAACACAAATTAAAGAGCTAAATAATTTCAGTAGTGATTCTATCAAAAATATCAAGAAAGCATATGCAGGTACACAAAGGGCCGAGATAAGTCTCCCAGTGCAACCAGCGAGGCAACTGCTGGGCGCCCAAAAAATTAAAATTGGATGGGTAGTATGTAGAATTAGAGAAAAGGCAAACTTAAAAAAATGTTACCGATGTTTTGAATTCGGACATGTTGCAAAAACATGCACGAACTCAGAAGACAGAAGCAAATGCTGCATGAGATGTGGTGAAAATGGACACTATGCGAAGGATTGCCTTAAAGAACCTTCCTGCCTTTTATGTAAAAGCAAAGGCAGAATGAATACAAACCACCAAATGGGCAGCCGAAGATGTCCAATCTTTATAGAAGCGTCTAAAAAGATTAAATAAATGAAAATACTGCAAATTAATCTTAACCATTGTGAAGCCGCACAAGAACTCTTAACGCAAACCGTGTACGAAAAGAAAATTGATGTAGTAATCATAAGTGAGCAATATAAAAACCCGATCTCTAATACGTGGGTCTCTGATAGTAGTAAAAAAGCAGCAATCTGGATCTGTGGTGATAAAACGATACAGGATAATCCACTGACAAATAAATCCTTCTACGCAAGTGCAAAGGTCGGCGGAATACACTTTTATAGCTGCTACTTGCCGCCAAGTCTTTCACAGCCGGAATTTGAAAAAGTCCTTGATGAACTTGTTAGGGATGTCCGTACCACCAACCCAAACATAATAGCTGGTGACTTCAATGCATGGGCCTTAGAATGGGGTAGTAGGAGCACAAACCATCGAGGACAGGCATTACTCAAAGCTTTCTGCCTACTCGATATTATCCTACTAAATACAGGTGGCAGAAACACTTTTGAAAAGAATGGTCGTGGTTCTATTATAGATATAACTTTCGCTAGCAAATCACTGGCTCGAACGACAGAGTGGCAGGTGTGTGATACGTACACACATAGTGACCATTTCGCTATTTATATAGATGTAGGGAAACACTCCATTACCGGAAAAAGAAGTGCACGCGTAAGGAAGGTAAAAACTAAAGGGTGGAAAGAAGACACCATTGATGAAGATCTGTTCAAACACATGTTGACTGAAGACATACCCGAATCAGGAGACATAAATCAGATGGCTAAGCTGCTAGTCCAACATATCTGCAGAGCCTGTGACGCATCCATGATTCGAAAGAAACAAAGCTTTAAACGTAAGCCAGCTTACTGGTGGAATAGTGAGATCCATCAATTGCGAATGGATAGTAATAAAGCGAGGCGACAGTACCAGAGAGGTGCAGGAACGGTAGAACATGAGAGCCTCCGCGAAAATAGTATAAGTTGGTTATGTCTAAGGTTCGCGGTCCTAAAGGACAAGCGCCGACCTGCCCAACCCTGCTAAAACATGTTGTGGAAACATTATTCCCGACACAGAACACGTGTGAAGAAGAGCTATTACCACACGATGAGGTAGAATCAATAACTACACCAAGTGTTACGGAAACGGAAGTGATAAATGCTGTTGCGCGTTTCGGAAATGCTAAAGCACCAGGTCTGGATGGAATTCCAAATCGTGCTTTGAAGATCGCAATAAAGCAAACCCCAAAGAGTTTCATCAAAGTTTTTGAAAAATGCTTGACTGGTGGTGTTTTCCCAAAAATATGGAAAAAACAACGCTTAGTCTTACTGCAAAAGCCCAACAAAACGGTTGGTGACCCCAGCGCTTATCGTCCACTTTGTATGATAGACACAATTGGAAAAATCTTGGAGCGATTGATCTGTGAACGTCTCGAAGCGCATCTTGAAGAAGTGGAAGATGGCTTGTCTAGCAACCAATACGGGTTTCGTAAAAAGCGCTCGACCACCGACGCAATCAAAACACTGACCGGAATCGCAGAAAAGGCCATTGAAGGTACTAGGTGGATGCATGGTACCAAAAAATATTGTGCAATCATCACCTTTGACGTAAAAAATGCGTTTAATTCTGCGTATTGGCCCCATCTTGAAACACCGGTATATTTACTTAGAATTATAAGAAGCTATTTGTCCGACAGACTGTTGTTTTACGACACAGATGAAGGGACCAAAAGTTATGCGGTAACGGGTGGAGTTCCACAAGGCTCCGTTCTGGGACCGGTGTTATGGAATATCCTGTATGACGGAATATTGCGTCTCCCTCTGTCGAAAGAAGCGAAGATAATTGGATATGCTGATGACATTGCTGTGGCAATCGTTGCAAAAGAGTTACATCAGATTCAAAGCGCGTGTGTTTCTACGTCGCAGAAGATTAAAAATTGGTTGGATGCGTCAAGACTACAGCTGGCGAGACAGAAAACTGAAGCAGTCTTGATTACGAGCAGAAAGAAAGTAGAGACTATAACCCTAAACATAGATGGGTATACTATTACAACGCAGCCATCACTAAAGTATCTGGGTGTAATAATTGATGCGAGACTGAATTACAAAACTCATATCGAGAAAACGTGTGAAAAGGCTGCACGAGTGATCTCAGCCTTATCGCGAATTATGGCCAACATAGGTGGCCCAAATCAAGACAGAAGGTTACTTTTAGCGAAAACTAGCCAATCGATTGCACTGTATGCGGCTCCTGTGTGGGCTCAAGCATTGGGTCAAAAAGCATATGCCAGAATGTTGAACTCGCTATTCAGATTAAGCGCCATTAGAGCAGCCAGTGCTTTCCGCACAGTATCGCAGGAAGCTGTTAGCGTCATAGCAGGCATAATGCCACCAGATTTAATTGCTCTTGAACTCAAAAGAATATACGATTCTAGTAAAATACTCGGCAGGCCGTTAACAATAGAAGAACGGAATGAAGAAAGACAAAAGAGTCTGAAGGAATGGCAAAACCGTTGGGATGCAACAACCAAAGGGCGATGGACTCATCGGCTTATAAAAAACGTCGAAACTTGGGTAAATAGAAATCATGGATATACGGATTTTTATATGACGCAGTTTCTAACTGGACATGGATGCTTTAGAGAGTACCTCTACAAGTATGGCCATGACAATGGAGTAATGTGCTCCTTTTGTGGTAATGAAAACGAAAATGCTCTACACATTTTCTTCTATTGTCCGAGATATCATGTAGAACGGTCTCAAATAGAACAGCAGATAGCGGAGCGACTACCACCCGACAATATAGTCTTGCATATGCAGCGATCCAAACAGGTGTGGCTTGCTGTAAAGAAGCTGACAGCAGAGGTTCTAACCGAACTACGGAAAATGGAACGAATACGAAAGGCCGAAAGCAGGGCCTTAAACAGAGGAGAAATACAGTGAGAGACGTGAGCCAATAGGCAAAGCTTACCTTGCGAAGTAATACTTAACGGTAGTCCCACAAGGTAGATATAAAGCTGACGAAGTTAAGGGTTTAGCACGTAGGCGTACCGGTGCGCGAGTCCGGCATATTAAACTTTTAGTATGGACCGGGCGTGGTCCCGAAAGAGGTGTACCAAGCGCACGGAACGAATCGTGCATGCTGTCATGCAGAACAGTATCTTTTAGAAGATTCCCCCTTCGATAATAAAAAAAAAAAAAAAAAAAAAAAAAAAAAATACTATGCATGCACGTATGCACACATATACCCACCCGCATGCACACATATGTATGTGGCCGGCCACTCGACAGCAAATATAACACCAAAAAGGTATTGTTCGGAATTTGCACATTCACCCACACATGTGTATGCACGTATGCACAGATACACAAAATACATATGTGGACACCCGCCAGCACAATTTTTATAGACATATGTTTGTAGATATATAAATGCAGAGCACTTACCCAGACATAAAGTGGAGATCGCGTTCTTCCGCAGCATCCTCTGCCCGATCGCCTCTTTCGCGAAATGTTTTTCGCAAATGAAAGTGTTACTGGCTGAAAAGTGGTCAGTGGGCAGAATCTGTAAATTCTCCTTCTACTTTGCAGCCAGCTCCCTTTCATTTGGAAACCGAAACAACCGGAGTACCCCGCTGGTACTTTCACAATCCCGAACACGACACTTCCTAATTTTTGGCATTTTTATTAAAATTTAAAAAATACAGAAAAACATACGAAATCGCAAAAAACAACCGTCTCGCACAATTCACAACAAACTTTTGATTTTGGCGCAATGATCACCCCATTCATATTTGACACTTGTCATCATATGGTAATCAGCCAAAAGAAAAGAAAAAGAAAGAACATTCCATATGTATGTACATTCATTACACACCTTCCCGCCCAATCCACTTTTGTTGTTTTTGGCGCAATTATCACCAATTATTGAGATTTGACATCATATGGTAATTGGCGAAAACAAAAGGAAGATCATTACATACATACATACATCCCGCCCAATTGACTTTTGTTGTTTTTGGCGCAATTCCCTTTTTTGTTTTTGGCGCAATGATCACCCCATATCATATTTGACACTTGTAATTAAATACATCCCGCGCAATTGACTTTTGTTGTTTTTGGCGCAATTATCACCCAAGTCAATAATGACACTTGATATCATATTGAAATTGGCGAAAACAAAAGAAAGATCATTACATACATTCACACATATGTTCCTACTTTCCCTTTCAGTGAAGTTCAAGTTGAGAAAGGGCAATAGGTTCGACGCCCAGCGTAACATATCTTTTTTAATCATTCTATTAATAATTCGGACAAAATATATTTTTAATAAGTAAAATTTTATTCATTTATAAATTTTTATAAAATAACTTAAAATAAAAAGAAATAAAAATTTAATTAAAATTGAATAATAATATCACATGATTATTTCATGTGCCAGCGATTTCTCGTTTTACAGAATTCCCTATGCTAAAACTGAAATCGCTGTTAACTTTTCATGAGGTGAGTTCCCCAGTAGCGTGGTAAATTCCCTAGTACACTTCTTTCAGATTTGAATTTCAGTCGCAGTCGAAGCTGCACCTTCTCTATGTTGTAAGTTCTCTGGCTATTGTTCGTCCACAAAATTCAGGCTCGTTATTTTATAACTATAAAAAGTTTTATAGTATAGTTTTAATGGCATCCTGCGACGCTAGGTATACGTTCACCTCTGCCAGCATTGGTAGCTATGGAGGACAAAGTGACGGAGGTACATTAAAAGATTTGCAATATTTAAATATTTACTTATTTTTATTTTATTTCAATGTGTGCTTCAGCAATCTAAATTTGGTAAAGCACTCTTGTAAAACAAATTGCCACTACACCAAGAGCTCCCATATGGAATGAATCCTCAACAGATTTTCCACATTTTTTTGTGGCCGACGCAGCGTTCCCTTTGAAGGAAAACTTAATGCGACCTTACCCCGGTACACAGCTGACAAAGCAATTTTCAATTACCGGTTATCGCGAGCTCGTAGAGTAATCGAAAATAGCTTTGGTATTTTAACCGCTCGATGGCGTGTTCTACGAAAGGTCATAGACTTTAGCCCAAAGAACTGCGAAACAATTGTGTTAACCTGTTGGGTTCTTCACAATTTTGTAATGTTGAATGACCATGATCGTTGGTATTGTCCAGATACATTTGTAGACACAGACACCGCAGACCATGGAATATTGGAGGGAGAATGGCGTGAAGATTTAGAGAGTGTTGGAGGTGCATTACATTCAATAAGTAAAACTCGACGCAATGCATCTTGTATCGCATTCCGTGTAAGGGATTTTTTGGCAGAATATTTTATAAACCAGGGAGCAGTTTCATTCCAAGTGTTCCACAAACTCAGTATACTCTGGTCATCAATAACTAGATCACTTCTGGGGGTCTTGAAACCTTCAGTTAGTCGCCGGATCTTTTCGAGACGACAATCCTTATCATACCAGCTGTTTTTTTGACTTTTCCGAAAGCCAATGGTTTCGGTTGCAGCTGTACGTAAGGAGCCATTATTAGATCCGGCATGGTCAAAATAAATATGGATAAAGTTTTTATTTGCCATTTTGCGCATCGATAGAATTTAAAAGTTTGATTTGTTTACGTTTTTATCTATCAAATATTGCCAACCACTTTTTTTTGGGAAAAAAATAAACTATTGTTAATGAAACAAACGCGATGAACTGGCAATGCTTCTAGTTCAATATACAAGCTATGATAGCTTATTACAAGCCAACATAATTATGTATGTTGGCTAATAGGCTAGACAGACGGCAGAGTTATTCCCGATTAACTGCGCTTTTAATCAGTTCCAATTTTGTGGGTGACAGACGGCAGCAAAGCGAGTTATAAGCTCCCATAACAGCTGATTGGCAATAATATTTCCAATTTGGTAAAACAAAATTGGATAGAAAGCAAATATTGCCGCACAATTAGTACAAAATCACTAATTACTAAAAATATACATAAATACGGAATTATTAGAACTTACATTTTAGAAAAAAATAGCATGTTTTTGTTTACATTTAATTGAAAAACAGCTGTCAATATTGCATATTTATGTCCATGTTTAACAATGTTGCCAACGAAAATGCCGCAAACTCCTTCTAACTCTCTAAAATTTTGAGGATTAAATGGGAGTTAGCTAACGGAGTTAACTGAGATAACTCTCGAATAAAGCAGTTATTCCGAATTAACGCCGTCGTCTGTCAGGGGTATTACTCTAATAATGCGAATGAATGAAAGACAGACAAATTAATTGATCAATTAAAATTTTTATTGAGAAACCCGTTTTAGCCTTTTATACTGCCGGCTACTCGATAACCGGACCAGGTGTTATACATTTTTGTTTTTGCCTTTCATAAGAAGTTGGTAAGTTTAATCAGCTGATTAATATATATTCGATCTTAATAAGCGTTTTAATCGAGCAGAGGCCGGTTAATTGTTGAATTAGCTGCTGTCAAAAACGCTATAACTAACGTCAAGTTATATGCTTAGTTCTTTTTAAATTAATATTTTCTTTAACATTTTCAGCTTCAATTCACAATTAGCGATTTGAATGGACGGGTTGAACAAAATTGCATACATATATGATTCCGATGAAGTTGATGCTCAGGTGGAAGGGAATGAAAAAATTGAAAACGAAATCCCGAAAATTAAACATGAAGATGCTGTGAAAAATTTCGAACAATGTATTCAGTGGGTAAAGCAGAACAATATCGATTTCACAAAATTTAATGTATTGACTGATCTTCAGGAAGTAGCCATCAAATGCAATATTAATATTCCAACGTTACAAACGAAGGTTAATAAATGCTTTTTTTTGTTCCTTTTTGGTTCTTTTATATTTGATAATTAATTCAATAAAACAATGTATAATACGGAAATTTTCAGATATTAACGAAAAATTCGATATAACGAACAATTAATGTGTTCGTTATTTCGGAAAATTACTGCATATCCATATATTCTCCTTGCTCCAATGTGTGAAATATATTCTTTTTTGTATGATTGTTATATATGTATACACATTAGGGTGGCCCTTATTTTCCAAAGTATTCCGATTCTCGATCGCACCCCCTAGAAATATGCGAATAGCCCAAAAACTAGTATATACAAAGTTTTGGGTCAATCAAAAAAGGTTTAGAGGTTGCGCAAGGAGCTTGAAATCCTGAAAAATTAAGAATTTTCGCCATTTTTATGTCTCCATATTTCAAAGCCACACTATCTGGTTTCCATACCGTAATAAGATCTGCATTTTATTACCTTTCTAAAATTACCACAATCTTAAAAATCGGTCGATTGATGATAGAGTTACAGAAATACAAATATGAAAGTAAATTTAATGTGGTGCATTCTCAAGCGTCGCATGCTCGTGATATACCGTTATAACGGTACGAATGTTATTCTTATTATCTTATTACGGTATGGAAAACATGTAAGGGATAATGTGACTTTGAAATATGGAAGTCTGAGACATAAAAATGGCAAAAATGCTTATTTTTTCAGGATTTCAAGCTCCTTGCGCAACCTCTAAACCTTTTTTGATTGACCCAAAACTTTGTATATACTAGTTTTTGGGCTATTCGCATATTTCTAGGGGGTGCGATCGAGAATCCAGAAACTTGTTTTATCCTCCATACAACTAAGGGCCACCCTAATGTACATATGTATATCCATGTATGGTACGGTTAAATAAACTAAAGTAAAAATGTTGTGTTTAACCAAAAGATCTAGCGTGTTTAGTATTTGTTACCTGGTACTTCCTCAATTCCCGCACGATCAGCTACTGGAATCGTTATGCAGCAAATCTAAAAATAAAGAAAAACAAGTAAGTTCGGTTGCAACCGAACATTTTATATTCTCGCAATTTATTTATGTAATTTTATATTTTTTTATATGTATGTATGTATATGATGGCTGAGGTAATTCCTGAACTGATTTCATTCATATTCACCACCAAGGTACACTATATCCAAGACTATATGAAGTTATGACCCAATTTTGATAATTTTTGGATCTTCGAGTTATAAATTTTTATTAAATCATATACATTTTCAAAACGCTGTAAAATATAGATTTCCAGTTACAGTTTACAGTTTTTTTATTTATTTCTTATAAAGTTTTATGTACGTTAAAACATGTTTTCTGTAATTTTGTTTCTTTCAGTTTGCTATTGTTTGTCTCTTGTCATCTCTATCCCATGCCCTTGTTATATGATTTATGCAATCTATAAGTGTAATATCATATTTTTCATTCGCTTCCTTGCGATATATAGGGACTCTCGATAGTAAAATTTTAAATTTTGTTTTATGTTCTGGTCGTAAAATTCTATTTATGGAAGGAAATTTGTATGAAATTTAACTTCTATTGCCAATTCAAGAGTTCGAGTTATGGAGATCTTCGAGTTACGGAAGTAGTATTCAATAATTATGTCATTTTGCGTTCGTATCTTCCCTTTTAATAATAATTAATTTTTTTTTAAAGCGTTTTAATAACAAATAAAAATTAATTTGAACAAAAAACTTCAAATCTTTCAACTCTAAAGATCTTAGTTTGTTTATGATAGTTAAGCCGATAAAATTGGTGTCCATGACACCTAAAACCAATAAAATTGCTGATCCAATCACACCAATAATATCAGAATTCATGACACGAACCAGAACTTTTTGTCGTTAAGTGTTCCTGACGTTTTCCGTTAGTGAGTTAACGCTCTTTTAGTTATTTTCAACCTAACTTTTGTATGGGAGGTGGGCGTGGTTATTATCCGATTATATCAATTCTTTTAATGGTATGTAATGGAGCAAACATAACATGATACGAAACTCTTTCATTCGTGAGAGAGCTGTCAAAGTCCGCATTTTTTATAACATTTGGCAGTGGTGCCACTGCGGGAAAACATAAGTTAGGAGATTTTTATTCGATTTCTTGGGTATTTTGCAGTTTCCACACCACCGCTGAGGTATGCAAAAGGCGCGTTACCGAAGTTAGTTTTGGGTGCTCGGTTCCCCTATAGGCCTATATCACCCGTATAAGTACAAAATAAAATCACAGAATTTCAAATAAAAATAAAATAGTATAAGCGATAAAATATTTCAATTATTACAAAAATAACTTAAACTTTACAAACAAAATATCACATTTCAATGAACATATCGCTCATTTACTTGAATAGTGTCACAACTCAAAAAAGTCGATTTTTCAGGAGAGCGATTTAAAGTTTTCAATTGTCTCTTATTTAGCAAATATAGAAAACTGCCATCAATTTATTGACAAATCTAGTGGCCTGTAATATATTAAATACAATGTTGAGCAGAAATGGACCAAATAGAGTGTACTAATGCTTTTTCTTGGGCATAAATGTGACCAATTTTGAATTATGTCGTTATTTGTGAAAAATATAAATCAATTTCGCCGTCATAAGTCAAATGTGTCGTTTTTGCTGAAAAAAAGCAATATGAAAAATTTAATTAATTTTCACCAATATCGTTCCAACACAAAATATGTCTATCTTTCTGAAAAGAAAACCAACTTCATGCTATGACAATATGTGTTGTAACACAAAATATGTCGTTGTTTCGTAAAAAAATTATAACTAATTCTGGCACAACTGAGAAGTGACGTTATTGTGGTTAAAAAATATTGCAACATAACAAGTTTAATAACGGCACATTCTTATTTCACCGCTTATTTTTCTGCCCATCGGAATGAAATTTTTATACAATATGGACGATGAAATTGCGCACATTTATGCATACTCAACTCAAAAAACACGATTGACACTATTCAAGTAAATGAGCGATATGTTGTTAAACAACAAAATATTTGTACACATTTATATATAAAATAATAAATAACAAAATAATATATAATATTTACTTATATGCTGTTAAACAACAAAATATTTGTACTCATTTATATATCAAGTAATAAATAATAAAATAATACATATATAATATTTACATATATACATACAAAAGCGACCTAAACCCAGTCTTCAGTAGCGAAATACCTAACAAAAAACAAAACTTAAAAGAAAAAAGAGTTTCGAAAAATTTAAAATAAAAATTCAAAAAACAAAACCTGCACACATATGTTTCCAAAGCCATTTCAAGAAACCTATTCTACCTACATATGGGTCTGAGATTTTTAAGCTTGTCAAATAGAAGCTGACCTATACCTATCCTGTGACAAGTTGAATCAAATTCTTTTAGGAAAATTATTTCTAACTCTTTTAAATAATCTAAAAATCCCTGTGGCGGTTTTATCAAACTACACCTGTCAACTTGTCTTTGTTGAATAAAATAAAATTCTCTTGAAACATCGTTTTCTTCTATATAAGGTAAGGGTTGAGAGCAAACGTGTGTCTAGGAAATTTTTAAATAAAGGTAACCGCAAAAATATGCATAGGCATTCTCTTTTAAAAAGTCTACCTCTAAATCTTCTAGCTTTGAATTATCTTCACCTATTATCCTATTAAAAGTATGGTCTGGTCGGGGTAAACATTGAAATTCTTGCCAAGAGAGATCCCGTACTGTATTGTCATTGCACACGCTTGCGATTATTTCGTGAGTCTGTTCTCTAGTCTTTTCGTTTTGCGGAACGGGTTCGCAATTTCCCTTTACTACGATATTGGCGTACCGTAACCCCCAAGAGTTTTTGAAGAGGTTGCAAAACATGTAAGGTGTTATCCTTACACTTCTGCCACCTCCTCTTCTAATTTGTCCGAAGTAATGTTCTAAATTATCCTCGCAAAGTCGTCTCGTCTGTAAGCTATTGAATCCTGTCAGTGACAAAAATCGCCACAATCGTCTTAAACTACTAATATTTAAAATTCAACCCTTAATGTAATTGAATGAATTGGTTATATCAGAACCATTTTCATCCTCTACTCTAATCGATTTTAAAACTCCTACTGCTTCATCTAAAAAGTATATTTGAGCGTCTTTTGACAAAAATATTTTTTTGGTGGGTAAAACAGCTTCAAAATTGCTGCTGTTGAAAATATCGAAAAGTTTATTAAAAAACAAAACATTCTCAGATATATTCAAAAACCTAGCGTCAGGACAGGACAGAAGACCAGAGCTACATATATGAAGCGAGCATACCCGAAGCTACGGTCTCACTCATAACCTGGGAGGCTAGCTTCACGCTCATCTTTTGGAAATTGTTCGGAAACATATGCGCTTCAGTTAATTTCGGGGCGCATCTCACGGGATTTTGCGAGTCTTTGTGATATAAATGAAAGATATCTTCCCAACTCACCGGACGCGATTTATAACTGACTCTGTTCTTCGAATTTTCTAAATAATTCCTGGTACTCTTTAAAAGGTGGGGACTATCAAAAAAAAGAATATATCCTTGCCATTTACCTGGAAATATGGGCGCTCTTCCGATACTCCTAAAATTCTGGACAAATACAAAAAGTTAGATCCCTAATCTGAAACAAAATGGCAAGGTATAAGACCAATATTTTGTAATTGGGTATTGTCCTCAAATATATGTATATTTTTTGGCAACATCCCCTTTACATGACCCATGGACAATAAAATAAGAAAGTGGATGTGACCAAGGCATTGCACCAATAACTTGAACCATAAGAGTCATTGCACTATTGCCTATCCTAGACTTACTATTTTCATCGCCGTAATCTTCAACTCCTACTATTTAATCAAATTTAGGGACGTATTGAAAATGACTGTTAAGTGCCATTTCGTCACACAAAATTGACACGAACTTTTGCTCCTGAGTGAAACCCCGGCTTCTTAACTCTAAACATTTCAAAGAACTATTACTACAACCGGGGTCTCGGGACCATTCGGAAACGAACTCGTCAAGTGTTCTCTCTTCCGGAAATCTAAAAAGAGGCTTTAGGTGTCTATATGCTAAAGGAAAGAAAGTATACGCCTAAAGCCAACGTTTTAAAATAATTGTCGTATCTACGACCTTTTGGTTGACGGGTGCAATTTAACAAGCTGTTTTTTATAATACTTTTTATTTGTGGAGGAAAATCTCTATCTAAATCCCTATCACAATCCTTTCTCAAAGTTTTGATTTCCTTCTCTAAAGACTTTACTTTTGATGACACTTCTACCAATTCATACTTTAAATAGATAACCTTTTTTGTTCCGATTAAGCCCTCAAACTTTAATTTTCCTCCATATATTTTGTATTACTTTTTTTGATGGATGTCAAACCAAAATTCGTTTGAGATCCTCTATCTACACAACTACTGCCCATGGTGAAATTTGTCAAAACTCCTATTTCCTGTGCCTGTGCACCTTCAGCTGCAGAAGCTAGTAATAAAAGGTCGCTTGAATCAGAGGGATTCTCGACAATATTTGGGAAAATCTCTAAATCTACCTGAAAACTGGGAGTAGGAGGCAAATTAATGTCGGGAACCGCAGTTGGCGACAGTTTTTTTTAATTTTAATTTGCCGGAGAAGTGGCGGTCACAAGCATATACAGTATGTCAAGAAACAGTTTACACATTGAAAATAAATACACTTTTTCACTTTCCGCAGCCAAATTTTTTACTTTTTACTTCAGTTCAACATATTTTTTGAATCAGGTATGGTTACTTACAGTATTTCAAGAGATGTGATGCAAAAAAAGCTGCGAAAGCAATGCAAAAACCAACCAAGAACAACAAAAAACTAAAATCATTCAATTTTGTTAGTGTCAAGAAAAACTTTACACACTTCGATTATTTTACTTGTTAAGCACGTGTTATACAGTTAACCGTACTTCACCGTTACCTATTCTTCGTAAAGGCATTTACAATGAATTTGTCAATTAGTTGGTGATTAAATTTTGATTTTTTTCATATCTGAAGTACCATTATTGTCTTTTAATATTCCATGCAAAGGGTTTAGTTTGAAGAGGTCCAACTATTTCCCTATAATCCCCAATGGGGTAAAAACGTTTGAGATCTAACAGCAATGCTTTCTTTAACCCTCTAAATAGTGTAAAATGGCTAAAATTGATCGGAAAATATGGAAATACAAGAACCAAAGCCAGAAAAAGACACTAAATTATAAATAAGTGGACATGTACAGTGCTTAATGTCTCGAAAACTTGACCAAATTCCAAAAATTTGGATCAGTGTTCTTACGAAAGAGTTCTAGGAAGAGTGCAACATTCAGATTTCTCATGAAACTGCGCGACAAAACATGCTACGACATGAATACATATGTATCAAGATGTGCTATAAAAAATAATTGAAATGATGTTGTGTCTTTCTAATGAAAATAATGCCATGTGTCGTACTCTAGTTAGCCAATTGTTGAAATATAACATCTTCTTGTTCTCGTCCCATTATATGACATCATCCCAGTAGTTCCCAGGTTCAGAAATATACTTAATAATAGTAAACAAAAAACGTTTCTCTACATTTGGTGCATACAGCATTTTTTTTTGGCAGATCTTCGTGCATGTTCATGTCGTAGCATGTTTTGTCGCGCAGTTTCATGAGAAATCTGAATGTTGCACTCTTCCTAGAACTCTTTCGTAAGAACACTGATCGAAATTTTTGGAATTTGGTCAAGTTTTCGAGACATTAAGCACTGTACATGTCCACTTATTTATAATTTAGGGCCTTTTCCTCGCTTTGGTTCTAGTATTTCCTTATATTCCAATCATTTTTTGTCAATATACACTATTTAGAGGGTTAAAGAAAATATGGCTGTTAGATCTCAAACGTTTTTATCCCATTGGGGATTAAGGAGCAATAGTTGGACCTCTTCAAACTAAACCCTTTGCACGGCATATTAAAAAGACAATATTGAGTACTTTAGATATGAAAAAAGCAAAAATGAATCACCAACTAATTGACAAATTCATTGTAAATGCCTTTACGAAGAATAGGTAACGGTGAAGTACGGTTAACTGTATAACACGTGCTTAACAAGTAAAATAATCGAAGTGTGTAAAGTTTTTCTTGACACTAACAAAATTGAATGATTTTAGTTTTTTGTTGTTCTTGGTTGGTTTTTGCATTGCTTTCGCAGCTTTTTTTGCATCACATCTCTTGAAATACTGTAAGTAACCATCCCTGATTCAAAAAATATGTTGAACTGAAGTAAAAAGTAAAAAATTTGGCTGCGGAAAGTGAAAAAGTGTATTTATTTTCTATGTGTAAACTGTTTCTTGACATACTGTAAATACTTACTGGTATTTTTTTCTCCTACGCCCAATCGCTGAAGCCAAACTGAATGTCTAATATAATTATAAAAGAAAACAAATATCCCCTACACCTTAATACATTTACTTATCATACTATATTTAAAAATAACGAACTAAAAACGACTACGTATCTAATTAAAGCCGAAAATAAATTTAATAAATTAAAACGCATTAAAGTACCTCAACATTTATTAGTACTTACTAAAAACTATTCTACTCTGATTACAGTATAAGTATACACGGTTTTGGATCTGGGCAACCAAAAGTGGTTTCTATGACAATTGATGACACTGAATCCGAATCTTAATTTCGTTTTTTAAGATTGATTCTAGGTTTTGAAATAATCAAGAATTTAATTTTTTATGATTTTTGTCTAATAATATTCATTTTATTTACTTAAAAGTAACATATCAGAAATGAAGATTGGTGGAACTTTGCCTTTTGTATTGTTTAGTATCTGTTTCACGTATTAGAGTCCAACAGTAGTCGCTCATCATGCCTTCATCCCAAAATCCTTGGTATCTTCTTTCAATGTTAGCTAGATCTTGGTGTAGCCGCTCTCCTTGTTCGTCGCTCGTATCACCCAAGTTTTCGGGAAAAAAATCGAGATGTGAATGCAGAAAATGGATCTTTAGAGACATTCTAGCTCCACTCTTTCGATAATTTTGCAACATATCGCCAATAATTTCCATAAAATTAGGGGATTTGTGATTACCAAGAAGTGGAGAACGATATTTTGAAAAGATGCCCATGCGGCTGCTTCATCGGACGATAAACATTTTGTAAGTTTTTTATCAGCCATTAATTTTCTAATATCAGGTCCGACAAATATTCTTTCTTTGATTTTTGCATATTGTTATTATTTTGCCACTTTTAATCAAATAAGTACCACAAACGTAACAAAAACACTTTGAATCAACTTTGCAACACTGTCTCTGCATTTTTATTTGCTCTAATCACTTATTTTATTTTACTGCTACAGTTGAAATGACTTATCAAGCAGTGCCTGTAAGATTGGGAGAATTTTCCTCAATCGGTATTTAATTACTGTGCTTGTAACAGCACAATGGTGCTATCATGCGAGAACTTGGAAACTAGAATCAATCTAAAAAACTAAATGCATATTCGAATTCAGCATATCAAATATGGTTAAGAATCGTTCTTATCTGCTCAGATCCAAAAGTTGGCCTGAATTTGTAAACTTGTGTTATATTTATAATACTCTATTGTTTTTTGTGGACTTTGGTCCATACTTACATAAATATTGTAACAAAAATAAAATTAACATACATATTTTGTTATTTAGCAATAAGTTGCAAAATTATAAAAAATATGAACAACTCATCAATAAATTCTAAATCCACTAATTTATATTAGAATAAAACTATAAAAATGGAAACATTCACCATAAAACATTTCTAAGCTTTACATAATAATAAAATATACTATCTACTAAATAATATTAGTATAATAAATAAAAACATTTACATTTACATGGTATATTTTATATCATGCAGTATATTGCGTGTAAACTATGTATATATAATCACAAATTCGTTAGAATTAAATCTACATTTTACAAATATATAAATTTACACATTTTTCACTACAAATTATAATAAATTAACTGACCTGGATTCACCTTCTCCTTGCATGGAAAATTAAGAAACCGTCGCGCATCTACGCATCCAACAACACAGCGATTTTTGGTTTTTGGTATTTTTGCTTCAAATAGTAAGAAAACACAATATTTTTACTTATATACATATATCTGCTATTCCTATGTATACTTACCAATTGAATTTGTAATATAAATGGGGTTTTACGTCGTTTTCAGTGTTGAAATTTAACTTTTGCACTTATAAGAAAAAATAACGCACTGATTTCGTTCGTAATTATTGGCGGGTTTTTCTCTGGCAAGTCGGCTTATTGTCTGCCAGCTGTTCAGTAGCCCATGATCTGGCTTTGTTGCCAACATCAAAAATGAGTTCATGGGCTCTCTCAACAAGCAAGAGAGAATAGTTTCGTATCATATTATCCATGTAATGGAGTACGTAAGGGACACTACTGCAGAAAATTTGGTTTATATACATACATATGTATGTAGGTATGTAGCATTTTTGGGTTGCGAGATATTCATATTTAGGGGCGGGGCCACTAAAATTACATACAGATGTGCATCTTCCTAGTGCGATCCTTTATACCAAATTTTACTTTAATGATTTTATTTATGGCTTAGTTATAACACTTAATGTATTTTCGATTTTCGCCATTTTATGGGCGTCGCCCATCTTCAATAGAAACCCTACTACAGGTTCAAGGGCCTGGGTACACACCCAGTTTCGTCAAGATATCTTAATTTTTACTCAAGTTATCCGTTGACAGACGGACGGACGGACAGACACCTGAATTTCAACTCGTCTCTAAATCCTCATCACTTTGATATACACTTCCTCATGGTTAATGTTGTTGTTGTAATATTTTTCCCCATCTCCTACAAATTTTTGAGGTTTTTATCTACTTATTGTAATATTTATGAAAAATCCCAAAGTGAAAGCTCTAAAAGTTTGCGTCCAGAGTTCTTCTAATGCAGTATATTTTAATTTTTTGCACCTGAATAATATTGTATATAGTCCTAAGCTTAATATTCGCCCCTATTCCCGTTGTCGTTATCGTTTTAAAACGACTTAAGAACGCCTATTTGGCATTCCTGTTGGCGTTAACGACATTTATCGAAAAAAATTGAGATTCCCCAATTTGAAACGACTATAGAAACGACATAGAAACAGTCGTTTTTTGTCGTTGCTATAATTGTGAGCGACATAGAAACGACGCGGTCGTTTGAAGGAATATTTGAAGTGAAGATGAAAATTCCAAATCGGAAACAGTTTGAAATTTTAATTTCTAAAATGGAAAAATATCCTGCATATGCCAAGGACTTTAGAAAGGGGATAAATCCTTTAAATTTCGATTTTTGGGAGGGATATTTTTTCTCAAAAAAAAAACTATAATACTCTCTTTAGCAACTTTTGTTGCGAGAGTATAATAAATCCATTCCACCGCCATTTCGCGTCGGAAATTGTTGGCATTAATAAAATTGCATTTTTATATCTAAGAATATATTTAAGATATGAAAGATCTTAAAATTCAAAATGAAGAAAAAAATAGAACTCCAACAAGAGGAGGAGTTAATAAACAGATACCCATGTCTCCTTTGGCGGCACCACTAGTTAGAGTAGTCGGATTAGCCAGAAGCAAGGAGCATGAGACGCTGGAAGTATAACATATTTTAGAAGAAAGTTTGGAGGACGCAGATGTCACTACTACTTCTTTTAAAAAATCAAATAAAGATGGAAGACTAACATTGTTGTACGTAAGTACAATAATTACAGTGATAACGTTGTTTAGAGTCATTATAGAATAGCATAAAATCCATCAAGGACTGCTTTAAAAATGTGTCTCGTTGCATAAGAAAGACATTTTTATATGGGAAAAGAGCTCCTTAAAGTATACTATATAAAATATGTAGACAAATTTCGATAACTTTTCATAGGCGTTACGATATACTTCAAGAATACCAATTTAGGAACGAAACGACGATAAGAACGACAACGACTTAGAAACGACTATTAAAACGACAACGACAACGGGAATAGGGCCGATTAAAAATGTTGGACACCTATTTTTTATTTTTTTTTCTCGTGAACTCATTTGCATGACAATTCTGATTTCCAATTAGATCTGTGCATGAACATGAATACATATATGCCAGAATATTCCCAGAAGAACACGTGTTGGCTTTTTTTAATGTCCCGTTCATTTCTCATGAATCTCTCTTCGACTTGTGGTTGCATTTTGCCAAGAATTCATTGACAATTGATTTTTTGTTGTTTTTGCTTATTCGTGGCCTATCTTATGTTTTTGTTGAAGTTATACTTCTTATACGAGTTCGGAACAGTTGCGATAATTGTTGCGCACCAGCAACCACAGTACATACAGTAGAAAACCTTATTCGTGGGGAATTCTCGGTGGTAAGATAGCCGCCATCTTGGAAAAACGCAGTGCTGTATATATTGAGTACTGCATTTTAGTAAAACTTTAGTCATAAAATAGCAAATATTATGTATATAGCTGTCTTATATAAAGCGAAATTATTTATTTATACTATATTTCAATTATAGAAGATTTTAGCATCAATGTGTGCCATATTATATGCAAAAAAATTATTAAATGTAGATGAGAAGTGGTGAGAATAAAATACAGCTCTCATACAAGTACTTCTCTGTGGTACGTTACTTTTGCCCACATTTATTTAAACTTAACTGGCACAAAATTAGCAAAAAAATCCATTTTTGCTAGTTTTTACTTAAATTATTACAAACAATTATATTTAAAATACTTTGAATTGCAAAACTTGGAAGTACACAAAAGTTTTTTAAGCTTGAAATGATACGTGGTTGCCTCCTTATTAAACATTTTTAAAACAAAATATGTCATGATCCTATTGCATAGGCATTTAGGTCCAAGGTAACAAGAATCAAAATCGTCATTTAATACTAATATAAGTTATTTATGAAATTTATAAAAAGCTCAAGAACTGTTATTAAGTTTGACGAATCCTACACTTTTTATTTTGTAAAAGTATAGGCGTCTTCAGAGATCTACCCTTTCTCGAATAATGTTAAAGACAGCAAACAATTGTGCATTTTAAAATATTCATTATACATATAACCATATAAATATGAAAATGAATTTCTCTGAAGGAAATCATTTTCAATTATATCAATTTCCATACAATGTCTAATAGATTGCTGACTATCTATGGAAGACATTGCCAATGTGAAAAAGTTTGCCAAGAACTATCTTGAACCAGACAAACATACTCTTTCAAGGTTATTTAGTGAAAATTATTCAAATTGTTTAATAGTAATATTAAATCTTTTAAAATTTGAAAGCGCCAAATACAGTGTCACCAACCCAGCGATGTATTTATTTTAATACAATATTTAAAAATTAGTTGAATCGCGTTATACACTTGTACATAAAATATAACTAACTTATCAATAAATAACACTTAATACCACCATAAAATTTAATAAATATCCGAAATAATTTAAAATAATTCCAATAATAATGAAAAAATTTATTTTATTTAATAATTATTTAAGTACTGTTCATCGGACTTTAAAAGTTTTGTGAAGATTAAATGCTAGCACAACACCCTAATTATAACAATTGTAGCAAAAAAAGCGTAGCACACAACCCAAGTACGCCTCGGTGGTGTGTTAAAAGATGAAAATTAATGTAAACAAAAAAAGGTTTTCTACTGTATATACTGAGCCAGCAACATTATGCATAAACATACATATGTACATGTTTATATGTCATTGAACAAACACACAAACTTACATTTGTATATGCGTGCACGTAAGTTTGTCAACCACCAAATTTACATTATCCAGTGAACAAACAGAAAAAATTTTATCATGGCATTGGAAGCAATGATAGGTCATGTCGCGCTTTGCGATATGAAATGATAGAATTACGTCGAAATCCAATTGTCACCTTAGAAAAAGAATTATTCGAGCTTATTAGCACAAGAAAATGTTTATCAATAATATCATTCAATTGCCAAAGTCTTCGTGCTCATGTTGATGATTTCTCAGATAGTGTTTAAACAGTAAAACATCTTGATGTTATCAGAAACATTTATGAACGACAACGAGCCTCCTGTATCCGTACCAAATTTTGATTTCGTTGATAAGATCGTTGTAAGATTTCAACGAAATGAAACAAGAAATTCAGGCGTTGCTATTTATCACAATGAACAAGACAAATGTCATATTCTCACTCCTCATTTAGATATAAAGCCTCCGTACGCTAGTGATGCTGATGTGACGATATCAACATCAACATGAATTGGCGATTTGTGTGCGGTAGAATGCAAAATGAACCCTAGCGATAATCATAATAATAAAAAATTGAATTTAGTTGCCATTTATATATCACCAAATTCATCGATGAGAGATATAAAATTGTTCATCGGTAAAGCTTTATTACCGTTGTCAACTGCAGGTTCGCAAGCTTTTGCAGATATCATCGGAGAACCAGTAGAGTATAGCGAACAACCGGTACTCCTTGCGGGAGATTTTAATAGTGGTACTCATTTAACGTTGCAATGATATAAATATAGTAAATTTGCAATATGGCAACAAATGTTAAATGAGCGCTCTTTGGCAATATGTGGTAATATCAGCTTATTGTGAATTAATTGTAAGCATGCCATGAATGCCTATCAGCTTATTGTGAATTAATTGTAAGCATGTCATGAATGCCACTGAAAAAGGTCTCGCATATTTGCAAGATTGTCGTAAAATGAAATGCATGTAAAAATTAACAGCTGTTTTACGACATTGTAATTTTGCGATGTTGCCATACGTTTACGACGTTAAATGAGTACCACTAATGTAAATTTCTCATTGCCAGAAGCTGAACCATTACTGGCATTCCTCAGAGAGAAATTTTCATTAGAAATGATCAATGTAAGAAATCATCCCACGACAAAAGGAGGTACGACTATTGATGCGGTATCGCGAGAAATATGTGTAGATAAAATATATGTAAGACATTTCATATCGTATTTTAGTTATCATAATCCAATTGTAAATATTATAGAAACCAATCCGTCAGAACCCCGAAATGATAATTGATTTGGACTTTGGTTTATAAAATGTGCTTAATAAATTTATAAAATGTGAATTTAAGAAAGTGTCTCTCGCTAGTTTTCTTTCATACAAAATGATATGCATTTCTTGGAATATCACGAAGAAGTATAACTTCATCCGCGCATAGGGACTCCACGCACTCTTTTTTTATAGGTTTCCCATTCTTATGATGAAAAATTACCAACTTGATTTGCTCCAAAGAAGATTTTTTCCTTTCCGTTCCATTGCAATTTTATGTCCGAAATCAAACTATTTGAAACCTTTCTAGTGCATAATTAATATTTATTTATAATACCTTAAATACATTTTTTCATGCAATCACTTCCAGCTTAGTTTTTACAACTGTGAATTCCAATCGCGGGGAAAAACAGAATAATAATGACGCGTCGTATTTTTAGGTAGCTGTTAAAATTAAACCGTTGTGTTTTACAGAAAAAAGCTATTAATAATAAGTACATTCATTTTTTAATTTTCTAAAAAAAAATGATCGCATTTAGTACTTTCATTTAAAAATATTGGGGCATTAGGGTAAAACAAAACTAAAACCGAATATTAATGACTCTGAATGTATGTATGTATGTAAGTACGTTCTTTATTATGTCCAACCACATAATTTTTCGGCAGTTTTCGCTTGCGATCATTTTTTCTTTGGTGATTCTATATACACTAAGCATATGATGCTACGCTCCATAAAAAATTAAACATTTAACTCGCAATATTTATAAAAGTAACGTTAAAATATTTGGAATTTTGCATACTCGGTATTAGACGTAGCAAGCTAATATGTTGGCGCCACAAACTCTGTTCCACAGTCAGACGACGCCAGAGATAACGGCATTTTGTTACTGCAGCTTGAAGTGCTGAACACAAAGATCACGCCACGGCTGACCACAAATGTCGCTTTGCAGCCAGCGTCTTGAACATTTTGAAGACGGCAGCGACATATCAAACAGCAATTTCATTGTTGCCGTACTAACATCTTTCACTTCAATAAAATTTACATATTTAGTTTAAAGAGAAATTATTTACGCAAAATATGTAAAAATTGGCGATTTATTTGTTTTAAATAATCGATTGTTATTATAAATGATATATCAAAGCTATTTTACGTTTCTGCTGGCAAAATAACGTCATACTTGTGAGAATCCACCCACGCACTTTAGACCGATTTCACACAGGCAATTTTTGTTGCGGCAATTCTTAGTTTTAGAATTTCTCTCTCTATCGCTTCCCTTGGTCGCCCCCTCTCCTATAAAACTAAGAATTGCCGCAACAAAAATTGCCTGTGTGAAATCGGTCTTACAAAGTGGCTTCAAATAGCTTAAAACTTGGATGCATGTTATTCTAAGTTAAATATTTTTTTGGGGAGTCAACCACCTTTATTTAGTTCATGTTTCAAGCATTTTTATGTAAAAAACTTATAGTTTAAAACTTGTTTTAATGAAAAATGTAAATACACACACATAACATACCCCAGACTAAAAATTTGTTATGGACAATAATGTGAAATTTAAACAAGTTATTTAGATATTTTATATTTTATATGATCTTTATTTAGCAATAGAATACATAACAAATCAAAATAACATTTTTTGTACAAAAATTTTTTTAGAATTTTGTTGAACCCCCCCTCCTCTTTATAACCTCGGCTATTCGTTTAGGCATGGATTCAAACAAACGTTGAAGATAATTTTTGTTAATTTCTTCATTCCACACAACTTCAATAATTTTTTCCATTTCTTTTAGACTATTTGGACGCTTTTCTTTTATCCTTTTGCCCATATAATGCCAGCAGTTCTCAATTGGATTGAGATCTGGACTGTTTCCTGGCCAAGTGATATACTCAATTCCATAAAACTCTTTTTGTTTTATAACCTGTAAGGGTTTGTAATGAATTATTGAAAAATGTATTTCAATATTTTAATGCTTTAGTTACCGTTTAGGCTCTTTGGCAAGGGGCTGAATCATCCTGAAAATACACTTTTTGGGTATGTTCGGACAGCTGTTCAATTGTTGGCAAAACGCCTTCTCTCAAAATTCCAATGTATTTTTCGGCATTCACAGAGCCTTTTAGAATAATAAGCTGCCCAACACCAAACTTCGTTATAGCCCTCCACACCATTAAATAGGGTGAATGGTTTACGGTGGGCAAAACACAGCTTTCTAAAAAACGCTCCCCTTCCCTACGACGCACTGTGGCATTTCCGTCGGGTCCAAATAAATTAAATTTGGATTCGTCGGAAAAAATAACATTTCCCCAATCTGATATAGTCCAAATTTTGTGGGACTTTGCCCATTCTAGTCGCTGTTTCTTCATTCGTGCAATGAGAAGTGGCTTCTTGGCTGGACGTCGAGCTCGTAATCCAAGATCATTAAGGACATTTTGCATTGAACGTGTAGTTATTTTTACACCAGTGGTTTCGTAAAATGTTGCATTGATTGCTCCAGCATGTTGAAAGCGATCACTAATGCACATCCGTTTAATTTGTCGTTCGTGACGAGGTTTTACTTTTTTCGGACGTCCACTGCACTTTTTTCGAGCTAATGAATTAAAATTCGTATAATTTTTAATTACATTGCGCACGCTCCAATCACTTATGCCCATTTCACGAGCTATTTGACGTTTGGATAATTTATTTTTATATGAAACCACTATTTCTGCTTTCTTTTCTATTGACAACACCATGTCCCACGACACTTATTTTCACAACTTACTCAAACAAAAGTACCGCAAATACTGAAAAAAATACGTGCGGAGGCCAACGGTTTTAGAAATAACGGTAAACTAATGTAGTCACATAACAGAAACGAAAAATAAGACAACTAGTGAATTTTGAGCAAATAGTGACAGTTCTAAATAGGAACATTAGAAAATTTTCGACTGCGTGGGTTTTTTTTTTCGCTGAGTGTACATACATATGTATATATTATAGAAATCACAGGTTTTTTAATTATGACTGATGCTACTGATGCTATTAATAGTGCAACAATGCAAAGTCACGTAGCTAATAGTAAGCATAGGACAGCAGTAGCAGAGAACTGCAAAACTCACTTTTTCCTTGAATCAGCTCATACGCAATAGTTTCTATTCAATTCCAATCACTGAGCGAAACACAGCGTTGAGTAAAAATAAGCTCATGTTGCCGCACCGCTCATTCGCGTATAATGTGAGCCTTCGGTCCGAAATGCTTTGCTCACTTCACGAAATGTTTAGCTCACGTTCGCTCACTTCACGAAATTTTTAGCTCACTTTCGCTCAGTGATTGGAAGTGAATAGAAACTTTTGCGTATGAGCTGATTCAAGGAAGAAGTGAGTTTTGCAGTTCTCGGGTATGTATATTGTTTTTGTATGCTTTGTTCGTGATCAGCTTATGCGTCACATGCATTGCACTTAGAATTTGGTACACATTGTGTTCTATTGTTGAGTTTGCTCATACCCATTGAGTTTGCTCTTTTGTGTTTTTGTTTTCATTCAACACGATCATTGTTGAGCCGAATGAGCGAACGCCTGAGTAGAGCTGTTTCAACACGAGCGTGAATAAACTCAGCAAGCAATCGAATTTACCGCAATTGACCTGAATTTAGCTCAGTAGCGAAAACATTCACGAATGCCAGTTTGAGCGCTTGAGCCGAATGGGCTGATAGTTCAACGGAAGCCGTTCTCTGAGTAGTATCTCACCAAATTATAATAAAATAAACAAACTAAATAATAAGAATAGTTTAACTTATTTAACTGGCGCTCAACAAGAAGGATTGGAACCCAACAAAAACGGATTGGAACATAACTACTATAAATAAATAAAGAAGCATGTAAGTAGAGTGCTTAATAAACAAAAAAACCGAAATAAATAAAAAAATGTCTTTTTAACAAGAGAGTTATTAATAGAATATGTGCGAAAGGTTAATTAATTTTCATAAAATATTGTAATATTTTTACGAGTGATAGTGAAGTAGAGTGTCCGGACCATATAAAATGTCTTAGAGGGTTACTCTGTTAGGCGTTGCGCAAGTGAAAATGCTCGTTAATGAAAAAAATCAACTCTGTAAGGCGACAAGCGAATTGGAAATTGCATTTTGCGTTTGAATTTGCATTTATTTTTACCCCTTCGCAATGGCAGCAGTATTGCGTAAACGACTGTCAAATCTGTGCGTTTAACGAAATTTTGATTCGATATCAAACTAGCAAGCGCAACGGACAAAAAATGTAAGTTTATAAGGCATATTTGTAGTTTTAATTTAAAAAAAATTTATTTAACAGGGAAAATTCTAAAAATAAACAAACAAACCCAACACAATTTGAAATTTTAATTAATTATATGAAAACACATTCGGAACTTTCCAAAGGCCAGCTGAAAACTGTGGACGCGAAAAATGCTGCAAATAATTTATGGAAGAAGAAAGAGAACCATCACGCGATGTCTTAAAATGGAAAAAGGTAAAAAAGATTAATTATAAATGATTTTTGAAGCACATATTAATTAATTATTTAAAGGATTGGTATGATTATAAAACCCATTTGAAAGCAAAAATGCGGCGGAACAAACTAAGCATCTCTTGGACTGGTGGTGGTCCTCCAAGTTACAGCTCCTTAACACCGTTGGAGGAGCAGGTTAGTGAGCTTCTGGCAATGGGAATATCCGTCAGTGGAATAAGCGGCACCTTAGAATTTGGTGCAGCACAGTTAACGCAACCAAGTGAGTCAGACATCACAACCGACGAATTCCAACAGAATGAACCAACGCCAGTGGATGAAATGCCACATTGTTCACGTCAAAGAGTCGCTCCGCAAAAGAAAGAGAGCCTTTTAAATAAGCAGGTGGATATCCAAATCTCATATCACAAAGGTTCATTAAAAGTGTTGTCTGAAATTAATGAAAACCTAAAGGTGATTTCAAAATGTATGAAAAAAAAACAGAAAATGGGTAAAAGAAAATATAAATTGGCTGTTGAAAAATTCGAACACCAAAAAAGGATTGATTTGGACAAAACAAAACTAAAATTTGCAACATTAGGACTAAAAAAGCAAATGCTAGAAATTAAATGGCCCGACCAATAAAAATATGGTATTTTAGTTATTGACATTGAAGTCTGTTACTTATTTTTTAATACTTACTGATAATTATTTATTTATTATATTAATAGTTTAAATGAATTGTTTTGATTTAAAAACTTGTTTTTACTTTTTATTACATATTTAATACTTAGATATATAAATATGTATACACATGTGCAAGAGACTAAGGCTTTATATCATTAATGTGAATTTCAATCAAATAAATGTGAAAATGTGAAATATTACAAAGTTTAGTTTATTAAATAGTATATGTATATGTTTATAAAGTAATTGTTGCGTCAAGCGACATATATATGTATATATAATTGCAAAAACCTAAAACTTAAAATAAGAAAATGAATTGTATTGGAATATTAGAAATTGAATTATAAAAATCATACTAACCCTAATAATACATTTATATTACCTTACTCTATTACTTACCCTAATAATACATTTATATTACATTATTCTATTACTTACCTTAATACCGTACCTTAATCTATTACTTCATTTAACAAAATTGCGCCAAAATTATACTTACATACATATACATATTTATAATACCGTTACTTTAAGATTTAGACTAAGTGATCACAAAAAATGGAATAAAGAACTCTCTTTGAATTGAACCGTGAGTCCGTATGCACGTGTTTTAATTTGTCGGCTACTTAATTTTCTAATTTTCTTTTAATACAGGCAATTTGGTGTTTCAGAATATTAATCGCGCACCGCGTTAACTTTTCGTGAAAACAGTGTTCGTGTCTCAAAAACTCTTGAGAATCTTCATGGCGCCCGAGCAGGGACTAAGTGCGTGAACTTAGTTTAAATTTTTAATAAAAGTCCTAAATTTTTCGATACCAATTGCCTGTATAATACTTTTCGACCGCCGATTTCAATGAAACTTGGTTTGAAATAGTTGAGTACATCCCAACGATATGTTGTGAAAATAGGCCAAATCGCTTCATAACCACGCCTACTTCTTATATACCAGAACTTTGAAGACGATCTGAATCGTTTACTTTACAATATATAAAGTAAGCCCTAGTGAAGATATCGGTGCAGAACTTTGCACAAATACTACGTTTATAGTGTGGCAGCCCCATTCTAAAAATCACCAAAATCGGACCATAGGTTTTCAAGGCCCCATATATCGAACATGAGGTGCTTCTAACCTAATATTATGGTTTCCAACTTTCAATGGACTTTATACAATACGGGGGCTGCTATATATGTATATTTCTGGCCTAGGCAACACTAAGTGTTGCTAGGTGCAATCTGACATTTCCATTGGAAAGTTTGACATTTTTTAGCATAACATCACTCAGAACGTTTTGTCATTTAATCGTGAATTGTTTTATTTACAGGGAATTAAAAAATTAATCTCGGCCAAAAAATGGAATTAACACGTGAACATTTTCGTGCGATCATTTTTCACAACTTTCGACGTGGATTATCGCGACAGGAGTGCATCGATGAACTAAAATCTTTGTATGGCTATGAAGCACCATCCTATAGCACTGTGAAAAACTGGTACAACGAATTCAATCATGGCCGACGCTCGCTCAAAGACGAATTCCGTGAAGGTCGTCCAAAAACAGCCGTTGGACCAGAAAACATCGATGCCGTACGTGAACTGATAATGCAAGACCGTCATGTAACATACCTTCAGATAGAGGCATGCCTATGCATTTCTCCCACCAGCATACATTCGATATTGCATGAACACCTGGCCGTAAAAAAGGTTTGTTCTCTTTGGATCCCGCACAATTTGACAATCGCTCAAAAAAAGGCCCAAAAATGTTCGAAAGTTGGTTTGAGCGCACGCAAAAGTGTATAAATCTTGATGGAGAATATTATGAAAAACAATAAAACCATTTTCGTTGATAAATATTCATATTTTCATTATTAGGCCAGAAAGATATACAGTATGTCAAGAAACAGTTTACACATTGAAAATAAATACACTTTTTCACTTTCCGCAGCCAAATTTTTTACTTTTTACTTCAGTTCAACATATTTTTTGAATCAGGTATGGTTACTTACAGTATTTCAAGAGATGTGATGCAAAAAAAGCTGCGAAAGCAATGCAAAAACCAACCAAGAACAACAAAAAACTAAAATCATTCAATTTTGTTAGTGTCAAGAAAAACTTTACACACTTCGATTATTTTACTTGTTAAGCACGTGTTATACAGTTAACCGTACTTCACCGTTACCTATTCTTCGTAAAGGCATTTACAATGAATTTGTCAATTAGTTGGTGATTAAATTTTGATTTTTTTCATATCTGAAGTACCCATTATTGTCTTTTTAATATTCCATGCAAAGGGTTTAGTTTGAAGAGGTCCAACTATTTCCCTATAATCCCCAATGGGGTAAAAACGTTTGAGATCTAACAGCAATGCTTTCTTTAACCCTCTAAATAGTGTAAAATGGCTAAAATTGATCGGAAAATATGGAAATACAAGAACCAAAGCCAGAAAAAGACACTAAATTATAAATAAGTGGACATGTACAGTGCTTAATGTCTCGAAAACTTGACCAAATTCCAAAAATTTGGATCAGTGTTCTTACGAAAGAGTTCTAGGAAGAGTGCAACATTCAGATTTCTCATGAAACTGCGCGACAAAACATGCTACGACATGAATACATATGTATCAAGATGTGCTATAAAAAATAATTGAAATGATGTTGTGTCTTTCTAATGAAAATAATGCCATGTGTCGTACTCTAGTTAGCCAATTGTTGAAATATAACATCTTCTTGTTCTCGTCCCATTATATGACATCATCCCAGTAGTTCCCAGGTTCAGAAATATACTTAATAATAGCAAACAAAAAACGTTTCTCTACATTTGGTGCATACAGCATTTTTTTTTGGCAGATCTTCGTGCATGTTCATGTCGTAGCATGTTTTGTCGCGCAGTTTCATGAGAAATCTGAATGTTGGATTCTTCCTAGAACCCTTTCGCAAGAACACTAACCGAAATTATTGAAACTTGGTCAAATTTTCGAGACATTAGACACTGTACACGTCCAGTAATTTATGATTTAGGGCCTTTTCCTCGCTTTTGCTCTAGTATTTCCTTATATTCCAATCATTTTTTGTCAATATACACTATTTAGAGGGTTAAAGAAAATATGGCTGTTAGATCTCAAACGTTTTTATCCCATTGGGGATTAAGGAGCAATAGTTGGACCTCTTCAAACTAAACCCTTTGCACGGCATATTACAAAGACAATATTGGGTATTTTAGATATGAAAAAAGCAAAAATGAATCACCAACTAATTAACAAATTCATTGTAAATGCCTTTACGAAGAATAGGTAACGGTGAAGTACGGTTAACTGTATAACACGTGCTTAACAAGTAAAATAATCGAAGTGTGTAAAGTTTTTCTTGACACTAACAAAATTGAATGATTTTAGTTTTTTGTTGTTCTTGGTTGGTTTTTGCATTGCTTTCGCAGCTTTTTTTGCATCACATCTCTTGAAATACTGTAAGTAACCATCCCTGATTCAAAAAATATGTTGAACTGAAGTAAAAAGTAAAAAATTTGGCTGCGGAAAGTGAAAAAGTGTATTTATTTTCTATGTGTAAACTGTTTCTTGACATACTGTATAGCAGCACTCGTATATACTATATGACGAATATGTGGGTCAAATTGTGTATTATATAATATTAATTAAGTTAAATAAATAAATTGCGAGAGTATAAAATGTTCGGTTAAATGGGCATAAGTACTTATAATAAAATAAAAAACATAAAGTATGTAAAATGTGTCGTTTTACATAACATGTCGTTTTACGATAGTGGTGTTTTAAATCAACATTAGTTTGTTTTTGTGTGTGCTTATTTCATCTATTTTTCTACTTAAGCTGTCCGATAGCTGTACAACTGTGAGGTTGTTTCGAATATTTCCTTTTTTAAATGGAAAGTAAACATTTACTTAAACTATTACACATTAGCAATAAGAGTAATGTTGATTTTTCTAGTGATGTGTTGAACACATAGAAGACGACAAGCGACGAGCGACATCTGTCAAATATTAAAATACACGCGTTCTTATGGGCACAGATTTTTTGACAACATCACGACTACGCGACAACAGTCTTGTAGTTGTCGTTGTCGCCAAATTAGAAATGTTTCTAATTTTGCCGACGACAATGGCCGCTGTAGAGCTGTGTCTAACATGTGAAGTGTAAAATTATTCAAAGTTCTCACAAGTATGACGTTATTTTGCCAGCAGAAACGTAAAATAGCTTTGATATATCATTTATAACAACAATCGATTATTTAAAACAAATAAATCGCCAATTTTTAAATTTTTTTCGTAAATAATTTCACTTTAAACTAAATATGTAAATTTTATTGAAGTGAAAGATGTTAGTACGGCAACAATGAAATTGCTGTTTGATATGTCGCTGCCGTCTTCAAAATGTTCAAGACGCTGGCTTCAAAGCGACATTTGTGGTCAGCTGTCGCTACGTCGTGTCGTGGCGTCGTCTTTGTGTTCAGCACTTGATGATTCGGTTGTTGCACTGCACAGATTCGGAAAGTGAGGTAGGAAGTACTAAGAAATAATTGTACCAAGTTTCGTAAAAAAATCTAATCGCTGCTTCCTTTTGCTATTTCTTCTGTAAAATTTATCCTTCCTTTTTTCCATAGCTTTATTTATGGCTTAGTTATGGCACTTTATGTGTTTTCGGTTTTCGCCATTTTGTGGGCGTGGCAGTGGTCCGATTTTGCCCATCTTCGAAAGCAACCTTCCTTTGGTGCCAATAAATAAGTGTGCCAAGTTTCATCAAGATGTCTTAATTTTTACTCAAGTTACAGCTTGCACAGACGGACTTACGGACGGACGGACGGACAGACGGACAGACAGACATCCGGGTTTGAACTCCACTCTTCACCCTGATCACTTTGGTTATATATCCCTATATCTAACTGGTTTAGTTTTGGGTGTTACAAACAACCGTTATGTGAACAAAACTATAATACTCTCTCGCAACAAAGTTGCTTCACATATAATAATATATTAATAACCGACACAACAAAAAACTTAGGTTTACTTGAAATATTAAGACGTGTGAAATATGCTCAAAAGGTATAGAACTTAAAAAATAAACCGTGATAACTTTTTCTAAAAACGAAGAATTTGGAAACGGATTGGATTAAAATGTGTAAGAAGATGAGCCAAAATATGTGAATTAACTCGATTTTGACTTAACTTGGCTTAAGATGTTATAATATTTTGCCACAGATATAAAGAATTATAACTAAGCCATAAATAAAGCTATGAAAGTAAAATTTGGAACAAAGGATCGCAGGGAGAGAGTAGAAGAAACCATCACTAAAAGATTTCGAATAACAATGTAAATTGTAAATGTTATTTGTTGTCATGTATTACAATTAATGTTTTCAGTTGTTTAAAGACATCCGAATTTAGGCCTGCTAATTTCTCAGCATTCGAGGCCATGACCTCCATACTGTGTTTTTGTACAAGTATGGTATATATTAATTGCAATACCGACTTCTTAAGACCACCTTGATTGATTCTCTGTCTCGCCATATTGATCATTAGAACCGTTAGGTGCTCTATATATTTTAAAATTTATTTAAGAAAGGGAAAATTCCCTTGTAACTGCATTCCACTATTTCCAAATGCAATCTATGAACACTATATTAAATACATAATTACATTTTTATTTACATTTCACATACATATATTCACTAATTGGTGATAAGACATTAATGGCTTTAAGATTGCTCACAGTTTCACGGTTCACAAATTCACAAATCTTACCCGCAGAAACTACATTGAAAACACTCCAAGTTAATGTAAGTAGAACAGCGATATTCCTTATGGAGTTCATTTTCGTTACAACCCACTATTTAGTATATATATGTATATATATATACATATATATAGAAGTTATATATGTACATATAGAGATAATTATATATAATATAATGATGAGAGCACTGAATTCCACAAACGTCGATTATCAACGGGATTTAAATCCACACTGATGGAATCAAACAAATACGCTGGGTATATAAGTAGCATACATACGTACACGAATGCACTCGCTTCGTGGTTGACACATTTATGAACACACAAACGTATGTATATATGTATATTTAAATAATCATTTCATAAATATCAAATTGACATTGTAACCTTTGTTATTTATTTGTAATTCCCTAATAGATATCGCTCATTAAATGTTGTAACACAATTTCCAGGAAGTGAAGAGGTCATCTTACTATATTCACCCATGCGAATTATATGTTGGCAGCTACTCCCGAACTAATTCTTTATAAATGTATCATAATGGAACTTTAAAAGTCACGTCATGAAGTCAGAAAATTCCCGTAGTAGTATCAACAACGCGCCTTGAAAGCATCATGCATCAGCATAAACTTGCGATATACTTCCGGCGAGAAGGACATTAGTGGTACTCATTTAACGTCGCAATTATATATAAATAGCACGTTGGAAATATGGCAATATAAGTTAAATAAGCGCTCTTTGGCAATATCAGCTGACTGTGAATTGCGTAAACATGCCATGAATGTCAATGAAATTGGTCTCGCATATTTGCAAGATTGTCGTAAAATAAAATTCGTAGGCAAGACTTATGCCTGATCTTTGCAACGGAATGGAGGTCTATCTCTGCTTCCATCAGCGTGTACTGCATCGAGCACTTTCAAAGCTGGAGTGTTTTCGTCCACTCGAACAAATGACCAACCAGCATAGCCGTTGTCTATTTATTCGCTGAAAAATTCGTCGTATAACTCGCACAGTTTATTTGATGATATGAGATATTTCGTCCTCATTCACCACCAGATCCTTTCGCTTCGTTTCTTTGCCAAGCCTGGAGAAAGCAGAACTCACGGCGCAGTTGTTAATGCTATCGATAACTTCCGCTTCATATTTCATTTGAATCATCTTTCCCACTTTGCTTATAGTATTTCCTCGTTTTCTACTCAGCTTTACTGATCATACACTCTTTTGAGTGTTGTAGAAAATATTTCTGATAGCTCTCAAACCTTTTTACCCAATTGGTGATTATAGGGCAATAGTTGGACCACATCAATGGGCAATTAGTCATACTTGGCATAGCATTGCCATTCATGAGTACTGTAAATAATAAATAATCTGTTGAATATGTTTTGCATGAACATATTTGATTACGAAGCGCATAACATGACTAGGAACTCTGTTGATCTTTGAATTCTAAGTTTGACATTGATCTGTTTATCTTTTAATTATCATTGCTTCAATAATGAGACCTTCAAGAATAGAAAAAAGTTACGATAATTAGACAAAAAGTACTTTTTTCAAAACAATTAATTTAAAACACATAGTCCTTAGCACCCTGAATGTGTTATGAACCGAATTTCGTTGGAATTGCTCGATTAGTTCCTGAGGTATGATTTTTAACCCATAAGTGGGCGGAGCCACGCTTATTGTCCATTTTTTATACCAAGTTTAACATACATAGCTATTCTGTACCACCTTTACAATAAAATTTAGGATTTGTGGTGTTTTTCCTTACTAAATTGAAGTACTTTTAGTAGTTTTTAACATAAAATTGGTATGGGAGATGGGCGTGGTTATAATCCGATTTCCTCCAAGTTCATGCTGTATAATGAAGTGCCTAAAGAAAATGGCAGAAAATTTGGTTGATACAGCTTTAGCAGTTTATGGGTTGTTCACAAAAAACATAAAGGGGCGCGGCCACGCCCACTTTCCCAAAAAAAATTATCCAAATATATAGTATATCTCCCTAATGTGATCCTTTATACCAAATTTTGTTTTCATGACTTTATTTATGGCTTAGTTATATCACTTTACAAGGCAAATTTGACCTTCAAGACAAAAAGATGGAGTTAATATATTGTAGATTATGAATATATCTGCAAATTTCTGCAGCTAACTTTAATATTTATATTTACTTAAAGGACCTTGGATACGATCAAATAATCACGTCAAGCATTGCATATGTGTGAGTAATGTTCACTCGTGTTTTGCGCGCAAACATTCAAATAAATTCATTTTATAATTTATTTTTATACTCTCGCAACAAAAGTTGCTAAAGAGAGTATTATAGTTTTGTTCACATAACGGTTGTTTGTAACACCTAAAACTAAAAGAGTTAGATATAGAGTCATATATACCAAAATGATCAGGGTGACGAGTAGATTTGAAATCCGGATGTCTGTCCGTCCGTCTGTCCGTCTGTGCAAGCTGTAACTTGAGTAAAAATTAAGATATCTTGACGAAACTTGGCACAAATATTCCTATTATATAATATTCACCATAAGAAGGTTAAGTTCGAAAATGGGCGGAATCGGACCATTGCCACGCCCACAACATGGCGAAACCAAAAACACATAAAGTGTCATAACTAAGCCATAAATGAAGTTATTAAAGTAAAATTTGAAATAAAGGATCGCACTAGGAGGGGGCATATTTGGATGTAATTTTTTTGGGGAAGTGGGCGTGGCCCCGCCCACAAATCGGTTATTTGTATTTAACCAAAGCTATATAAACCAAACTTTCTGCAGTCGGTTCTCTTACGTACTCCACCACACACCATGAAAATAGTTGAAATCGGAAAATTACTAAAAGTGAGTTAACTAACTAACGAAAAACGTCAGAAACACTAAATTTTGCAGAAGAAATAGCAGAAGGGAGCTGTACTCAGATTTTTTTACAAAATGGAAAATGGGCGTGGCGTCGCCCACTTATGGGTCAAAAACCATATATCAGGAACTACTCGACCAATTCGAATGAAATTCGGTACATAATATTTTCTTTACACCCTGATGACACGGATAAAAAACGGGCGAAATCGGTTCACAACCACGACTACTTTCCTTATAACTCAATTTTGAATTCCATCTTATTCCTTCACTTTATAATGTAAACATAAGGAACCAATGAAGATAGCGGAATAAAACTTTACACAAATAGTGCATATCATCTCTGGCTTCACTTGTCGAAAACGGACCATAACTTTACAAGACCCCAGATATCGAACATGTTGATAAAGGATAAATTTTAACCGAAAATATGGGTAAATCTCTCAGATAATTTAATGTAATTCTGAGGAAATTGTTTTCGACTAATGGTGTGTCTCTGTTCCAAAAATTATTAAAATCGGGTCATAACATCTCCATATTCCTCATTGTAGGTTTTTCAAAAGTATCTTCTCCTAGCTCCCATATACCTAATTATAGGTTTTTCAAAAATACGGTGAGCTTTATTCCGCATATATGTATTGGTTAATATGTGAGCTATCTTAAAAAAATTAAGTGAGCGTATAGTCTTGGATATAGTGTACCTTGCTAATGAAAATGAATGAAATCGGTTCATCAGGAATTACCTACTATATATGACGATTTTCGTTATTCTATTAAACTTTATGCCGAATTTGTGGGTTAATTTGTATGTTATCTTAATAAAATTTCTTCAATAAATTGCGAGAGTATAAAATGTTCGGTTGCACCCGAACTTAGCCTTTCCTTACTTGTTTCAATATATTTTACTCTGAGTGAGAGATCAAATTTGCGGCCGTCAAATTAAAATATCAAAAAATTTTGATTTTCATCAACCAGAGCCTGTAACAAATCTGTGTAGCGTACGTGTAGCCCACAAAACCCGACGACACCAATACACTTTGAGCCCTTTCAGACGGATCAACTCCTGTTGCGGCAATTCCTAGTTTATAAGAGAGGACAATCGCGCCGAGTCTGCTGTGTTCGGCAACACGCTTTGTGTTCTTTTTCGTAACAGCTCGGTGTTACGTAACATTTTAAAATTAAGGTATACAATATATTTGAAAATTTGAAATGTAAAATTTTTTTTTTGTATGTAATTGGAAGTACATTTAGAAATCTTATTCTTCTTGACTGGCGTAGAAACAGCTTACGCGTTTATAGCCGAGTCCACAACAGTGCGCCACGCATCTCTCCTTTTGGCAGTTTGGCGCCAATTGGTAACACCAAGTGAAGCCAGGTCCTTCTGCACCTGGTCCTTCCATCAAAGTGGAGGTCTCCCTCTTCCGCGGCTTCCTCCGGCGGGTACTACATCGAACACTTTCAGAGCTGGAGCGTCCATTCGAACAACAGCGAACCTAGCCAGCGTAGCCGCTGTCTTTTTATTCGCTGAACTATGTCAATGTCGTCGTATAAATCGTACAGCTCATCGTTTCATCGTCTGCGGTATTCGCCGTTACCAATGTTTAAGGGACCATAAATCTTCCGCAAACCCCCTCTCTCGAAAACTCCCAGTGTCGCCTCATCAGATGTTGATATCGTCCACGCTTCTGCACCATCAAGTAAGACGGGAATGATTAGGGACTTGTACAGTTTGGTTTTTGTTCGTCGAGAGAGGACTTTACTTTTCAATTGCCTACTCAGTCCAAAGTAGCACCTGTTGGCAAGAGTGATTCTGCGTTGGATTTCCAGGCTGACATTGTTATTGCTGGTTTCCAGATAAATGAAATTATCTACAACTTCAAAGTTATGACTGTCAACAGTGACGTGGGAGCCAAGACAGGAGATATTTCGTCTTGTCCTCGTTCACCACCAGACCCATACGCTTCGCTTCCTTATTCAGGAGGGAAAAAGCAGAACTAACAGCGCGGGTGTTGTTTCCAATGATATCAATATCATCGCCGTACGTCAGTAGCTGTACACTCTTATAGAAGATTGTACCTTCACTGTTTAGCTCTACGGCTCGTACTATTTTCCAGCATCAGGTTAAAGAAGTCACACGATAGCGAGTCACCTTGGTGTTACTCAACGTCAGCTTACACAGCCGTATTAGTTTTGCGGGATACCAAATTCAGACATCGCGGCATAAAGGAAACTCCTTTTCGTGCTGTAGAAAGCAGCTTTAAAATCGACAAAGAGATGGTGTGTGTCGATCCTGTTTTCACGTGTCTTCTCCAAGATTTGGCGCATGGTGAATATTTGGTCGGTTGTTGATTTTCCAGGTCTAAAGCCACATTGATAAGGTCCAATCAGTTTATTGGCGGTGGGCTTTAGTCTTTCACACAGAACCTTATAGGTGATATTAAGGAGGCTTATCCTACGGTAGTTGGCACAGATTGTGGGGTCTCCCTTTTTATGGATTGGGCAGAGGTCACTTAGATTCCAATCGTCGGACATGCTTTCTTCCGGCCATATTTCGCAAAGAAGCTGATGCATGCACTTTATCAGTTCTTCGCCGCCGTATTTGAATAGTTTGGCCGGCAATCCATCGGCCCCGCCGCCTTGTTGTTCTTCAAGCGGGTAATTGCTACTCGAATTTCTTCATGATCGGGTAATGGAACATCTGTTCCATCCTCATTGATTGGGAAATCGGGTTCACCATCTCCTGGTGTTGTACTTTCACTGCCATTCAGCAGGTCGGAGAAATGTTCCCTCCACAAACTCAGTGTACTCTGGGCATCAACCACTAGATCACTACTGGGGGTCCTACAGGAGTGTGCTCCGGTCTTGAAACCTTTTGTTAGTCGCCGGATCTTTTCGTAGAATTTTCTCACGCCTTTCGGCCTCTTTCTTTTTTGGTCTACAAATGCGTCTCGCTTCCCTCTTCAGCTCTCGGTATCTTTCCCATCCCGCTCGTGTTGCCGGCGATCGCCACATTGCGAGGTAGACAATCTGTTTTCTCTCCACTGCGAGACGACAGTAGTCATCATACCAGCTATTTTTTTGACTTTTGCGAAAGCCAATGGTTTCGGTTGCAGCAGTACGCCCACAATTCCCTCATACCGAGTTGCTGATGAGTGCTCTCAGAGAGCAGGAGTGCAAGTCGAATAGAAAATGGTGCGGCTGTCGGTTGTGATTGCAGCTTCTCGATGTCGAATCTTCCTTGTGTGTGAGTGGGTATTTTAGCTGCTACAAGATGGTGGTCCGAGTCGATGTTGGGACCACGGAGCGTACGCACATCAAAAACACTAGAGACATGTCGTCCATCTATCACAACATGACCGATCTGGTTGCGTGTGGTTCGATAGGGGGACAACCAAGTAGCTGGATATATTTTCTTATGCTGGAATCTAGTACTACAGACGACCATATTTCGGGCCCAGCGAAGTCGATCAGCCTCAGGCCGTTTGGAGATATTTCGTCATGGCGGCTGAATTTTCCGACTGTTGTGAAAGACACCTTCTTCACCCTAGCTTTAAAATCGCCAAGCACGATTTTGACATCGTGGCGGGGGCAGCGTTGAAGAACCTCGCTATGATGCGGATTGTGGTTAGTCGTTCATCCACAGGGGTGAATGCCCGGACTCGACGACGGAGTCTCTCTCCCATTACAAATCCAACACCAAATTTGCGTTCCTTTATTTGGCCGCTGTAGTAGATGTCACAAGGACCCACCTTCTTCCATTCTTGTCCCGTCCATCGCATTTCTTAGATGGCGTACTCTTACGAGTACATCAACCAGCTGGGCAGAGGCACCTTCCCAATAAAGGGTCCGGACATTCCAGGTGCATGCCCTTAATTCGTAGTCCTTTATACATTTGCAGTGGTCGTCATCAAAATTGTGGTCTCTGATCTGAGGCTGTTGCTTCCTTTTCATTGGTGTTTTTTGTTGTGGTGGGTCTCAAATTCTACGCACACACGGGGTTCGCCTTCTCACTGTAGCTCGCCTCCAAATGGATGTCTGTTGGCTACCAAGAGGATACTTGGTATAAGACCGGAAGTCGTGAGTTGCTTGAGCCACATGCAAAAGAATCGTTCCTGGCCACTCCCAAGTGAATGACAGTCAGGAACTTTCCTCAATTACGTGAACTTCTACACATGACCCCACCTATCCATCCATAGGAATATGCATGACATATAGAGAATAACGATACAAATTTGTTAATGAAATATATTTTGTTTGTGGAAACGATGCTTACAAGAAGTTGAGAAAATGATATGAAAGAGAATAGGAGAAAAACAAGAACAGAATTGTCGAACACAAATTCCTCGTGTAAATGCAATGGGCGGCAGCAAAAGAGAATCGCGGGGAATTTGCAACAGCAGTTGACCCGTGTGAAAGTGCTCTTTAGAATTTGATAAATTTATTTGATCGTCTCCAAGGCCCTTAAGACAACCACAAATACATTGGATAAAAAAATCAAAGGGGGAGAACAACTCAAAGTTTAACTAAACACAATAAAGACGTATACAAAATATCAAAAAACAAGGTAAAGAAAAGCATTTATTTAAAAAGAATACAGCATAGATTAGCTTTTATTATTATTTTAACATAAAGTATATACATTTATTCAAATTCAGGAACATAAATATTCGATAGACCCCTGCGAATTTTCCCTTTAAAGTGGCCATACACGATACACATGTGTATTCGATCTGTTTTCGTGTATGCCTACTATTGGTTGAGAATTTTTCGTTGCGCTATGAAAGTGAACATGTACTCACGTCTTCGATTCTATTTTTAAAAAGTCCCGTTAGATTTCTATTAATTACGTACTCACATATGTAGACGACGTTGATCTAGGAAGTCAAAGTGACGGTGGAATATTAGCTCGTAGTGCCTTTGGAAGCAAATTATTGAATGGCAGTCTAGAAGTTCCTTCCGATGCAAACTTACCGGGCACATCTACCAGCATTCCGTATTATTACGTCGGCGATATCCCCGCCGCCTGTTAGCAGAATATAAAGACAAATTTAAATTAGCGTTATCTAAAGCCCGGGTGCATATAAAACGCATTCGGAATTTTGGGCAATCGATGGAGATTACTGTATTCAACAATAAATGCTTTCCCAAAGAATGAAGATAAAATTGGTTTAGGTACAGTAGTAGGAATTACTTCACCCTTGAACATGCTTACCAATCAGTAGGCAACCAAGAAATAAAAGGCCGTTGGAGAGAAGAAGTGAATTCCCTTTTCAGTTACGTGAAAAATTAAAATAATTTACTACTACTAGTACTACTTTGTAATGTTACTTATATTCATGTAATATTAGGCGCGTTTTATTTGAACAGCAAATTAAGCTATTGCTTATTTTGTATAGAAGACTTAGCCAACAGAATTATAGCTGTAATCGATTAGTCACTTCTCTGCTCGCTATCTTTTGGCCCTGCTCGCCGGTCAAAAATTTTACATGTGAAAGCAACAACAAAGTTATACAGTTGAATTCGTACAGGGGAGTATGCGGATACCTCATTAAAAATGCTCTCGCCGCTTGCTGAGTGCTGCCAAATTAGTTTTACATATGTAGACTATTCACAATGGTAAAAACAAGAGGACACATTTTTGACAAAAATGACAAGACTAATATATATTTTTGTTGTTTTTACTTTTAAATACATTTTAATTTATTAAATAAAAGGTTAGGCATAGACGCAGCTCGAAACAAAGGGATAAAAAAATATTTTTCTGCGATTTAAGTAAAAAACCACCTAAGCAAATGGTTCAGCACTATTTCGCATGATTAAGAGGACATTTTAGCACAGGCCTGCACCATAAGTGCTGCCTATCTGTTTGAATTACCGGATAGTGCGTTCTTTTGGCTTCTCTATAAAACTTATCTAATCGATGACAGCATATGTTGGCTTGTCATAAGCTATCATAGCTTTTGTATTGAACTAGAGGCATTGCCAGTTCATCGTTTTTTTCATTCACAATAGATAGGTTTTTTTTTTAAGTAGTTGGCAATAGCTTCTTCTTCTTAACTGGCGTAGAAACCGCTTACGCGGTTATAGCCGAGTCCACAACAGTGCGCCACGCATCTCTCCTTTTGGCGTTTTGGCGCCAATTGGTAATACCAAGTGAAGACAGGTCCTTCTCCACCTGGTCCTTCCACCGGAGTGGAGGTCTCCCTCTTCCTCGGCTTCCACCAGCGGGTACTGCATCGAAAACTTTCAGAGCTGGGGCACTTTCATCCATTCGAACAACATGACCCAGCCAGCGTAGCCGCCGTCTTTTTATTCGCTGGACTATGTCTATGTCGTCGAACAACACATACAGCTCATCATTCCATCTTCTGCGGTATTCGCCGTTGCCAATGTTTAAGGGACCGTAAATCTTCCGCAAAACCTTTCTCTCGAAAACTCCTAGTGCAGTCTCATCGGATGTTGACATCGTCCACGCTTCTGCACCATAAAGTAGGACGGGAATGATGAGGGACTTGTAGAGTTTAGTTTTTGTTCGTCGAGAGAGGACTTTACTTTTCAATTGCCTACTCAGTCCATAGTAGCACCTGTTGGCAAGAGTGATTCTGCGTTGGATTTCAAGGCTGACATTATTATCGGTGTTAATGTTGGTTCCTAGGTATACGAAATTATCTACAACTTCAAAGTTATGACTGTCAACAGTGACGTGGGAGCCAAGACGCGAATGCGCTGACTGTTTGTTTGATGACAGGAGATATTTCGTCTTGTCCTCGTTCACCACCAGACCCATTCGCTTCGCTTCCTTATCCAGGCGGGAAAAAGCAGAACTAACGGCGCGGGTGTTGTTTCCAATGATATCGATATCATCGGCGTACGCCAGGAGCTGTACACTCTTGTAAAAGATGGTACCCTCTCTGTTTAGCTCTGCAGCTCTTATAATTTTTTCCAGCATCAGGTTAAAGAAGTCGCACGATAGTGAGTCACCTTGTCTGAAACCTCGTTTGGTATCGAACGGCTCGGAGAGGTCCTTCCCGATCCTGACAGAGCTTTTGGTGTTGCTCAACGTCAACTTACACAGCCGTATTAGTTTTGCGGGGATACCAAATTCAGACATCGCGGCATAAAGGCAGCTCCTTTTCGTGCTGTCGAAAGCAGCTTTAAAGTCGACAAATAGATGGTGTGTGTCGATCCTTTTTTCACGGGTCTTCTCAAGATTTGTCGCATTGTGAATATCTGGTCAGTTGTTGATTTTCCAGGTCTAAAACCACACTGATAAGGTCCAATCAGTTTGTTGACGGTGGGCTTTAGTCTTTCACACAGTACGCTCGATAGAACCTTATAAGCGATGTTAAGGAGGCTTATCCCACGATAGTTGGCGCAGATTGTGGGGTCTCCCTTTTTGTGGATTGGGCAGAGTACACTGAGATTCCAATCGTCGGGCATGCTTTCTTCCGACCATATTTCGCAAAGAAGCTGATGCATGCACCTTATCAGCTCTTCGCCGCCGTATTTGAATAGCTCGGCCGGCAATCGCATCGGCCCCGCCGCCTTGTTGTTCTTCAAGCGGGTAATTGCTATTCTAATTTCTTCACGGTCGGGCAATGGAACATCTGTTCCATCGTCGTCGATTGGGGAATCGGGTTCGCCATCTCCTGGTGTTGTACTTTCACTGCCATTCAGCAGGCTGGAGAAGTGTTCCCTCCACAAACACAGTATACTCTGGTCATCAACCACTAGATCACCGCTGGGGGTCCTACAGGAGTGTGCTCCGGTCTTGAAACCTTCAGTTAGTCGCCGGATCTTTTCGTAAAATTTTCGAGCATTACCCCTGTCGGCCAGCTTGTCAAGCTCGTCATACTCCACGCATTTCGGCCTCTTTCTTTCTTTTTCTGCAAATGCGTCTCGCTTCCCTCTTCAGCTCTCGGTATCTTTCCAATCCCGCTCGTGTTGCGGTCGATCGCAACATTGCGAGGTAGGCAGTCTGTTTTTCTCTCCACTGCAGAGACGACAATCCTCATCATACCAGCTGTTTTTGGGCTTTTCCGAAAGCCAATGGTTTCGGTTGCAGCTGTACGTAAGGAGTTTGATATGCCGTCCCACAGCTCCCTTATACCAAGATGCTGATGAGGTGCTCTCAGAGAGCAGGAGTGCAAGTCGAGTAGAAAATCGTTCGGCTGTCGGTTGTGATTGCAGCTTCTCGATGTCGAACCTTCCTTGTGTTTGTTGACGTGTGCGCTTTTCTACCCAGAGGCGGGTGCGTATCTTAGCTGCTACAAGATAGTGGTCCGAGTCGATGTTGGGACCACGAAGCGTACGCACATCAAAAACACTGGAGACATGTCGTCCATCTATCACAACATGATCGATCTGGTTGCGAGTGATTCGATCCGGGGACAGCCATGTAGCTTGATGGATTTTCTTATGCTGGAATCTAGTACTACAGATGACCATATTTCGGGCCCCGGCGAAGTCGATCAGCCTCAGACCGTTTGGTGATGTTTCGTCATGAAGGCTGAATTTTCCGACTGTTGTGCCAAAGACACCTTCTTTACCCACCCTAGCGTTGAAATCGCCAAGCACGATTTTGACATCGTGGCGGGGGCAGCGCTCATAGGTACGTTCTAGGCGCTCATAGAATGTATCTTTGATCACTTCGTCCTTCTCTTCCGTCGGGGCGTGGGCGCAAATCAGCGATATGTTGAAGAACCTCGCTTTGATGCGGATTGTGGCTAGACGTTCATCCACCGGAGTGAATGCCAGGACTCGTCGACGGAGTCTCTCTCCCACCACGAATCCCACACCGAATTTGCGCTCCTTTATATGGCCGCTGTAGTAGATGTCACAAGGACCCACCTTCTTCCGTCCTTGTCCCGTCCATCGCATTTCTTGGATTGCGGTGATGTCAGCCTTTACTCTTACGAGGACATCAACCAGCTGGGCAGAGGCACCTTCCCAATTAAGGGTCCGGACATTCCAGGTGCATGCCCTTAAATCATAGTCCTTTATACGTTTGCCGTGGTCGTCATCGAAAGGGGGGTTTCTCATCCGAGGCCTGTGTTTCTGTGTTGAGAGTTGGCAATAGCGGGAAACCTTATTTTGACAGTTAAAAATGTAAAGAACCCAAAACTTTAAATTCTATTCGATGTTCAAAATGGGAAATAAAAACTTTATCCATATTTATTTCGACCATTCTCGATCTAATAATAGGCGTGTTTTATTTGACCACCACAAGCTAATAGCTAAATCATGGACAAATAAAACGCATTTAGCTTATTTCATATCTTCGCTTAAAATTGAATTGTGTTGGCAATGCGGGCCAGAACTTTCAGCTGATATGTAATTAATTTGAAAAAATAAAATTGAATTTATAAATCAAATTTCCGTTTGTTTACCGCTTTTCTATAATATTCTGATCTTTTAAGGAATCTACAATGTATGTGTATTTAGGTATGTATGTAATTGGCGTAGAAACCGTTTATCGATTTTCGATAAGTCATCCACATATGTATACATATATATATTTGGCGTAGGAACCGCTTTAAGCGATTATAGCCGAATCCACCAGAGCGCGCTACTCGTTTCTCCTTTTTGGCGCCAACTGGAAACATCAAGTGAAGCCAGGTCACTTTCCACTTGATACTTCCATCGGAGTGAACGTCGTCCTCTTCCGCGGCTTCCTCCAGCGGGTACTACATCGAACACTTTCAGAGCTGGAGTGTTTTCTTCCATCCGTACAACATGACCTAGCCAGCGTAGCCGCTGTCTTTTTATTCGCTGAACTATGCCAATGTCGTCGTATAAATAGTACAGCACATCGTTCTATCATCTGCGGTATTCGCCGTTGCCAATGTTGAGAGGACCATAAATCTTGCGCAAAACCTTTCTCTCGAAAACCCCAAGAGTCGTCTCATCGGATGTTGTCATCGTCCACGCTTCAGCGCCATACATCAGGACGGGAATAATGAGCGACTTATAGAGTTTGATTTTGGTTCGTCGAGAGAGGACTTTACTTTTCAATTGCCTACTCAGTCCAAAGTAGCACCTGTTGGCAAGAGTGATTCTGCGTTGGATTTCGAGGCTGACATTTTTGGTGTTGTTAATGCTGGTTCCCAGATAAACGAAATTATCTACAACTTCAAAGTTATGACTGTCAACAGTGACGTGGGAGCCAAGACGCGATTGCGGTGACTGTTTGTTTGATGACAGGAGATATTTCGTCTTGTCCTCATTCACCACCAGACCCATACGCTTCGCTTCCTTATAAAGTCTGGAAAAAACAGAACTAACGGCGCGGTTGTTGCTTCCGATGATATCAATATCATCGCCGTACGCCAGCAGCTGTACACTCTTATAGAAGATTGTACCTTCTCTATTTAGCTCTGCAGCTCGTATTATTTTTTCCAGCAATAGATTGAAGAAGTCGCACGATAGTGAGTCACCCTGTCTGAAACCTCGTTTGGTATCGAATGGCTCGGAGAGGTCCGTCATGGAGGCAGAATTTTCGGACTGTTGTGCCAAAGACACCTTCCTTACCCACCCTAGCGTTGAAATCGCCAAGCACGATTTTGACATCGTGGCGGGGCAGCGCTCGTAGGTGCGTTCTAGGCGCTCATAGAAAGTATTTTTGGTCACATCGTCCTTCTCTTCCATTGGGGCGTGGGCGCAAATAAGCGATATGTTGAAGAACCTCGCTTTTATGCGGATTGTGGCTAGACGTTCATCCACTGGGGTGAATGCAAGGACTCGACGACGGAGTCTCTCTCCCACCAAAAATCCAACACCAAATTTGCGATCCTTTATATGGCCGCTGTAGTAGATGTCACAAGGACCCACCTTCTTCCGTCCTTGTCCCGTCCATCGCACTTCGTGAGCTGCTTGAATCATGTGGAGAAGAATCGTTTCTGGCGACTCCCAAGTGAATTGTCTCAGTGTGTGAATAATTTGTATAGATAGTGGTAAATAAACTTGAGAAAGGTTAAATTTCATCAATTTAATCCAAATAAAGTGTTTATTATTTGTGTGTTTTCAGATCGTGTGTTTTGAAACAAATAGTTCAAATGTATAATACCATATTTAAATTTAACATTTTTAATGCAATACACCGATAAACAAAATGGAAAAATAATCAAAGCGATAAATTTCACTGTTTCAAAGATATAATCATTTTGGTGTTTTCAAGGGGTATACATAATCTTTTCGGACACTGTATGTATGTATATGGTATAAAGTCAATTGAAAGTTTGAAAATCCTAATGTTAGGTATATGAAAGCTAGGGGAAGTTATGACCCGATTTCACTCATTTTTGGCACGAAGACGTATTAGATGCAAAATATTCCCTCTGAATTTCTTTAAAATATCTGAGAGACTTATCTTTTCTTATTTCGGAAAACTACTGTACTTCAATGTACATTGCACAGCTCTGTGCAATACTTCGAAAAGATTTCTGAAGAAAAAGAAAAAACAACAAACTCATATGTCTTCTTCATGTTGTTCGTTATACCGAGTACTTACAAATCTCCGATGTTCGTTATTTAAGGTACTCAATGTAACAAATTTGCTTGTTCGTTATAAGCGGTCTTCGTTAAAACAAATATTTGTTATTTCGGAAAACTACTGTACTTCAATGTATATTGCACAGCTCTGTACAATGCTTCGAAAAGATTTCTGAAGAAAAAGAAAAAAAACAACAAACACATGCGAGAGCTGTAGCACATGAAAATTTTCATTAGCTCTGCTGTGCTACCGCTCTCAATTTTTTGCTACCGCTACGCCAGAGCATAGCGCAGAATTTAATTTTTTGCTCCCGCTCCAGCTATAGTTTTTTACCTAACATAACTCGGAGCAGAGTAGAGCACATACTTTTACATTGTTATGATAAGGCTATGCTGTGGATCTCGACAAAGTGAGAGCGGTAGCAAGAGTAAAATGAAATGCTACGAGAGTTGCGTAGTTTTTCAAACGCTGGTGAAAACGAGTGAAATCGGTTCAGTCACCAGATTTTCGTTATACTATTTTATGCCGAATATATGGGACGATTTTGTTATCTTTATAAAATTACATCAATAAATTGCGAGAGTATAAAATGTTCGGTTGCACCCGAACTTAGGCTTTCCTTACTTGTTTTAGATTTATTTCGTTAACCAAATTTTTAGATATTTCAACACAATATCTCTAAGGATCGGAAAAAACTTATATATAAAATGTAATGAACTGAATTTTGATATTACAAGTGCATATTACAATTAAACATTTTATTTTCTAACGGTACTTTGTATCCAGCTACTGAAAACATCTACACGAGTGAAAACGCTAGGTAATGCTTCTCCTACACACGGGTTCGAACTATATGAAACTATACCAACCAGAAAGAATGATTCCCTTCCGTTATATGTTTGGACAATCATTAGTGGTCCACCAGAGTCACTATTACACGTGTCCACACCTTTCTTTTCACTGACCGCACATATTTTAGTATTATCTATTTCTATCTCGTTAATGTATATAGCTTTACATCTTTCAAAGTTTTCTCCTTGTATCAATGCTTTTAATTTCTTTTGGGTTCTAGGGGCTGTTTCCGTTGCTCCCCAACCTACAATGCCCATAGTTACACCCTCGTAATTACTTTTTGAAGAGCTTGTGCTGACCGGCAAGCATATAGGACTAGTGAAATCATTGTAATTGACTTTCTCTTGAAGACGCAGTAAAGCTATATCATGTGTTTGGGTTGTATAATTGTATAGTGGATGACAAATTTCTTCCTCAATATTTAAATCGATAGGTGGATCCGAACAAAGTTTATTGCCCTTTCTATCAAATTGGCAATCTTGTAGTGTCTCTATATTCCATTCACCCAAACGAACTCCAGTTAGTCGAAAACTTCCTACGAGCATTTCTTTGCTAACACAATGTGCTCCTGTTACAACATAGCGATCATTAATGAGAGAAGCGCCGCAAAAAAAGCCTTTGTCACCGTTTGCTGGAAAAAAAGAAACGAAACAAAAAATTATAACCAGTAAGGAAGAGCTACATTCGGGTGTAACCGAACATTTTATACTCACGCAGTATGTGAGGATCAAAATCGAGAAAATAAAATAGCATATATATGTATCTATGGAAATACGTTCACTCAATTTCGTTAGCATTGTGGAAGTACCACTGGGGAAGTACCAAATCGATTTTATTCTTATCAGCAAAAGTAGGTTAACCTACAGTTTGACCAATATTTTTGGTGTGTGGTCCGTCATTAATGTGTTAATTTTCAACATAAATGTGTGTGTAGTTAACAAATTAAATAAAATAAAATATTTTGCGCAAGTATTAAATTATGTCTGTCTATAGAATCAAATATACCAGTACTTGTATGTATTTGAATTACACTTTTCAAATCTTGCATAACGGCTCCTTAATTGAATTCACTTTCTATCCACGTGGTAGCAAAACCTGGTTCAAATCCGGGTGTCTGTCTGTCCGTCCGTCCGTGCAAGCTGTAACTTGAGTAAAAATTGAGATATCTTGATGAAACTTGGAACACGTGTTCTTTGGCACCATAAGAAGGCTAAGTTCGAAGTAAGATGGGCAAAATCGGTCCACTACACGCCCACAAAATGGCGAAAACCGAAAACACATAAAGTGTCATAACTAAGCCATAAATAAAGCTATGAAAATGAAATGAAGGATCGCACTATGAAGGGGCATATTTGGATGTAATTTTTTTGGAAAAGTGGGCGTGGCCCCGCCCTCAAATAGGTTTTTTGTATATATCTCGCAAACCAATTAAGCTATATAAGCCAAACTTTCTGCGGTCGTTTCTTTTAGCCACTTCTTAACACGGCCCAAAAATGAAAAAAATCGGATAATAACCACGCCCACCTCCCATAAATTTTACATTTAAAAAAAAATCAGTGCCGCTTTTCTTCTGTCATTTCTTCTGTAAACTTTTTATGTTTCCGGTTTTCGTCGTTTTGCGGGCGTGTCAGATGTCCGATTTCGTCCATTTTCAATAGCAACCTCATGGTGCCAAGGATATCTCCATTTTTATCGCTTGCACTGACGGACGGACGGACAGACATCCGGATTTCAAATGTACTCGCCACCCTGATCACTTTGGTATACATAATCCCATATCTAACTCATTTAGTTTTAGGTGTTGCGAACAACCGTTATGTGAACAAAACTATTATACTCTTTTAGCAACGTGTTGCGAGAGTATAAAAACACCTTAATATTATCGAAAAATTGTTGATGAATTGGAGTATAAAGGTAAAAACACAGAAATCCGGTCAGTTAACGTTTACATTAAGGGAAGAGAATTTCCCCCGTATAATTAAGTGGCTCTGCAATACCTGAAAGTGAAACTGACAAAAAACTTGTTCTTTATTTGCTCCTGGGTATATAGCAACTTCGAAATACACAAATACTTAAATACACCTTTTGTTAAAGAAGAAATCTGCAAAGCCTGTCGAAAATACCTAGACAGACTGCCTCACCATGAAAACTTATTGGTACTAAATTTACGAGACAACAGTAAGGATGTTAGTCGCTTAAAACGAACTCACATTTTGGATCTTTCATAAGTATAATTATATAAAGTATTAAAATAAAGTAATTGAAGTACATTTATATATGAATATTGATTATCCTCAATGGAGCACATTCAATCTAGTCATTATTATTGTATTTATAAAGTTTGCTAATTGTCACTTGATAGATTGCAATTAACATATATGTATGTATATTGAAAAAAAAAAATTAATGAAAAAATATTTACATAAAGGAACCTACATATTATTAATCTACATACATACATAATCCCTAAATAATCATATACCTACATTTGTATGTATATATGTATAGAGTGAAACGTCCACTTGCGGACACCTCCAATAAGCGGACCCCACTATTAACCGGGCATAAACATGTAAAAATGTAACATAATAGTTAAGTAACAATTTGTAGCTTTTAACACGACATGATCAAAAGTTGTGAATCAATACTTTCTGTGAAAGAAAAAATGAAAATATTAAATGTGATAGATAAAGTAAATTTATCTGTTCGGGCTCTCGGAAAAAGGATGGTGCTTTATAATAGTACACATTTCTTTAATTTTATTTGTTTGTTTTAAAGATTCGTAATTGGAAACTCCGGGCTCCACTATTGTGAAACAAAACCACAAAGTTATTAAAAGCATTTGGTTGAGTGGTGATAACATACATATGTTTATTAGCCATATAACAAATTTTGACGAAAAATTTAGCATACCACGTGGTGGCAAATATTGTACAAGTAATGAATATCACTTTTTTAGGTGATTTCGGTTCAAAAACGTTCCGCACAAAAATGGATTTCTAAAAAAAGTCAAAAAAAAGTCAGCAGTGTTATTATTATATTGAATCAGAATTTTCTGAAGAAAAATTAGTTTGGGGTGGGCACTTCCCTTAGGTCCATTAAAAGGCGTTTGGAATAATAGGAAGATTATTAGCTAAATAAATATCTATTATTATGAAGAAAAACGTGTACAGTGTACAAAACTTTTTTGTTTCTTTCAGCAGTTCTGATAAAAAAGTAATTTCGTTTTGCGCGGAAACTTTTTTTATTCTCTATTCGACTATGGTATGCCGTTTTTCGTATTTGCAAAAATTGTAAAAAGTTATATGCCTAATGTATATATTCAAATCAGTATAAAACCTTCTTAAATAAACATGGCTCAAAAAAGACAATCTGTGTTTTGAGTGGTATTTCAAAGGCAGAAGACAAAATGATTGATATTAGAAGTCTGTCAGATGAATGGAAATCAAATCTGAAAGCTTGAATGTCTTGCGGAATTATGTGTGAATAGCTACTAATTGTGGAACCGTCAGTGTCCGGTTGTTGGAGGTTTCACTGTATATATTCTCTAGAGCGAATGTTCTCACCTCTCGTGTATATAAGCAAAGCAGTCCATGGGAATTCATCGATATCCGCCACGGTTCCACCATAAATGCGCCCCGTTAACGAAGTTTTTCCACAATTGGGGGACAACGGCAATTCTCCTCGATTATTCGTCGGTGGGTCGGGGCAGCATACCTAAATACATTATTTATGGCATTTAAGGAAGTAGGAAAGATGTGTTTGACATGGCGATATGTGAAAAACCAAGAAGAAAATATATTGTATATGCATTACCCTTGTACCAATATAATTATTGTATATCAATTAATTAAATTGTAAATCTAATACATAATTCTGAGGGGCACAAAGTTTATAATGAAATTTTTGTAGATGTAGTTTATTATCTTACCTGTCGTGTTCCCTGTCTACAAACGCTTTTGGTTAAGAAATTTCTTTCATTTGCTGATAATTCTTCTTTTATTAACGATAATAAGGAACCACATTCAAGGATGGAAATGCAACGTCCGTTTTTGCCATTCGGAGTTTCGCAAGCATCTTCTGTAAAATAAATAAAAATATGTATACATAAGTATGTATGTATATAAAGGGTGATTTTTTAAGAGCTTGATAACTTTTTAAAAAAAAAAAAACGCATAAAATTTGCAAAATCTCATCGGTTCTTTATTTGAAACGTTAGATTGGTTCATGACATTTACTTTTTGAAGATAATTTCATTTAAATGTTGACCGCGGCTGCGTCTTAGGTGGTCCATTCGGAAAGTCCAATTTTGGGCAACTTTTTCGAGCATTTCGGCCGGAATAGCCCGAATTTCTTCGGAAATGTTGTCTTCCAAAGCTGGAATAGTTGCTGGCTTATTTCTGTAGACTTTAGACTTGACGTAGCCCCACAAAAAATAGTCTAAAGGCGTTAAATCGCATGATCTTGGTGGCCAACTTACGGGTCCATTTCTTGAGATGAATTGTTCTCCGAAGTTTTCCCTCAAAATGGCCATAGAATCGCGAGCTGTGTGGCATGTAGCGCCATCTTGTTGAAACCACATGTCAACCAAGTTCAGTTCTTCCATTTTTGGCAACAAAAAGTTTGTTAGCATCGAACGATAGCGATCGCCATTCACCGTAACGTTGCGAACTTTACACAAATAGTGCGTATCATCTCTGGCTTCACTTGTGAAAAAATTGTCGAAAACGGACTATAACTTTTCAAGGCCCCAGCTATCGAACACGTTGAACTCAGCGCCTAAGGTTAAATTTTAACCGAAAATATGGGTAAATCTCTCAGATGATTTAATGTAATTCAGAGAAAATGTTTTCTTCTAAAAGAGTGTCTCTGTTCCAAAAATTATTAAAATCGGGTCATAACATCTCCTAGCTCCCATATACATAATTATAGGTTTTTCAAAAATACGGTGAGCTTTATTCCGCATATATGTATTGGTTAATATGTGAGATATCTTAGCCAAATTAAGTGACCACATAGTCTTGGATATAGTGCACCTTGCTGGTAAAAATGAATGAAATCGGTTCAGAATTTACCTCAGCCCTCATATACTATATATGACGATTTTCGTTATTCTATTACTTTAAGCCTAATTTATGGGTATATTTGTGTGTTTAAAAAATATATTTGTGTGTAAAATTTCTTCAATAAATTGCGAGAATGTAAAATGTTCGGTTACATCCGAACTTAGTCCTTCCTTACTTGTTAGTGTTTTTAAGTTGTTAGTTGAAGGGTTTTTGAGTAGGTCTGAGGGTGTTGAGTCTGGAAGTGACAGTCGGTAGGTTTCGAAAAATGTATCAAAGATCTCGCAACAAAGTTGCTAAGAGAGTATAATAGTTTTGTTCACATAACGGTTGTTCGCAACACCTAAAACTAAATGAGTTAGATATGGGATTATGTATACCAAAGTGATCAGGGTGGCGAGTACATTTGAAATCCGGATGTCTGTATGTGTAAAAGTATAAAGTAAAAAGTAAAAGTTGTTCGTTCCAGAGAAACAAATGAGTTTTTCAGGAAAAGAATTCTCTTCTCGATTGACCCACTCGTAGCCCAGACTTAAACCCTACATATATCCGATTCTATTCGAAGGTTTTTATGTTAAATGGCCATAGATTTAAGAGTCGCGTTTAAAGAAGCTTGGAATAAAGACTTTAAAAATCCTTGGCTTTGTGCAGAAAATAGTAACAAACAAGTAAGGAAGGGCTAAGTTCGGGTGTAACCGAACATTTTATACTCTCGAAATTTATTTATTTAACTTTATTAATATTATATAATACACAATTTGACTCACATATTCGTCATATATATTGTATAAAGTCCATTGAAAGTTGGAAACCCGAATGTTAGGTTAGAAGTAGCGACTTCCTCATGTTCGATATATGGAGCCTTGACAACCTATGGTCCGATTTCGGTGATTTTTAGAATGGGGCTGCCATACTATAAACGTAGTATTTGTGCAAAGTTCTGCATCAATATCTTCACTAGTGCTTACTTTATATATTGTAAAGTTAACGGTTCAGATCGTCTTCAAAGTTCTGGTATATAGGAAGTAGGCGTGGTTGTGAAGCGATTTGGCCTATTTTCACAACATATTATTGGGATGTAAGGAAACTATTACAAACCAAGTTTCATTGAAATCGGTTGAGTAGTTCCTGAGATATGGTTTTTGACCCATAAGTGGGCGACGCCACGCCCATTTTCCATTTTGTAAAAAAATCGGAGTGTAGCTTCTATCTGCCATTTCCTATGTGAAATGTAGTGTTTCTCACGTTTTTGGTTAGTTAGCTAACCCACTTTTAGTAATTTTCAACCTAACCTTTGTATGGGAGGGGGGCGTGGTTACCATCCGATTTCTGTCATTTTTGGACTGTATAAGGAAATGGCTAAACAAAACGACTGCAGAAAGTTTGGTTTATATAGCTCCATTGGTTTGCGAGATATATACAAAATACCTATTTGGGGGCGGGGCCACGCCCACTTCTCCAAAAAAATTACATCCAAATATGCGTCTTCATAGTGCGATCCTTCATACCAAATTTTATTTCCATAGCTTTATTTATGGCTTAGTTATGGCACTTTATGTGTTTTCGGTTTTCGCCATTTTGTGGGCGTGGCAGTGGTCCGATTTTGCTGATTTTCGAACTTAACCTTCTTATGGTGCCGTGTGTTCCAAGTTTCATTAAGAAATCTCAATTTTTACTCAAGTTACAGCTTGCACGGACAGACAGACATCCGGATTTGAACTTTTCTCGTCACCCTGATCATTTTGATATATATAACCCTATATCTAACTCGTTTAGTTTTAGGACTTACAACCAACCGTTATGTGGACAAAACTATAATACTCTTGTAGCGACTTTGTTGCGAGAGTATAACAAGTAAAACAAGAAGTTGGCAGTTGAGATGCAATGTATTCCTTTGAAAAAATTAGTTTTTCATAGTGAGTTTGTAAGAAATGCCAACTGAAAACAATAAAATAAATGTGATTTTCTTGAAATTACAGATATGTTGCTTTATTCTTGACGTCTTTACTTATTTTAATAATATTTAAAAATTGATGGGTAATATTATACTAACCTGGTTTTCCTTTTAAAAAATTGTCATGAAATTGTTGAGACTTAGGGCAGCAAACCTTAAAATACAAGTAAATGAAATCCAATCAATAATAATATTCTGGACAATGGTTTTGTTTTGCATTTTGTCCGTTTAATTGATTATCGCACATAACTGATTAGAAGATGATGTAATATAATTTTGTTAAAGTATTTTCGCTGTATTAATATGATGAATATTGTGATTCCAGTTAGGTAATTCGATCAAAATATGTGAAACATGAAGAAATTGTAGTATTGAAACTAATTGACTAACTATACTCTGTGGCGGATTAAGTATTTTGCCGCCCTATGCCTTGTCTGATTAGCCGCCCTTTTTAAAGGATGAAATTTTATTTCTTTGAGTCCGTTCATATTAATAAGATATAATATTTATTTCATAAAAGTATAATTGTTAAACAATACAAATAAATATTAACAACATAAATAACAGTCAGTTTTCTTAAACTATAATGTATAACTTAATTTTTAAATATCTTCTTTCAGGCTTTCGTCTGAGCAAAATCATCAATTATATCGTTGTAATCAATTTCTTGAACTAGTTCGGCTGCAATTGACAGTAGTGCTAAAGCATTGAGTCTTTCTTGGCCCATACTTGCGCGTAAATACGTTTTGACTCTTTTCAAGGTGGAAAAAGATCTTTCTCCTGAACAGTTCGTAGCCGGAATTTTGTTGAAATATTGCATTCTTTAGAGGTGGTCATTCAAATAGCACTTTTTTTGAAAGTGAATATTTTTTTGCAAAAACCGAATGGGGTTGCACTCTGGGAGTGCAGGCAGAAGTGAAAACTTGAACTTTTTTGAGTGAGCATTTTTTGGTGCGCTCGCGACATGAGAAATTGTAAATAAAAAAACAAGTTTATCAAAGTAATGTGGGACTTTTTGAATGGACATGAAGTATAATAATATAGAAACTATATTCGAAGGAAGTGGTTTTATTTAAATGATTAAATATTAGTAAATAGTAAATACAAAATTTATCAATTCTCATCCATAATTTCATCATTATCAGCATTTTCATCATTATTATCAGGATATTCATCAAATTCTAAAACTGAAACAATAGGTCTATGGTAACTAAAGTATGAAATGAACAATTTTGATTTAAGTCTATTTATATATCTTGTGAATACTGCATCAATAGTAGTTTTATATTTTATTGTGCTAAGATTGCGATCATTGGACATCGTTAAATCAAATTCTTTATATAAAAATTCAATCAATGATTGATTTTTGACATCTGCAAAGTTTATGTTGAAATCTCCACTCAAAATCATAGGATAATGATCAAATCTTCTATTAATTTTCATCATAAATAGTGCGCAAGCAGCTTTAGAATAAATGAATAAATTTCAATACAAAAACTCTCGTATTGCTTGTAAAGACTGTTTTGTTGAAATATAAACGGCAGCCGTTATTATTGTTTGTCCATTAGATGGCATTGGGAAATACATATATAACTAGTATTCGAAACATTAGTGCTAAAGATACTGGTATATCTCGCATGCACTTCCATATGATCTGTAGAAAATGTGGCCATAGTATCATCGGACCGATGATAAATAGCCACCCACCTGCTGGACGATTATCTCTTTTGAAACTTGCTATAAAGTTGAAATTTGGAATGTCAATGGTTTCTTCGTTACTAACATGAGTTTTCTATTAACACACTCATTTTCTCAACAAGAGCATCAACTGATAGGTCATGTAGATTTGACAATTGAATGAAAAAATAGATAACCCTTTTTTGTAGAAATTAAATCAATAAATGTCAAATGAAATATTTAAATAAATAAATAAATTTTCCATTCAATATTCATTTATAAAATAAATATAAAAAACTCTCAATCTTGTCTCAATCTTGTCTGCCGCGAGGGCACGAACGAATTCCCATGACAAAGACTGCGTTTAGTATACATATATTATAAGAATACGCGCGGTGTATATCAGAGAACTGCAATTATTCCATTTTTTGAGTCATTGGTTGAGTAACATAAAAAATAGTATTAAGCATATATGTAAGTCAAAACTCATCAAACACTAATATCCACTAAAACACATTTACGCACAGCACACAAAGCGAGAGTATGAATAATGAGTAAGTTTCTCTTGATACGTTTCGTTGAAGTGCTCAATTGTTTCATGAGACAATAATTCGTAGTCACAATTCCACTAGTTCCGATCAGTGTACAGAACTCATTCAAGTTTATTTTCATCGTGACCAATGAATAAGTGAGTAAAATCAAATTGTTACTATACACTCGTTTGAGTCATAAATTGACGGCACATATGTATAAGCATAGAAATACTATGAGTTTTTTTTTGGTTTCGTGGAAATGAGTCTTAGTCATTTTTATACTCTCGTAACAAAAATTGCTAAAGAGAGTATTATAGTGTTGTCCACATAACGGTTGTTTGTAAGTCCTAAAACCAAACGAGTTACTGCCTTCCCTAAATAAAAGCGGCAGCGGCAAAAAACTGTCAAAAAATTCTCATGCCCATACAATTTGTATGGCGCATACCTAAATAACGCGACGGTGACGCTGAGCGGTTGAAATTTTCTATTTTGACAGAGCGTTCCGAAGTAAAGTTGGCTGCGAAAAACGAAGTTTCTCCGTTCAATAAAATTTCACAACAACAATTCAAGTAAACATTTTGATATTTGACGTAAAGTTGCCGCTTTTATTTAGGGATGGCGCATCGACGTTAACGCTGAGCGGAAAAAAACGTTCCGCCAACGCTTTTATTTAGGGAAGGCAGTTAGATATAAGGTTATATATACCAAAGTGATCAGGGTGACGAGTAAAGTTCAAATCCGGATGTCTGTCTGTCCGTCCGTGCAAGCTGTAACTTGAGTAAAAATTGAGATATCTTAATGAAACTTGGAACACGTGTTCCTTGGCACCATAAGTTCGAAGATGGTCGAAATCGTACCATTGTCACGCCAACAAAATGGCGAAAACCAAAAACACATAAAGTGTCATAAGTAAGCCATAAATGAAGTTATAAAAGTAAAATTTGGGACAAAGGATCACACGATTTCGATGTAACTTTTTTAGGGAAATGGGCGTGGCCCCGCCCCCAAATCGGTTATTTGTATATAACTCGCAAACCAATAAAGCTACATAAACCAAACATTCTGCAGTCGGTTCTCTTACGTACCCCACCACACACCATGAAAATAGTTGAAATCGGATAGTAACAACGCCCACCTCCCATACAAAGATTTGGTTGAAAATTACTAAAAGTGTCTTAACTCACTAACGAAAAACGTCAGAAACACTAAATTTCACATAAGAAATGGCAGATAAAAGCTGCACTCAGATTTTTTTACAAAATGGAAAATGGGCGTGGCGTCGCCCACTTATGGGTCAAACACCATATCTCAGGAACTACTCGACCAATTCGAATGAAATTCGGTACATAATATTTTCTTTACACCCTGATGACACGGATAAAAAACGGGCGAAATCGGTTCACAACCACGACTACTTTCCTTATAACTCAATTTTGAATTCCATCTGATTCCTTTACCTTATAATATATACATACATAAGGAACCAATGGTGATAGCGGAATAAAACTTTACACAAATAGTGCATATCATCTCTGGCTTCACTTGTGAAAAAATTGTCGAAAACGAACTATAACTTTTCAAGGCCCCAGATATCGAATATGTTGAACTCATCGCCTAACGGTAAATTTTAACCGAAAATATGGGTAAATCTCTCAGATAATTTAATGTAATTCAGAGGAAAGTGTTTTCTTCTAATAGTGTGTCTCTGTTTGTTAAAATCGGGTAATAACTTCCTCTAGCCATAGGTTTTTTCAAAAATACGGTGGGCTTTATTCAGCATATATGTATTGGTTAATATGTGAGATATCTTTGCAAAATTAAGTGAGTGTATAGTCTTGGATATAGTGTACCCTGCTGGTGAAAATAAATGAAATTGGTTCAGGAATTACCTCAGCCCTGATATACTATGTATATGTAACGATTTTCGTTATTCTATTAAACTTTATGCTGAATTTAATAAAATTTCTTCAATAAATTGCGAGAGTATAAAATGTTCGGTTGCACCCGAACTTAGCCTTTCCTTACTTGTTGATATTAATATTAGTACTCATTTGCACTAATTTGTTTGGCTCATGAGTTAAAGCACTAATTTCATTAGTATTTAATCTGGTCTATATCTGTGTAAAATCTCATCTGTCGCGAAAACGGCTGAAAATGCTAACCCACAAAAGTGCCCAACGCGCCATAAGAAGTTTTCACTTCAAAAATATTAGACGTGACTTTTTAATTCGTATTAAGGTTGTCTACAATAAAGTGAGTTAATTCAAGTGAAAATGGGCCGTGGTAAGCACTGTACACCGGAAGAACGACGCATTATGCAGAATATGGAGAAATCTGGGAAAACTGTTGCCGAAATTGCTGTTTTATTGAATTGTTCCCGGAAAATGGTTTATAATGGCCTTAAACTCATGAAATCTAATGAGATCTGTTTGACCAAAAACAAAAAAAAACTCCAACCACCGCGTAAGACAAACATTACTGAAGATAGAGCCATAGTCCGGAAAAGCAAGGCCGACCCGTTTAAGTCTTCAAGACAAATAATGCAGGAAATCAATGACGAATATGGATTAAATATATCGCGGAAGACTGTTGGAAGACGAGGGCCCAATTATTCGCATTAACGGAAACGGACTTTAATGCAGGATAACGACCCTAAGCATACGGCGAAGGTCACAAAGGATTGGCTTGTGAAAGAAAATATAAATGTTTTGGATTAGCCAGCGCAAAGCCCCGACCTTAATCCCATAGAAAACCTATGGAACGATGTTAAAATTAAAATTGCGGCTAAAAATTTCTCAAATTTTGAACATTTAGGTGTTAAGGAAGCTTGGTACTCCATCCCAAAGGAGAGGTGTGAGAAGCTTGTAGAAAGTATGGTACGCAGATATAATGCCGTAATGCAAAATCGGGGACCAAGTATTAGAAACGTATATATATTTTGGAACCAAATCGTTGATTAAATTTCATTAATTTCACATAATTTTTGCAGGTTTGGTAAATTGTGCTATTTGAATGTCCAAGGCATTTTAGAGGGAGTTTTTCAATTAATATTAATTATTCGTGAATTGCTAATTGTTATTTTTTACTTAAATGGATAAATTAATAGACAAATAATAATATTTTTAGCCCTTTTTAGCCTTTTAAAGAACTTTGTCATTTGTATAAGCTCTTATTGCTTCTTATGACTATGTGTGCTATTTGCGTGAACACAGCAGTATATATCGACATAAATATATACTTGAATTTTAATAACATTTTACAATAATTACGAATTATTGCTTCAAGCTATAAAAGTTCGTTAATATAATTTACAATATTGCGAAAATGAAACATCAATGTTATTAAATTTTTATTTTCTTCAAATTGTTCCTATTTTTCAAAAAAATGAATATATTCATTTATTTGATTCTATAGAAATCATTTTTAAGAATAAAAATATTTTTATATACACATAAAAAGATGAATTTTAAATGAATACTTATATCAATTCATATATGAAACACAGGAATCATTGAAAATAAAATAAGAAAACATTGTGCAATTTTAGAAGCGGCTCACTTGTAAGATTAACTTTACTAAAGATACAACAAGTCAACAGAGCTTTGAAAATTCGTCAGAAAAAGCTTATCAATATTCAATTATTTCTGTTAGAAAACATTTTTTATCAGTATTGTACTCACGAATAAAAAAGTTAATCAGAAAATGAATTACATTCTATTTCATAGAAATTTATTTGTAAATTTATATTAAAAAATCAGAATAAATCCTTAAAATGTATTGTCGTTACATTATATCAGATTTAAAATTTTAACATTCTGAAAAATTTGCCGCCCCCCAAATTGTGCCGCCCTAGGCCCGGGCCTAATCCATCCAGTAATCCATCACTGACTATAATATATGTATGTATTTAGTATACATGGTTATTATCATAAACCATTCACAATTCTGTCGAATAATGAATACTGAATCCATTCCAAAATGTGTATAATATCGCAGCATTCTGCACATCCAGTACTTGACAAAACATTTGCAACTGAATGATAATGACATTACCATATCCGCTGGAGACCTATTATTTAGTTTTTTTTTACACAATGGATATTAATTTAGGTAAACAAAGTAAATTTATTCACATTTCCCAGATTATTTTTTAAAGTAAATCAAATGAATCTCTATAGTCAATAAGACAAACCAATTTGGTATTTTGTGGCACAACCAACATATCTGTATTGCATATCCAAGGCATTGAAGCTACCAGTCCTCTTAACTTAAATTCTATGGTTTGGGTATATTTCTCCATGCGAAGGTGGCTTTGGAAAAATTTATCAGAATTTGCCAAATTCCTGCGATCAATTTTAATGGGGTTAAGATCTGGCGATTACGGGGGTTACATTTCATACGCTTTATTCCTCTGAAAACATGGTTTTGTGGCCTCTTCCATATGCTTACGGTCGTTGTCCTGTTGGAAGACTCTCTAAAGTGGTTTTTCCTATTGATCATGTTGCAACATATCGGATGGAATAATGTCTTTGTAGACGTAGCATGGTACCACTAAAACTATGAGGCTTTTTTCAAGACGTTTGTTTCGTGATTATCGAGTGCTACACGTTATCACATTCTACCAAACTAAGTGTGGACTCATCACTGAGAAGAGCAGTTTTTCAGATGCTTATCGCCGATTCTATATGATTTTTTTAGGTCAATAACTGTGTATGGCGAATGTTTTTGCGGGTTAAAATACAAAATAAAAAGCTAATTTGTCTACATTAATGTTTAATTGAATTTAAATCGACGTGAAAATGAAATGAAACTCTGCGACAAAGACCGTAATTGTAATTATTATATATACGTTATTTGTCTGCGAGTTATGTTCATTGCTGGAAATAGCAATCAGCTAATGAAACTTACCAACTTCTTAGGAAAAGCAGAAACATAAATGTATAACAGCTGATCGATTATCGAGTAGCCGGCAGTGTGAAGGGCAAAAACTGGTTTCGCAATCAAAATTTTAATTGATCAATTAATTTGGCTGTGTGAAAAGGCTATAAGAGAAGCTCGAGAAATCGACCATCAAAGTTTTCTGATGGGAGCATTAATGTGTTGTACTTACCAGAATACGTTTGCCAAGTTCACCACATCTACTCCGCCTTAAAAATATCATTTCCGCTTCTCTTAAACTGGGTTTAATCATGTTATTAAGTTCTGTGCATTTCTGTATTAACATGCATTCGCCGGGTGCGCCGTTTGGTGTTTGACACGCTCCATAACTCTCTTCTGTTTAAATGAAAAATTATTTGTATTATTTGTACATACGTATACATATTGGCATCTTCTAAGTAATATATGTATGTATAATGATCAGGAAATAACCGTACGACTAGTTTACAGTCATTTTGCGACTGTGATGTTAGAGGCCGTTTCTTGATAATTTTGGGTTGCTAAAAACGAAAATGATATTAACAAGTAAGGAAGGGCTAAGTTCGGGTGTAACCGAACATTTTATACTCTCGCAATTTATTGATGTAATTTTATAAAGATAACACAATTCGACCCATATATTGCGTATAAAGTTCAATAGAATAACGAAAATCATCATAAATAGTATATGGGGACTGAGGTAATTCCTAAACCGATTTCACTCGTTTTCACCACCAAGATACAATGTAAACAAAGACTATACGCTCACTTAATTTAATATTACTTATAATTAGGTATATGGGATCTGGGGGAAGTTATGACCCGATTTTTACCATTTCAGGTACAGAGAGAAACTGTTATAAAAAAAAATCAGAGGGAATGAATTACATTAAAATATCTGAGGGATTTACCTAAGTATATTTTCGGGGAAAAATTACCCTTAGGCACTGAGTTCTTCATGTTCGATATCAGGGGCCTTGAAAAGTCATGGTTCGATTTTTACAATTTTTTCACAAGTGATGCAACAGATCATATACAGTGTTTGTGTAAAGTTTTATTTCGCTATCTTCATTGGTTCCTAATGTATATTTTATAAAGTGAAGGAATAAGATGGAATTCAAAAATGAGTTATATGGGAAGTTGTCGTGGTTGTGAACCAATTTCGTCCATTTTTCACACGTGTCATCAGGGTGTCAAGAAAATATTATATACCGAATTTCATTGAAATCTGTCTAGTAGTTCCTGAGATATGGTTTTTGACCCATAAGTGGGCGACGCCACGCCCATTTTCCATTTTGTAAAAAAATCTGAGTGCAGCTTTTATCTGCCATTTCTTATGTGAAATTTAGTGTTTCTGACGTTTTTCGTTAGTGAGTTAAGACACTTTTAGTAATTTTCAACCAAATCTTTGTATGGGAGGTGGGCGTGGTTATTATCCGATTTCTTTCATTTTTGAACTGTATAAGGAAATGGCTAAAATAAACGACTGCAGAAAGTTTGGTTTATATGGCTTTATTGGTTTGCGAGTTATATACAAAAAACTTATTTGGGGGTGGGGTCACGCCCACTTTTCCAAAAAAATTACATCCAAATGTGCCCCTCCCTAATGGGATCCTATGTTTCAAATTTCATTTTCATAACTTTATTTATGGCTTAGTTATGACACTGTATAGGTTTTCGGTTTCCGCCATTTTGTGGGCGTGGCAGTGGACCGATTTTGCCCATTTTCGAAAGCAACCTCCTCAGGGTGCCAAGGAACATATGTTCCAAGTTTCATTAAGATATCTTAATTTTTACTCAAGTTATCGCTTGCACGGACAGACGGACGGACAGACGGACAGACGGACAGACGGACGGACAGACATCCGGATTTCAAATCCACTCGTCATCCTGATCATTTATGTATATATAACCCCATATCTAACTCTTATATTTCTTGGTGACACAAACAACCGTTAGGTGAACAAAACTATTATACTCTGTGCAACAGGTTGCGAGAGTATAAAAAAATTTCCTAATACGTAAGATTTTTGAGTTATGATTTTTATACTCTCGCAACAAATGTTGCTAAAGAGAGTATTATAGTTTTGTTCACATAACGGTTGTTTGTAACACCCAAAACTAAACGAGTTAGATATAGGGTTATATATACCAAAGTGATCAGGGTGAAGAGTGGATTTCACATCCGAATGTCTGTCTGTCCGTCCGTCCGTCCGTCCGTCTGTGCAAGCTGTAACTTGAGTAAAAATAAAGATATCTTGATGAAACTTGGCACACTTATTTCTTGGCACCATAGGAAGGTTGCTTTCGAAAATGAGCAAAATCGGACCACTGCCACGCCCACAAAATGGCGAAAACCGAAAACACATAAAGTGCCATAACTAAGCCATAAATAAAGCTATGAAAATAAAATTTGGTATGAAGGATCACACTATGAAGGGGCATATTTGGATGTAATTTTTTTGGGGATGTGGGCGTGGCCCCGCCCCCTACTAAGTTTTTTGTACATATCTCGCAAACCAATAGAGCTATATAAACCAAACTTTCTGCAGTCGTTTTTTTTAGGCACATCCTAATACATTCCAAAAATGAAAGAAATCGGATCATAACCACGCCCACCTCCCATACAAAAGTTAGGTTGAAAATTACTAAAAGTGGGTTAACTCACTAATGAAAAACGTCAGAAACACTAAATTGCACATAAGAAATGGCAGATGGAAGCTGCACTCAGATTTTTTTACAAAATGGAAAATGGGCGTGGCGTCGCCCACTTATGGGTCAAAAACCATATCTCAGGAACTACTCGACCGATTTCAATGAAACTTGGTTTGTAATAGTTTCCTTACATCCCAATGATATGTTGTGAAAATAGGCCAAATCGCTTCACAACCACGCCTACTTCCTATATACTAGAACTTTGAAGTGGATCTGAATCGTTTACTTTACAATATATAAAGTAAGTACTATTGAAGATATCGGTGCAGAACTTTGCACAAATAGTATGTTAATAGTGTGGCAGCCCCATTCTAAAAATCACCGAAATCGGACCATAGGTTTTTAAGGCCCCATATATCGAACACGAGGACCTCGGTGCTTCTAACCTAATATTATGGTTTCCAACTTTCAATGGACTTTATACAATATATATGACGAATATGTGGGTCAAATTGTGTATTATATAATATTAATAAAGTTAAATAAATAACTTGCGAGAGTATAAAATGTTCGGTTACACCCGAACTTAGCCCTTCCTTACTTGTTTTAAATTAAAATCATGTTACAGTGGAACTTCTCTAACTCGAATCACCATAATCCACAAAAAACTTCGGGTTAGAGAGTCTTCGAGTTATGTTGTATGAAATTTGACTTCTATTGCCAATTCAAGAATTCGAGTAATGACGAACTTCGAGTTAAGGAAGTTTGAGTTATGGAAGGAAATTTGTATGAAATTTGATTTCTAAACGCTACTGCCAATTCAAAAGTTCGAGTTATGGAGATCTTCGAGTTATGGAAGTTACTCTGTATATTAAATTACAGTATGTACAAAGGCAACTTGTGTTCATAATAAAATTGGGTGCTATTGTTTAAAACCTCAAATCCCGTCAAAGTTCACTTTTCAGAAGAGTTGTAGTCAAGAGGTGTAGGGTTCAGAATGTTTATGTAAATTAATACCCAAGAAAGTCTAACTTCCTGTTACTTCTTAATTTGTAAATTCTACTTCACATTTAATTGCCAGGCGACTGCTTCTTCTAGCAGGTTATGCCTGCGCGTTATGGAGGTGTCGCTTTTGTTTTAACCTTGAACTCTTTCACGTCGTCGTCGCTGAGATAAGTCAGTTGTAATAACGTAATAACAAAAGAGAACATTTGATTCTCTTCATCATGTATCTGTCAATATCATCGTACAGACAGTGCATAGATTTGACAAAGGACGATCATGTTTTCGGGGGACAGCTGTACACCGATCTTAGTAATCCCGTCAACGATTTCGTTACCATCGATGCCCTTGCGGCCTGGCACCCATTAGAAGTGTAGCAGCCGCCCTGCTTTTCAAAATCCTTTTGGCCGATATTCGAAACGAGGTTATTGCTTTGATTGTCGCTTGGCTGTCTACGTAGACGTTAACTCTAGAGTATCGGGTTGGTGTATTAGAGACTAGCTCCGAGCTATCCCAAAAGCAAACACCTCAGCCTGAAATATACTGCAGTAGTCCGGCAGTTTGAAAGGTTCCTTTATACCTAACTCCTGGCAGTATATTCCTGCATCAACTCCATTATCCATTTTCGAACCATGTGTATAGATGTTTAAGGTATTGCGTTTAGTTGTATTGCCCTTACGTAAACCACCCTTTTCCAAGTTTACTTTAAACCTTCTTTCCCAGTTGTAAAATGGGGTCAAATAGTCGTTACTTATCAGTCTGCCGTTAACAACCGAACTGTGCCCGAAGGTTCTATGTGTCAAATTTACACTGCATATTTCGGTAAATATTTGGGAATTTTTACTGAAATTTAGTAAAAATGTTTCACCTAGCACAAGATGGTTTGGCACCGAATAGAGAAGCCATCGGTACATACCTCTCTCCATGCCAAATAGACGGAAGACATTCAACAATATTTACGTTATGAAAAACGCATATTGTCTTCAACTGCAACGACATCACTTCTTTTTCTTCTTGACTGGCGTAGACACCGCTTACGCGGTTATAGCCGAGTCCAAAACAGCGCGCCACGCATCCCTCCTTCTGGCAGTTTGGCGCCAATTGGTTATTCCAAGTGAAGCCAGGTCCCTCTCCACCTGGTCCTTCCATCGGAGTGGAGGTCTCCCTCTTCCTCTGCTTCCACCAGCGGGTACTGCATCGAATACTTTCAGAGCTGGAGCACTTTCATCCATTCGGACAACATGACCTAGCCAGCGTAGCCGCTGTTTTTTTATTCGCTGGACTATGTCTATGTCGTCGAATAACACATACAGCTCATCGTTCCATCGTCTGCGGTATTCGCCGTTGCCAATTCTTAAGGGACCATAAATCTTCCGCAAAACCTTTCTCTCGAAAACTCCTAGTGCCGTCTCATCGGATGTTGACATCGTCCACGCTTCTGCACCGTAAAGTAGGAAGGGAATGATGAGAGACTTGTAGAGTTTGGTTTTTGTTCGTCGAGAGAGACAGGAGATATTTCGTCTTGTCCTCGTTCACCACCAGACCCATACGCTTCGCTTCCTTATCCAGTCTGGAAAAAACAGAACTAACGGCGCGGGTGTTGTTTCCAATGATATCGATATCATCGGCGTACGCCAGTAGCTGTACACTCTTATAGAAGATTGTACCTTCTCTATTTAGCTCTGCAGCTCGTATTATTTTCTCCAGCATCAGGTTAAAGAGCTTTTGGTGTTGCTCAACGTCAGCTCACACAGCCGTATTAGTTTTGCGGGGATACTAAATTCAGACATCGCGGCATAAAGGCAGCTCCTTTTCGTGCTGTCGAAAGCAGCTTTAAAGTCGACAAAGAGATGGTGTGTGTCGATCCTATTTTCACGGGTCTTCTCCAAAATTTGGCGCATGGTGAATATCTGGTCTGTTGTTGATTTTCCAGGTCTAAAGCCACACTGATAAGGTCCAATCAGTTTGTTGACGGTGGGCTTTAGTCTTTCACACAATACGCTCGACAGAACCTTATACGCGATGTTGAGGAGGCTTATCCCACGGTAATTGGCGCAAATTGTGGGGTCTCCCTTTTTGTGTATTGGGCAGAGTACACTGAGATTCCAATCGTCAGGCATGCTTTCTTCCGATTATATTCTGCAAAGAAGCTGATGCAAGCACCTTATCAGCTCTTCGCCGCCGTATTTGAATAGCTCGGCCGGTAATCCATCGGTACCGCCGCCTTATTGTTATTCAAGCGGGTAATTGCTATTCGAATTTCTTCACGGTCGGGCAATGGAACATCTGCTCCATCGTCGTCGATTGGGGAATCGGTTTCGCCATCTCCTGTTGTTGTACTTTCACTGCCATTCAGCAGGCTGGAGAAGTGTTCCCTCCACAAACTCAGTATATTCTGGTCATCAATAACTAGATCACCTCAGTGGGTCCTACAGGAGTGCGCTCCGGTCTTGAAACCTTCAGTTAGTCGCCGGATCTTTTCGTAACATTTTCGAGCATTACCCCTGGTAACGACATCACTGCCATCCTAAAAATGCGATGGTCGGGACATGATTGTAGCAAAAGACAATCATGTGACTTCTACTACAGCTGTCATGCACCAGAACACGTATTTGGTGTCGGTTTCGTAGTGCGGCCAAGACTTCGCCACCTCGTCTCTGGATTCACACCTGGGAGCGAGCGAATCGCCACGATCAAAATCAAGGGCCAACGGTGCTGGCACGAGAAGGATGACGAGACCAAAGATGATTTTCATGCACTCCTCGAACATATGTACTTACGAATGCTGCCCCCGCCACGATATCAAAATCGTGCTTGGCGTGCACGATCAAACTACCGATAACGGTTTGAGGCTGATCGACATCGCCGCGGCACGAAATCTTGCAGTAAATAGCACCAGGTTTCACCATTGAAAATCCATCAGGTTACTTGGCATTCTCCCGATCAAAGGACACGAAGCCAAATTGATCACGTTGTAATAGACGGAACGCATACTTCCGCCCGATCCGTGGTACCATCATCGATTCAGACCACTACCTTGTTGCAGCCAAGGTGCGTGCATGCCAGCGTAGCGAAAATCGTACGCCAAGTTATACACGGAAAGCTGAACGACTCCTGTCATCATGCAAAGGATCTCAGGGGTTAGGAGACCACGTCACTGTTGACAGTTATAACTTGATGAGCTTAAAGATGAGCACTCCTTAGGAGCGTTCTTATTCACTTTTACTTAAATTGAGTTAATGTGTGTGTATTATTTAAGAAACGGTGGTTAGTTGTCCAAAGTAATATCTAGGTTCGAATTTTCTCAATAAACATGTATGGAATTATTTGAAAAATAAACTTAAAAAACATACAATTTCGTCAGTGGGCAGTCTAAAACAGGCCCTAATAGAAGCAATAATAGCAAAATACTCACTTTATTTACAGCTAAAACCATCTCTTCGATGCATGTTGGACCCACTAAATACTAGATTTTAAATTAGACAGGGCAATATACGAATACAATTACTCATTTCATTCAGTTACGAAGAAACGACCATTAGAGATATTTTACGGTAGGAAAGTAACAACAGATCCAGATCAATATGAAAAGATCGACAGGATAACATCGACATATTAAGGACAAAAAGAGACACAGACTTATTAAACCATAACAAAAATCGAAAGAAAGTAATTAATTATCAACCAGGATAGGAAAGAAAGTAGTCAAGGAAAACGAAAACACTACTATTTTAACAGAATGAGGAAAAACAGTTCATAACAAGTAAGGAAGGGCTAAGTTCGGGTGTAACCGAACATTTTATACTCTCGCAATTTATTTATTTAACTTTATTAATATTATATAATACACAATTTGACCCACATATTCGTCATATATATTGTATAAAGTCCATTGAAAGTTGGAAACCATAATATTAGGTTAGAAGCACCGAGGTCCTCGTGTTCGATATATGGGGCCTTAAAAACCTATGGTCCGATTTCGGTGATTTTTAGAATGGGGCTGCCACACTATTAACATACTATTTGTGCAAAGTTCTGCACCGATATCTTCAATAGTACTTACTTTATATATTGTAAAGTAAACGATTCAGATCCACTTCAAAGTTCTAGTATATAGGAAGTAGGCGTGGTTGTGAAGCGATTTGGCCTATTTTCACAAAATATTATTGGGATGTAAGGAAACTATAACAAACCAAGTTTCATTGAAATCGGTAGAGTAGTTCCTGAGATATGGTTTTTGACCCATAAGTGGGCGACGCCACGCCCATTTTCCATTTTGAAAAAAAGTGAGTGCAGCTTTCATCTGCCATTTTTCATGTGAAATTTAGTGTTTCTGACGTTTTTCGTTAGTGAGTTAACCCACTTTTAGTCATTTTCAACCTAACTTTTGTATGGGAGGTGGGCGTGGTTATGATCCGATTTCTTTCATTTTTGGAATGTATTAGGATGTGCCTAAAAAAACGACTGCAGAAAGTTTGGTTTATATAGCTCTATTGGTTTGCGAGATATGTACAAAAAACTTAGTAGGGGGCGGGGCCACGCCCACATCCCCAAAAAAATTACATCCAAATATGCCCCTTCATAGTGTGATCCTTCATACCAAATTTTATTTTCATAGCTTTATTTATGGCTTAGTTATGGCACTTTATGTGTTTTCGGTTTTCGCCATTTTGTGGGCGTGGCAGTGGTCCGATTTTGCTCATTTTCGAAAGCAACCTTCCTATGGTGCCAAGAAATAAGTGTGCCAAGTTTCATCAAGATATCTTAATTTTTACTCAAGTTACAGCTTGCACAGACGGACGGACGGACGGACAGACAGACATTCGGATTTGAAATCCACTCTTCACCCTGATCACTTTGGTATATATAACCCTATATCTAACTCGTTTAGTTTTGGGTGTTACAAACAACCGTTATGTGAACAAAACTATAATACTCTCTTTAGCAACATTTGTTGCGAGAGTATAAAAACCATATCAAAATTTAACATTTACAGACTATAACTATGAAATATGACTGGCACTACAGGTAAATAGTTAATATTAATTACGCATCGCAATGGGCACGGTTAAATATTACAAACGCAATTTTATTAAATGAAGACGAGTTAATTTAAATAGAGAACATTTTTAAAAAGAACAACTTGGAAAACCTTTCGATAGAAGAAATCATGGGTTTTTCTGATATTTCAATTCTACACAATAAAACTATGCTTTTATACATTGTTAAAATACTAAATATAGAAGAAAATGAATATCAAAATATACTTGTAAAACCAATAATAAAAAACAGTTCAATTAAAAGTTTAAACACAAATGAAATATTTGTTAATAAAAAATTTATATATAGCGTTCTAAAAAATTTATAAACAGAAGCAAATATAACAAGTAAGGAAGGGCTAAGTTCGGGTGTAACCGAACATTTTATACTCTCGCAATTTATTGATGCAATTTTATAAAGATAACACAAGTCGACCCATATATTTGGTATAAAGTTCAATAGAATAACGAAAATCATCATAAATAGTATATGGGGACTGAGGTAATTCCTAAACCGATTTCACTCGTTTTCACCACCAAGATACAATGTATCGAAGACTATACGCTCACTTAATTTAATATTACTTATAATTAGGTATATGGGATCTGGGGGAAGTTATGACCCGATTTTTACCATTTCAGGTACAGAGAGAAACTGTTATAAGAAAAAAATTCAGAGGGAATGAATTACTTTAAAAGATCTGAGGGATTTACCTATATTTTCGGTGAAAAATTAACCTTAGGCACTAGGTTCTTCATGTTCGATATCAGGTGCCTTGAAAAGTCATGGTCCGATTTTGACAATTTTTCCACAAGTGATGTCACAGCTCAAATACAGTATTTGTGTAAAGTTTTATTCCGCTGGCTTCATTGATTCCTTATGAATACATTATAAAGTGAACGAATCAGATGGAATTCAAAATTGAGTTATATGGGAAGTAGACGTAGTTGTGAACCGATTTCGCCCATATTCCACCCGTGTCATCAGGGTGTCAAAAAAGTGTTATATACCGAATTTCATTGAAATCGGTCGAATAGTTCTTGAGATATGGTTTTTGACCCATAAATGGGCGACGCAACGCCCTTTTTCCATTTTGTAAAAAAATCTCAGTGCAGCTTCCTTCTGCCATTTCTTATGTAAAATTTGGTGTTTCTGACGTTTTTCGTTAGTGAGTTAACCCACTTTTAGTAATTTTCAACCTAACCTTTGTATGGGAGGTGGGCGTGGTTATTATCCGATTTCTGTCATTTTTGGACTGTATAAGGAAATGGCTAAAAAAAACGACTGCAGAAAGTTTGGTTTATATAGCTCTATTGGTTTGCGAGATATATACAAAAAACCTATTTGGGGACGGGGCCACGCCCACTTCCCCAAAAAAATTACATCCAAATATGCCTCTTCATAGTGCGATCCTTCATACCAAATCGAACTTAACCTTCTTATGGTGCCAAGGAATACGTTTTTACTCAAGTTACAGATTGCACGGACGGACGGACAGACAGACATCCGGATTTGAACTTTTCTCGTCACCCTGATCATTTTGATATATATAACCCTATATCTAACTCGTTTAGTTTTAGGACTTACAACCAACCGTTATGTGGACAAAACTATAATACTCTCGTAGCAACTTTGTTGCGGGTTGCCATGTAAATAAATGGCACAAATTAAATCATCCATTTCGTGTTTTTATTTTTTGTATACTTTTCAACAAGAATAAAATTAACTTATATGTATATTATTTGATGAGGACGTCGTGACACGCGACAAGCGCCTGACAAAATGGAAAGGGCGCGGCATTGCCCACTTATGGGTCAAAAACCATACCTCAGGAACTACTCGACAGATTTCAATGAAATTGAATTCTATCTCATTCCTTCACTCTATAATATATATATGTAACCAATGAAGATAGTGGAAAAAAACTTTGCACAAATACAGTATACAATCTGTGGCCTTGCTTGTGTAAAAATTGTCGAAATCGGACTAAAATTTTTCAAGGCCCCGGATATTGAACCTGAAGAACTCAGTGGCTAAGGTAATTTTTCACCGAAAAAATATTAAAATCGGGTTATAACTTCCCCTACCTCCTTTATACCTAATTATAGGTTTTTCAAAAATATGGTGGGCTTTATTCCGCATATACATATGTATTGTTTAATATGTGAGATATCTTAGCAAAATTAAGTGAGCGTATAGTCTTGGATATAGCGTACCTTGCTGGTGAAAATGAATGAAATCGGTTCAGGAATTACCTCAGCCCTCATATACTATATATATATGACGTTTTTCGTTTTTCTATTAAACTTTATGCCGAATTTATGGGAAAATTTGTATGTTATCTTAATAAAATTTCTTCAATAATATTCGGTTGCACCCGCACTTAGCCTCCTTCCTTACTTGTTTTTTATTATTATTAGCCAATAAATGAGTTTAGTACTTCCTACCTCACTTTCCGAATCTGTGCAGTGCAACAACCGAATCATCTCTAGAAAAATCAACATTACTCTTATTGCTAATGTGTAATAGTTTCAGTAAATGTTTACTTTCCATTTTAAAAAGGAAATATTCGAAACAACCTCACAGTTGTACAGCTATCGGACAGCTTAAGTAGAAAAATAGATGAAATAAGCACACACAAAAACAAACTAATGTTGATTTAAAACACCACTATCGTAAAACGACATGTTATGTAAAACGACACATTTCATATACTTTATGATTTCAATTTTATTATAAGCACTTATGTCCATTTAAGTTATGGAAATTTGAAAAACTGTTTTCAACATAATGGCTTAAGTAAACATAAGATGATTGTGATTATATTCAATTTGCTGAATATTGTCCAGTAAATATTCAGTTTATGTTGACTTCAAATTTTATAAAAAAATATATTAATAACCGACACAACAAAAAACTTAGGTTTATTTGAAATATTAAGACTTGTGAAATATGCTCAAAAGGTATGGAACTTAAAAAATAAACCGTGATAACTTAAACGATAAAAATTAGAACGATAATAAAAACGAAGAATTTGAAAACGGATTGTATTAAAATCTGTAAGAAGATGAGCCAAAATATGTGAATTAACTCGATTTGGACTTAACTTGGCTTAAGATGTTATAATATATTGCCACAGATATAAATATTTATAACTAAGCCATAAATAAAGCTATAAAAGTAAAATTTGGAACAAATGATCGCAAGATTTCGAATAACAATCTAATTGGAAATGTTGTTTGGTATCATGTATTAATAAATAAATAAGCATAAAAATCAATGTTCAATGAAAAAATTAAAAAAATTCTGACTTCTCAAATTCAGGTTACAGAGTTCTCATTGGGTATCCTTACTTTGTAAGATGTTTACACCAAATTTCTTAGCATTCGAGGCCATGAACTCCAATACTAACTTTTTAGGAGCACTTTGATTGAATTCTCTGTCTCGTCATATTGATCATTAGAACCGTTAGGTGCGCTATATATTTTAAAATTTATTTAAGAAAGATAAAATTCCCTTGTAACTGCATTGCACTATTTCCAAATGAAATCTATGAACACATTATATTAGATACATATTTACATTTTATTTAAATTTCACATATATACACAAATTGATGATAATACATTAATGGCTTTAAGATTGCTCACAGTTTCACGGTTCGCAAATTCACAAATCTTACCCGCAGAAACTACATTGAAAACACTCCAAGTTAATGTAAGTAGAACAGCGATATTCCTTATGGAGTTCATTTTCGTTACAACCCACTATTTAGTATATATATGTATATATATATATATATATATATATATATAGAAGTTATATACATATAGAGATAATTATATATAATATAATGATGAGAGCACTGAATTCCACAAGCGTCGATTATCAACGGGATTTAAATCCACACTGATGGAATCAAACAAATACGCTGGGTATGTAAGGAGCATACATACGTACACGAATGCACTCGCTTCGTGGTTGACACATACATATATGAACACACAAACCTATGTATATATATGTATTTAAATAAACATTTTATAAATATCAAATTGACATTGTAACCTTTGTTATTTATTTGTAATTCCCTAATAGATATCGCTCATTAAATGTTGTAACACAATTTCCAGGAAGTGAAGAGGTCATCTTACTATATTCACCCATGCGAATTATATGTTGGCAGCTCATCTCGAATTAATTCTTTATAAATGGATCATAATGGAAACTTTGAAGTCACGTCATGAAGTCAGAAAATTCCCGTAGTAGTATCGACAACGCGCCTTGAAAGCATCATGCATCAGCATAAACTTGCGATATACTTCCGGCCAGAAGGACATTAGTGGTACTCATTTAACGTCGCAATTATATATAAATGGCACGTTGGAAATATGGCAATATAAGTTAAACAAGCGGTCTTTGGCAATATTGTGGCAATATCAGCTGATTGTGACTTGCGTAAACATGCCATGAATGTCAATGAAATTGGTCTCGCATATTTGCAAGATTGTCGTAAAATAAAATTCGTAGGCATGACTTATGCCTGATCTTTGCAACGGAGTGGAGGTCTATCTCTGCTTCCATCAGCGGGTACTGCATCGAGCACTTTCAAAGCTGGAGTGTTTTCGTCCACTCGAACAACATGACCAACCAGCATAGCCGTTGTCTATTTATTCGCTGAAAAATTCGTCGTATAACTCGCACAGTTTATTTGATGATATGAGATATTTCGTCCTCATTCACCACCAGATCCTTTCGCTTCGTTTCTTTGCCAAGCCTGGAGAAAGCAGAACTAACGGCGCAGTTGTTAATGCTATCGATAACTTCCGCATCATATTTTATTTGAATCATCTTTCCCACTTTGCTTATAGTATTTCCTCGTTTTCTACTCAGCTTTACTGATCATACACTCTTTTGAGTGTTGCAGAAAATATTTCTGATAGCTCTCAAACCTTTTTACCCAATTGGTGATTATAGGGCAATAGTTGGACCACTTCAATGGGCAATTAGTCATACTTGGCATAGCATTGCCATTCATGAGTACTGTAAATAATAAATAATCTGTTGAATATGTTTTGCATGAACATATTTGATTACGAAGCGCATAACATGACTAGGAACTCTGTTGATCTTTGAATTCTAAGTTTGACATTGATCTGTTTATCTTTTAATTATCATTGCTTCAATAATGAGACTGTTCCACTATTATATCAATCAACCTTCAAGAATTGAAAAAAGTTACAATAATTGGACAAAAAGTACTTTTTTCAAAACAATTAATTTAAAACACATAGTCCTTAGCACCCTGAATGTGTTATGAACCGAATTTCGTTGGAATTGCTCGATTAGTTCCTGAGGTATGATTTTTAACCCATAAGTGGGCGGAACCACGCTTATTGTCCATTTTTATACCAAGTTTAACATAGCTATTCTGTACCACCTTTACAATAAAATTTAGGGTTTGTGGTGTTTTTCCTTACTAAATTAAAGCACTTTTAGTAGTTTTTAACATAAAATTGGTATTGGAGATGGGCGTGGTTATAATCCGATTTCCTCCAAGTTCATGCTATATAATGAAGTGCCTAAAGAAAATGGCAGAAAATTTGGTTGATACAGCTTTAGCAGTTTATGAGATGTTCACAAAAAACATAAAGGGGCGCGGCCACGCCTACTTTCCCAAAAAAAAAATATCCTAATATACATCTCCCTAATGTGATCCTTTTTACCAAATTTTGTTTATATAACTTTATTTATGGCTTAGTTATATCACTTTAAAAGGCAAATGTGACGTTGAAGACAAAATAATGGAGTTAGTATATTGTAGATTATGCATATATCTGCAAATTTCTGCAGCTAACTTTAATATTTATATTAACTTAAAGGACCTTGGATACGATCAAATAATCACGTCAAGCATTGCATATGTGTGAGTAATGTTCACTCGTGTTTTGCCCGCAATACATTTCAAAATTTATTTTTTTATTTTATATTTACTCTGAGTGAGTTCGGTTGTCATGTAAACATCGGACGATGATATTGGCATCTTCTGGAATTTTATTTAAAAAATATTACTTTTTAAAACAAAATCTTTAAAATAAATTCCATTGCTTCCTCTTCTCATCCCGATTACTATTTACTACTACTACGTTCAATATACCGCTATATGCAATTAATTTCGTCGCGCATCCGGCCATGTTGAACGTCAGAGGGCAAATGAACTTTTTTTCTTCAAGCATGATGTGCTCAACACGTAGAAGACGACAAGCGACGAGCGACATCTGTCAAATATTAAAATACACGCGTTCTTAAGGTCCAGACCCAATGCTGGCTGGCTTTACTTGCTTTCGTTTACTGTGCGTACTTTGAATGCTTGTACTCGTATTACCAATTGAGCGCTTTGAACGCTTTGAAAATAATGTCACAATCACTGTTGCCACACACTTAATAATTTGTACATCAAAAAGTCAAACAAAACTTGCCAATAGTTTCATGTTAAATGTTATATTATAATAAACTCTTTGTAAATTTCTACATACTTACATCAAATATTTTAAATATTATACGTTTTAACTATTTGTACTGGCAAACGCATATGTGATACATTTTTGTGTGCCAATGTAGCAACAAAAAAATTACAGAAATTGGTACATTTCACCCAAACTGGCAACCCTAGTTACAATATCAAATGTCAAAAGCGCCAGAAGCGCTGGCAAATAGAGCATAGATCTATTCGTAACTTCAAGTGCTTGAAGCAAAGCTCCATTTGGTCTCTTTTCATATGCTCTAGTATAGTTCTATTCAGTTTTGACAGTTCTCACAGCAAAGCAAGTAAAGCAAGTTTATGGGCACAGATTTTTTGACAACAGCACGACTACGCGACAACAGGCTTGTAGTTGTCGCTAAATTAAAAGTTTCTAATTTTGGCGACGACAATGGGCAGCTGTAGAGTTGCCACTAATATGTGAAATGTACAATTATTAAAAGTTATAACAAATTTGACGTTATTTTGCCAGCAGAAACGTAAAATACCTTTGATATATCATTTATAGTAACAGTCGATTATTTAAAACAAATAAATTGACAATTTCTACACTTTTTGCACAAATAATTTCATTTTAAACTAAATATGTAAATTTTATTGAAGTGAAAGATGTTAGTACGGCAACAATGAAATTGCTGTTTGATATGTCGCTGCCGTCTTCAAAATGTTCCAGACGCTGGCTTCAGAGCGTCATTTGTGATCAGCCGTCTCTACGTCGTGTCGTGTCGTCATCTTTGTGGTCAGAATGGAGACGATCAAATTTGCGGTCGTCAAATTAAAATATTACAAATTTTAGATTCTCATCAAGCAGAGCCGACAACAAATCTGTGTAGCGTACGTATAGCCGACAAAAGCCGACGAGACCAACACACTTTGAGCTCTTTCACACGGATCAACTTCTGTGGCGGCAATTATTACTTAATAGGAGAGGGGGCGGCGAAGAGAGGACAATCGCGCCGAGCCTGCTGTGGTCGGCAACACTCTTTGTGTTTTTATTCGTAACAGCTCGCTGCTACGTAACAGTGTTGCATTTGCGAACATTTTAAAATTAATGTATAAAATATATTTGAAAATTAATTTACTTAAATAAATAATTTAAATAATTTACTTTTTCTATGTAGTTTGGAAGTTCATATAGAAATATGCATAATAAATAGAGAATAACGATAATTAATTGGAGGATGGAGCCATATATAGAAGTTCACGTAAGTGAGGACTGCCATTCACTTGGGAGTGGCCAGGAACGATTCTTTTGCATGTGGCTCAAGCAGCTAACGACTTCCGGCCTTAGACCAAGTATCCTCTGGGTAGCCAACAGACATCCGTCTGGAAGCGAGCTAAAGTGAGAAGGCGAATCCCGCTTATTCGGTTGTGCGTAGGGTTTGGGACCCACCACATAAAAACGAATAACCAATGAATAAGAAGCAACAGCCTCGGATGAGACACCCCCCTTTTGATGACGACCACAGCAAACGTATAAAGGACTATGATTTAAGGGCTTGCACGTGGAATGTCCGGACCCTTAATTGGAAAGGTGCCTCTGCCCAGCTGCAACCGCAATCCAAGAAATGCGATGGAGGAGCGCAAAGTCGATGTGGGATTCGTGGTGGGAGAGAGACTCGGTCCTCGAATCCTGGCATTCACGATTTCTACGCCAGTCAAGAAGAAGAAGATAAAAATTAGTTAATGATATATATTTTTTTATGTGGAAACGATGCTTACAAGAAGTTGAGAAAATGATATTAAAGAGAATGGGAGAAAAACACGAACATAGTTGTCGAACACAAATTCCTCATGTAAACGCAATGGGCGACTGCAAAAGAGAATCGCCCGAGAATTTGCAACAGAAGGCCTCTAAGACAACCACAAATACACTGGACATTTTTTTGTCTAAGGGGGAGAAAAACTAAAAGATTAACTAAACACAATAAAGACGTATGCAAAATATCAAAAAAAAAAAAAAGCAAGGTGAAGAAACGCATTTATTTAAAAAGAATACAACACAGAATAGCTTTTATTATTATTTTACTATGAATACATTTCAGTTAAAAATACATTTAAAATTATTCAAATTTAGGAATGTAAATATTCGATAGACCCCTGTGAATTTTCCCTTTGAAGTGGCCATACACGATACACATGTGTGTTCGGTCTGTTATCGTGTATGGCTACTATTAGTTGAGAAGTATTCGTTGCGCTATGAGAATGAACATGTACTCGCGTCTTCGATTCTAATTTTAAAAAGTCCATTTAGATTTCCATTAATTACGTACTCACATATGTAGACGTCGGGAATCTAGGAAGTCAAAGTGACGGTGGAAGCAAATTATTGAATGGCAGTTATTACGTCGGCGATATCTCCGCCGCCAGTTAGCAGAATATAAAGACAAATTTAAATTAGCGTTATCTAAAGCCCGGGTGTATATAAAACGCATTCGGAATTTTGGGCAATCGATGGAGATTACTGCATTCAACAATAAATGCTTTCCCAAAGAATGAAGATAAAATTGGTTTAGCTACAGTAGTAGGAATTACTACACCCTTGAACATGCTTACCAATCAGTAGGCAATATTATATTCATGTGATGTTAGGCGTGTTTTATTTGACCAGCAAATTGAGCTATTGCTTAGTTTGTATGGAAGACTTAGCCAACATAATTATAGCTGTAATCGATTGGTCACTTCTCGGCTCGCAATCTTCAACAACAAAGTTATATACATATTTCATTTCGTACAGGAGAATATGCGGATACCTGATTAAAAATGCTATCGCCGCTTGCTGAGTGCTGCCAAATTTTGTTTTACATGTGTAAACTATTCACAATGGTAAAAACGAGAAAAGGACACATTTTTGACAAAAATGACAATACAAATATATATGTTTGTTGTTTTTTCTTTTAAATACATTTTTATTTATTAAATAAAAGGTAAGTCATAGACGCAGCTCGAAACAAAGAAATAAAATTATTATTTTTGTGCAGATTTAAGTAAAAAACCACCCAAGAGAATGGTTCAGCACTATTTCGCACGATTAAGAGGACATTTTAGCGCAGGCCTGCATCATAAGTGTTGCCTGTCTGTTTGAATTACAGCATAGTACGTTTTTTTGGCTTCTCTATAAAGCTATCCAATCGATGACAGCTTATGTTGGCTTGTCATAAGCTATCATTGCATGTATATTGAACTAGAGGCATTGCCAGTTCATCGCTTTTTTTTCATTCACCCAAGAAAAAGAACCCAAACTATAAATTCTATTATTCAATGTCCAAAGTTTACATATTTATTCTAATAATTATAATTATTCATTATTAAAACTTCATTTTAAAATCTATATACATATATGTATGTAATTGCCGTAGAAACCGTTTATCCAATTATTGCCGAATCTATACCCTGCCAGCCAAAGTTAGTGAAAAAGTGGTTAAACCGAAGCTTTTCAAACCCAGTTTGCCATAGGCCAGCATAGCTTCTTGTGCATTTTTTAACCACTATTCCCCTCATACGTACTTGTACATGTGATCTTACGTCTCTGTTGCGCTCATTACGCAGCGTCATATAAATTATATGCATACAAATATAGCTGTACTGCTCTAATATCCCTAATCGTCAGCTGATGCAGGGTTGCATTTTTTTATTCCTATTTACAGTGGCGAACGCTGGAAAAAAATTTGGGGGGGGGGGGGTGCTTTTAGGTGAAAAGACAATGTTTCATTATTTTATTCACAAATTGAAGTCTAATCTTCTTTTATTTTGGGCCATAACATTTAAAATCTCTTCCTCCGTCACGTCTATATCTCTATGGATATTCAAGAGAGTATTCAGGCGTGCTTCTCCAGTTTTATTTCTTAAATATGTTTTACGCCTGCGAAGTGAGGTAAACGAACGTTCACTTGAAGTGATAGATATAGGGATTGTTGCTCCAATCTTTAAAAAACGATGTACTGTTTTGAAAATTTTTGCATCGCAACAATTCAACGCGTCTAAAAAAGTTTTGGATCTCTTTTTTTGATTTAACCTTCTTCTTCTTAACTGGCGTAGAAACCGCTTACGCGGTTATAGCCGAGTCCACAACAGTGCGCCACGCATCTCTCCTTTTGGCGATTTGGCGCCAATTGGTAATACCAAGTGAAGACAGGTCCTTCTCCACCTGGTCCTTCCACCGGAGTGGAGGTCTCCCTCTTCCTCGGCTTCCACCAGCGGGTACTGCATCGAAAACTTTCAGAGCTGGGGCACTTTCATCCATTCGAACAACATGACCCAGCCAGCGTAGCCGCTGTCTTTTTATTCGCTGGACTATGTCTATGTCGTCGAACAACACATACAGCTCATCATTCCATCTTCTGCGGTATTCGCCGTTGCCAATGTTTAAGGGACCGTAAATCTTCCGCAAAACCTTTCTCTCGAAAAACTCCTAGTGCCGTCTCATCGGATGTTGACATCGTCCACGCTTCTGCACCATAAAGTAGGACGGGAATGATGAGGGACTTGTAGAGTTTAGTTTTGTTCGTCGAGAGAGGACTTTACTTTTCAATTGCCTACTCAGTCCATAGTAGCACCTGTTGGCAAGAGTGATTCTGCGTTGGATTTCAAGGCTGACATTATTATCGGTGTTAATGTTGGTTCCTAGGTATACGAAATTATCTACAACTTCAAAGTTATGACTGTCAACAGTGACGTGGGAGCCAAGACGCGAATGCGCTGACTGTTTGTTTGATGACAGGAGATATTTCGTCTTGTCCTCGTTCACCACCAGACCCATTCGCTTCGCTTCCTTATCCAGGCGGGAAAAAGCAGAACTAACGGCGCGGGTGTTGTTTCCAATGATATCGATATCATCGGCGTACGCCAGGAGCTGTACACTCTTGTAAAAGATGGTACCCTTCTGTTTAGCTCTGCAGCTCTTATAATTTTGTCCAGCATCAGGTTAAAGAAGTCGCACGATAGTGAGTCACCTTGTCTGAAACCTCGTTTGGTATCGAACGGCTCGGAGAGGTCCTTCCTGATCCTGACAGAGCTTTTGGTGTTGCTCAACGTCAACTTACACAGCCGTATTAGTTTTGCGGGGATACCAAATTCAGACATCGCGGCATAAAGGCAGCTCCTTTTCGTGATGTCGAAGGCTGCTTTAAAATCGACAAAGAGATGATGTGTGTCGATCCTGTTTTCACGAGTCTTTTCCAAGATTTGACACATGGTGAATATCTGATCAATTGTGGATTTTCCAGGTCTAAAACCACACTGATAAGGTCCAATCAGTTTGTTGACGGTGGGCTTTAGTCTTTCACACAGTACGCTCGATAAAACCTTATAAGCGATGTTAAGGAGGCTTATCCCACGATAGTTGGCGCAGATTGTGGGGTCTCCCTTTTGTGGATTGGGCAGAGTACACTGAGATTCCAATCGTCGGGCATGCTTTCTTCCGACCATATTTCGCAAAGAAGCTGATGCATGCACCTTATCAGCTCTTCGCCGCCGTATTTGAATAGCTCGGCCGGCAATCCATCGGCCCCCGCCGCCTTGTTGTTCTTCAAGCGGGTAATTGCTATTCTAATTTCTTTCACGGTCGGGCAATGGAACATCTGTTCCATCGTCGTCGATTGGGGAATCGGGTTCGCCATCTCCTGGTGTTGTACTTTCACTGCCATTCAGCAGGCTGGAGAAGTGTTCCCTCCACAAACACAGTATACTCTGGTCATCAACCACTAGATCACCGCTGGGGGTCCTACAGGAGTGTGCTCCGGTCTTGAAACCTTCAGTTAGTCGCCGGATCTTTTCGTAAAATTTTCGAGCATTACCCCTGTCGGCCAGCTTGTCAAGCTCGTCATACTCACGCATTTCGGCCTCTTTCTTTCTTTTTCTGCAAATGCGTCTCGCTTCCCTCTTCAGCTCTCGGTATCTTTCCCATCCCGCTCGTGTTGCGGTCGATCGCAACATTGCGAGGTAGGCAGTCTGTTTTCTCTCCACTGCGAGACGACAATCCTCATCATACCAGCTGTTTTTTTGGGCTTTTCCGAAAGCCAATGGTTTCGGTTGCAGCTGTACGTAAGGAGTTTGATATGCCGTCCCACAGCTCCCTTATACCAAGATGCTGATGAGTGCTCTCAGAGAGCAGGAGTGCAAGTCGAGTAGAAAATCGTTCGGCTGTCGGTTGTGATTGCAGCTTCTCGATGTCGAACCTTCCTTGTGTTTGTTGACGTGTGCGCTTTTCTACAGAGTGGCGGGTGCGTATCTTAGCTGCTACAAGATAGTGGTCCGAGTCGATGTTGGGACCACGAAGCGTACGCACATCAAAACACTGGAGACATGTCGTCCATCTATCACAACATGATCGATCTGGTTGCGAGTGATTCGATCCGGGGACAGCCATGTAGCTTGATGGATTTTCTTATGCTGGAATCTAGTACTACAGATGACCATATTTTCGGGCCCCGGCGAAGTCGATCAGCCTCAGACCGTTTGGTGATGTTTCGTCATGAAGGCTGAATTTTCCGACTGTTGTGCCAAAGACACCTTCTTTACCCACCCTAGCGTTGAAATCGCCAAGCACGATTTTGACATCGTGGCGGGGGCAGCGCTCATAGGTACGTTCTAGGCGCTCATAGAAGGTATCTTTGATCACTTCGTCCTTCTCTTCCGTCGGGGCGTGGGCGCAAATCAGCGATATGTTGAAGAACCTCGCTTTGATGCGGATTGTGGCCAGACGTTCATCCACCGGAGTGAATGCCAGACTCGACGACGGAGTCTCTCCCACCACGAATCCACCGAATTTTGCGCTCCTTTATATGGCCGCTGTAGTAGATGTCACAAGGACCCACCTTCTTCCGTCCTTGTCCCGTCCATCGCATTTCTTGGATTGCGGTGATGTCAGCCTTTACTCTTACGAGGACATCAACCAGCTGGGCAGAGGCACCTTCCCAATTAAGGGTCCGGACATTCCAGGTGCATGCCCTTAAATCATAGTCCTTTATACGTTTGCCGTGGTCGTCATCAAAAGGGGGGTTTCTCATCCGAGGCCTGTGTTTCTTATTCACTGGTTATTCGTTTTTATGTGGTGGGTCCCAAGCCCAACGCACAACCGCATAAGCGGGATTCGCCTTCTCACTTTAGCTCGCTTCCAGACGGATGTCTGTTGGCTACCCAGAGGATACTTGGTCTAAGACCGGAAGTTGTGAGCTGCTTGAGCCACATGTAAAAGAATCGTTCCTGGCCACTCCCAAGTGAATGGCAGTCAGAAACTTTCCTCACTTACGTGAACTTCTACATATGGCTCCAACCTCCTTTTGATTTAACCAGTCCCTGAAAATATATTCAAAATTTTAGTTAGAAAATATAATCTGAAGAAAAGATTTTTAACCTTTTCCACATTCTAAATTCAGCAACGAAATCATCGGGATCTTCTACATCAGCGGACCATTGCTTTTCTAAAACACGAACAGTCTCCTGCATCTCAATAACGTCAAGATTTATGCATTTATTTGGCAAAATGTTTTCAATTTTGGAAAGCAGCTCTCGATGTTTTAAAAATCGTTCATTGATTTGGTCCAAAAAATGATCTAAAAACGGTATATAAATTGATCTGCGGTAATATTCTTCCGGTTCGTCTTCATAATTGTCGCGATTAGTTTGCCGTTTCGCCAAACGCGGAATTTTTATTTCTAAATCCAATTCTGCGGCTATTGTTTTAACTGATTCAAAAATTAGTTTAAACGATTGTTCAGAATCCTTACGCATTTCACTAATTTCAGCATACAAATTATTTGCATAAGCAACGCAGCTGCTCAAATCACAGTATATTTGCTGCAAACATAGGCTTATGTGTTTTGATAATGCAAAAATTGGCTTTAGTATCGCCATAGCAATCACAAATTGAGGTGATTGGATTGCAGTCAACAAAGCAAGTGGCTTTGATAAATCACTTCTTAAATTTTCAGTATCAAGCTCTTCCAACGCTGAACAGATCAATGGGAATAAATCGTTAAATAAAGAAAGAGATTCTAAATGCTCCACCCAACGTGTCTCTTTCATGGAACCAATACAATTTCTTATAGCAGGTATTTTGCAAGTCGTTGCGATGGCTAAATTTAAGCTGTGATTAGCACAGTGCACATAAAGAGCCGCTGGATATAAATTTTGGATGACACTAGCACAACCTTTGACATGTCCACTCATCGACCGCGCTCCGTCATAACCTTTAGAAAGAAAAAAGTATAATTTAATTGTCCCAAAAATATAAGAGTTGAAAACTCACCTTGACCCCTTTTGTGTGCAAAACTTAGTTTAAGTTCTTTTAATTTATCAATTAGCACATTCGCAAGACCCCTGCCAGTTGTATCCTCAACAGGAACAAAACATAAAAAGTCCTCTCTCAGTTTTTCCTCATTCTCAAAACGATCAACACGTATACAAATGGAAAATTGCTCAATGCCACTAACATCCATGATTTCATCAGCAATCATTGCAAAGCATTGAGATTTATTAATACGGTTAATAATTATTTTTTGTATTATTTGTCCTGCTATTTCAAGTTCAAGTTTCAACATGCTTTTTTAAATTTTCGTCGCCACCATCTATTGCTAAACGCAAAAGAGCCCTGAAGTTCCCGTCGTTTTCAGCAGGCATTTCTAAAGAAAGATTTCCTTCGTCACGATGGCCTCTTAACGCAAGCCCTTGCCTCCCGCAGACAAGCAAAACACGGATTATAGGATGTAATTTTGCTCGATTTTCAAGCTGTTGCTTTTTGTGGCCATGATCACTTTCTGTTAATATATTGTTTCTTTTATTTTCAAAAATCAGCTTCTGCTGATGTTATTTGCATTTCTCAAGTGCCTTCTTCCAAGTTTTAAAAGCAGTTTGAACAAAAGCATTTGCCTTTTGGTGACTACCATTTCCAACGTTTTTCCAAACAAAAGCAACGCAATATAGACAGTAGGCACCATCTTGGCTAGGCGAATATACTAGCCATGGAAAAGACTTCAGCCACGACAACTGAAATTTTAATTTTCGATCACCAGACGACGGAAAAATAAATGATAAATCAGGCTGCCACACATTCGTTAAAGCTCATATGTCTGCTTTTCGTCAATTTTTTTGCAAATAGCATAAATTTATTTCACAACAGTTTGCTCATGGAACGAAAACTGAAAGTCATAATAAATGAGTTTTTATTTTTCCTGTATTATGATTAACAATAAACTCTAAAAAAATAATAGAAACCTTATTGGTGACTTTTCAGTTCAGAACTAATTTTCAAAAGAAGTCCATTTTCGACTCACAATTCCCCTTAAATCTAAAAAAATCCAGTTCAGCAGCCACAGAGTTATAAGGCAAACTCCTTACTTTGAAGCAAATTAAAAAAATGTCTCTGTCCAGTTTATATTTTTCTGGGTTTTTTAATTGGCCTACATTCCCACAACTTTTTAATACTATCCAGATACAATGCTTTGTTTTTGTTTAACACCCCAAAACCCCCCTTCGTTCGCCCCTGCCTATTTATAAAGTTTCATAAAATTTTAAACAAATTATTTTAATTTCAAGATTATTTTTTTAAACTTTATTTATTTATTTGTCGATATATTTACATTGTATTTTTACAATTATTTAAAAAAAATTAGTACAATTAAATATTTATTATATAAAATATATTTTGTAAAATATGTTATTGATATCTGAAAAAAAGAATAACATTGGCTGAGAAAGATATTAATTAAATAATAATAATTATAAAATCCGAAAAAATATTAATTAAATGAAAAAATTTTAGTTAAATAAAATCTGAAAAAAGGTTAATTGAAGCTGAAAAAAGATTAATTAAATATAAATAATAATAGTTAATATAAATTATTACTTCTCCAATGATACAATATTGTAATAAAACCAATTTTATTAAATAAATGAACATGAAATTATGGGTTAATGTTAAGCGCATATTTATTAGTATTTCAAACACTATTTACAGATAGTATAAAAAGAACCACGTACAACAATGAAACAAGTAATAAAAAAACAACATAACATAAAGAAAAAAAATATATCGCTCATTTACTTGAATAGTGGCACAACTCAAAAAACACGATTTTTGAGTTGAGTATGCAGAAATGTGCGCACTTTCAGCGTCCATATTGTATGAAAATTTCATTCCGATGCGTAGAAAAATAAACCGTGAAATAAGAATGTGCTGTTATTAAAATTGTTATGTTGGATTATTTTTAAACTACAATAACGACACTTCTCAGTTGTGCCAGAATTAGGCATAAATTTTTATCTGAAAGGGAGACATATTTTGTGTTACAACACATATTATCATAGGGTGATGTTGGTTTTCTTTTCAGAAAGAACGACATCTTTTGTGTTGGAAGGATATTGGTGAAAATTAATTAAATTCTATTTGGTCCATTTCTGCTCAACATTGTATTTAATATATTACAGGCCACTAGATTTGTCAATAAACTGATGGCAGTTTTCTATATTTGCTAAATAAGAGACAATTGAAAACTTTAAACCGCTCTCCTGAAAAATCGACTTTTTTGAGTTGTGACACTATTCAAGTAAATGAGCGATATATATATTTCTAAAGCAGTGTTATATATTATAAATTAATTATAAGAAATAAGAGTAGGTTAAGCGAACAAAATTAGTTTTTTATTGAAAATAAGCAAAAAAAATTAATAATAAGTATAATTTGGTATATGTATATCTAAATTAAGAATTTATATTAATTTTTTTCTTATTTTCAATGTAAATAAAAAACTAATTTTTGTCCAAATTTTTTAATGTTTAGCTAAGGACTATATACAATATTATTCAGGACAAAAAAATAAAATATACTGTATTGGAAGAACTCTGGACGAAAACTTTCAGAGCTTTCATTTTGGGATTTTTCTTAAATATTACAATAAGTAGCTAAAAACCTCAAAAATTTGCCTGAAGGGATGGGAAAAAATATAAAAAACTATTACAACAACAACAGTAACCATGAGGAAGTGTGAAAAGAGTCAGTACTCGCCCCAAGTAGCGTGGAAAAAGCCACCGCTTTCTGTCATTAAAATTAAAAAAATTATCAAATTCGCTATATGTAGATGATTATAATGGCCAACGGAGGACTGAAGTCTGTTGTGCTGAACACATAGAAGACGACAAGCGACGAGCGACATCTGTCAAATATTAAAATACACGCGTTCTTATGGGCACAGATTTTTTGACAACAGCACGACTTCACGACAAAAGGGTTGAAGTCTTCGCTGTCGCAAAATTATAAATGTTTCTAATTTTGCCGACGACAATGGCCGCTGTATAGCTGCCACTAACATGTAAAATGTAAAATTATTCAAAGTTCTCACAAGTATGACGTTATTTTGCCAGCAGAAACGTAAAATGGTTTTGATATATCATTTATAATAACAATCGATTATTTAAAACAAATAAATTGACATTTTTTACGTAAATAATTTCACTTTAAACTAAATATGTAAATTTTATTGAAGTGATAGATGTTAGTACGGCAACAATGAAATTGCTTTTTGATATGTCGCTGCCGTCTTCAAAATGTTCAAGACGCTGGCTTCAAAGCGACATTTGTGATCAGCCGTCGCTACGTCGTGTCGTGTCGTCGTCTTTGTGTTCAGCACTTGTTTCCGTCAAACTTTTCTGGGTCATTCGTGACGCTACGTCATTGTCTTCGTCTAGTCACAAAAAATAACGCCATTCCAGTATTCCATTGGCTTAGTAAGATCAATCTGGAATGGCATGGGACGAGTACCGGAGAAGATTCAACACTATTCTCACTTCCTCATGGTTACTGTTGTTGTTGTAATATTTTTTTATATTTTTCTAATTCTAAAAATTCTAAAATGAAAGCTCTGAAAGTTTGCGTCCAGAGTTCTTCCAATACAGTATATTTTATTTTTTGCCCCTGAATAATATTGTATATAGTCCTTAGCTTAATATTAAAAAATTTGGACACCTATTTTTTATTTTTTTCTCTGAAATAATGAAAATATACCAATTGGTTAAATTTTTCGTGAACTCATTTGCATGACAATTCTGATTTCCAATTAGATCTGTATGTCCAATTCGAAACATGAATATATGCCAGAATATTCAAAGTAGAACACGTTTTTTTTTGAAGTTATACTTCTTATACGACTTCGGAAAAGGTTGCGATAATTGTTTAACGCTTCAGTGGAGAGGGAATAGCGTTGAACAATTAACGCGAGAGAGAGAGAGTGAATGAGAGTAAAGCAGAGAACTTAAAGCACTTGCAATGCTTATGCTATTTCAGCAATTCTTGTTTTTGTAGAACAATGTTTAAATTTTTTGTTCGTGACATATTCACATGTATACGCATATGTATGATTGTATGCTTGCGCATTATTACAACGGATAAAACGACTTCTGAGTGGTGATTTTAATGAATAAATTTCAAGTTTTTATAAAAATAATTATACATATATGTATAATAATGCAGTCAATAAAAACAGTAGGGAAATTCACAATCTGGTGCAAATGGCCTTGCATATTTGTAATTGCAAATTCGCTGTATATTTTGTTAGTGTAAAAGAACAATACGCCTCACTCATTTGCAATTGCAAATATGCAAGACCATTTGCACCAGATTGTAAATTACCCAAGTATATATATATAAAGTACAGTACGCATATGCATGTTTGTATGCTTGCGCGTTATTTTTCTTTCGTTTCTGTTTCATTTCTGCGAATTCTCAACTATTTTGTGTGATTTTTGGTTAAAATACTCTGCGTTAGCCGTTGAATAGTTAAGACATCACAGGATCATTTCTGTAGATAGTGTTTATCTACTAATTAATTTGTGTTCTATATAATATCGACGTACTATTTGTAGTTTTAGTACACAGTGAATACTAATTCAAATGATTCAAACCGTTGTCAACTGCAGGTTCGTATAGCGAACAACCGGTACTCCTTGCGAGAGATTTCAATGTAAATTTCTCATTGCCAGAAGCTGAACCATTACTGGCATTCCCCAGAGAGAAATTTTCATTAGAAATGATCAATGGAAGAAATGATCCTACGACAAAAGGAGGTACGACTATTGATGCGGTATTCGCGAGAAATATAGATAAAATAGATGTAAGACATTTCATATCGTATTTTAGTTATCATAATCCAATTGTAAAAATTATAGATATCAATCCGTCAGAACCAAGAAATGATAATAGATTTGGACTTTGCTTTGTAAAATGTGCATAATAAATTTATAAAATGTGAATTTAAGAAAGTGTTGGCCACTCCACCATATTTTTAACATTCCCCTCTCGCTAGTTTTCTTTCATACAAAATGATTTACATTTCTTGGAATACTCGTATTACTAAGAAGTATAACTTCTTCCGCGCGTAGGGACTCATAAAGTAGGACGGGAATGATGAGAGACTTGTAGAGTTTGGTTTTTATTCGTCGAGAGAGGACTTTACTTTTCAATTGCCTACTTAGTAGCACCAGTTGGCAAGAGTGATTCTGCGTTGGATTTCCAGGCTGACATTGTTATTGCTGTTAATGCTGGTTCCCAGGTAGACGAAACTATCTACAACCTCAAAGTTATGACTGTCAACAGTGACGTGGGAGCCAAGACGCGAATGCGCTGACTGTTTGTTTGATGACAGGAGATATTTCGTCTTGCCCTCGTTCACCACCAGACCCATTTGCTTCGCTTCCTTATCCAGGCGGGGAAAAGCAGACTAACGGCGCGGGTGTTGTTTCCAATGTTGTCTTGCCTGCAACCTCGTCTGGCATCAAACGGCTCGGAGAGATCCTTCCCAATCCTGACGGAGCTTTTGGTGTTGCTCAACGTCAGCTTACACAGCCGTATTAGTTTTGAAGGGATACCAAATTCAGACATCGCGGCATAAAGGCAGCTCCTTTTCGTGCTGTCGAAAGCAGCTTTAAAGTTGACAAAGAGATGATATGTGTCGATTTTATTTTCACGGGTCTTCTCCAAAATTTGGCGTATGGTGAATATCTGGTCTGTTGTTGATTTTCCAGGTCTAAAGCCACACTGATAAGGTCCAATCAGTTTGTTGACGGTGGGCTTTAGTCTTTCACACAATACGCTCGACAGAACCTTATACGCGATGTTGAGGAGGCTTATCCCACGGTAATTGGCGCAAATTGGGGGGTCTCCCTTTTTGTGTATTGGGCAGAGTACACTGAGATTCCAATCGTCAGGCATGCTTTCTTCCGACAATATTCTGCAAAGAAGCTGATGCATGCACCTTATCAGCTCTTCGCCGCCGTATTTGAATAGCATCGGCCCCCGCCGCCTTATTGTTCTTCAAGCGGGTAATTGCTATTCGAATTTCTTCACCGTCGCACAGTGGGGTATATGACCCCCAAAACGGAGATTAATTGAAAAATTAATGTTGAGATATTCGATTAATGTTTTATAATCGATTATTGGAGACAAAATTCTCCATCATTAGGCAAAGGAATCGATAACATATGTTGCTTTATTCAATTTTTGTGTTGTCTCAAAGTTCGTAATTTTTTTCGATTTTTTCGCGTTTTTGCAAAAAGTGAATTTTTTGTACTTTCAAGTGCAAGTTTTTGTATTTTTGCCATTCAAAAGCAAAATATTATTATGGATCCTTCAACTTCAGGTAATTTAGAACAAAAAAAGCATTTGCAAGTCGACATTTACCCTGTATAACTATTTTTAATCATTTATGGAAAAAGGTCTAAATTTTAGCCATTATTGAGAAGTATGTAGAGTTTTAAAATGGTACCGGACAACTTCGTGTTCTGAAATTTATATATTTTTAAAGCTTAGGAATTATACTAATATAATAAACAAAAATATCTTGCGCGTTTTTGCGCCAATTCGATTTTTAACGAATTTTGTAAAAAAACGCATGTCGTCCAAAGTGCGAGAAGAACCGTTACTGTAGTTGTTGTTTTGTTTTCGCTTTCGTTATCATCATCATATATTGTTGTTATTGTTATTTATGTTTGTATATTGCAATATTAGTATGCATTCTACACCAAAACTAACATGTGTGTTCTGTTAATTGTGTTGTTTGGTTTATTTAAAGTGTAGGGTAAGTTTATTTTGTCTTCGCGCTCGTGTTCTTAGACAATTTTGTATAATTTAATTTAAATAACAGATAATACAGATAATAACAGATGATAAGTGTGTAGTGTTACTTTACATTAACTACTATATCTATTTAATACGAATACAATTCGATATGAATGGTTGTGGTGGTATATTTCGGGTTACAGCAATGACGTGCTGTTATATTTTTGTTAATATATAGAATGTGTTGTTCCTCCTCGTTATTTTGTTAATTGATACAAGAAATATCCCTCGAAGTTTCTGAATACAGTCTTTATATTTTAGGAATATTCTTTGAAAATGCTGAAGTTTCTGCAGATATTACTAAAATCGATTTAGAACTGATCAACAAAATGCACGTGATACTAATAACTGTTTCTTCGGGTCATGAAATACATTCTGAAAAATTCAGACATTTTTGTCACAACATTGCCAGACATTATGTTAAAATGTATCCATGGTATAAAATGCCTACCACTTTGCACAAATATTTTATTCATGGCCCTGAAATTGTATTGCATGCACTTCTACCAATCGGACAACTTTCAGAGGAAGCCCAAGAAGCTAGAAACAAGGACTTTAAATGCTATAGGGAGCACTTTTCACGTAAATGTAGCCGTGAGAAATCAAATGAAGACATTTTAAACAGGTTTCTACTGAGCTCCGATCCGATCATTAGCAGCAAAATTAAATTACCAAAAAAAAAATTTCAAGCCCTACCAAAATCGGTAATAGAATTGCTTATTCCGCCAACTATTTCAGTAAGTGCTGTTCGATCTGATGATAGTGATGATGAAACTGGAGATGCACATATTGAGGAACTAGAGGCTTCCAACTCCGACGACAGTCAGTAAAATAAATGAAATGCTATTTTTTTATGTATTTGTGCTTATTCAATAATACAAAATTATAATATTTTAAAATTACGACTTCCCTGAATTAATCTCCGTTTTGGGGGTCATATACCCCACTGTGCGTCGGGCAATTGAACATCTGTTCCATCGTCGTCGATTGGGGAATCGGGTTCGCCATCTCATGGTATTGTACTTTCACTGCCATTCAGCAGGCTGGAGAAGTGTTCCCTCCACAAACTCAGTATACTCTGGTCATCAATAACTAGATCACCTCTGGGGGTCCTACAGGAGTGTGCTCCGGTCTTGAAACCTTCAGTTAGTCGCCGGATCTTTTCGTAAAATTTTCGAGCATTACCCCTGTCGGCCAGCTTGTCAAGCTCTTCATACTCACGCATTTCGGCCTCTTTCTTTTTTTGTCTGCAAATGCGTCTCGCTTCCCTCTTCAGCTCTCGGTATCTTTTCCATCCTGCTCGTGTTGCGGTTGATCGCAACATGCCTGACAATTAATGTGTTCGTTATTTCGGAAAACTACTGTAATTAAATGCTCTCCATAAAAATTACTAAATAACTTAAGAAATTCTTTCAACATTTCGTTAGCAACATTAGATTCTACTCTAACAGATTTTTCGAAATTTAAATTTTAAATTTATGCATAACCAATTACGGGATATACTTAAGCCAAGTCGCATAGGAGCAACTTTTCTCATTTCGATTTGTGTGTTGCATTTTTTTTAGTCAAAATTGTTAAAGAATCATATCATTAATTTCATGTATTAATTTTTGCTTTGTGTAAAACCTTTATAAAGATAAAAAGAACAAAATTAAATGCATAAGAAAGCATGCGATCGCAAATAAATGGAAGTTTATGTTCTCTTATAGTGTTATATTTCAATGTCCCGTGCGACATTAAAAAATTGCACTTGTTCCCACTGCATTGGAAATATAAGCAGAAAGATCGCGAAATTTTGACTATAAACAGTTAGTTTTTATACTCTCGCAACAAATGTTGCTAAAGAGAGTATTATAGTTTTGTTCACATAACGGTTGTTTGTAACACCCAAAACTAAACGAGTTAGATATAGGGTTATATATACCAAAGTGATCAGGGTGAAGAGTGGAGTTCAAATCCGAATGTCTGTCTGTCCGTCCGTCCGTCCGTCCGTCTGTGCAAGCTGTAACTTGAGTAAAAATTAAGATATCTTGATGAAACTTGGCACACTTATTTCTTGGCACCATAGGAAGGTTGCTTTCGAAAATGAGCAAAATCGGACCACTGCCACGCCCACAAAATGGCGAAAACCGAAAACACATAAAGTGCCATAACTAAGCCATAAATAAAGCTATCGAAATAAAATTTGGTATGAAGGATCGTACTATGAAGGGGCATATTTGGATGTAATTTTTTTGGGGAAGTGGGCGTGGCCCCGCCCCCTACTAAGTTTTTTGTACATATCTCGCAAACCAATAGAGCTATATAAACCAAACTTTCTGCAGCCGTCTTTTATAGCCGTTTCCTTATACAGTCCAAAAATGAAAGAAATCGGATCATAACCACGCCCACCTCCCATACAAAAGTTAGGTTGAAAATTAATAAAAGTGGGTTAACTCATTAACGGAAAACGTCAGAAACACTAAATTTCAAATAAGAAATGTCAGATGAAAGCTGCACTGAGATTTTTTTACAAAATGGAAAATGGGCGTGGCGTCGCCCACTTATGGGTCAAAAACCATATCTCAGGAACTACTCGACCGATTTCAATGAAACTTGGTTTGTAATAGTTTCCTTACATCCCAATGATATGTTGTGAAAATAGGCCAAATCGCTTCACAACCACGCCTACTTCCTATATACCAGAACTTTGAAGACAATCTGAATCGTTAACTTTACAATATATAAAGTAAGCACTAGTGAAGATATCGGTGCAGAACTTTGCACAAATACTACGTTTATAGTGTGGCAACCCCATTCTAAAAATCGCCAAAATCGGACCATAGGTTTTTAAGGCCCCATATATCGAACACGAGGACCTCGGTGCTTCTAACCTAATATTATGGTTTCCAACTTTCAATGGACTTCATACAATATATATGACGAATATATGGGTAAAATTGTGTATTATATAATATAAATATAGTTAAATAAATAAATTGCGAGAGTATAAAATGTTCGGTTACACCTGAACTTAGCCCTTCCTTACTTGTTATATATGTAATTAAAATAAAAAAATTAAAAAAAATCAGAAGATTTGTAATTTTAGCAATTACTTAAAACTAGCCACGTGCGACATCGTAGGTGTGGAATTTAAAAATTGAAAATTATTTTTTGTTTTATAATATTGACTTAAGTATGAATGTATATAAATACTTTCATACTATTCATTTACATAGGAACAAAAAACCGTACTTTAAATTCCACTGAACTAGCTATTCAAATAGATTTTGGCGAATTTTATAGGCATACACGTCAAAATAAGAGTGCTCATTATAATAAGGTTGTATATAATTTAGATAAAAAGTGGTTAAATGCATTCCGGTAAATTCCAGTTGCATTTCTTTAGTTTCGATAGTCAAGAAGTAAAACTGCTTCATATTCATAATACTATTTTCATTTCATACTACAGAACATTTTTGTTGGTTTCTCACTTGATTTTATTTAAAAGTAAATACATTTACTACTTTTTCAAACGATTTTACTGGCCTCGTTGTTAAATAATTCCGTATTATAACAAAATAAATAACATAAATATTATGATGGAAAACAATTAAGCAAGGATGTAACCGAACATTTTATACTCTCGCAATTTATTGAAGACTTGTAGTACCAGATTCCACCACAAGAAAATTCACCAAGCCACATGACTGTCTCCTGATCGAAACACGCGTAACCAATCGATCATGTTGTGATAGACGGAAGACATGTCTCCAGTGTTTTAGACGTGCGTACGCTTCGAGGACCAATATAGACTCGGACCATCATCTGGTTACAGCGAAGATACGCACCCGCCTCTGTACAGCAAAGAACGCCCGTCAACAAACACAAGGAAGGTTCGACGTCGAAAAGCTGCAATCGCAACAGACTACCACGAAATACTCTACTCAACTTGCACTCCTGCTCTCTGTGAGCACTCATCAGCATCTCGGTATAAGGGAACTTTGGGACGGCATCTCAAACTCACTGCGTACCGCTGCAACCGAAACCATTGGCTTTCGGAAAAGTCAAAAAAACAGCTGGTACGATGAGGAATGCCGTCTCGCAGCGGAGAGAAAACAGACTGCCTACCTCGCAATGTTGCACACGGCCACAACACGTGCGGGATGGAATAGATACCGAGAGCTGAAGAAGGAAGCGAAACCCATTTGCAGACAAAAAAAGAAAGAGGCCGAAATGCGTGAGTATGACGAATATATGGGTAAAATTGTGTATTATATAATATAAATATAGTTAAATAAATAAATTGCGAGAGTATAAAATGTTCGGTTACACCCGAACTTAGCCCTTCCTTACTTGTTATATATGTAATTAAAATAAAAAAATTAAAAAAAATCAGAAGATTTGTAATTTTAGCAATTACTTAAAACTAGCCACGTGCGACATCGTAGGTGTGGAATTTAAAAATTGAAAATTATTTTTTGTTTTATAATATTGACTTAAGTATGAATGTATATAAATACTTTCATACTATTTATTTACATAGGAACAAAAAACCGTACTTTAAATTCCACTGAACTAGCTATTCAAATAGATTTTGGCGAATTTTATAGGCATACACGTCAAAATAAGAGTGCTCATTATAATAAGGTTGTATATAATTTAGATAAAAAGTGGTTAAATGCATTCCGGTAAATTCCAGTTGCATTTCTTTAGTTTCGATAGTCAAGAAGTAAAACTGCTTCATATTCATAATACTATTTTCATTTCATACTACAGAACATTTTTGTTGGTTTCTCACTTGATTTTATTTAAAAGTAAATACATTTACTACTTTTTCAAACGATTTTACTGGCCTCGTTGTTAAATAATTCCGTATTATAACAAAATAAATAACATAAATATTATGATGGAAAACAATTAAGCAAGGATGTAACCGAACATTTTATACTCTCGCAATTTATTGAAGACTTGTAGTACCAGATTCCACCACAAGAAAATTCACCAAGCCACATGACTGTCTCCTGATCGAAACACGCGTAACCAATCGATCATGTTGTGATAGACGGAAGACATGTCTCCAGTGTTTTAGACGTGCGTACGCTCCGAGGACCAATATAGACTCGGACCATCATCTGGTTACAGCGAAGATACGCACCCGCCTCTGTACAGCAAAGAACGCCCGTCAACAAACACAAGGAAGGTTCGACGTCGAAAAGCTGCAATCGCAACAGACTACCACGAAATACTCTACTCAACTTGCACTCCTGCTCTCTGTGAGCACTCATCAGCATCTCGGTATAAGGGAACTTTGGCATCTCAAACTCACTGCGTACCGCTGCATTGGCTTTCGGAAAAGTCAAAAAAACAGCTGGTACGATGAGGAATGCCGTCTCGCAGCGGAGAGAAAACAGACTGCCTACCTCGCAATGTTGCACACGGCCACAACACGTGCGGGATGGAATAGATACCGAGAGCTGAAGAAGGAAGCGAAACCCATTTGCAGACAAAAAAAGAAAGAGGCCGAAATACGTGAGTATGAAGAGCTTGAGAAGCTGGCAGACAGAGGTAATGCTCGAAAATTTTATGAAAAAATGAAGCGACTCTCGACTAGAGATTAGGGTATAGAGATTAGGGTATACTGGGATTATGGAGGGAACACTTCTCCGACCTGCTAAATGGCAGTGAAAGTACAACATCAGGAGATGGCCGGAGCATCCTCATGTAGAGGAAGAAAGCGACGATTTCAATCTCAGTGTGCTCTGCCCAATCCATAAGAAGGGAGATCCCACAATCAGTGCCAATTACCGTGGGATAAGCCTCCTAAATATCGCATATAATGTTTTATCGAGCGTACTGTGTGAAAGATTAAAGCACACCACCAACAAACTTATTGGACCTTATCAGTGTGGCTTTAGACCTGGAAACTCCACAACTGACCAGATATTCACCAAGCGGATCGACACTCACCACCTTTTTGTCGATTTTTAAGATGCTTTCGACAGCACGAAAAGAAGCTGCTTTTATGCCGCGATGTCTGAATTTGGTATCCCCGCAAAACTAATACGGCTGTGCCAGTTGACGCTGAGCAACACCAAAAGCTCCGTCATGATAGGGAAAGACCTCTCCGAGCCGTCCGATACCAAACTAGGTTTCAGACAAGGTGACTCGCTATCGTGTGACTTCTTTAACCTGATGCTGGGAAAAATAGTACGAGAGTACGCAGAGTTATACAGAGAAGGTACAATTTTCTGGATGAGTGTACAGCTACTGGCGTACGCCGATGATATTGATATCATTTGAAACAACACCCGGGCCGTTAGTTCTGGGGATAATGAAGGGATGCGTATAGGTCTGGTGGTGAACGAAGACAAGACGAAATATCTCTTGTCGTTAAACAAACAGTCAGCGCATTCGCGTCTTGGGTCTCACGTCACTGTTGACAGTCATAACTTTGAAGTTGTAGATAATTTCGTTTACCTGGGAACCAGCATTAACAGCAATAACAATGTCAGCCTGGAAATCCAACGCAGAATCACTCTTGCCAACAGGAAGCTTGGACGATGTCAACATCAAATGAGACGACACTAGGAGTTTTAGAGAGCAAAATTTTGCGCAAGGTTTATGGTCCTCAGAACATTGGCAATAGCGAATACCGCAGACGATGGAACGATGAGCTGTACGAGTTTTACGACTACATTGACCTAGTTCAGCGAATAAAAAGACATCGGCTACGCTGGCTAAGTCATGTTGTCCGAATGGACGAAAACACTCCAGCTCTGAAAGTGTTCGGTTGCAGTATTCACCGGAGGAAGCCGAGGAAGGGGAATTCATCCACTCCGTTGGAGGGACCAAGTGGAGAGCGATCTGGTTTCACTTGGGATCTCCAACTGGCGACGAACTGCGAAGGAGAGAGAGAGAAGTGGCGCACTATCATCGATTCGGCTATAACCGGCTAAACGGTTGCAACGCCAATCACATACATACAATTTATTGAAGAAATTTTATTCACATAACACACAAATTTATCAATAAATTCGGCATAAAGTTTGATAGAAAAACGCAAATCGTCATATATAGTATATGAGGGCTGAGGTAATTCCTAAGCCGATATAAGAGATAAGATATCTCGCATATATATCTACATATATGCGGAATAAAGCCCACCGTATTTTTGAAAAACCTATGATTAGGTATATGGGAGCTAGGAGATGTTATGACCCGATTTTTATAATTTTTGGAACAGAACAGTATTAAAAGAAAACAATTTCCTCTGAATTACATTAAATTATCTAAGAGATTTACCCATATTTTCGGTTAAAATGTACCCTTCGAAGCTGAGTTCAATATGTTCGATATCTGGGGCCTTGAAAAGTTATAGTCTGTTTTCAACAATTTTTTCACAAATGAAGCCAGAGATGATATACACTATTTGTGTAAAGTTTTATTCCGCTATCTTCATTGGTTCCTTATGTATATATTATAAAGTGAAGGACTAAGATGGAATTCAAAATTGGGTTTTTTTGTCCGTGTTATCAGAGTGTCAGGAAAATATTATATACCGAATTTCATTGAAATCTGTCGAGTAGTTACTGAGATATTGTTTTTGACCCATAAGTGGGCAATGCCACGCCCTTTTTCCATTTTGTAAAAAAATCTGAGTGCAGCTTCCTTCTGCTATTTCCTCTATAAAATTTATTCTATCTTAGTGAGTTAACACACTTTTAGTCATTTTCAACCTAACCTTTGTATGGGAGATGGGCGTGGTTATTATCCCATTTCAACTATTTTCATGGTATGTGGTGGGATACGTAAGAGAATCGACTGTAGAAAGTTAGGTTTATATAGCTTCATTGGGTTACGAGATATATACAAATTACCTATTTGGGGCGGGGCCACGCCTACTTCCCCAAAAAAGTACATCCAAATATGCCCAATCCTTTATTCCAAATTTTACTGTTATAACTTTATTTATGGCTTAGTTATGACACTTTATGCGTTTTTGGTTTTCAACATTTTGTGGGCGTGGCAATGGTCCGATTTTGCCCATTTTCGAAAGCACAACCTCTCACGGTCCCAAGGAAGTTTCATTAAGATATCTCAATTTTTACTCAAGTTATCGCTTGCACGGACAGACAGACTGACTGACATCCGGATTTCAACTCCACTCGTCATCCTGGTCATTTACATTGTATATATAATCCCATATCTAACTCTTTTATTTCTTGGTGACACAAACAACCATTATGTGAACAAAACTATAATACTCTCTTAGCAACTTTTGTTGCGAGAGTATAAAAAAGTGCCATAAAAAATGGCCATTATCTACATGCACTAAAATTATTGTACTGCGCAGGCACAAAAAATTACATATTTGTTTGCTGCCGCTTCTATAAACTGCTGTTGCTGATTGTTGTATGCTGCTAGAATAATGTTATAAATTAGTTCATTTTATATAAATTATAATAAAAAATATCAACAAATCCATTCAACTTACCTTTTTGGTTATATGAGCGTTTTTCAATATTTTTGTGTTTCCCCTTTATGGTTTTTTTTTGGTACTGATGACAATTACGTTTTCTTTTTGACACTCATTTAATAAGAACAAGAAATGAGATAACTAGTTTTGTTCTGTTTGGGAAATTCGAAATGTATTAACCCTACCATGATTGATTCGACTTTTAAGTGATGTATTTCTAAGCATTTTAGAGGAATTATATTTTCAACGCATTAGGGTTAAAAAAAACAAAACAACCCAAACGTGTGCGTTGATGTTGGTAATTGAAGAAACATGAGGAGAAAGAGGTTAGGCATGGCTGGCAGGGTAACAGCGCGCCATTCTTCTCTTTCCTTCGCAATTCGGCGCCAGTTAAGAATCTTAAGAGTAACCAGGTCGCTCTCCACCTGGTATTTCCAAAAGAGTGGAGGCCTTTCTCTTCCTCTGCTTCCTCCGGCGAGTAATGCATCGAACACTTTCAAAGCTGGGAATTCACACGATAGTAAGTCACCTTGCCTGAAATCTCGTTTGGTATCGAACGGCTCAGAGAGGTTCTTCCCGATCCCGGACGGAGCTTTTGGTGTTGCTCAACGTCATCTTACACAGCCGTATTAGTTTTGCGGGGATACCTAATTCAGACATAGCGGCATAAAGGCAGCTCCTTTTCATGCTGTCAAAAGCATCTTTAAAACAGGGTTCTCATTTACTACACTGTAGCAGCAAAATTTCTAGAATTATTGCTATGCTATCGCTACCGCTCTCACTTTGTCGAGAGCATAGCATAGCATAACAATAGGCCCAATCATTGAAAGCGCAGCGAATTCGATTTCGATACGATAAAGATTTCCGATCGAAAAGGTTCATGCAAGCATTGATTCCGTCGATAAACTGCTTTACCACAAAGTGAGAACATAAAACTGTTTTATCGACAAATGCGACAAATTTGAAAAAGTGTCTGTGCTTTTTGCTTTATTAAAAAAAAATAAAACTGACATTTAAGTATTGAGAAATTTCTTCCATAAAAATATTTAATTCGCCTGAGGCTCTTTGAGATTATTATTTAGCTATTTCGAGTGGGCAACTTTATATCGCTTTTAAACATTTTTAATTTATTTTTGTTAGTCCGTTTTTGTCTCTCGTCTCTAAAATACCCATTTAAAACATGATTTAGTCCGTCATCAGTAATTGTTCACATAAAAACTATCAAATAGTTTATTTCTTTTACATTTCCGCAACTCATTCACCAACGGATAGATTTCCAGCAAAATTTTCGAATTTACGGATTCAATGATTTCGTAATTAGCGACATCTATTAGCAGCGGAATGTATTTTTTTCGAGTCGGTAAGTGAGTTCAATGTGATCGTAAATTTTATTTTCGATACGGATTCAATGATTCCGACGCAAAATTTTTCGATCGAATCGAACCATTTTTCGATCGAAACGGATTCAATGATTAGGCCCAATGTAAAAGTATGTGCTCTACTCTGATCCGCGTTTTGTTAGGTAAAAAACTATAGCTGGAGCTGGAGCAAAAAATTAAATTCTGCGCTATGCTCTGGCGAAGCGGTAGCAAAAAATTGAGAGCGGTAGCACAGCAGAGCTAATGAAAATTTTTTATGTGCTACAGCTCTCGCATGTGTTTGTTGTTTTTTTCTTTTTCTTCAGAAATCTTTTCGAAGTATTGCGCAGAGCTGTGCAATATACATTGAAGTACAGTAGTTTTCCGAAATAACGAATATTCGTTTCAACGAAAACCGCTTATAACGAAAAACCAAATTTGTTACATTGAGTACCTTAAATAACGAACATCGCAGATTTGTAAGTACTCGGTTTAGCGAACAACATGAAGAAGACATATGAAGAAAGAGAAAAAAAACAAATAACATCGAATCCACGTATTATAAATATTTCCGTATTTTCCAGATATACATAAGTGGTGTGCGACATAAATCGGTTGAGAAGTGTTCGGGCAGAAATGCACGAGCAAAACCGACCACTGATCGACCCAAAAAACCGGTTTTTCTACGAAACCGACTACCCACTCGTCGAAGTTTTTGGAATAAGCTCGGTTTTCGTTACACCATCCGACTACCCACAGTGCGATGGGTGGGCCACAAAAAAACCGGTGCCAAAAAGTAACCAATAACCGGTTACTGTAGTACTACACAGTACACAGTACCAGGTTAATTTTTAATTTTTTCATTGGTACAGGTTTTATTTATGTGATAAGTCAAAAACCCTACCCACAACCGCAGAAGCTAGGTTCGCCTTCTCACTTCAAACGGATGTCTATTTGCTATCCAGAGGATACTTGGTCTAAGACCGGAAGTCGTGAGCTGCTTGAGCCAAATGCAAATGCCACTCCTAATTGAATGAAAGCCAGAAATTTTTCAAAAAGCTGGAAAATATGCATTTCTACACAGTTTATTTGATTTACTTCGCATAAAGTTTTATGTATCGCGTTGAAACATGTATTTGGTCTTACGCCTGTATCCCATCCCTTTGTTACATGATTTATGCAATCTATAAGTGTAATATCATATTTTTAGTTCAACTCCATACGATATAAAAGGACTATTTTAAAATCCGGCCTCGATAGTAAAATTTGAAATTATGTATTATAACCTGATCGAAAAGTTCGATTTATGGAAGGAAATTTGTATGAAATTTGACATCTTTTGGCAATTTAAGAGTTCGAGTTATGGAGAACTTTGAGATATAGAAGTTCAAGTTATGGAAGGAAATTTGTATGAAATTTGATTTCTAAACGCTATTGCCAATTTAAAAGTTCGAGATATGGCGATCTTCGACTTATAGAAGTTCGAGTTATGGAAGTTCCACTGTATTTATTGAACTCATATAATTATTTTTGCATTTTGCATGGCAAAGTTGAACAGCTAATTAAGAATATTCAAATGACGGTTCTATGGCAAATTATCAGCAAAGTTATCACAATTGAAACTATAAACAAGAAAGGAAGGGCTCAGTATACTCTAACAATTTTTTTTTTTTATTTTATTTGACTCACATATTCGGCATATACAGTATGCGAAAAAATTATGAATACACAAACACATTTTTTACTATTGAATATTTCTTCCAAGAGCTCAACAAAAAAAAATTGCAAATACTATTTGTAGATACTATAAGCTACCAAGTAATAATGGTATGCTATTTACCTACACCAGAAAAATTATTCCCTTCCGTTATATGTTTGGTCAAACATTAGTGGTTCACTGACCGCACATATTTTTGTATTATCTATATCCATCTCGGTAATATATTGAGCTTTACATCTTTCAAAGTTTTCTTCTTGTATCAATGCTTTTAATTTCTTTAGGCTCCTAGGGGCTGTTTCCGTTGCTCCACAACCTGCAATGCCCATAGTTACACCCTCGTAATTACTTTTTGAAGAGCTTGTGTTGATCGGCAAGCAAATAGGACTAGTGAAATCATTGTAATTGAGTTTCTCTTGAAGACGCAGTAAATCTATATCATGTGTTTGGGTTGTATGATTGTATAGTGGATGACATATTGCTTCCTCAATGTTTAAATCGATAGCTGGATCAGAACAAAATTTATTGCCCTTTCTATCATATCTATATTCCATTCACCCAAACGAACTGCTGTTAGTCGCAAACTTCTAGGGAGCTAAAGTGAGAAGCCGAACCCGCTCCTGCGGTTGTGCGTAGGGTTTGGGACCCACCACATAAAAACGAAGTACTAATGAAAAATCGAAAAAGAAAGAATCGGATGAGACACCCCCCTTTTGATGACGACCCCTGCAAACGTTTTAAGGATAATGATTTAAGGGCATGCACCTGGAATGTCCGCACCCTTAATTGGGAAAGTGCCTCTGCCCAGCTGGTTGATGTCCTCATGCGACTAAAGGCTGACATCACCGCTATCCTAGAAGTGCGATGGACGGGACAAGGACGGAAGAAGGTGGGTCCTTGTGACATCTACTACAGCGGCCATATAAAGGAGCGCAAATTTGGCGTTGGATTTGTGGTGGGAGAGAGACTCCGTCGCCGAGTCCTGGATGAGCGTCTAGCCACAATCCGCATAAAAGCGAGGTTCTTCAACATATCGCTTATTTGCGCCCACGCCCCAACGGAAGAGAAGGCCGATGTGACCAAAGATGCTTTCTATGAGCGCCTAGAACGCACCTATGAGCGCTGCCCCCGCCACGATGTCACAATCGTGCTTGGCGATTTTAACGCCAGGGTGGGTAAAGAAGGTGTCTTTGGCACAACAGTCGGAAACTTCAGCCTCCATGACGAAACATCGCCAAACGGCCTGAGGCTGATCGACTTCGCTGGGGCCCGAAATATGGTCGTCTGTAGTACCAGATTCCAGCATAAGAAAATACATCAAGCTACTTGGCTGTCTCCTTATCGAAACACGCGTAACCAAATCGATCACGTTGTGATAGACGGAAGACATGTCTCCAGTGTTTTAGACGTGCGTACGCTCCGAGGACCAAATATAGACTCGGACCATTATCTGGTTGCAGCGAAGATACGCACCCGCCTCTGTGCAGCAAAGAACGCCCGTCAACAAACACAAGGAAGGTTCGACGTCGAAAAGCTGCAAACGCAACAGACAACCACGAAATACTCTACTCGACTTGCACTCCTGCTCTCTGAGAGCAACCATTGGCTTTCGGAAAAGTCAAAAAAACAGCTGGTACGATGAGGAATGCCGTCTCGCAGCGGAGAGAAAACAGACTGCCTACCTCGCAACGTTGCAAACAACCACAACACTTGCGGGATGGGATAGATACCGAGAGCTGAAGAGGGAAGCGAGACGCATCTGCAGACAAAAAAAGAAAGAGGACGAAATGCGTGAGTACGAAGAGCTTGAGAAGCTGGCAGACAGAGGGAATGCTCGAAAATGTTATGAAAAAATGAAGCGACTTAACGAAGGTTTCAAGACCGGAGCATCCTCATGCAGAGACCAAGGTGGTAATCTGGTAACCGATGTCCAGGGCATACTGGGATTATGGAGGGAACACTTCTCCGACCTGCTGAATGGCAGTGAAAGTACAACACCAGGAGTTGGCGAACCCGATTCCCCAATCGATGACGATGGAATAGATGTTACATTACCCGACCATGAAGAAATTCGAATAGCAATTACCCGCCTGAAGAACAACAAACCGGCAGGGGCCGATAGATTACCGGCTGAGCTATTCAAATACGGCGGCGAAGAACTTAAGCGAATAAAAAGACAGCGGCTACGCTAGCTAGGTCATGTTGTCCGAATGGACGAAAACACTCCAGCCCTGAAGGTGTTCGATGCAGTACCCGCCGGAGGAAGCCGAGGAAGGGGAAGGCCTCCACTCCGTTGGAGGGGCCAGGTGGAGAGCGACCTGGTTACACTCCGCTCTCCGCGCTCTCATCGATTCTGCAATAACCGGCTAAACGGTTTAACGCCAATCACATACATACAAGATATTTCATGTAATACCCGATTTATGAGCTATTAAGCCCATCGTATTTTTGAAAATCCTATAATTAGATATATGGGAGCTAGGGGAAGTTATGAACCGATTTTAACCATTTCTGATAGACAAACATTATTAGAAGAATTAAGGTATCTGAGAGATTTACCGAAATTTTCGGTGAAAAATTACAATAAGGCACTGAGTTCTTCATATTCGATATCCGGGGCATTGAAAAGTTATAGTCCGATTTCGACAATTTTTTTAACAAGTGATGCCACGGATCGTATACAGTATTTATGTAAAATTTTATTTCACTATCTTCATTGGTTCCTTATGTATGTATATATTACAAAGTGAAGGAATAAGATGAAATTCAAAATTGAGTTATATGTCAAGTTGTCGTGGTTGTAAACCGATATTCATTCATTTTCCACACGTGTCATCATTATATATATTATATACCGAATTTAATGGAAATCTGTCGAGTAGTTCCTCAGATATGGTTTTTGGCCCATAAGTGGGTCCTTTTTTCCACTTTGCAAAAAAACTGAGTGCAGCTTCTTTCTGCTATTTCTTCTGTAAAATTTAGTGTTTCTGACATTTTCGTTAGTGAGTTACCGCACTTTTAGTAACTTTCAACCTAACCTTTGTATGGGAGGTGGACGTGGTTATTATCCGATTTCAACTATTTTCATGGTGTGTGGTGGTGTACGTAAGAGAACCGACTGAAGAAAGTTTGGTTTATATAGCTTAATTGGTTTGCGAGTTATATACAAATAACCGATTTGGGGGCGGGGCCACGCCCACTTCCACGAAAAAGTTAATCCAAAGATGGCCCTTACTAGGACGATCATTTGTGCCAAATTTTATTTTTATAAAAGTATGTATGGCTTAGTTATGAGACTTTATGTGTTTTCAGTTTTCGCCATTTTGTGGGCGTGGCAGTGGTCCGATTTTGCCCATTTTCGAAAGCATACCTCTCACGCTCCCAAGGAACATGTGTGCCAATTTCGCCAAGATATCTCAATTTTTACTCAAGTTATCCGTTGCACGGACGGACGGACAGACAAACATACGGATTTTGACTCGTCTCGTCGCCCTGATCATTTTGATATATACCAACCTATATCTAACTCGTTTAGTTTTATGACTAGCAACCGCTATGTGAACAAAACTATAATACTCGACAATTTTTCCACAAGTGATGTCTCAGCTCAAATACGGTACTTGTGTAAAGTTTTATTCCGCTAACTTCATTGGTACCTAATGTATATACTATAAAATGAAGGAATCAGATGGATTGTAAATTTAGTTATATTTGAAGTAGGCGTGGTTATGAACCGATTTCACTCATATTCAGTCCGTGTCATCAGGGTGCCAAGAAAATATTATATACCGAATCATTCATTCAAATCTATCGAGTAGTTTCTGAGATATGGCTTTTGACCCATAAGTGTCCGACGCCATTCCCATTTTCCATTTAAAAAAAATCAGTGCAGCTTTTCTTCTGTCATTTCTTCTGTAAACTTTTTATGTTTCCGGTTTTCGGCGTTTTGCGGACGTGTCAGATGTCCGATTTCTTCCATTTTCAATAGCAACCTCATGCTGCCAAGGATATCTCCATTTTTACTCATGTTATCGCTTGCACTGATGTGCGGACGGACAGACATCCGGATTTCAAATGTCCTCGCCACCCTGATCACTTTGGTATACATAACCCTATATCTAACTCATTTAGTTTTAGGTGTTGCGAACAACCGTTATGTGAACAAAACTATTACACTCTCTTAGCAACGTGTTGCGAGAGTATAAAAACACCTTAATATTGTCGAAAAATTGTTGATGAATTGGAGTATAAAGGTAAAAACACAGAAATCCGGTCAGTTAACGTTTACATTAGGTTAGGTTAGGTTACTCTGGCAGGCTACAGCGCCACACATAGACCAGTTTTGGTCCTTTGTGAAACCAGATGGAGTGCCGTCACTTGGTTAATGAGGAGTAGTTATCTTTTAGGATGCCAGCGTTTGTTGCGAATTTGGCTTTACCAACGAAATCTCTTCCAGATTAACGTAGTGTGCAGCCCCCAAGCCGTTGTCTTGATAATGCAGGACATTCACAGAAGAGGTGCTCCATTGTTTCTCTGGTGCCTTGCTCTTGACATTTCCTGCAGTCTTCACGATCTATCAGCCCCATCTTGTAGGCGTGCGCCGCCACAAGACAGTGACCAGTGAGTATGCCGACCATATTCCTACATTTGCTTCTATCGAGCGCCAATAGAAATTTCGTGTACTTCTTATCTACCGCCTTGCACATAACTTTTGCGGTTTTGCATCCCGGCATATTCTTCCAGCGCGCTTTGAACTTTTTTACCAAGTTTCTGTCTAGATCATCATATAGACAGTGTATAGGTCTATCTACGTTCATCATATTTTCGGATGACAGTTTTACGCCTCGTCAGTAGAATTGACGTCGCCTATTTCTGGCGACATCATCCACTGCTGTCCTACCACTTAAGCACTTTTGGCCGAAACGCTGAAAGAAGATATTGCCTTGATTGCCGCCTGACTGTCTACGTATATGTTTACTTTAGAGTATCCTTTTGGTGCGCTTAAGGATAGCTCAGCGGCTTTTCCAATTGCAAACACCTCCGCTTGAAATATACTGCAGTGGTCCGGTAGTTTGAATGGTTGCATTATACCTAACTCTGTGCAGTATATCCCCGCGCCTACCCCGTCCTCCATTTTCGAGCCATAATATGTTTAAATTGCTGCGTGCAGGTGCTATGCCCTTACGCCAGCCATATAATAATATAATATAATAATGATAATAATATAATAACACTGTCCAACAAATGAAAACTTTTTGAATGGAACAGAATAGCGACCCTATAATTCTGAAAGGGTATGTTGAGTAGATCATTTTTGTAGAACAAACTTATGGTCCAGCACGTCTGAGTTTTTTTTACAGTGGGTCAAAGTATTCATTTTTTGGTCGAAGGGAGCATTATACTATATGAAAAAAATGTTGTAAGTTAATGTCTGAGAGAATTCTTATGGCCAGAGTTGTATTGTGGAATTGTATGAGGATTATTTTTGTGGAAGATCTTAACCCTCTAACTAGTTTCTTTATGGGTCAATTTGACCCTTTTTTTGAGAAAATCAAAAAATATCCTTTAAAAAAGGACATTTAAGGATTAAAATATTCTACGAAAATGTTTGGCGGAAAATTTCAGTGGGGGTCACCAAAGACACCATCGTTGTAAATAAAGCTCTTTACGATTAATTGGCAAAATTACACGCCAACATATACAAAGTAGGTGAAAACATCGTCAAGTTCGGCCGGGCCAAACACTGAGTTCTCGCGTCTAGTCAGCTGTGACTTACAAATCGGGTGTGATAAAATTAAGCATAATTGACTTACTAAGCAGTACATATCGGGTGTGATTTTTACTAAAATTAATATAAAAAAAGAACAATTAAAGCTTAAATAAGCATGGCGGATTCTGTTTGCAAATTAAGGGGTTATATACAGTTAGACGGCCGAAAAAAAGTGAATTTTCCAGAATTTTTTCTGAGAAAACTTTTTAATTTATTGATCCAAAAATTTATACACATATTATGGTATCTTTTAACTGTATTTTAAGACTTAGTTTTAGTAAAAATATTTATTTGAAAAAGAGCTACAGCTGATCTCCAGGAGCTCCTCTCAAAAAAGACGTTTTGCGGTGACCACTATATCTCGGAACTGGATCATCCGAAATTAAAAAACCAAACAGATTTCGTTAAAATAATGTTAAATCTAGTAATTAATCGAAGGAATAAGCAAAATAAAATTTTTTGACAAAATGGCGGTTTCTCAAAAAAAAATCGATTTTTCACCGAAATTTCGGCCTTAAATTGTTTATAAAAAAAAATATTTATCGGTGAGAAAAAATCTACGATTAATTACTAAAATATATATTTAAGAAGGTCGTGTTAAAATTTGAGACTAATCGGTCTAGCCGTTTTCGAGTAATGTTGGTCACCGACTTTGAAAACACCATTTTGAGAAAAACGCGTTTAAAGTTTGGACCTTGTACTTAAAAGCACTCTGAAATGCCTTTTCAAATTTTTCATTTGCTTGTAACTTTGAAAATATTCACCGGAACGATATGAAATTTTCTGTGTGTATTCTTAAATATATGTACATTAAGAAAATGAAATAAAAAAAAATCGATTTTTTGAAAATTCTAACCCCTTAAGAGATTGGTTTTGTTTTATTTGTGGACATTTTACGCACCTTCAAAGTAGAAGAAAGATATTCCCTACAATGGTTGAAGAACCATATTTTCTTTTCTTTGGAATACGATTTTTATGTGAAGCTTGGATACCAAAAACTGTATGTACTACTTGCGAAAGTGGTCTTTTGACCTGGTACAAAGGCGGTACTAAGTTTTACTGCACAATGGAAATCAGCATCCATCAATACCGGTTGCGTATTCCACAAAAAAGGAGGAAACATACGCAAATATTTCAAATCTCTTAAATAAAATTGAATACTATAAATCAGTGGTCGGCAAACTTATACAGTCAAACAATTTATTTTGTGAGAGTGTATGCGTGTTGAGAGCTACTCAACTGACCAAGAGTTCTGTTCTACTGGTCCCGTACTTTTTTAGAACTGGTGAAATTAGGACCAATACTGGTTTCCTAACAATAATTTTTATAGTGAACACATACAATCAATTGCTTTTACTGCGTAGAAATGTGTATGAAAACATTATAAAGCAGTAAACTTTATGTAAATTACATTTTTTGCAAAACAAAAATCGATAGTACTACTTCGAATTAAACACACAATTATTAATTATATTACAAACATTTTAAATTGCGAATGAAGTTGGAAAATAAATCGCTGTGTTTTTATAAACTGACTTGCAAAAAAAATAAAAAAATTAATAATCTAAATAGAAATTTAATAATATATATAAAAGCATTGTCTTTTGTGTTCATACATGCGTGCGTACAATCCACCATACGTCCTGCTCGCTGTGAAGTCAGCAAGCAACTGACCTGACATCGCGTCAATGGTGTAAAAATGATTGAAAGTACGTGTGTTTCACACGTACACTCAGTGTGCGCTCAGAGAGCGCTCCGCGGGCAATGGGATGCCGATCACTGCTATAAATATAAATGGGAAGTATGCGCAGACTTCAAAATGATTGCAATATTGACTGGAATGCAAACAGGATACACAAAATATATGTGTTTTCTTTGTAAATGGGATTCACGTGCTACCAGCAGCCATTATTATATTAAATATTTCGAAGAACGTAAAGGAAATATTATTGGTGACTTAAATGTAATCCATGAATCTCTTGTCCCAAAAGATAAGGTCATACTTCCACCGCTGCATATTAAGTTGGGCGTGGTGAAAATTTTTATTGAAAGCTTAAATACACAAGGATATGCTTTCAAACGCATTCAAACAATTTTCCCCAGATTATCTGCAGCAAAATTAAAAGAAGGTAAAATACAGTTTTAAGAAATAATTTATTTCATTTAATGTAAACTACATTTTCTAGGAATGCTCGTTGGACCCGATATAAGAAAATTATTACAAGATGAAGAATTTTATGGTCATCTGTCAGATATGCAAAAGACAGCATTTGACTTTATGCAGAATTCCTTGGAAACTCAAAAGCACAAAACTATGCAGAAAATATTGAAAGCATGCTAATCGGTTTTAACAATATTGGCGGTAAGATGTCACTAAAGCTGCATTTTCTGCACTCTCATCTAAATTTTTTTAAAGAAAACCTTGGAGCGGTTTCAGATGAACACGATGAAAGGTTTCATCAGGATATAAAGGTATTGGAAGAAAGATTCAAAGGGAAATCCCAAACTGTAATGCTTGCTGAATACGTATGGGGCTTGTACAGAAACCTTGACACATCGAAACATTCACGTCAAGCTAAATACAGGAAAGCATATTTAGTTTAATCTTTAATCCATTGTCCTACAACTGCTGAAGCAAAAAAAATGTACATACTATAATAAACCACTTCTTCTTCTTCTTAACTGGCGTAGAAACCGCTTACGCGGTTATAGCCGAGTCCACAACAGTGCGCCACGCATCTCTCCTTTTGGCGTTTTGGCGCCAATTGGTAATACCAAGTGAAGACAGGTCCTTCTCCACCTGGTCCTTCCACCGGAGTGGAGGTCTCCCTCTTCCTCGGCTTCCACCAGCGGGTACTGCCTCGAAAACTTTCAGAGCTGGGGCACTTTCATCCATTCGAACAACATGACCCAGCCAGCGTAGCCGCTGTCTTTTTATTCGCTGGACTATGTCTATGTCGTCGAACAACACATACAGCTCATCATTCCATCTTCTGCGGTATTCGCCGTTGCCAATGTTTAAGGGACCGTAAATCTTCCGCAAAACCTTTCTCTCGAAAACTCCTAGTGCCGTCTCATCGGATGTTGACATCTTCCATGTTTCTGCACCATAAAGTACGACTGGAATGATGAGGGACTTGAGGCGTTTGATTTTGGTTCGCCGAGAGAGGACTTTTCAATTGCCTACACAGTCTATAGTATTACCTGTTGGCAAGAGTGATTCTGCGTTGGATTTCATGGCTGAGATTATTATCGGTGTCGATGCTGTTGCCTAGGTATACGAAATTATCTACAACTTCAAAGTTATGACTGTCAACAGTGACGTGGGAGCCAAGACGCGAATGCGCTGACTGTTTGTTTGATGACAGGAGATATTTCGTCTTGTCCTCGTTCACCACCAGACCCATTCGCTTCGCTTCCTTATCCAGGCGGGAAAAAGCAGAACTAACGGCGCGGGTGTTGTTTCCAATGATATCGATATCATCGGCGTACGCCAGAAGCTGTACACTCTTGTAAAAGATGGTACCCTCTCTGTTTCGCTCTGCAGCTCTTATAATTTTTTCCAGCATCAGATTGAAGAAGTCGCATTATAGTGAGTCACCGTGTCTGAAACCTCGTTTGGTATCGAACGGCTCGGAGAGGTCCTTCCCGATCCTTCCCGATCCTGACGGAGCTTTTGGTGTTGATCAACGTCAGTTTACATAGACGTATTAGTTTTGAGGGGATACCAAATTCAGACATCGCGGCATAAATGCAGATCCTTTTCGTGCTGTCGAAGCAGCTTTAAAGTCGACAAATAGATGGTGTGTGTCGATCCTTTTTTCACGGGTCTTTTCCAAGATTTGTCGCATAGTGAATATCTGGTCAGATGTACATTTTCCAGGTCTAAAACCACACTGATAAGGTTCAATCAGTTTGTTAAAGGTGGGCTTTAGTCTTTCACACAGTACGCTCGAGAGAACCTTATAAGCGATGTTAAGGAAAATCTTTTGTGGATTAGGCAGAGTACATGAGATTCCAATCGTCGGGCATGCTTTCTTTGGACCATATTCCGCAAAGAAGCTGATGCATGCACCTTATCAGCTCTTCGCCGCAGTATTTGAATTGCTTGGCCGGCAATCCATCGGCCCCCACCGCCTTGTTGTTCTTCAAGCGGATAATTGCTATTCTAATTTATTCACGATCGGGCAATGGAACATCTGTTCCATCGTCGTCGATTGGGGAATCGGGTTCACCATCTCCTGGTGTTGTACCTTCATTGCCATTCAGCAGGCTGGAGAAGTGTTCCCTCCACAAACACAGTATACTCTGGTTATCAACAACTAGAACACCTCTGGGGGTCCTACAGGAGTGTGCTCCGGTCTTGAAACCTTCAGTTAGTCGCCGGATCTTTTCGTAAAATTTTCGAGCATTACCCCTGTCGGCCAGCTTGTCAAGCTCGTCATACTCACGCATTTCGGCCTCTTTCTTTCTTTTTCTGCAAATGCGTCTCGCTTCCCTCTTCAGCTCTCGGTATCTTTCCCATCCCGCTCGTGTTGCGGTCGATCGCAACATTGCGAGGTAGGCAGTCTGTTTTCTCTCCACTGCGAGACGACAATCCTCATCATACCAGCTGTTTTTGGGCTTTTCCGAAAGCCAATGGTCGGTTGCAGCTGTACGTAAGGAGTTTGATATGCCGTCCCACAGCTCCTTATACCAAGATGCTGATGAGTGCTCTCAGAGAGCAGGAGTGCAAGTCGAGTGAAAATCGTTCGGCTGTCGGTTGTGATTGCAGCTTCTCGATGTCGAACCTTCCTTGTGTTTGTTGACGTGTGCGCTTTTCTACACAGAGGCGGGTGCGTATCTTAGCTGCTACAGATAGTGGTCCGAGTCGATGTTGGGACCACGAAGCGTACGCACATCAAAAACACTGGAACATGTCGTCCATCTATCACAACATGATCGATCTGGTTGCAGTGATTCGATCCGGGGACAGCCATGTAGCTTGATGGATTTTCTTATGCTGGAATCTAGTACTACAGATGACCATATTTCGGGCCCCGGCGAAGTCGATCAGCCTCAGACCGTTTGGTGATGTTTCGTCATGAAGGCTGAATTTTTCCGACTGTTGTGCCAAAGACACCTTCTTTACCCACCTAGCGTTAAAATCGCCAAGCACGATTTTGACATCGTGGCGGGGGCAGCGCTCATAGGTACGTTCTAGGCGCTCATAGAAGGTATCTTTGATCACTTCGTCCTTCTCTTCCGTCGGGGCGTGGGCGCAAATCAGCGATATGTTGAAGAACCTCGCTTTGATGCGGATTGTGGCTAGACGTTCATCCACCGGAGTGAATGCCAGGACTCGACGACGGAGTCTCTCTCCCACCACGAATCCCACGCCGAATTTGCGCTCCTTTATATGGCCGCTGTAGTAGATGTCACCAGGACCCACCTTCTTCCGTCCTTGTCCCGTCCATCGCATTTCTTGGATTGCGGTGATGTCAGCCTTTACTCTTACGAGGACATCAACCAGCTGGGCAGAGGCACCTTCCCAATTAAGGGTCCGGACATTCCAGGTGCATGCCCTTAAATCCATAGTCGCTTTATACGTTTGCCGTGGTCGTCATCAAAAGGGGTTTCTCATCCGAGGCCTGTGTTTCTTATTCACTGGTTATTCGTTTTTATGTGGTGGGTCCCAATCCCAACGCACAACCTCATAATCGGGATTCGCAATCACACTATAGCTCGATTCCAGACGGATGTCTGTTGGCTAGAGGATACTTGGTCTAAGACCGGAAGTTGTGAGCTGCTTGAGCCACATGTAAAAGAATCGTTCCTGGCCACTCCCAAGTGAATGGCAGTCAGAAACTTTCCTCACTTACGTGAACTTCTACATATGGCTCCATCCTCCACTACCACTCCAAACCACTATTAAACCAAAATTATAATTTTTTTATCAATCGTAAAGAGCTTTATTTACAACAATGGTGTCTTTGGTGACCCCCACTGAAATTTTCCGCCAAACATTTTCGTAGAATATTTTAATCCTTAAATGTCCTTTTTTAAAGGATATTTTTTGATTTTCTCGAAAAAGGGTCAAATTGACCCATAAAGAAACCAGTTAGAGGGTTAAGATCTTCCACAAAAATAATCCTCATACAATTCCACAATACAACTCTGACCATAAGAATTCTCTCAGACATTAACTTACAACATTTTTTTCATATAGTATAATGCTCCCTTCGACCAAAAAATGAAAACTTTGACCCACTGTAAAAAAAACTCAGACGTGCTGGACCATAAGTTTGTTCTACAAAAATGATCTACTCAACATACCTTTTCAGAATTATAGGGTCGCTATTCTGTTCCAAAAATGCTGTTGGACAGTGTAATGAGATAATAAGAATAAAAAGTAATAACAATAAATAATAATCATGAATAGCACATTTGTACTTTAACTTGCAAGACTCAGTGTACACTGTTGTGCCGAACGACATGCTCAACTTCGTGCTTTCGCTGCTTCACACACAAATAGTAATAGTATGCGTGTACAAATGTAACAATATGTGTGAGTGCCCACCTCTGTTCTATACTGTCCGGCGTGTGTAGAGTCTGTAGAAGACTCTGAACACGTATTTTTCCATTGCCCTCGCTTTCTAGATATAAAGTGCCTTGGAGACGATCAAATAATTGCGTCAAACACTTTAAGTGTGTTGGTGTCTTCAGCTCTTGTCGGCTCTGTTTGATGAAAATCAAAAATTTTTGATATTTCTATTTGACGGACGATAATTTGATCGTCTCCACTCATGTTTGACAAGCATGAGCTCATTTGCAGCGAAAATTTCAAGCTAAAAGGACATAAAAAGTGAAGTAAAGCGAAGCAGAGAAAAAAAGTGAATTAATAAAGTAAAGTGAAGTGAAGAAAAAAGTGAATTGAAAAATAAAATAAAATAACTAATATAAAAATGGAGAAATTTTTAAGCGACCAGCAATTTATACTCCGTTTGATAGAACACTATCAAACTTTAGAAGGATTGTGGAATACTCGAGTAGAGTCATACAGCAATCGAGAAGAAAAGAGGAAGCAGTACCACATCCTTCTAGAAATATATGAAGAGCAATACCCAAAGGCCACAATCGAAGATTTAAAAAAAAAAAATAAATATTTTGCGTACCGATTTCAGGCGGGAGAAACAGCGATTGGCTGATTGCGAAAGAAGTGGTGCTGAAACTGAAGATTCCGAATCCAATTTATTTTACTACGCGCATATGCAATTTTTAAACGATGTGGAGACACCAAACACATCAAGAAGTACTACAGTAAGTAAAATTAAAAAAAAATCGTATATTTTGATAAACTTTTATTTTTAAAATATATTTATAAACATAAAAAATATGTAGTTAAATTCAAAGATATGCATATTTCGTTTGCCAAGAAACTGCCCCTTCGTTGCTAAAATATTCTGCAAAGGTCTCGCGAATTTCTTTGGCTTTATTTGAAGCATTCCGCATTTGTGTGCATTCCTGTGCATTAAGAGGTATATCTTTACGCCGTTTTCCAATAACCAAATCCCCAGAGCTGGTAACTTCATTATCAATTATATCGGTGAATGAATAAATTTTTTTTGCGCGCAAAAAATTATGCAGATAACAACAATCCAAAACAATGGTTTGTGCTTTTTCCGGCTCGACGGCAATGGTAGTTTGTAGAACACCAAATCGGGATACTAATATTCCAAACACATTCTCAACAATTATTTGGAAAATTCCAAAGTTCATAAAATTCTTCTGCAATTGATCTCCATTCCGATTCTGACTGCGGCACCTGTATATAATAAAGAAAAAATATTTTATTTTTTAAATAAATATTAATTAAAATATAATTTAAAATATGTGTATTTTTAGTTCTTTATCATTTCAGAATATTATTAAGGAAACTGTTCCAAAAGTAAATAAACGAAAATCAGATGTTTCTGATGTTTTATTAGAAATTTCTACAAAACGTTTTGCAGCCAAGAGTAACACATCCACAACAACAGTAACAAACTCCTGGGCTGTGAAATTAAACCGGATGGCTCCACAGCAGCGAATTTTATGCGAAAAATTTGTGGAGGATATTTTATTTGAGGGGCAGGTGGGGACACTACACCGAAACTCAGTGCAAATTAATGGTCCAATGCACAATGCAGGACAAATATTTAGCAGCAGCAGTTCCACACCTATGCATCTTACTGATGCTACGATATCAGTGAGTGATGCTGAGACATCACAATCTCAAATATCGCATTTTTTTTTCAAATTTCGCTGAATAATTTTTCATTAATTTTAATTTTATGTACACATTTAATTTATGAAATAAAAAGTTATAATAAAACATAATCGATATTCTTTATTTATTGATATAATAATTGAGGTTATAACTTACCTTTATAAATGTTGAAAGCGACGAAATAATTGCCTCACACGTTTCTATGATAATCAATCCAAGGGATCTAGGAGAAATTGCAGTTATAAATTTAAGATCTTCAAATTTATCTCCGGTCCGCAAATATCTTAATGTTGCTGACAAACGCATGTTAGCTGGTATTGCTACTCGCATCACTGTATTTTTTTTTTAATTAATGGCTCCACCTTGGTTAGTAGTTCATTAAATGTGTCACAATCCATTCGCAAAAAATTACAATAATCCGTTTTGCTGGATATTTGTAATTCTGCGAGAAGATTTTCATGCGTAAACTTATTACGCTGTTTGTACCAATTCTTCATCCACTCCGCCTTCTTCTTTTTCATTTTTTTTTTTCATAAGAATTGCAGCACATGCCAATAATAGATAATCATCATCCGACGATGACATGATGGCCGTTCGTTACGAGCTCAAAACTAAACTAATGTTTGACGTGTTAATTTGAACGTTTGCGGGCAACACACGATTGAACATCACTAACACATATGCACTGTTTGACGCAATTATTTGAACGTCTCCAGGGCACTTAAGGGAAAAGTTGAAAGCAACCACGGGTGGTAATGTGTCAGTCCTCCGATAACTGGAAAGTTTTTATCGAAGTGGCAGGCCTAAATGACAGAGACGACTTACATTGTCTTAACACTCCCACAAAGTAATAATTAATCAGGTGGTTCCGTGGGAGAGCTTTTGTGTTGTGAGTAGGTTAGGTTTAGCGGATTAAAGTTCCGTATTCCGCTTACGATGTTTCCCCCTAATATAAAAAAACTTACACAAACATGAGGACATCTCACTGGACACCATAACACAATAACTCTAACAAAAGGGATCGACAATTGGAAACAACATAGGCGACGACAAGCGACGAGCGACATCTGTCTAATATTAAAATACACGCGTACTTATGGGAACAGCTTTTTAGACAATAGCACGACTCACAGTGGTGCCAAAGCGGAAAAAAAGGATTTTTTTTATCATTCCAAATTTGTACCATCTTTTCAATTTAAGCTAAGAACTAATCAAATAACATTATCCGAATACTTGGGCTTGATATATTCAATGGTTTTTTGTTGGGAGAGCTTCAAAGTCCAACAAAGTATCAAGGCAAAGTTACTCAGAAAAATGTGATGAATATTGCAAAGGTTAAAACTCAAAAGTTACCCATAAAATATCAATTGTAAAGTTTTTATTTATTAAAACCAATGTTATAGATGGGATTTACATCATCAAATGTATACTTTATTTTTAAAGATTTTTTAATATGATGTTTTTCATGGTCCAAAAAATCATATATTTCACAACTTCAACAGAATATAACTATTGTGCGCAGGAGCGCGCAGGTTAGCCACTTACACAAAATAAACTTTAAAATCTCCTTAATCGATAGAAAAAAAAATCAGCTGCAATTAGCTGCCAATTCATGAGTAATTAGCATTTTAATGTACTGCAACTGCAACTGCGTTGTTTGTTTGCTTGATTCGTTGCTGTGTTTTTTTTGCCTGCTTCGTTATTTTGTTTGTTTTTTTGATTGAAACAGCCAATGTTATTACTGAGGAAGTCAACCGTGTTGAAAACGAAATTCGTAATTTAAATAACAGTGTAGTAATTATTTCAAACCGAATTTTCGAAATATGTCATTGCCTTGCTCTTACAATTATTGATGGTAAAGTTGTTAATACCGTAACTGAAACCTCAGCAATTAGTGTATGTTTCATATGTACAGCAAAACCAAAGGAAATTAATGATTTAGATGATATATTGAGGAGAACAGTAAACGAAGGTTCCCTAAGATTTGGAATTTCTCCTTGCATGCAATAATTAAGTTTATGGAGTGTATTCTGCATATTACTTACAACAAACATTTTCGCAAATGGAGAACTGACGATCATACCAAAAACTGAAGGCAGATGAAAAAGCACGTATTCAAGCAGATTTGAAGTCATCCTTGGGAATAAATGTTGATGTAGTGAAGCAGGGACTGGGTACGATGCCGCAAATGATGGCAATACCTCACGAACATTTTTGAGAATCCTGCTAAAACTGCCGATATTGTTGGCGTTGACGAAAACCTGATGCATAGATTTAAAATAATATTAAATACAATCAATAGTCAAGCAGCAATAGATCCTCAAAATTTGAAATTTATTGCATGAAAACTGCGAGGTTATATGTCAGCCTTTATGAATTTTACTATATGCCAATGACGGTACATAAAGTTTTAATGCATGGAAGAATTGTTTCATCCTCTATTTTACCATTGGGCATGCTATCAGAGGAGGCTCAAGAAGCTCGCATAATAAAGATTACAAGAAATATAGGCTTAATCATTTTAGAAAATGCGACAGAATTTCTACTAATCAAGATGTAATGCACTTGCTTTTAGCTTCATCGGTTCCTTTTATTAATGGTTTCAGAACAAATCCCAAAAATAAAACTTTAGAATTGGACGATGATGTTAAAAAATTACTTGTTGAATAAATAATTAATAATATATGATCATTTTTGAATATTTATTGGTTATGTTATATGGGAGGTGGGCGTAGTTGTGGGCGGATTTTAACAAATTTTTTATTTTCATCTATTTTGGCAATATGAGAGATGTGTGCCAAATTTCAAAGCCCTACCTCGATTCCTTCTATTTTTTGCCGCGGCTTGTATGAAGCGGCACCACTGTGCGACTTCGCGACAAAAGGGTTGAAGTTCTGGCTGTCGCCAAATTAGAAATGATTCTAATTTTGCCGACAATGGCCGCTGTAGAGCTGCCATTAATATGTATTCAAAGTTCTAACAAGTATGACGTTATTTTGACAGCAGAAACGTAAAATAGCCTTGAATTATACCAATATATAATTGAAATATACCAATTTTTACATTTTTTGCACAAATAATTTCACTTTAAACTAAATATATAAATTTTATTGATGTGAAAGATTTTAGTACGGCAACAATGAAATTGCTGTTTGATATGTCGCTGCCGTCTTCAAAATGTTCAAGACATCAAAGCGACATTTGTAATCCACTGTCGCTACGTCGTGTCATGTCGTCGTCTTTGTGCTCAGCACTAAACGAGCACCTACGATGGGACAATACGATAAATAAACGACGATAAAATCAGTCTGCAATCAGCTGTTGACTGAGCAGGTTGATGTGAGCGGAACTATATATTTTATTTATATATGAAATAAAAACTATCATTTCATTGTAAAATATCGCTAAATGGTTATTTGAAATTATTATATTACCCATTTTAATACAATTTCTACAAACTATAAAATACCATTATTTTTTTTTATATTTATTAGCACGAACACATATGTATTTGAATTTTGTAATCGTTCGGCACCGACTTCGCTCAACCTCTGCAAGCAGAGCATTGTAGAAACCTACAAGTAAGAAATCTAAAGCACATTGATGATAAAACAAATATATCGACCATTTTTACATTTTTTGCACAAATAATTTCACTTTAAACTAAATATGTAAATTTGATTGAAGAGGAAGATTTTAGTACGGCAACAATGAAATTCCTATTTGATATGTCGCTGCCGTCTTCAAAATGTTCAAGACGCTGGCTTCAAAGCGACATTTGTGATCAGCCGTCGCTACATCGTGACGTGTCGTCGTCTTTGTGTTTAGCACTTGAAAGAAATTGGGACAAGAATGCAACAGAATGAAAGAAACCGATAGGCATTCGGTGCGGGTTTTCGTGCGTAATATACTACTAACAAGTAAGGAAAGGCTAAGTTCGGGTGCAACCGAACATTTTATACTCTCGCAATTTATTGATATATTTTTATTAAGATAACACACAATTTGACCCAATTTGAAAATCCTATAATTAGGTATATGAGAGCTAGGGGAAGTTTCACTATTAGAAGAAAAATATTTCCTCTAAATTAAATTAAGATACCTGAGAGATTTACCGAAATTTTCGGTGAAAAATTACCATGGGGCACTGAAATCTGTATATTCGATATTCGGGGCTTTGAAAAGTTATGGTCCGATTTCGACAAATTTTTCACAAGTGATGCCACAGATCATATACAGTATTTGTGTAAAGTTTTATTTCGCTATCTTTATTGGTTCCTTATTTATATATTATAAAGTGAAGGAATAAGATCGAGTGCAAAATTGAGTTACATGGGAGTTGTCGTGGTTGTGAACCGATTTCATCCATTTTCCACACGTGTCATCAGGGTGTCAATAAAATATTATATACCGAATTTCATTCGGATCCATCGAGTAGTTACTGAGATAAGGTTTTGTACCCATATGTGGGCGATGCCACGCCCATTTGACATTTTGTAAAAAAATCTGAGTGCAGCTTCCTTCTGCAATTTCTTCTGTTAAATTTAGTATTTCTGACGTGTTTTGTTAACGAGATAACCCACTTTTAGTAATTTTCAACCTAACCTTTGTATGGGAGGTGGGCGTGGTTATTATCCGATTTCAACTAATTTTATGGTGTGTGGTGGGGTACGAAACAGAACCGACTACAGAAAGTTTGATATATATAGCTTTATTGGTTTGCGAGATATATACGAATAACCGATTTGGGGGCGGGGCCACGCCCCCTTCCCCAAACAAATTACATCCAAATATGCCCCTTCCTAGTCCGATCCTTTCTTCCAAATTTTACTTTTATAACTTTATTTATGGCTTAGTTATGACACTATGTGTTTTCGGTTTTCGCCATTTTCGAAAGCAAATTTCGAATGTTCCCAAGGAACATGTGTTCCAAGTTTCATCAAGATATGTATCTAATTTTTACTCAAGTTATCCGTTGCACGACGGACGGACAGACATTCGGATTTTGACTCGTCTTGTCACCCTCATCATTTTTATATACATATATAACCTTATATCTAACTCGTTTAGTTTTATGACTTACAAACAACCATTATGTGAACAAAACTAATTCTCTCTTAGCAACTTTTGTTGCGAGAGTATAAAAAGGCACTTCGCGCGGGTGTCATGCAGATTTTGGCAGTTTTTCAAATATTTTTCGTGTTTTTTGAAATCACAAAGAATAATTTATATGGTTTTGATCAAAGTGTATTCAACAAAGTGAACTAAGTATTTGACATACCCGTTTTTGACAATAAAATAGTAAACATTTCATGTATTTGTTTACATTAACCCGTCTTTTTTATCTTAAACAATATAATATACATTGATAAAATTGTTTGCAATTTGTCAGTTGGAGCACAAAACATTAGTAAATTGCTTCCATGAGTTGTTTTGCATAAGCAGAAAGTATTCGGCATTTTATTTTATTCATTTAAAAAATTTTTAATTGTATCTCGAACACATTATGCAAAATTTCATTAAGATCGGTTGAGTAGTTTTCGAGAACATTTGACAACCGACTTTGAAAACATGGTTCCGAGAAAAACGCGTTTAAAGTTTTGAGGAACAATAATAACTGATTTGGAGTGCACACCTTCCAAAGGCAATCTCGCCAATCTCGGAAACTATTATTCGGATCGACTTGAAAATTTAGGATATATTATAAATTAATAAACAAACACATATGTATATATTAAACAATATATGTATATATTATAATAATAATTTATTTAGTTTTGAATATTAATTAAATAAATAAACAACTTAATTTTTACATATGAACTGTTTTTTACTTATTTTGTATTGTTATTTGTCTCTGTTTTTCTTTGTTATTTTACTAATTTACTAAATAAAGTTATTGATGAAAGAATCGGCATCGGTATCGGCCGATCCTTTGCCAACTGGCCGATTAATCGGCATCGGTATCGGCCGATCCTTTGCCAACTGGCCGATTAATCGGCATCGACATCGACCAAAAATTTGCTATCGGTCGGACACAATTAAGTACTCTGCGTTTTTCCAAGAAGGCGGCTATCTTACCACCGAGAATTCCCCACAAATAAGGTTTTCTACTGTATGTACTGTGGCAAAAGCTTTTTAAGTTAAATAGTGAATAATGTTTTAAGTGAAAATATGACTCCTGGGGAATTGAACATCCAAAAACATCGTTAACGCTTAAACATTGCAACTTCAGAGGTGGTGAGAAAGAGCAATACATACGAAATTAATTATTGTTATGAATTAAATTTTTTATTAATATTTTCTTTCCAAATCCACAAGAATATTTCCATTTAGAGTGCGTTTATTTAACCTTCAAACGACAACAGGGGTGACGGGTCACCCCACGGTTGTAGATAACTGTAAATATTTCTTGTTTCCTTTGTTGTATGCTTCTGTCGCTTGATCTATTCCTCAATTAGAGTGAGAACAATCAGTCGCTTGCATGCACTTGTCGTGGTAAGTCGTAATTTTGCAATAATAGCAATAAAAAGTTCTGCTGGGGTGATCAGTCACCCCATGTTGCTCTTTGTGATTGTTCACAATTGGCCTCTTCGTTACTTTTAAGCCATGATTGACCAAGCTGGTATAAACTCGATGGTTCTGTATTTTGACACCGATCATCCAAATATTTCAGCAGCAAAGATGCGTAGTGAATACTTAAAAAAAGTGGCGTTACAATTAGCCAGACCGCCGTTTGCAAACAATTTTACCTAGAGAACTAGCCAGCAGTATTCGGGATATTCTGGGCATCACAAAGGAAGTTTCTGCAGACGAACCGCCGCAAAAATTACAAAAGCAGGCAAGATGTGCACTGTGCCCAAGAAATCGGGACAAAAAAATTGAAGTTGTTTGCGAAAAATGCCATTTGCCAGCATGTCCCGAACACCGGAAAAATCTGTGCCTTACATGCATTTAATTGCAAATATATAATAATAATAACCGTTATATGAACAAAATTAATTTTTTTAACGATTCTTAATGAAGAAAGGAACTTGTTAAGAAATAAACATGAATGAGATCTGTAAACAATATTTTTTTATTTAAAAATAAAAGCAGTGGGGTGACGCATCACCCCAGTTGTTTTATACGTATGTAAAAATAGTGTTGTTGGATGAAGGTTAAAACTCTGTGTTGAAACACGTAGTAAATAAATGTAGATGATCTCAGCTGTGAACAATTTCCCGTTGAAGCACACTGAGTGTTTTTGATCGTTGATTCGCTTGGTCCCGCAGTAAGCGCACTAACACAATCTCATTTTGTGATGCTTGTTTGATTGCGATAGTGGCCATCCCTGCTTATGATTATGGATGTTTGACGTAAAGTACTACATTTAATGTTTTCAGTTGTTTAAAGACAGCTTTAATATATACAGTGATCCCCGTTTCAGTGCCCGCTTTAGTGTCTCAAAAGTCTTGCATGTGAAGAAGGGGCACTTAAGAGGGGATTACTGTACACTACATTTATTAGTATTCGAGGCTAGGCACTCCTTACTACATACATACCTCGATTTCGTTTCGTCTAGTCATATTGATAATTAGAAGCATTAGATGAACAAAACTATTGTGCTCTATATATTTTGATATTTCTTTAAGAAAGAGAACATTCCCTGGTAACTGTATTCCACAATTTCCAAATGCACTGTATGAACTATGTATATATTTACACTTTATTTAAATTTCACATGCATATACACACAAATTGGTGATAAGACATTAAAGGCTTTGAAAGTGCTCAGGTTTGCAAATTCACAAATCTTACCCGCAGAAACTGCACCGAAAACACACCAAGTTAATGCAAGTAGAATAGCGATATTCCTTAAGGATTTCATTTCCATTACAACATAAATAATATTTAGTATATCTCTATATACATATCGATTCCAATTAAAAAATATAGATTTAAGCGCACTGTATTTCAAAAGCGTCGACTTTCTATGTACATACATACATGTAGATGAAAGCTTTCGCTTCATGGGCGTCAGGTATACATAAATACTTATGTACAACCAACATGTATGTAATTGACGTACGCACGGTTAGAGCCGAATATATATGTAAGAGCGCGCCATTATTCTCTTTTTCTCGCAATTTGGCGCCATTAGAAATACCAAGCGAAACCAGGTCGCTCCCCACCAGATCTCTATAAAGGAGTGGAGGCATTCCTCTTCCTCTGTTTCCTCAAGCGGGTACATCGAACACTTTCAAGGCTGGAGTGTTTTCGTCCATTCGGACAACATTACCTAGCCAACGTAGCCGCTGTCTTCTTATTATATGTTTCGCAAAACCTTTCTCACGATTCTGCTCCATAAAGCAGAATAATGAGCGACTTGTAGAGTTTGAGTTCAGGTCGTCGAGACAGGATTTTACTTCTCAATTGACTACTCAGTCCAAAGTAGCACCTCTTGGCAAGAGTGATTATCCGTTTGATTTCAAGACTGATATTATTTGTGTTGTTGATACTGGTTCCAAAATAGACAAAATTAACTACAAATGCAAAGTTTTGATTGCTAATAGTGACGTTATGAATAATTAAAAGCTTTGTACGTCTAGTAATTTTTGATTAGCTTTGCTTATAGTATTTTCTCATTTTCTAATAAATTTTACACACTATACACTTTTTTGAGTGTTATAGAAAACATTTGTGATAGCTCTCAAACGTTTTTACGCAATTGGTGATAAATAGCAATAGTTCGACCACATCAAACTGTAAAGGCCCAAATGTGTTTACTAAACTAATTCTAAAATTTCAAATACAATTTGAATAAATGATTTTTTCACCTATCATTTATGTTCTTGGCTGACTCCAATTTTTTACATCTTCTAATATTTTAAATCTCTAAATGTTTAAAGCGTCTAAAGCGAGCTACCTGGTCTGGCTGTGGTGCAAAAACTTGTGTGGTTTCAAAACAAATACGGTTTGGAACCTTTTCCCTTTGTGCTATTCTGAATAGAGCTGTATTCATAGTTTTCTTTCACACATAAAATCTTCAAGTGAAAAAAAATGTGAAATTTGAATGTGTAAACTTATTCTTGACATACTGTGTGTACAAGCTTTGCAGGGATACCAAGTTCAGACACAGCGGTACAGAGGCTTCTATAAGTTCTGATAAGAGAATTGGCGAGTAAGGACAATTCCAAGGAGAGAGTTGTCGAATAAAGTGTAAACAAGTTATTAGTTAGAGTTATAAAGTAGAGTATCGAGTAATAAAGTGTTAAATTATAAGGATTTAGAAATAAAGATTTGTGTATATCCATTAAAGTGTGACTTTTATTTGACAATCCAGTGATCGAACTCACGATAGAGTTTCTGCGTTAACGACAGATTTTTGAAATCCGTTACAATTGGTGTCAGAAGTGGTATTGACAAATAAGAATTCCATAGGAGTTAATGACTAAATTCAATAAATAAAGAATACCACAACTCAAAAAGGAGTTTGAACCAGGAGGGTTAGCAACGAATGGTTTGAAATGCGAATTGAAAGCCCGGTTACGAGTGCCAGTGGAAGAAGAAAACGTGGACGAAAAGTCAAAACTTTAGACTGGAACACGTCTCTGTCCCTAATGTCGCAGATGACGTCGCAATTGTGCAGCCAGATAGAAGCGTATGGGGACCAAATACGTAGCCAATTGAAGAAGACGTTGTCTAGTATGCCACCGGAAATTACATTACAGTCAAAAGAGCTGGAGGAAAGTCCGTCGATTGAGGTGAACTCATATATAGCAGAGGTGTCAAAATAGCTGGAAGTACATGGAGAGTGTATACCATCACAAGTTTCGGCACAGGTGTCGACACAGTTGAAGAAGCAGGAAGCACATATATCGACGCAGGTGACCCCAGAGAAGCCAGAAGTGCCATGGAAAAAAGATTGTAATCCGAAGAAGTTACAAGAATATCAACAGGAAGTTCCCGTTGTGAAACGTGTAATGCATGAGCTAGTAGAGTTGAACAACCGACCAAAGAAAGAAGAAATAGCTGCAGAACGTCAAATCGCAAAGGCACAGTGGAACAATTTTAAGTTGGTAGTTGAAGAATCAATTTTATTGGGTTGGTTGTCGTCAATCAATGAGAGATTGCATTGCAGCTAAAGTGTCGAGTTCCAAGAGTCATGGTCAGATGAAGCAGTACAGTTCAGGAGCTCCATTTGAGCGATTTGCTACCAGTAAGGAAACATGAGTGTTTTGTTGGTCAGGACAGAGGTGTGCCCAATTCGTAATAAAAAAGACTGGCGAGATTTCAGACGTGGACATCAAAAGTTGGGTGATGTTTCAGAAGCTGTGTGTCCGGAAAACATTTGAAGCTGCATCACATCCACAATCCTATATCATTGTGGAACCATTCATCCGAAATTTTGAAGAGCATTTTAGAAAGCCTGTTGGACAGGCACCATCTCAGGTACAGAGGATACCCAAATATTCCTGATCACGGTAACGGCGTAGACGACTGCGAGGATAATTTTTGGTTACTGTTTAATTTAAAGTTTAGGATTAATGCCAATAGAGAAAGGAATGCTAAAGAGGACAACAATGTCCTAGAAGACGAGATTAAAGAAATAAATGCTGAGCGTTAGGTTCTGGAAGTGTGTCTAATATTTGCTGCACAGAGGCTTGTGCGTATAATAGTTGCTACCAGATAGTGGTCCGAGTCAATGGGCCTAATCATTGAATCCGCAGCGAATTCGATTTCGATTCGATAAGTATTTTCGATCGAAAATTTGTATGTCCACTTTCACACGGGCAACTTTTGTTGCTAATTCTCGGGCGATTCTCTTTTGCTGTCGCCCCTTGCGTTCACACGAGCAATTCTTGTTCGACAACTCTGTTCGTGTTTTTCTGTCATTCTCTTTCATATAATTTTCTCAACTTCTTGTACGCATCGTTTCCAAGCAAAAAAATATATTTCATTAAGTAATTTTTATCGTTATTCTCAATTTTCTAGCACATTTTAATTATATTATGTATATTTCTATATGTATTTGCAAATTACATACAAAATTGAATGAGTAAATTCAAATTTTCAAATATATTGTAAACATTAATTTTAAAATGTGTGCAAATGCAACACTGTTACGTAGCAGCGAACTGTTACGAATAAGAACACAAAGCGCGTTGCCTGAACACAGCAGACTCTGCGCGATTCTCCTCTCCTCGTCGCCCCCTCTCCAATAAAACTAAGAATTGCCGCGACAAAAATTGCCCGTGTGAAAGGGGTCTATGCAATCATTCATTCCGTCGATAAACTGCTTTACCACAAAATAAAAATGTCAAACTTCATTGTCGACTGTAAGTTTGACAGGTTTGAAATGGATACAATCGCGTTAAATTTAAGTGATAGTGATAGTGAAAATGAAAATTGTGTAAAAATTCGTCGTGAGCGCAGAAATTTAAGAAATAGTTCAAAAGACATATTGGAAAAGGATGATTTTAAGTAAGTATTTAAGCTAAAAAAGGAATACATAACTTCATTTATATGTATACGTATTTACAGTTTTCGCGTCAACAAAAGAGCATTTATATATATTTTAAGGGAATACGAAAATGTATGTGGAAATGATAAGAGACAAGGTTCTCTTTCCCCGAAATTAAAGCTTGCTGCATTTCTACGTTTCTTTGCCACAGGCAACTATCAGCATTGCATTGGAAAGGACTTCAATATAAATGTGGCCCAATCGACATTCTGTGGAATATTGGAAGAAGTTCTTAACTGTCTTGAGTACAGGCTATGTTCGAGGTGGGTTTCTATTAACATGACTGACAGCGAAGAATTGGAATCAAAAACCTTTTTTTTTGTCAAATCAAAAATTCCGGGTGTGACAATGGCAGTTGATGGAACTCACATAAAGATAATGGCTCCAAAAAGAGATAAACATCTCTATTATAACCGCAAAGGATTCTCAAATCTGAACGTAATGATTGTGAGGCTTTTATAATTATCTTTTAACTAAGTGTTTATATTCGCTTTTTTGAATGTATATAGGTGTGCGACCACAAAATGCAAATACGTTACGTATGTGCTAAATATCCAGGCAGTAGTCACGATTCTCATATATGGGATTTGAGTGACATGAAATCTATCAGCACAACCAATTATCGGAGAGGAAATGCAAATTTAATATTAGGTGAGAATCCATTGTGAAAAATACCATCAACTAATAAAAATATACTTATTAAAGGTGACAAAGGATACCCTCTTCAACCGTGGCTTATAACTCCATTTAGAGAACCAATCACATGCCTTAGAAAAAGAAGATTTAATACGCATCATGCTAAAGGCCGAATAATTGTTGAGAAAACAATAGGTTTATTAAAATCAGTATTTCGTTGCCTTTGCAGTGAACGAGGTCTACATTACGAGCCATTTAAAGCAGCGCGTATTGTTAATTTCTGCTGTGCATTGCATAATATTCGTTTGAATTTTAATTCTAACGAAACTTTTAATGAGCCATACCTGGATACAACTGAAAATGAATATTCCATCGATGATGAAAATGATTTAGATGATATGCCCACCGACGAAGCAAGTAGAATAAGAGATAGTTTGTTAGATATTTTTTAATATATATGTTGAATTCATTTTTATTAGACTAAGTTAAAAAACATAAAAATTCATTAAAACGAAATGTTTTGAACTAACAATAAAACTTATGGCTTATTTAAATGTTCAAGTTCTAGTTCTAAAATTTTCTTTTTGGTTTCTAATTTTGCTATCTATTGCTATTTTTTCCATGACGGAATTATGTCGCTTGATTTCCTTTAATTATCCTTTTCAGTTTCATTAAGTTTTCTAAGCCACCTATTTGTGTCGGACTGTTCTTTAATATGTATATTCTTTTGATGTTTCACAAGCGTGTCCTGCAGTTTTGAAATATTTTTCTCCATTTTTTTTTGGATCGTTATTTGTTCTGTAAGAAGATCCATCTTGTTTGTTTTGTTCATTTATGTGGAGTACAGAAAATATCGGCATCCACATTAGATTCTATTGCCTGACCAGGTGTAGGTTCAACCAATTCAATGTCAGGCTGGGAATAAATTGACTCAACTGGTCTCTTGCTAGCACTACTTGTTGTAGGAATCTCATCAGGGATATTTTCTATTGAAGTGAGTGGTAAGCATCCAAAACTGTTAATTGCCTTTTAAGCCCTTCACTGATGTATTGAGTGACAGTATAACACTCACTTCCTCTTCAAGTGAACTTAAAGAAACTTGACAGAAGGGCCCACCACTTGTTCCAGAAATGTGTTTTGCATTTTTTACCATTTTTTTCTTTCTTGCAAACTTAAAATCTGTCCAAACCTAGTTATAGGTTAAGAAAGACGTTTAATAGCCGATAATTTACAAATTATGATTTTTCATACCTTCTTCCATCCAGTTCTGACCTTGATTGGAGGATCTAAAGCGTTCAGTTTATTTGATATTTCTTCCCAAAAACTATTCAAGTCGCCTGGTGCTCTCTGCGAAAATCCTTTCGCTATGTCGGGGTGTAACTTCATTTCATTTACTAACACTTCAAATTGTGTTTTATTAGTGTGTTTTTGTCTCTTATCTCTAAAATTTCAATGTAAAACATAATTAAGTGCGTCATCAACAATTTTTTATATAAATACTTACAAATTTCCATTTCTTTAAAATTTCCGCAACGCACTCACCAACAGATTGATTTTGATGCAAATTTTCGATATTGCGATATCAATGATTTCGAAATTAGCGACATCTATGTGCCGCGGGAAGCGGCACTAAGTTCAATTCGATCGAAAATGTGACTATCGATACGGATTCAATGATTCCCATGTAAAATTTTTCGATCGAATCGAACCATTTTTCGATCGAAACGGATTCAATGATTAGGCCCAATATTTGATTCTCGGATCGAATACACGTCTATAACATTGGATACATGACTTCAATCACAACATGATCGTAATTTTCGATCGGGGGACAGTCGTGTAGCTTAATTAATTTTATTTTGCCGGAATCATGGTACTACAGACAACCATATTTCGGCCCCGCGAATTTGATCAGCCTCAGGTCGTTGGGGATGTTTCGCCATGAATGATGAATGACTGAATTTTCTAACTGTTGTGCCGAACCTAAGGACGATTTTAACATAATGGCGGTGGCAGCGTTTTAGGGGCGTTCTAGGCGCTAATAGAATCTTTGATCACATCGTCCTTCTTTTCCGTCGGGAAATGGGCGCAAATCAGCGATACACGTTCATCCACCGGTGTGAACGCCAGGACTCGACGACGGAGACTCTCTCCCACCACACATTCCACACCAAATTTGCGCACCTTTATATGGCCGTTATAGTATATTTCACAGGACTCACATTCTTCCATAAATCGCACTTCATTAAGGGTCCGAACATTCCAGGTGCGTGACTTCAAATCGTTTGTAAGTGTTGTAAATATTTCGTAAAATGATTTTTCACTGAGGCATGTTTTTTTATGTGATAAGTCAAATTTTACCCACAGTAGCAGAAGTTGGTTACGCCTTCTCAGTTTAAGTCGCCGCCAAATGGATGTATGTTAGGTATCCAAAGAATACTTGGTCTATGACCGGAACTCGTGAGCTACTTGAGAGAAACTTTCCTTTCTTGCACGTGCACTTCTACATGTGGCCACATGCAAATCTCTTTATCTGTTTATAGTGATAAAAAGTGGAAACGTGAGCGCAAAAAATTGCTCATAGCAGTACGGCTCCGCTACGAGAGAGATTTTATTGCCAAAATAAAAAAGCGTACCACAATTTGGCAGGCAATTTGACGAAAAATAAAGACGTGGACAATTCTTTTTCCGTAGATGAAATAATGCACTGATTCTCCAATATATTGGGACTAAAAGGAGAAATACAACGTCCGGTGAGTCCGCCTCCAATTGAGACTTTTTTGAAGAAATGGACGACGTCTACGATAATAATAGCGTTGAATATTCGTTAGAAAATCGAAAGAGAAACGAAATTATTGACTTTTTGTCAACAGAGTCGCAAAAACAAGAAAAGTTGTTGGAAGCACTAGTGGAAACGGAGAAAGAAAAACTACAAATTGAGAAGGAAAAAATGATGGAACTAAAATCCATAGGAATTTCAAATGGCTATATGGCTTCACTAACGAAATCTCTTCCAGATTAACGTAATGTATAGCCCCCAAATGATGAAGCCGTTGTTTGATAATGCAGGACACTCGCACAAGAGATGCTCCATTGTTTCTCTGGTGCCTTGTGGCGTGCGCCTACGTTGATCATGCTTTCAGATGACAGTTTTACGCCTCTTTTGGCAATCTCGTCCACTACCTCGTTACCCTCTATGTACTTGTGGCCTGGCACCCAGTAGAATTGAAGTCGCCTATTTCTGGTGACATCCCCAATGCTGTCCTACCACACAAGACACTTTTGGACGGTCTGTCTACGTATATGTTAACTTTAGAGTATCCTGTTGGTGCGCTTAAGGATAACTCAGCGGCTTTTCCAATTGCAAACACCTCCGCTTGAAATATACTGCAGTGATCCGGTAGCTTGAATGGTTGCCTTACACCTAACTCTGAACAGTATATCCCCGCGCCTACTCCATCCTCAATTTTCGAGCCATCCGTAAATATGTTTAAATTCCTGCGTGCAGGTGCTATGCCCTTACGCCAGCCATCTCTTTCTAAGTTTACTTTGAACTTTCTTACCCACTTGAAAAGTGGGTCAGGTAGTCGGTGTCCGTCAAACTGACATTACTCACTGAGCTATGCCCGAAGGTTCTATGAATAAATTTTCCTGCTGCCATAAGGCGTCCCGCCGATTTTGCCGCGCTGTTTTCAACAAAGAAATCTATCGGCGGCAGGTTTAGTATTATTTCAAGAGCCGCCGTTGGGGTGGTTCTTAGTGCTCCCGTTATGCAAAGCGCCGCAAACCGATGAACCCTTTCCTATGACTTTCGATACGTTGATTTCCGTACCCCTGTCCACCATACTAGAGCACCGTAGAGAAGAATCGGTCTTACCACTGGTGTGTAAGATAAGAGAGGGAGAAAGCCCCCAGGAAGTACCAAGCATCCGCCAGCACGCAAATAAAGCATTGCTGGCCTTTCTTATCCTCTCCTCTACATTGTAATTTCACAGCAGTTTGCTGTCCAAGACTACCACCAGGTACTTGGTGCGGTCCTTGAGAGGGAGTTCTGTCCCATTTAGCGAGGGGTGTATCCATGTGGGAATTTTGTACTTCTTCGTAAAAACAAGCAAGTAAGTTTCTCCGCATTCTCCTGCTGAGTTGCCCAGTTCTGTACAGTACTGAGAGTGGTTGTCATAATGTTGCTAATAGTGTGTAGACACGTTCCCGTTATTAAAATGGCAATGTCGCCCGCATATGCTACTATCATAGGGGCTTTGCCGTCAAACTTATTTGATAATTTATTCACCACTAATTTACATAGGAGCGGAGATAGCACAACACCTATTATCCTTCTTGAAGTCAAAGAGGCTTTTGACCCACCGTTGTATTGCAGTCTCAACGCCTATTGACTCGATACTGTTCAGAATGACACGTTGTTAAAAGCTCCAGAGATGTCCAGGAAAGCTCCGAGGGCATATTCCTTATATTCCAAAGCCTTTTCAATGCTGAAAACCAGTGGAAGGGAGTTGAGCTTATCGTCTAAATTCTTTCGAGTAGGTTGGGTTGTTTTTACCTGTCTTTGGTATGAACACAACCTAGCCCCTACTCTCTCCATGAATGCGGCACACAGCTGAACCTCAAGCACCCCATGAAAATCGTTTTTAGCCACGGCACAACTAACCACTGAACTTTTTGTAACATGGCCGAAATGATTCCATCAGTACCGGGTGATTTAAATGTGTCGAAGGACTGCATTGCCCATTCTATCCCCCGTTCCGTTATAATATTTTCGTACGCTTACAGCCCTATTCCCTTCGTAAATGGGACTAGCCGCATTCTTGTAGCCCGGGAAGTACACACTGCACAGGTCTTCTAATGAATCCTCACAGTTTTCCTTCCACTCCCCGTCACCTTTGCGAATTAAACCAAGCGAGGCAGGGCTTTTGGATAATAGCTTCCTGAGTCTCGCTACCTCGTTGGTCTTTTCTAAACTGCTACACAAGTTTTTCCAGGACTTATACTCATTCCAACAGTCCTCACTTTCTGCTTTTAGAACTCCCCACATAAGTCTCAAAACTTTCATCGCAACGTATTCCTTGTACTATTTCTGCATCTTTAAATACTTCTACCTCGGGTAACGTTAATGATACAAATTTATTTTCTATAGCTTGTGAAAATGTGAGCTTGATTTGCAAGCGCAGTGTTAACCGCAAGCTCGATAAGCGCTCTTATTTCAGATTCTCTGAGCGACATTTTATATGGTCCGGACAATCTACGTCACTATCACTCGTAAAAATATTACATTATTTTATGAAAATTAATTAATTAACTCTCGCACAGATTCTGTTAATAACTCTCTTGTTGTAAAAAAACATTTTTATACTCTCGCAACAAAGTTGCTAGAGAGTATTATAGTTTTGTTCACATAACGGTTGTTTGTAACACCCAAAACTAAACGAGTTGGATATAGGGTTATATATAACAAAGTGATCAGGGTGAAGAGTGGAGTTCAAATCCGAATGTCTGTCTGTCCGTTCGTCCGTCCTTCCGTCCGTCTGTGCAAGCTGTAACTTGAGTAAAAATTAAGATATCTTGATGAAACTCGGCACACTTATTTCTTGGCACCATAGGAAGGTTGCTTTCGAAAATGAGCAAAATCGGACCACTACCACGCCTACAAAATGGCGAAAACCGAAAACACATAAAGTGCCATAACTAAGCCATAAATAAAGCTATGGAAATAAAATTTGGTATAAGGGATTTTTTTACAAAATGGAAAATGGGCGTGGCGTTGCCCACTTATGGGTCAAAAACCATATCTCAGGAACTACTCGACCGATTTCAATGAAACTTGGTTTGTAATAGTTTCCTTACATCCCAATGATATGTTGTGAAAATAGGCCAAATCGCTTCACGCCTACTTCCCATATACCAGAATTTTAAGACGATTTGAATCGTTTACTTTACAATATATAAAGTAAGCACTAGTGAAGATATCGGTGCAGAACTTTGCACAAATACTACCTTTATAGTGTGGCAGCCCCATTCTAAAAATCGCAGAAATCGGACCATTGGCTTTTAAGGCCCCATATATCGAACACGAGGACCTCGCTGCTTCTAACATAATATTATGGTTTCCAACTTTCAATGGATTTTATACAATATATATGTAGAATATGTGGGTCAAATTGTATATTATATAATATAAATAAAATTAAATAAATAAATTGCGAGAGTATAAAATTTTCGGTTACACCCGAACTTAGCCCTTCCTTACTTGTTTTCGATACCTTCATTGCAAATTTTTCAAATATATACTACTACACTAAATTTATTAACAATTTATTGCAACACCAGCTTTTTCGAACGCCTTGTTTGAGTTAACTGTCTCGTCGTATTGATCATTAGAACCGTTAGGTATTGTTCAATTAACCCTTGTAACTGCATTCCACAATTTGCAATGTATGAACACTATATATATGTATTTGCACTTAATTTATACTTCGCATGGCGTACGCCGATGATATCGATATCATCGGAAACAACACCCGCGCCGTTTGTTCTGCTTTTTCCAGACTGGATAAGGAAGCGAAGCGTATGGGTCTGGTGGTGAACGAGGACAAGACGAAATATCTCCTGTCATCAAACAAACAGTCAGCGCATTCGCGTCTTGGCTCCCACGTCACTGTTGACAGTCATAACTTTGAAGTTGTAGATAATTTCGTCTACCTGGGAACCAGCATTAACACCAATAACAATGTCAGCCTGGAAATCCAACGCAGAATCACTCTTGCCAACAGGTGCTACTATGGACTAAGTAGGCAATTGAAAAGTAAAGTCCTCTCTCGACGAACAAAAACCAAACTCTACAAGTCTCTCATCATTCCCGTCCTACTTTACGGTGCAGAAGCGTGGATGATGTCAACATCCGATGAGACGGCACTAGGAGTTTTCGAGAGAAAGGTTTTGCGGAAGATTTATGGTCCCTTAAGAATTGGCAACGGCGAATACCGCAGACGATGGAACGATGAGCTGTATGTGTTATTCGACGACATAGACATAGTCCAGCGAATAAAAAAACAGCGGCTACGCTGGCTAGGTCATGTTGTCCGAATGGATGAAAGTGCTCCAGCTCTGAAAGTATTCGATGCAGTACCCGCTGGTGGAAGCAGAGGAAGAGGGAGACCTCCACTCCGATGGAAGGACCAGGTGGAGAGGGACCTGGCTTCGCTTGGTATAACCAATTGGCGCCAAACTGCCAGAAGGAGGGATGCGTGGCGCGCTGTTTAGGACTCGGCTATAACCGCGTAAGCGGTGTCTACGCCAGTCAAGAAGAAGAAGATATATACGCAAATTGATTTTAAGACAATAATGGTGTCAAAATAGCTGGAAGTACATGGAGAGTGTATACCATCACAAGTTTCGGCACAGGTGTCGACACAGTTGAAGAAGCAGGAAGCACATATTACGACGCAGGTGACCCTAGAGAAGCCAGAAGTGCCATGGAAAAAAGATTGTAATCCGAAGAAGCTACAAGAATATCAACAGGAAGTTAAAGTTGTGAAACGTGTAATGCATGGGCTAGTAGAGTTGAACAACCGACCAAAGAAAGAAGAAATAGCTGCAGAACGTCAAATCGCAAAGGCACAGTGGAACAATTTTAAGTTGGTGGTTGAAGAATCAATTTTATTGGGTTGGTTGTCGTCAATCAATGAGAGATTGCATTGCAGCTAAAGTGTCGAGTTCCAAGAGTCATGGTCAGATGAAGCAGTACAGTTCAGGAGCTCCATTTGAGCGATTTGCTACCAGTAAGGAAACATGAGTGTTTTGTTGGTCAGGACAGAGGTGTGCCCAATTCGTAATAAAAAAGACTGGCGAGATTTCAGACGTGGACATCAAAAGTTGGGTGATGTTTCAGAAGCTGTGTGTCCGGAAAACATTTGAAGCTGCATCACATCCACAATCCTATATCATTGTGGAACCATTCATCCGAAATTTTGAAGAGCATTTTAGAAAGCCTGTTGGACAGGCACCATCTCAGGAATGCTAAAGAGGACAACAATGTCCTAGAAGACGAGATTAAAGAAATAAATGCTGAGCGTTTGGTTCTGGAAGTGTGTCTAATATTTGCTGCACAGAGGCTTGTGCGTATAATAGTTGCTACCAGATAGTGGTCCGAGTCAATGGGCTTAATCATTGAATCCGCAGCGAATTCGATTTCGATTCGATAAGTATTTTCGATCGAAAATTTTTATGTCCACTTTCACACGGGCAACTTTTGTTGCTAATTCTCGGGCGATTCTCTTTTGCTGTCGCCCCTTGCGTTCACACGAGCAATTCTTGTTCGACAACTCTGTTCGTGTTTTTCTGTCATTCTCTTTCATATAATTTTCTCAACTTCTTGTACGCATCGTTTCCAAGCAAAAAAATATATTTCATTAAGTAATTTTTATCGTTATTCTCAATTTTCTAGCACATTTTAATTATATTATGTATATTTCTATATGTATTTGCAAATTACATACAAAATTGAATGAGTAAATTCAAATTTTCAAATATATTGTAAACATTAATTTTAAAATGTGTGCAAATGCAACACTGTTACGTAGCAGCGAACTGTTACGAATAAGAACACAAAGCGCGTTGCCTGAACACAGCAGACTCTGCGCGATTCTCCTCTCCTCGTCGCCCTCTCCAATAAAACTAAGAATTGCCGCGACAAAAATTGCCCGTGTGAAAGGGGTCTATGCAATCATTCATTCCGTCGATAAACTGCTTTACCACAAAATAAAAATGTCAAACTTCATTGTCGACTGTAAGTTTGACAGGTTTGAAATGGATACAATCGCGTTAAATTTAAGTGATAGTGATAGTGAAAATGAAAATTGTGTAAAAATTCGTCGTGAGCGCAGAAATTTAAGAAATAGTTCAAAAGACATATTGGAAAAGGATGATTTTAAGTAAGTATTTAAGCTAAAAAAGGAATACATAACTTCATTTATATGTATACGTATTTACAGTTTTCGCGTCAACAAAAGAGCATTTATATATATTTTAAGGGAATACGAAAATGTATGTGGAAATGATAAGAGACAAGGTTCTCTTTCCCCGAAATTAAAGCTTGCTGCATTTCTACGTTTCTTTGCCACAGGCAACTATCAGCATTGCATTGGAAAGGACTTCAATATAAATGTGGCCCAATCGACATTCTGTGGAATATTGGAAGAAGTTCTTAACTGTCTTGAGTACAGGCTATGTTCGAGGTGGGTTTCTATTAACATGACTGACAGCGAAGAATTGGAATCAAAAACCTTTTTTTTTGTCAAATCAAAAATTCCGGGTGTGACAATGGCAGTTGATGGAACTCACATAAAGATAATGGCTCCAAAAAGAGATAAACATCTCTATTATAACCGCAAAGGATTCTCAAATCTGAACGTAATGATTGTGAGGCTTTTATAATTATCTTTTAACTAAGTGTTTATATTCGCTTTTTTGAATGTATATAGGTGTGCGACCACAAAATGCAAATACGTTACGTATGTGCTAAATATCCAGGCAGTAGTCACGATTCTCATATATGGGATTTGAGTGACATGAAATCTATCAGCACAACCAATTATCGGAGAGGAAATGCAAATTTAATATTAGGTGAGAATCCATTGTGAAAAATACCATCAACTAATAAAAATATACTTATTAAAGGTGACAAAGGATACCCTCTTCAACCGTGGCTTATAACTCCATTTAGAGAACCAATCACATGCCTTAGAAAAAGAAGATTTAATACGCATCATGCTAAAGGCCGAATAATTGTTGAGAAAACAATAGGTTTATTAAAATCTGTATTTCGTTGCCTTTGCAGTGAACGAGGTCTACATTACGAGCCATTTAAAGCAGCGCGTATTGTTAATTTCTGCTGTGCATTGCATAATATTCGTTTGAATTTTAATTCTAACGAAACTTTTAATGAGCCATACCTGGATACAACTGAAAATGAATATTCCATCGATGATGAAAATGATTTAGATGATATGCCCACCGACGAAGCAAGTAGAATAAGAGATAGTTTGTTAGATATTTTTTAATATATATGTTGAATTCATTTTTATTAGACTAAGTTAAAAAACATAAAAATTCATTAAAACGAAATGTTTTGAACTAACAATAAAACTTATGGCTTATTTAAATGTTCAAGTTCTAGTTCTAAAATTTTCTTTTTGGTTTCTAATTTATCTATTGCTATTTTTTCCATGACGGAATTATGTCGCTTGATTTCCTTTAATTATCCTTTTCAGTTTCATTAAGTTTTCTAAGCCACCTATTTGTGTCGGACTGTTCTTTAATATGTATATTCTTTTTGATGTTTCACAAGCGTGTCCTGCAGTTTTGAAATATTTTTCTCCATTTTTTTTTTTGGATCGTTATTTGTTCTGTAAGAAGATCCACCTTGTTTGTTTTGTTCATTTATGTGGCGTACAGAAAATATCGGCATCCACATTAGATTCTATTGCCTGACCAGGTGTAGGTTCAACCAATTCAATGTCAGGCTGGGAATAAATTGACTCAACTGGTCTCTTGCTAGCACTACTTGTTGTAGGAATCTCATCAGGGATATTTTCTATTGAAGTGAGTGGTAAGCATCCAAAACTGTTAATGCCTTTTAAGCCCTTCACTGATGTATTGAGTGGCAGTATAACACTCACTTCCTCTTCAAGTGAACTTAAAGAAACTTGACTGAAGGGCCCACCACTTGTTCCAGAAATGTGTTTTGCATTTTTTACCATTTTTTTCTTTCTTGCAAACTTAAAATCTGTCCAAACCTAGTTATAGGTTAAGAAAGACGTTTAATAGCCGACAATTTACAAATTATGATTTTTCATACCTTCTTCCATCCAGTTCTGTCCTTGATTGGAGGACCTAAAGCGTTCAGTTTATTTGATATTTCTTCCCAAAACCTATTCAAGTCGCCTGGTGCTCTCTGCGAAAATCCTTTCGCTATGTCATTTCATTTACTAACACTTCAAATTGTGTTTTATTAGTGTTCCATTTCTGTAAAATTTCCGCAACGCACTCACCAACGGATTGATTCCGATGCAAATTTTCGATATTGCGGTATCAATGATTCCGAAATTAGCGACATCTATGTGTCGCGGGAAGCATTTTATCACATCGGTAACTAAGTTCAATTCGATCGAAAATGTGACTATCGATACGGATTCAATGATTCCCATGTAAAATTTTTCGATCGAATCGAACCATTTTTCGATCGAAACGGATTCAATGATTAGGCCCAATATTTGATACTCGGATCGAATACACGTCTATAACATTGGATACATGACTTCAATCACAACATGATCGTAATTTTCGATCGGGGGACAGTCGTGTAGCTTAATTAATTTCATTTTGCCGGAATCATGGTACTACAGACAACCATATTTCGGCCCCGCGAATTTGATCAGCCTCAGGTCGTTGGGGATGTTTCGCCATGAATGATGAATGACTGAATTTTCTAACTGTTGTGCCGAACCTAAGGACGATTTTAACATAATGGCGGTGGCAGCGTTTTAGGTGCGTTCTAGGCGCTAATAGAATCTTTGATCACATCGTCCTTCTTTTCCGTCGGGAAGTGGGCGCAAATCAGCGATACACGTTCATCCACCGGTGTGAACGCCAGGACTCGACGACGGAGACTCTCTCCCACCACACATTCCACACCAAATTTGCGCACCTTTATATGGCCGTTATAGTATATTTCACAGGACTCACATTCTTCCATAAATCGCACTTCATTAAGGGTCCGAACATTCCAGGCGCGTGACTTCAAATCGTTTGTAAGTGTTGTAAATATTTCGTAAAATGATTTTTCACTGAGGCATGTTTTTTTATGTGATAAGTCAAATTTTACCCACAGTAGCAGAAGTTGGTTACGCCTTCTCAGTTTAAGTCGCCGCCAAATGGATGTATGTTAGGTATCCAAAGAATACTTGGTCTATGACCGGAACTCGTGAGCTACTTGAGAGAAACTTTCCTTTCTTGCACGTGCACTTCTACATGTGGCCACATGCAAATCTCTTTATCTGTTTATAGTGATAAAAAGTGGAAACGTGAGCGCAAAAAATTGCTCATAGCAGTACGGCTCCGCTACGAGAGAGATTTTATTGCCAAAATAAAAAAGCGTACCACAATTTGGCAGGCAATTTGACGAAAAATAAAGACGTGGACAATTCTTTTTCCGTAGATGAAATAATGCACTGATTCTCCAATATATTGGGACTAAAAGGAGAAATACAACGTCCGGTGAGTCCGCCTCCAATTGAGACTTTTTTGAAGAAATGGACGAAGTCTACGATAATAATAGCGTTGCATATTCGTTAGAAAATCGAAAGAGAAACGAAATTATTGACTTTTTGTCAACAGAGTCGCAAAAACAAGAAAAGTTGTTGGAAGCACTAGTGGAAACGGAGAAAGAAAAACTACAAATTGAGAAGGAAAAAATGATGGAACTAAAATCCATACGAATTTCAAATGGCTATGTGGCTTCACTAACGAAATCTCTTCCAGATTAACGTAATGTATAGCCCCCAAATGATGAAGCCGTTGTTTGATAATGCAGGACACTCGCACAAGAGATGCTCCATTGTTTCTCTGGTTCCTTGTGGCGTGCGCCTACGTTGATCATGCTTTCAGATGACAGTTTTACGCCTCTTTTGGCAATCTCGTCCACTACCTCGTTACCCTCTATATACTTGTGGTCTGGCACCCAGTAGAATTGAAGTCGCCTATTTCTGGCGACATCCTCCAATGCTGTCCTACCACAAAAGACACTTTTGGACGGTCTGTCTACGTATATGTTAACTTTAGAGTATCCTGTTGGTGCGCTTAAGGATAACTCACTCCAATTGCAAACACCTCCGCTTGAAATATACTGCAGTGATCCGGTAGCTTGAATGGTTGCCTTACACCTAACTCTGAACAGTATATCCCCGCGCCTACTCCATCCTCAATTTTCGAGCCATCCGTAAATATGTTTAAATTCCTGCGTGCAGGTGCTATGCCCTTACGCCAGCCATCTCTTTCTAAGTTTACTTTGAACTTTCTTACCCACTTGAAAAGTGGGTCAGGTAGTCGGTGTCCGTCAAACTGACATTACTCACTGAGCTATGCCCGAAGGTTCTATGAATAAATTTTCCTGCTGCCATAAGGCGTCCCGCCGATTTTGCCGCGCTGTTTTCAACAAAGAAATCTATCGGCGGCAGGTTTAGTATTATTTCAAGAGCCGCCGTTGGGGTGGTTCTTAGTGCTCCCGTTATGCAAAGCGCCGCAAACCGATGAACCCTTTCCTATGACTTTCGATACGTTGATTTCCGTACCCCTGTCCACCATACTAGAGCACCGTAGAGAAGAATCGGTCTTACCACTGGTGTGTAAGATAAGAGAGGGAGAAAGCCCCCAGGAAGTACCAAGCATCCGCCAGCACGCAAATAAAGCATTGCTGGCCTTTCTTATCCTCTCCTCTACATTGTAATTTCACAGCAGTTTGCTGTCCAAGACTACCACCAGGTACTTGGTGCGGTCCTTGAGAGGGAGTTCTGTCCCATTTAGCGAGGGGTGTATCCATGTGGGAATTTTGTACTTCTTCGTAAAAACAAGCAAGTAAGTTTCTCCGCATTCTCCTGCTGAGTTGCCCAGTTCTGTACAGTACTGAGAGTGGTTGTCATAATGTTGCTAATAGTGTGTAGACACGTTCCCGTTATTAAAATGGCAATGTCGCCCGCATATGCTACTATCATAGGGGCTTTGCCGTCAAACTTATTTGATAATTTATTCACCACTAATTTACATAGGAGCGGAGATAGCACAACACCTATTATCCTTCTTTAAGTCAAGAGGCTTTTGACCCACCGTTGTATTGCAGTCTCAACGCCTATTGACTCGATACTGTTCAGAATGACACGTTGTTAAAAGCTCCAGAGATGTCCAGGAAAGCTCCGAGGGCATATTCCTTATATTCCAAAGCCTTTTCAATGCTGAAAACCAGTGGAAGGGGAGTTGAGCTTATCGTCTAAATTCTTTCGAGTAGGTTGGGTTGTTTTTACCTGTCTTTGGTATGAACACAACCCTAGCCCCTACTCTCTCCATGAATGCGGCACACAGCTGAACCTCAAGCACCCCATGAAAATCGTTTTTAGCCACGGCACAACTAACCACTGAACTTTTTGTAACATGGCCGAAATGATTCCATCAGTACCGGGTGATTTAAATGTGTCGAAGGACTGCATTGCCCATTCTATCCCCCGTTCCGTTATAATATTTTCGTACGCTTACAGCCCTTTTCCCTTCGTAAATGGGACTAGCCGCATTCTTGTAGCCCGGGAAGTACACACTGCACAGGTCTTCTAATGAATCCTCACAGTTTTCCTTCCACTCCCCGTCACCTTTGCGAATTAAACCAAGCGAGGCAGGGCTTTTGGATAATAGCTTCCTGAGTCTCGCTACCTCGTTGGTCTTTTCTAAACTGCTACACAAGTTTTTCCAGGACTTATACTCATTCCAACAGTCCTCACTTTCTGCTTTTAGAACTCCCCACATAAGTCTCAAAACTTTCATCGCAACGTATTCCTTGTACTGTTTCTGCATCTTTAAATACTTCTACCTCGGGTACCGTTAATGATACAAATTTATTTTCTATAGCTTGTGAAAATGTGAGCTTGATTTGCAAGCGCAGTGTTAACCGCAAGCTCGACAAGCGCTCTTATTTCAGATTCTCTGAGCGACATTTTATATGGTCCGGACAATCTACGTTACTATCACTCGTAAAAATATTACATTATTTTATGAAAATTAATTAATTAACTCTCGCACAGATTCTGTTAATAACTCTCTTGTTGTAAAAAAAACATTTTTATACTCTCGCAACAAAGCTGCTAGAGAGTATTATAGTTTTGTTCACATAACGGTTGTTTGTAACACCCAAAACTAAACGAGTTGGATATAGGGTTATATATAACAAAGTGATCAGGGTGAAGAGTGGAGTTCAAATCCGAATGTCTGTCTGTCCGTCCGTCCGTCCGTCCGTCCGTCTGTGCAAGCTGTAACTTGAGTAAAAATTAAGATATCTTGATGAAACTCGGCTCACTTATTTCTTGGCACCATAGGAAGGTTGCTTTCGAAAATGAGCAAAATCGGACCACTATCAAGCCTACAAAATGGCGAAAACCGAAAACACATAAAGTGCCATAACTAAGCCATAAATAAAGCTATGGAAATAAAATTTGGTATAAGGGATTTTTTACAAAATGGAAAAATGGGCGTGGCGTTGCCCACTTATGGGTCAAAAACCATATCTCAGGAACTACTCGACCGATTTCAATGAAACTTGGTTTGTAATAGTTTCCTTACATCCCAATGATATGTTGTGAAAATAGGCCAAATCGCTTCACGCCTACTTCCCATATACCAGAATTTTAAGACGATTTGAATCGTTTACTTTACAATATATAAAGTAAGCACTAGTGAAGATATCGGTGCAGAACTTTGCACAAATACTACCTTTATAGTGTGGCAGCCCCATTCTAAAAATCGCAGAAATCGGACCATAGGCTTTTAAGGCCCCATATATCGAACACGAGGACCTCGCTGCTTCTAACATAATATTATGGTTTCCAACTTTCAATGGATTTTATACAATATATATGTAGAATATGTGGGTCAAATTGTATATTATATAATATAAATAAAATTAAATAAATAAATTGCGAGAGTATAAAATGTTCGGTTACACCCGAACTTAGCCCTTCCTTACTTGTTTTCGATACCTTCATTGCAAATTTTTCAAATATATACTACTACACTAAATTTATTAACAATTTATTGCAACACCAGCTTTTTTCGAACGCCTTGTTTGAGTTAACTGTCTCGTCGTATTGATCATTAGAACCGTTAGGTATTGTTCAATTAACCCCTTGTAACTGCATTCCACAATTTGCAATGTATGAACACTATATATATGTATTTGCACTTAATTTATACTTCGCATGGCGTACGCCGATGATATCGATATCATCGGAAACAACACCCGCGCCGTTTGTTCTGCTTTTTCCAGACTGGATAAGGAAGCGAAGCGTATGGGTCTGGTGGTGAACGAGGACAAGACGAAATATCTCCTGTCATCAAACAAACAGTCAGCGCATTCGCGTCTTGGCTCCCACGTCACTGTTGACAGTCATAACTTTGAAGTTGTAGATAATTTCGTCTACCTGGGAACCAGCATTAACACCAATAACAATGTCAGCCTGGAAATCCAACGCAGAATCACTCTTGCCAACAGGTGCTACTATGGACTAAGTAGGCAATTGAAAAGTAAAGTCCTCTCTCGACGAACAAAAACCAAACTCTACAAGTCTCTCATCATTCCCGTCCTACTTTACGGTGCAGAAGCGTGGATGATGTCAACATCCGATGAGACGGCACCAGGAGTTTTCGAGAGAAAGGTTTTGCGGAAGATTTATGGTCCCTTAAGAATTGGCAACGGCGAATACCGCAGACGATGAAACGATGAGCTGTATGTGTTATTCGACGACATAGACATAGTCCAGCGAATAAAAAACAGCGGCTACGCTGGCTAGGTCATGTTGTCCGAATGGATGAAAGTGCTCCAGCTCTGAAAGTATTCGATGCAGTACCCGCTGGTGGAAGCAGAGGAAGAGGGAGACCTCCACTCCGATGGAAGGACCAGGTGGAGAGGGACCTGGCTTCGCTTGGTATAACCAATTGGCGCCAAACTGCCAGAAGGAGGGATGCGTGGCGCGCTGTTTAGGACTCGGCTATAACCGCGTAAGCGGTGTCTACGCCAGTCAAGAAGAAGAAGATATATACGCAAATTGATTTTAAGACAATAATGGCTTTGAGAGTGCTCAGAGCTTCACGGTTCGGTAATTCACAAATTTTACCTCCAGAAACTGCACCGAAAACACTCCCAGTAAATGCAAGTAGAAAAGCGATATTCCTTAAGGAGTTCATTTTCGTTACAGCCCAATATTTAGTATATCTCTCAATGCATGCAACGTCGCTTCCAATCAAAAGATGTAGATATTGAGAGCACCGTATTTCAAAAGCGTCGACTTTCAACGGGATTTAAATGCACACTGATTGATTTCGCTTGATGTAAATAATTTGCATGGCTATGTACATATATGTATACATGTAGACGAATGCGTTCACTTCATGGGTGTCAGATATATGTACATAAATCCTTATGTACAGACATACTACTACTACTACTACATATACAAATCTAATTGCATGTACATATGTATGTAATTGACCGAAGCACCTCTCACAAGATTATAGCCGACTCCATAAGAGCGCGCCATTTTATAGTGGTCCCGCCCATAGGCCAAAAGTCAAAAAATCTATAACAAAATTTTTTGACAAAATGTAAACGAATTGTCTATAAAATTACTAAAATTTTCTATGGTAAAACAGTTTTATCTGGAAATCTAACGGCACTTTCTACAAATATAATGGAAGACGTGAGTAGATGTTCGTTTTCATAGCGCAGCGAATACTTCTCGACAAAAAGGGTCTATCGAATACTTTCGTTCCTAAATTTTAATGATTTTCTTTTAAAATGATTATTTTTTATAGATTGTGTACGCGTCTTTATTATATTTAGTTAAAGTTTTAGTTGTATTCCTCCCTATCCCTTTTGATTTTTTTGTCCAGTATATTTGTGAGTTTCTTAAGTTAATACATATAAATGTTAAAGATTGCTGCAGAAATTTGAAGAAACATGCATAATCTGATACAAAGGATCACATTAGGGAGGTGGATATTTGCATAAAATTTGTTTGGGAAAGTGGGCGTAACCGCGCCCATTTAAGTCTTTTGTGCATATATCATAAACTTCTAAAGCTATATCAACCAAATTTGCTGGAGTCATTTCCTTTAGGCACTTGATTATACGCCATGAAAATGGGGAAAATCGGATTATAACCACGCCCACCTCCCATACAAAGGTTATAAAAAGGTAAAACTTCTAAAAAAGAGGAAAAACACCAGACACCCTAAATTTTAATGTAAAGATGGTACATAAAATTTTCATTTCCTTTAGGCACTTGATTATACGCCATGAAAATGGGGAAAATCGGATTATAACCACGCCCACCTCCCATACCAAGGTTATAAAAAGGTTAAACTTCTACAAAAGAGGAAAAACACCAGACACCCTAAATTTTAATGTAAAGATGGTACATAAAAGTTTCATTAAGCTTGTTTTAAAAAATGGACAATGGGCGTGGCGACGCCTACTTATTGGTTAAAAACCATATCTTAGGAAATTCGGTTCATAATATTTTTTGGCATCCCAATACTACAGTTTGAAAATGGGTGAAATCGGCTTACAACCTTTACACCACAATTTTGAAGTCCATCTGATACAAATAAATAAATTCGCTATAAAAATCGCCAAAATTGGACTATAACCTTTCAAAGCCACAGATATAGAACATGAGGACCAAAGTGCTTTTCGCTAATTCGGAAAATCTCTCATAACCGAACTCAGCCCTTCATTAATTGTTATTCATTTTTTTGTTAAATATCTAATAATAACGTCTTATTACGGATCTGTATATATGTATATGTATAGAAGTGGACGGGCGGGAGTTAACCACACATTTTTCCGCCAAAATATTAATATCTCTCTACAATAAAATGGAAAAGTTTATAACCAAAAATAACAAAATTATTATAACTTGTCCCGATCATTCCTATGGGCACTATAGGATATAGTCGCACGATGCGGCAAAGTATTTTCTAGATTTTTGGTTAAAATTGCATAGCGATGTCCGAATGGGAAGTATTTATGGCCGCGGCTTCATACAAGTTGAACCACTGTGCATTTGTCTCTTTTTCTCGTAATTTTGCGGCAAAACCAGGCTGCTTTCCACGTGATCTACATGATTTAGCCAGAATACCCGATGTCTTTCGCTGAACTATGTCAATGGCGTCGTATAACTCTCATAGCTCATCGTTTCGCCATTGCCAATGTTCAAAGGACCATAAATTTCGCCAAAACCTTTCTCTCGAAAACTCCTAGTATCGTCACATCGGATGTTGACATCGTACACGCTTCTGATCCATAAATCAGGACGAGTGAGCTTGGTTTTTAGTTTAATTTGTTGGCAAGAATTCGAATAGAGTATCGTGGCTTATTTTAGCATCCAAAGTTGATTGTCCAAACGAATTGCATGCTTTTCTGAAACAGAAAAACCTTTTTGAAAAAAAAAACTAGAAAAAAGTAAATTATTGAAACAAGTAAGGAAAGGCTAAGTTCGGGTTAACCGAACATTTTATACTCTCACAATTTATTGCTATATTTTTATTAAGATAACACATAATATGACCCATATATTCTGGTCAACATACCAACATACATTATATCTAAGATGATATGCTCATTAATTTGGCTAATATATTTCATATAATAACCGATTTATAAGCTTTTAAACCAATCGTATTTTTGAAAATCCTATAATTAGCTATATGAGAGCTAGGGGAAGTTATGAACCGATTTTAACCATTTCTTTCCTCTGAATTAAATTGTTTTCGGTGAAAAATTACCATAAGGCAATGAGTTCTTCATATTCGATATCCGGGGCATTGAAAAGTTATAGTCCGATTTCGATTTTTTCACAAGTGATGCCACAGATCATATACAGTTTTTCAAAGTTTTATTTCGCTATCTTCATTGGTACCTTATGTACATATATATAATAAAGTGAAAGAATAAGATGGAATTCAAAATTGAGTTATATGGGAAGTTGTCGTGGTTGTGAAGCGATTTCATACATTTTCATTAGGGTGTCAAGAAAATATTATATACCGAATTTCATTGAAATATTTCGAGTAGTTCCTGAGTTATGGTTTTTGACCCATAAGTGGGTTAAGTTTTGTAAAAAGATCTGAGTGTTGCTTCTTTCTGGTTTTTTTCTGCAAAGTGGTCCCAAGGAACATGTGTACCAAGTTTTGTAAAGATAACTCAGTTTATACTCAAGTTATCCGTTGCTCGGACGGACGGACAGATATTCGGATTTTGACTCGTCTCGTCACCCTGACTTACAATGACTTACAAACAAATGTTGTGTGAACACAACTATAATACTTTGTTAAGAGAGTATAAAAATGTACTTCAGGTTAGTGTTTATCCTGTAAAGAAGAAATTTAACATTTGTTTGTTTTGCACATTAATCCTTTTAAATGTAGAGAAAGCATTTTAGAGTCAGCAAAAAGTTTTTTCGAAAAGTTGCTTCAATTACTAAATATAAGCAAAGCAAAGCAAAACGAAAAATAACATTTCTCTCCAATTTATTTCCGTCAGAATTCTGTCGAATATGTAGAAGTTTAAATAAAATCAGCAATTGAAAAGCGACAGAGTTTAGGCATTTCTTTTTGTATATAGGCAGTTGTTATTTGTCCGAAAGGATTACAGTGGTGACCAATATTACCATTTCCTCTTATTGCACGCAAGTATAAGGCTACTATCATGTAAGAAGCCTAAATATGCTAAGTATAGCATTGCAGCAAATGTTGGAATAATTCGTTGATTTGCTTGGAAATATATACGGATACCATTAAGGTAGTTACAATATACATGTTTTACTTCATTTAACTGATTGAACTAAACAACATGGTCCTATAGATAAATTTTTCGCTTATAAGTTTGAAAATCACATGCAGTATTTAAAAAAAAAGACTTAAGCCACGTAAGACGTCATTTGTTGTAGTTATCCGTACTTTGATACTAGTTACACGTGATAGAACGACATATACTAAAGACTATTTTTTGTCATACTTCCTTGAGATGAGTGTATTTATATTGACGACAGAAGCACAAACTAATGGAATATGTATGTGATCATTTCGCATGAATTATTATGTTATTATGGAGGGGTATTTTAGCGGCTCTTCTACGGATCAGTACCAATGTTTAACTAATTTGATTTACGTTTGCAAAATATTGATGAATTCGAAAGCTCTAACCATGCGATCGTAACTTCACCTATAGCATTGCAATCAATGTGCACTAGTTCACTGCACCGTTTGCTCAACCATCTGTTACATCAATATTTGTTGTTATCATATAAAACGCATATTTGACAAAGTGTCTGACGTTCCAAATCAAAAATTAATGGACGTACAAAGGGCATAATGATTCGAAAACTTTATTAAAGTCCACCAATATCTTACGAAATGGTTCAACGAAGTCTGCATTATTCATACAAATATGCATCAAGATTTGCTAAAAAAGGTGAAAAGGTGTGTTTATTTGTGTAAACTCATTCTTGCCATACTGTACACAGCCGTGAAAACTGACGTTGGAGAATACCAGATGCTCGATTAGAATTGGAAAGAACCGCTTCGAGCCGTTCAGTCAGCTATAATCGCGTAAGCTATGCCTACGTCATACATGGATTTAGGTTTGCGTATGTGTGTACATAAGTATTTATGTATACAGTAATTCCCGCTTAAGTGCCCCTTCTTAACACGCAAGATTTTTGAGACACTTGTATTGTACTCGCTCAAGTGCCTAGAGGTACTTACCAAGCTTTTTCTCCAATACTTCGATTTAATATTTTTTTCTTTTAGAATGAAAGTCACATTTAATACATAAATAACAAAAATACTTATTAATAACAATAAATATGGAAACAACATTACAAAACTATGTATATGTTTTCCTTAAGGCAATACTCAGTGCATTCAATGTTAAAAATTTTAAAAGGCACTTAAAAGAGGAAAATTGCAAACAATTTTGTATTTGTGGCTTAAATATTAAAGGTATTTAAGCAGAGGCTCTAAAGTCGGGAATTTTATATGTAAATTTAGAGAAAAAACAACGATGCCGCAAAATATTGTCACTTAAGCGGGAAAAGCAATTAAAGCGGGAATCACTGTATCTGCATTCCATGTACATTATTGATAGCGAAATCAATCAGTGTGCATTTAAATCCCGTTTAAAGTCGACGCTTTTGAAATACGGTGCTCTCAATATCTACATCTTTTGATTGTAATCGAAGTTGCATGCATATAGAGATACATATACTAAGTATTGGGTTGTAACGAAAATGAACTCCTTAAGGAATATCACAGTTCTACTTGCATTCACTTTGAGTGTTTTCGGTGCAGTTTCTGGGGGTAAGATTTGTGAATTTCCGAACCGTGACTCTTTAAGCAATCTTAAAGCCATTAATGTCGTATCACCAATTTGTTTATATATGTATGTGAAATTTAAATAAAGTGTAAATTTATAAAGTGTTCATACAGTGCATTTGGAAATTGTGTAATGTAGTTCTTAAATAAACATTAAAATATATAAAGCACAACAGTTTAGTTTACCTAAAGGTTCTAATGATCAATGGGAGAAGACGAATCGAAATTGAGATACATATGTATGTATGTTGTAAGGAGAGCATGACCTATTCGTATCTATGCATATCTTATAGCAGTGACAGATAAGCAAAATTAATGCGCCTTAAAAAATGCTAATGCGGATTGAAATTTTATGGTGACAGACCGCAGATTTGTGCATTTATACAGCTGATTAATTGAAGTTGATCTTTTTAAAAAAGTAAAAAAATCAGCACATTTTTGTCGCTGGTTGTTGTTGAAACTGTTCGCTGTTTGCTTTCTGCCATTTCCAAACATTAAAATTTATTATTGTAAATACATATGTATGTATATGTATATTTGCAGATAATTTAATTTGCAAAACAAATTCGGTAAATTCAGCTAAATGCTCGAAATTTTTGTGCATTACTAATTACAATAAAATGACTCAAATCCGCAAGCAAATCAAGCTCAAACAGATACCTAGCAGATCTATCTAATTGCGAAGTAGGATTTACAATTTAATAAATTATATGTAGGTAGTTAAATTTGCTTGTGTGAAGGCAAAGTATATAATGTTGCTAATTTATTAATTTACATAAAAAGTCTGGACCTCTACACCCCTTGACAACAATTCTAATAAGTGGACTTTGGCGGGGTTTAGCGTTTTAAACAATAGCGCCCAATTTTATTATGGACACAAGTTGCTTTGGTACATGCTAGGGCTCTTAAAATTATTCGATTAACCTGAAAACCGTTTATTCGAATATCCGGTTTGTAACCGTTCGTACGAATATTAACCGGTTAGCACTATTCGGTTAGTCGCAATGTTCCGACTTTTCGAATAGTAGTTCTACTGCGGTTATTCGAATAGTTATACTGTCACTATTCGAATAAATGAAAATTGTTTGCAGTCTAAAAGCTTTTGATTTTCCAGATATATGTCCGTATTTTCCAGATATATACAATGTGCGGTATAAATCGGTTGAGAAGTGTTCGGGCAGAAGGGCACGAGCAAAACCGACCTCTGACCGACCAAAAAAACCGGTTCTTCACAGAAAACCGACTACCCACTCGTCGAAGTTTTGCCCCAAAATGCCCCAAAGCCCCACCCACCGACCGCCCACACTGCCACGAGTGTGTCCCAAATAAAACCGGTTCCAAAAAGTAACCGGTTACTGCAGTACTAGGCATATGCCGCAAAAAACCGAAAAAATTCGGCAGTAAGTGGGTAGGGGTATAGAATAGCGAACTCAAGAAACATACCACGCAGTGTTGGTATGACAGTCATAAAAAATAGCGAGTTTTTTTGTTAGTTTTAATGTTTCACTTTTTTCAATAAAAATAAGAAAATTAATGAACTTGCACTATTCGAATAATCGACAATGAACGGTTAACCGAATAGTCGAAAATGAGCGGTTAATCGAATAGTCGATGGCTGACGACTATCCGAATAGTGCAAACCGAATATTTTTATTCGAATAATGCCCTATTCGGTTAATTCGGTTAGTCGATTAGTCGAATACCAAGAGCTCTAGTACATGCTGTAATTTAATATAACTTAATTTTAATTAAAAAAAAAAACATTTAGATAACAATATCAGTTTTAGCAACCCAAAATTACCAAGAAATAGCCTCTAACATCACAGTTGCAAAATTACTGTAAACTAGTGTTATTTCCTGATACATACATACATATGTATGTACATACATATACGTATTACTTAGAAGGCGTCTATATATGTATATATAAAACTACAAATAGTTTTCTATATTAATTTATCATTTAAACAGAAGAGAGTTATGGAGCTTGCCTAACACCAAACGGCGCATTAGGTGAATGCATGTTAATCCAAAAATGCACTGAACTATATAACACGGCCATAAAACCCAATTTAGAAGAAGCGGAAATGATATTTTTAAGACGGAGCACCTGTGGTGCCCTTGGCAAAAGTGTTCTGGTAAGTACAATACATTAATGCTCCAATGAGAAAACTTTGAAGGTCGATTTTCTCGAGCTTCTCTAAAGGGGAAATTTTTCCCAGCAAAATCATTCGCCATGTTATTCAGTTATTGACCTAAAAAATCATATAGAATCATAGTCCAAACTTAGTTTGATAGGATGTTATGTAGAGTGGTACGTGGCACTTTATGTTATGAACTGTGCACGTAGTCATTCAGTATGCGTTCTCCGCAGAGTGGAATTGTCAAAATCGGTTTCGTGAAAACAGTTATTCTAAAGTGGGTATACAAAAAGTGTTCAAATACATAAAAATAATTGTTTTATGTTAAAACAAAGTGAATTATATAAATAAATATAGATAAGAAAGTTATTTAAAAAATATAGTCATGAGAGAAGTGTTTAGTTTATTTATAATAATTTAATTTGTGCCTAAAAGCAACGTCCTGTAACTAATGAACCAGGGTACAAAGGACTTTGAAATTTTTAACACTTCATATTTGAGTTAAGGCTAATATATGTATATCTGTATTAAAAAAATGTAACCTCCGCCCATTTTAATTTGGGCTTGAGGGGGTTAAGATGAATGCACTGCGACTTGTGGTCTATTGCGTCCGCACAATGCCTTGGATATGCAACACAGATATTGAGAGTAATTTGTCTAAATTTGTCTTCTACTTTATAAAAAATAATATACATATCGCTCATTTACTTGAATAGTGTCACAACTCAAAAAAATCGATTTTTCAGGAGAGCGATTTAAAGTTTTCAATTGTCTCTAATTTATTCTTCAAATCCAATTATTGTTCAAACTACACTATGAATGTGCCATATCATCAAGTGTTATGTCCGAGTACTGTAATTAATACACCAATTATTTCTGAAACAGATGTCTTAAATTATTTAGTTACGTTAAAAACTTCGTTTAAATATGGCCCTGATATGATTCCCTCAAGCTTTCTTAAAAATTGTGCAAAATATATCTATCTGCCCTTAACTAAGCTTTTTAACCTATCAAACAAGGAATTTTTCCGTTAATGTGGAAAGACTCTTTTATATTACCTTTGCATAATGGAGTTAGATCATCTGTTGAGAACTATAGGGGGATAGCTAAAATGTCAGCTATACCCAAACTTTTTGAAGCTATTGTCCCTGACCAAATAACTTTCTTAATCTCTCATTTAATTTAATTTTCTTAGCATGGATTTTGTAAAGGGAAATCTACAGTAACAAACTTGCTTGAATTTGTAAACCATGTGTCATTGGGTTTTCGGGATAATAAGAATACTTATATATGCAGACTTTAGTAAAGCATTCGATAGAGTAAACCAATCAATTCTTTTGCAAAAACTGGATCTTTTTGGTTTTCAACCAAGACTTCTTGAATGGGTATCCTCATATCTTACTAACAGAAAACAACAAGTTTTATTTAATAATACATTATCCGATTCAATTAGTGTCACTTCAGGGGTTCCACAGGGTAGTCATCTCGGCCCGATTCTGTTCTTGTTGTTCATCAATGATATACCTTCTGTAATTAAGTTTTCAGAAATTTTATTATATGCGGATGATGTAAAACTTTTCAAATCATATACTTCTCATAACGAAAGGACTGAGCTGCAATCGGATTTAAATAATTTAGTTACTTGGTGTCACAAAAATGATATGCCACTGAATCTTAAAAAATGTAAAACGATGTGCTTTTCCCTTAGAACTGTTGATCTTCCCCCCTATGTAATTAATAACTTCAGTTTAGAGCAAATTTTTAGCTTTGTTGATATAGGAGTTACTATGGACCCTAAACTAAATTTATTTCTCATGTAAATTCAATTGTCTTAAAAGCTAAAGGTGCTCTTAGCTTTGTTAAACGTTCTTCTTCTTCTTGACTGGCGTAGACACCGCTTACGCGGTTATAGCCGAGTCCAAAACAGCGCGCCACGCATCCCTCCTTCTGGCAGTTTGGCGCCAATTGGTTATTCCAAGCGAAGCCAGGTCCCTCTCCACCTGGTCCTTCCATCGGAGTGGAGGTCTCCCTCTTCCTCTGCTTCCGCCAGCGGGTACTGCATCGAATACTTTCAGAGCTAGAGCACTTTCATCCATTCGGACAACATGACCTAGCCAGCGTAGCCGCTGTTTTTTTATTCGCTGGACTATGTCTATGTCGTCGAATAACACATACAGCTCATCGTTCCATCGTCTGCGGTATTCGCCGTTGCCAATTCTTAAGGGACCATAAATCTTCCGCAAAACCTTTCTCTCGAAAACTCCTAGTGCCGTCTCATCGGATGTTGACATCGTCCACGCTTCTGCACCGTAAAGTAGGACGGAAATGATGAGAGACTTGTAGAGTTTGGTTTTTGTTCGTCGAGAGAGGACTTTACTTATCAATTGCCTACTTAGTCCATAGTAGCACCTGTTGGCAAGAGTGATTCTGCGTTGGATTTCCAGGCTGACATTGTTATTGGTGTTAATGCTGGTTCCCAGGTAGACGAAATTATCTACAACTTCAAAGTTATGACTGTCAACAGTGACGTGGGAGCCAAGACGCGAATGCGCTGACTGTTTGTTTGACGACAGGAGATATTTCGTCTTGTCCTCATTCACCACCAGACCCATACGCTTCGCTTCCTTATCCAGTCTGGAGAAAGCAGAACTAACGGCGCGGGTGTTGTTTCCGATGATATCGATATCATCGGCGTACGCCAGTAGCTGTACACTCTTATAAAAGATTGTACCCTCTCGATTTAGCTCTGCAGCTCGTATTATTTTCTCCAGCATCAGGTTAAAGAAATCACACGAGAGTGAGTCACCTTGTCTGAAACCTCGTCTGGTATCGAACGGCTCGGAGAGGTCCTTCCCGATCCTGACGGAGCTTTTGGTGTTGCTCAACGTCAGCTTACACAGCCGTATTAGTTTTGCGGGGATACCAAATTCAGACATCGCGGCATAAAGGCAGCTCCTTTTCGTGCTGTCGAAAGCAGCTTTAAAGTCGACAAAGAGATGGTGTGTGTCGATCCTATTTTCACGGGTCTTCTCCAAAATTTGGCGCATGGTGAATATCTGATCTGTTGTTCATTTTCCAGGTCTAAAGCCACACTGATAAGGTCCAATCAGTTTGTTGACGGTGGGCTTTAGTCTTTCACACAATACGCTCGACAGAACCTTATACGCGATGTTGAGGAGGCTTATCCCACGGTAATTGGCGCAAATTGTGGGGTCTCCCTTTTGTGTATTGGGCAGAGTACACTGAGATTCCAATCGTCAGGCATGCTTTCTTCCGACCATATTCTGCAAAGAAGCTGATGCAAGCACCTTATCAGCTCTTCGCCGCCGTATTTGAATAGCTCGGCCGGTAATCCATCGGCACCCGCCGCCTTATTGTTCTTCAAGCGGGTAATTGCTATTCGAATTTCTTCACGGTCGGGCAATGGAACATCTGCTCCATCGTCGTCGATTGGGGAATCGGGTTCTGCCATCTCCTGTTGTTGTACTTTCACTGTCATTCAGCAGGCTGGAGAAGTGTTCCCTCCACAAACTCAGTATACTCTGGTCATCAATAACTAGATCACCTCTGGGGTCCTACAGGAGTGCGCTCCGGTCTTGAAACCTTCAGTTAGTCGCCGGATCTTTTCGTAAAATTTTCGAGCATTACCCCTGTCGGCCAGCTTGTCAAGCTCTTCATACTCACGCATTTCGGCCTCTTTCTTTTTTGTCTGCAAATGCGTCTCGCTTCCCTCTTCGGCTCTCGGTATCTTTCCCATCCCGCCCGTGTTGCGGTCGATCGCAACATTGCGAGGTAGGCAGTCTGTTTTCACTCCACTGCGAGACGACACTCCACGTCAAACCAGCGGTGTTTTTGGCTTTTCCGAAAACCAATGGTTTCGGTTGCAGCTGTACGTAAGGAGTTTGATATGCCGTCCCACAGCTCCCTTTATACCGAGATGCTGATGAGTGCTCTCAGAGAGCAGGAGTGCAAGTCGAGTAGAAAATCGTTCGGCTGTCGGTTGTGATTGCAGCTTCTCGATGTCGAACCTTCCTTGTGTTTGTTGACGTGTGCGCTTTTCTACACAGAGGCGGGTGCGTATCTTAGCTGCTACAAGATAGTGGTCCGAGTCGATGTTGGGACCACGAAGCGTACGCACATCAGAAACACTGGAGACATGTCGTCCATCTATCACAACATGATCGATCTGGTTGCGAGTGATTCGATCCGGGGACAGCCAAGTAGCTTGATGGATTTTCTTATGCTGGAATCTAGTACTACAGACGACCATATTTCGGGCCCCGGCGAAGTCGATCAGCCTCAGACCGTTTGGTGATGTTTCGTCATGGAGGCTGAATTTTCCGACTGTTGTGCCAAAGACACCTTCTTTACCCACCCTAGCGTTGAAATCGCCAAGCACGATTTTTACATCGTGGCGGGGGCAGCGCTCATAGGTACGTTCTAGGCGCTCATAGAAGGTATCTTTGATCACTTCGTCCTTCTCTTCCGTCGGGGCGTGGGCGCAAATCAGCGATATGTTGAAGAACCTCGCTTTGATGCGGATTGTGGCTAGACGTTCATCCACCGGAGTGAATGCCAGGACTCGACGACGGAGTCTCTCTCCCACCACGAATCCTACACCGAATTTGCGCTCCTTTATATGGCCGCTGTAGTAGATGTCACAAGGACCCACCTTCTTCCGTCCTTGTCCCGTCCATCGCATTTCTTGGATTGCGGTGATGTCAGCCTTTACTCTTACGAGGACATCAACCAGCTGGGCAGAGGCACCTTCCCAATTAAGGGTCCGGACATTCCAGGTGCATGCCCTTAAATCGTAGTCCTTTAAACGTTTGCAGTGGTCGTCATCAAAATCGGGGTCTCTCATCCGAGGCTGTTTCGTCGTTTTCATTGGGGGGTGTTTTTATGTGGTGGGTCCCAAACCCTACACACAACCGCATAAGCGGGTTTCGCCTTCTCACTTTAGCTCGCCTCCAAACGGATGTCTGTTGGCTACCCAGAGGATACTTGGTCTAAGACCGGAAGTCGTGAGCTGCTTGAGCCACATGTAAAAGAATCGTTCCTGGCCACTCCCAAGTGAATGACAATCAGAAACTTTCCTCACTTGCGTGAACTTCTACATATGACTCCATCCTCCTTTGTTAAACGTTGGTCTAAAGAATTTAGTGATCCGTATATTACTAAAATTCTTTTTACAACATTGGTAAGGCCTATATTGGAGTACGGTTCTGTGGTATGGAATCCTAGCTATCAATCCCATTCAGATAAGCTTGAGTCCGTTCAAAAACAATTTTTACTTTTTGCTTTAGGCCACTTACATTGGGATTCAAGTTTGAATCTTTTCCCGTATACTAGTCGTTTAAAACTTATAAATCTTCCCACACTCACTAGTCGCAGAGAAATGCTAGGTATAATATTCCTAGTAAAACTTCTGAATGGTTCAGTTTGTAGTTCATTCCTATTGCCTGATATTAAGTTTAATATCCCATTGTGTTCAACTAGGCAGTTTAGAACATTACCTCTAAAATCTTCTAGAACAAATTTTGAGTTAAACGAACCATTCCGCCGAATATGTCAGGATTTTAATTCTCATTCCAGCACATTTGACCCATTTGACTCAATATTTAGCAGCAAAAAAACTATTTTGTCTTCTCTTAATAAGTAATATTCAGAAATTTTTAACTTTTTGTTTTTATAAATTTTTAAATCTCAGCTGTTGAAATGATTCTTTCTGTAGTTGAGCAGTTTGAGGACTGAACGCTTAAAAATCTCTTGCCTTTCTAGACTCGGCAAATTCCGCTCGTATGCGGACTGCGCCCCACGTGTCGGTTGGGCGGGAGGAGGGTAATCGTTTGAGTTTATTATTATAAATGTGACCCACTTTGAATTATGCCGTTATTTGTGAAAAATATAAATCAATTTCGCCGTCATAACATAACTCAAAATATGTCGTTATTTCGTAACAAAAATATAACTAATTCTGGCACAACTGAGAAGTGTCGTTATTGTGGTTAATAACTAATGCAACCTAACAAGTTTAATAACGGCACATTTTTATTTTTCTTTTTTTTATGTCATTACCATTTTTCAGTTGTAAATGTTTTGAGGGATACTATGCAAAATGTCGCGAAGGTATACAAATTTTTTTAAATGATATTCATTATTCGACAGAATTTTCAATAGTTTATGATAACAGCTTTATTGAGTTACTTACTTCCTTCCAGTTAGGGTGCCTGCAGGAACAATTTTATAAATACTTTATTATTATATAAAAAAATGGCAAATTACGCGATTTTCTCAATATAAAACAGAGCTGAATAATTTAACTAAGCTTCTCAGTATCAAAATAAAACAAATTAAAAATCAAAACATTTCGAGCTATATTAAGAAATTAACGCCAAACCAAAATACAGACTATTCTCTTTGAAAAGCTGTAAAAAATGCTAGAAAACCGATATTGTCGAATACTCCTCTCAGAAAACCCAACGGATCCTGGCCAGAGATCTGCATTGAGTAATAATGAAATTAGTGCACTAACTCATGAGCCAAACAAATTGGTGTAAATGAGTACTAATGCTAACATCAAAAATGACAAAGACTCATTTCCACCAAACCAAAAAAAACTCATAGTATTTCTACACTTACATATATGTGCAGTCAATTTATGACTCAAACGAGTTTATAGTAACAATTTGATTTTACTCACTTGTTCATTGGTCACGATGAAAATAAACTTGAATGAGTTCTGTACACTGATCGGAACGAGTGGAATTGTGACTTCGTAGCTGAGCACGAAAGTAAAGATACCCAGTGAGAACTTTGTCACATTACATGTTTCATTATTTCATTGAACATGCATTTTCGTGCGTCTTTATTAATTTTCAATATATTACTATTAAAAGAAATATATTAGAACCTAAAAGTATTAACTATACTGTCATTAATTAACTTAAAACATTAAATGTAATACACGACATCAAAGAACAAAACACGTCGTTAGTCATTTTCCGCAGGGCACTTTTGCCTAGCGGCGGCACAGCCTTCGTCAGTTTTACTTTGATCATATTCGTATCACTAATTCATTTAGCTTTACTATTGATGGTTTTTTTGGTCTTATGGCTCATTTTGGTTTGACTTGTCTGATTTATTGGGTCATGAGACAATTGAGCACTTCAACGATACGTATGAAGAGAAATTTACTCATTATTCATGCTCTCGCTTTGTGTGCTGTGCGTAAATGTGTTTTAGTGGATCTTAGTGTTGATGATTTTTTACTTATATGCACTAATACTACTTTTTGTGTTACTCAACCAATGACTCAAAAAAGGGAATAATTGCAGTTCTCTGATCCTGGCCTAAAAGCGACGAAGAAAAAACGGATGTTTTTTCAGAGAAACTAACTAAAACGTTGAGTCCATTCACGTTCCAAATGCTTGCTTAAATCTTAAATAAGTCCCAATGTAATGGAAGGAAAAAGTGGTCATGAAGTCATATCGTCCAATTGCATTGTTTCCTATTTTGTCTAAGCTACTCGAAGCTGTCATTATCCCAAGACTTGAGAACATTATTGAAAAAAAGGTTATGCACGTATTCTTTTTTGACCATACTCCCGGACGTTAAAAGTAACTCCTGACAAAATATTGACATCGATGAGTCATCTAATTTACAATCGGCTTCACTTGTATTGATTAATGCCATCTAATGTTGATTGCCATGGAATAATTAATTCCCAAATGGTTGATATTAAATACATTTTTTCAATTGATTCTGAGTAAGTATTTCTCTTCTCAGAACGTTTGTTTAATGCTGTATTAGTTTAGTGCTTCAGTGTTGTATTTCCTTGAGAAGTGTATGTGTTGTTGCAAGGTTTCAACGTCACAATTCGGACATGACCGTTATCTCTTGGGTGTGTTTCGGCGATTGTTTCTAAGGGACTTATTGTGGTTTATGTATTCGCTCCTTTTCCAACGGCATACAATTTGTCAACTAATTCTTTGCAAAATGCAAATTGATGCAAAAAATCAACTTTGACATTAAATTTTTTTAGCAAAGGTTTAGTTTTCTATGATTTTTCTATTACGGTATTATTATAAGATTTATCTAGTATCTGGAGGATGGAGTCATATGTAGAAGTTCACGTAAGTGAAGAAAGTTTCTGACTGTCATTCACTTGGGAGTGGCCAGGAACGATTCGTTTGCATGTGGCTCAAGCAGCTCACGACTTCCGGTCTTGGTAGCCAACAGACATCCGTTTAGAGGCGAGCTAAAGTGAGAAGGCGAAACCCGCTTATGCGATTGGGTTTGGGACCCACCACATAAAAACAATGATGAAAAGGAAGCAACAGCCTCGGATGAGAGACCCCAATTTTGATGACGACCACTGCAAACTTATAAAGGACTATGAATTAAGGTCATGCACCTGGAATGTTCGGACCCTTAATTGGGAAGGTGCCTTTGTCCAGCTGGTTGATGCACTCGTAAGAGCAAAGGCTGACATCACCGCCATCTAAGAAAAGCGATGGACGGGACAAGGCGGAAGAAGGTGGGTCCTTGTGACATCTACTACAGCGGCCATATAAAGGAGCGCCAATTTGGTGTTGGATTTGTGGTGGGAGAGAAACTCCGTCACCGAGTCCTGGCATTCACCCCGGTGGATGAACGTCTAACCACAATCCGCATTAAAGCGAGGTTCTTCAACATATCGCTTATTTGCGCCCACGCCCCAACGGAAGAGAAGGACGATGTGACCAAAGATACTTTCTATGAGCGCCTAGAACGCACCTACGAGCGCAGCCCCGCCACGATGTCAAAATCGTGCTTGGCGATTTCAACGCTAGGGTGGGTAAAGAAGGTGTCTTTGGCACAACAGTCGGAAAATTCCGCCTGAGGCCTGAGGCTGATCGACTTCGTTGAGGTCCGAAATATGGTCGTCTGTAGTACTAGATTCCATCATAAGAAAATACATCAAGCTACTTGGCTGTCCCACTATCGAATCACACGCAACCAGATCAATCATGTTGTGATAGATGGTCTCCAGTGTTTTTGATGAGCGTACGCTCCGTGAACCTAACATCGACTCGGACCACTATCTTGTAGCAGCTAAGATACGCACCCGCCTCTGTGTAGAAAAGCGCACACGTCAACAAACACAAGGAAGGTTCCACGTCGAAAAGCTGCAATCGCAACAGACAGCCACGAAATAGCAGTCATCAGCATCTCGGTTAAGGGAACTGTGGAACGGCATCTCAAACGCACTGCGTACCGCTGCAGCCGAAACAATTGGTTTTCGACAACGACAAAAAACGAGTTGGAATGACGAGGATTGCCGTCTCGCAGTGGACAGAAAACAGACTGCCTACCTCGCAATGTTGCAAACGACCTCAACACGTGCGGGATGGGATAGATACAATGAGCTGAAGAGGGAAGCGAGACGCATCTGCAGACAAAAAAAAAGAGGCCGAAATGCGTGAGTATGAAGAGCTTGAGAAGCTGGCAGATAGAGGTAATGCTCGAAAATTTTATGAAAAAATGAAGCGACTTAACGAAGGTTTCATGACCGGAGCATCCTCATGTAGAGACCAAGGTGGTAATCTGGTAACCGATGTCCAGGGCATACTGGGATTATGGAGGGAACACTTTTCGGACATGCTGAATGATAGTGAAAGTACAACACCAGGAGATCGCCATCTCAATCCCGATTCCCCAATCGATGACGATGGAACAGATGTTCCATTACCCGACCATGAAGAAATTCGAATAGCAATTACCCTCCTAAAGAATAACAAAGCGGCGGGGGCCGATATATTACCGGCCGAGCTATTCAAATATCTCCTGTCATCAAACAAACAGTCAGCGCATTCGCGTCTTGGCTCCCACGTCACTGTTGACAGTCATAACTTTGAAGTTGTAGATAATTTCGTATACCTGGGCACCAGCATCAACACCGATAATAATGTCAGCCTGGAAGTCCAACGCAGAATCACTCTTGCCAACAGGTGCTACTATGGACTGAGTAGGCAATTGAAAAGTAAAGTCCTCTGTCGACGACCAAAAACCAAAATCTACAAGTCGTTTATCATTCCCGTCCTGTTTTATGGTGTAGAAGCTTGGACGACGTCAACATCAGATGAGACGACACTAGGAGTTTTCGAGAGGAAAATTTTGCGCAAGACTTATGGTCCTCAGAACATTGGCAACGGCGAATACCGCAGACGGTGGAACGATGAGCTGTACAAGCTATACGACGACATTGACATAGTTCAGCGAATAAAAAGACAGAACCTAGGCTGGCTAGATCATGTTGTTCGAATGGACGAAAGTGCTCCAGCTCTGAAAGTTTTCGATACAGTACCCGCTGGTGAAAGCCGAGGAAGAGGGAGACCTCCACTCCGATGGAAGGACCAAGTGGTATAACCAATTGGCGCCAAAATGCCAGAAGGAGAGATGCGTGGCCACAACTTTTTCCATGCAGAGGTCAAGGTCCTCGTTGTAACTCCCAACCCGGCCTGAACGACAATTTGTAGGCAAATCGCTATATTAAAGTGGTCCTTCCAGAACTCTCGAAGAGTGAGTTTTGTATTCTCCGTCACTTATAAGCAGCGCCGAAACAGATGCTTGATGTATAGTTTTTTAAAATTAGAAATCACTTGCTGATCCATGGGCTGCAGGGTAGAAGTGGTGTTGTGTGGTAAGTAGAGAACCTTTATGAATTTTAACTCCTCGAGGATGTCATCTTCGAGGTTTGGTGGATGAGCAGGGGCATTGTCTCGCAAATGATGGTCTGCGTCAAGGTATCTCCTTGGGGTTGCTTTTCTGTTTCTTGCACCATCAACAGTTTCTCCATATTTTCATGAAGGGAGGATCGCAGCTTGGAAATTATCGTAAATCCCTTAGCCGGCGTTACACTCTTTATCGACTCCTTCCGTTTAAACACAGAACATATCATGGAGGTACTATGGCCATACTGCCTCGACAAGTCAACAACTCGTACACCTTGCTCATGTTTTTCTATAATTTCACATTTAAATTCAATACTCATCATCATTTTCTTAGCACTTGACTTTTTACAAACTTTCTTCCGATCCATGGTTATACAAATAAATAAACAACAACTGTAAATGTAAACCAGTGGTCGGCACTCCATACCACAATTGTGCCGACTCAAGTCACACGTACGCTTACGCTCTATCATTCAGTCGTTGTCGAACCAGCAACGAGTAAACATCGCGCATGGCTATGGCACTTTGCATAAGTGCCCTGCGCGAAATGCCTACTTTTATGAATGTCGTTTTATGTAATGTATTATATTTATGGTTTTAAGCTATTTAAAGACAGAAAAGTTAATGCTTTTGTGTTCTAATATATTTGTTTAAATAATAAAATAACTAAAATGAATAAATGAGCACAAAAATTCATGTTTTATGAAAAAATTAAGAACATTCTTAAAATGTTAGGCTACAGAGTTCTCACTGGGTATTCATTATTTCGTGCTCACCTATACAGTCACAATTCCTCTCGTGCCGACCACTGATGTAAACGCAACACAAAATGCAAACACAGCCGCACAATTTATCACAGCGGAAGTACGCTGCTAACTGATCGTGATGGCGGGACTGCGTGTTACTATCGAACCGGACTCGTATCTCGAATTTCGCTCGTAACTAAAAGCAAAAAATTATTGCTCGTCGGCTCGTATCTCGAAAAACTCGTATACTGGGGACCTGGAATGTCGAGGTACCACTGTATTTGTGAATTAATTATTTTTTTATTTCTGTTATGTCAAACGTTTAAGTTCGTTGGTGTTCAGTTGTATCCACATATAGTTCTTTAGTAACTTCATGTTTTACTGGGAAGCAATTTTCCTCTCTTGATACTTTATCAGAAACATTTACTGCTGTGACGTTTTTTAGATCTGTTAGCGGTTTAATGGTTTTCAAAAAAAATTATTTCATCATATTCAGGCATGGGCAAAGTCTTAGCAGGTGCTAAAAGATCGTAAGTTATCGTATACGTACACACACCGATTGTCACTAACACGCACAAGCGAAGAGCGTAAAACGAGCACCTACGATGGGACAATACGATAAATAAACGACGATAAAATCAGTCTGCAATCAGCAGTTGACTGAACAGGTCGATGCGGTCGAAGTTATATATTTTACGTATGAAATGAAAACATTTTTTTCATTATAAAATAGCACAAAATTACTTTTTTAAATTATTACACTACCCAATTATACTATTATTTATATTAAATATAAATTATATGTTTTGTTACAAAAAGTTCGCCATTTTGCCAACTTTTTTGTTGGTTGGAAAAGTGAAAAAAATTCTTTATATACGATTTTTTTGTACTATTGTTGTTTAATTCCGCCATTGCGGTCTTCTTTTTCAAGTTAATACATTTTTCACTTAGAATTTTAAATAATAATTAAGCACTAGCCTTGACTTCAGCTCTTTGTTTTAGTTTTATTGTTTTGTACCACCGTGCAATTTGTAAATTTTTCTTTTGCTTTTTGTATTGCTCGCGTGTTCGGGGTCGTGAAAGTTGTCACTCAACAGGAACTCAAAACCCAAAAAAGATAACTGTAAACGCCTGTCGTAATCTTGTCTTCTATCATTCTTGTACCACAGTAAGCGCACTAACACAATCTCATTTTGTGATGCTCGTTTGATTGTGGTGGTGCCCATCCCTGATCATACCCTTCAGTACGGCTGGTATGAATTGGTGAATTGCACTAGTGAATTCTTGTGTTACAAGTAACTAGAGAATTCACGACAACGAGGTAATGCAGAGAAGCAATAGTACATGAGAGAGATTGAGCGAGAAGAGAGCATGATCTAGAGAACGTTGTGCTCAATATGTACTCTCAGTAGAATATTAGCGACAAATAAGGGTGGGAATGCAATTTTGAGAGATCGAAGCAAAAATAACGCAGAATAATAACAGCAGAGCATCTCGTACAGTAAGTACAAGTTGCAAATAATTATTGGGTCATTATAGTATTTACGTACAAGTTGGTCATTGAAAGTTGGTAGAAAGAAAGGCATCAGCGTCTTCTTTGTAATTCTGATATTTCATTTTTCGCATAATAGTTGTTCTCTGATTGTACAATTGATCTCGCGTCACGGGTTCTAATACGTTTTTTGTTTATTAAAAGTGTTATTAAAAGGTGAATAATTAAATGAAATAATAGTGAATAAAAACAAAGAAAACATAAATATTTTATATGTATGCAAAAAAAATGGATTGCCCTGCACAATGAAAAGAGGTAAGAATTGCAACATTGCTCTTTAATTATATGCTTTGTTTGGAAATGTTTGCACGATTTATGAACGCATAAATATCCTTGTATGTACATTTATTTAAATTATTAACACCTTACTTATATGTATACTTGTTTCGAATTATTTTACTCATTTAAGATCAACATCAAATTTTAATGGAACCCTTAGGAATGTGGCTTGGGGATATAAGTGCAGTGATAAATATGGTATGTAATTTGTAATACAATTTTAATATCAACTAGATTTTTTTTTAATTATTTTCTTTCTTTATCATATGTTCAACGAAGTCGCTTTTGAATCCAGCCGAAGTGCACAAAAATTTTGACTGATATTAACCGACTCTGTTGGTAAATATAATTGTAAACAAAGAAAATTTAAATAAAAATTAATATTGTTAATTATATAAAATTTAAATAAAATTTGTGTTTAATTATGTTTGAAATAAACTAGCTAGGTTGAGAGGTAGTGAAGAAAGTAGTGAAATTTAATAGTCGGTAAGTTGTAAGGTAACTAATTATATATATTCAGTGATATGTGGTGAAGTAGCTAGTGAAGTATAGGCGGTGAAATCACTCGTGAATAGTGTTAATCGGTTACCGCCAATGACATCGCCGTGTTAAATTCATGAGTGAATTGCATTGCCGGTATTATGGTGGGTAACCAGTGGTGGTTACCAGTAAGTAGTGAACTCACTAGTGTTTCACTAATGAGCCGAACTGAAGGGTATTGATAAGTTTCATATCTAATATCATTCGCCTCTAATTAGGCTGTAGTTCAGTGGTCGGCACAAGAGGATTTGTGACTGTGTAGGTGAACACGAAAGAAAGAATACCCAGTGAGAACTCTGTAACCATCCATTTTGAAAATGTTTTTCATTTTTGCATAAAACACGAATTTTCGTACTCGTTTATTTATTTTAGTTATTTTATTAATAAAACAAATATATTTGAGCATAAAAACATTAACTATACCGCCTTTAAACGGTTTAAAACCATAAATCAAATACATAACATCAAGCAAAATTCATAACAGTAAGGCAGTTCGCGCAGGGCTTTTAGGCAAGAATGATAGAAGACAAGATTACGACAGGCGTTTACAGTTAGTTATTTTGAGTTTTGAGTTCCTGTTGAATGACAAGTTTCACGACCACGAACACACGAGCAAAACAAAATTGCACTGTGGTACAAAACAATAAAACCAAAACAAAGAGCTGAAGTCAAGGCTAGTGCTTAATTATTATTTAAAATTCTAAGTGAAAAATGCATTAACTTGAAAAAGAAGTCCGCAATGGCGGAATTAAACAACAATAGTACAAAAAAGTCGTCTATAAAGAATTTTTTTCACTTTTCCAACCAACAAAAAAGTTGGCAAAATGGCGAACTTTTTGTAACAAAACATATAATTTTAATTATAAATATGCATTATTGTATTGGATCATTTTATAAATGAAGATTTTAAGAATTACGTTCATTGTGATATTTTATCTGCACATTATTCAATTTGGTTCACTATGTATCACATTTCCGTTTTCCATTTGACATTTCTTCTGTTGCCTATTCCCATTCGTTGGTCGTGAACGCTCAGCCTGTCGTAATCTTGTCTTCTATCATTCTTGGCTTTTAGGCAAAGTGCCATAGCCATGCGCTGGTTGCTAGTTCGACAACGACTGAATAATAGAGCGTAAAGTTCTGAACAAATAGACGACGACAAGCGACGAGCGATATCTGTCAAATATTAAAATACACGCGTTCTTATGGGCACAGCGTTTTAGACAACAGCACGACTACGCGACAAAATGGTTGAAGACTTCGCTGTCGCCAAATTAGAAATTTTTGCGTAAATAAATATGTAAATTTTACTAAAGTGAAAGATTTTAGTACGGCAACAATGAAATTGCTGTTTGATATGTCGCTGCCGTCTTCAAAATGTCCAAGACGTTGGCTTCAAAGCGACATTTGTAGTCGAACGTCGCTTCGTCGTGTCGTGTCGTCGTCTTTGTGTTCAGCACTTAAAGCTCCAGTTAAGCTCCAGTTACCCATACTTGACTTGACCTAGAGAGACTTGATAACTGTCACATAAAAGATCCGTTTAATGGGCCTTGCATGTATTTGATTACCGAACGCATGACTTGACTTGAAAGTCTGTTGAATTTAGAATTCTACGTTACGTTGACATTTGAGCTGCTCTCCCTCTCTCACTGCTTCTCTTTTCATTCTCATTATGACACTATTCCAGTGTTGCCTGAATGTTTTCGGTTAAAATTAAATATGTTAAAATTCTAGTCTTTAATATTTATAAATCTTCAAATAAAGAAAAAATAAGATAATTCAGAGGAAAATACCTTTTACACAACAATTATTTTTTAATGTGTTTAATAAAAAATATTTTATTGTATTTATAACGCAAATACTTTAAGTGCAATAAACAATTCAAATCAAATACGTACGATATGAGGGTAAATTTTGCAACAGAAACATTACTATTGCGAATCTCTGCGTGAATTTGTGGTGATCTGCTCAGAAAAAAAATATTTTGCGAATTTATGTAATAAAAAATTGATTGTAAATGTTCAAAAACAATTTGAATAAATTATTTTTTCACCTATCATTTATACGCTTGGCTGGCTCCAATTTATTACATCTTCTAACAATTCTAAATATCGAAAAACTGAGCTTCACAGATTTCCTAATAGTGAAGATTTTTTTGTATACTAGTTTTGAAATCTTCAATCTTGGTGATATTTTAATTTAAAAAACTTAATTTTAAAGCTAAATCTGCACATCTGGCAACTCTACCCAGAAACTATAATAATAACAGCTGAAGTTGAAGTTGTGTGAAGTATAACTGCATCTAAGTTTTCCAAGCGAAATTTTTCGAAGCTGAGTCAAGTCAAGCATCGGTAACTGGAGCTTTAGGCATATTTGACTTGACCTAGCCAGACTTGAGAACTGTCACATAAAAGATCTGTTTAATGGGCCTTGCCTGTATTTGACTACCGAACGCTTGACTTGACTTGAAAGTCTGTTGAATTTAGAATTTCAAGTTACGTTGACATTTCAGAGAGTGGCATCTTTGCTCTCTCCCTTTATGTTGACATTTCAGAGAGTGACAGCTCGGTTCTTTCCCTCGCTTTTTTACATAGCACGCTTCATGATCCAATATAGTAATTCATATTTATAATTAAAATTATATGTTTTGTTACAAAAAGTTCTCCATTTCGCCAACTTTTTTGTTGGTTGGAAAAGTAAAAAAAACTCTTTATATACGACTTATTTTACTATTGTTGTTTAATTCCGCCATTGTGGACTTCTTTTTCAAGTTATTACATTTTTCACTTAGAATTTTAAGTAGTAATTAAGCACTAGCCTTGACTTCAGCTCTTTGTTTTGGTTTTATTGTTTTGAACTACCGTGCATTTTGTCAGTTTTTCTTTCGTTTTTTGTTTTGCTCGCGTGTTTGGGGATCGTGAGTGCGTCACTCAACAGGAAATTAAAACCCAAAAAAGCTAACTGTGCTACTGGTAAGTAATTGTTATTATTATTTATTAGATTGTAATATATTTTGTATTGTTTATGTTGGTTTATATTAACCCTTTAACCGGCGAGCCTGCCTTTAGACGGTGTATAATTAATATGTTGCTATGCTGCTCTTATATTTCAAATCTCTGTTCTAACGAAAAAAATCAGCAGACAACAACACAATTCTCTTATTGAAACAAATTACAGTAAGCATTCGTCATTTGATTGCAACTCGTTGAGTGCTAAAGTCAATTTTTTGACAAAGTGTGTAAAATAATTATTTGTGTATAAAGTGGAGTTTTTAAAATAGTATAAAATCGTGATTTGCGTGAACAAAAATTTTCTCATATAGGTAAATATATATTCTTTTATGTTTTGTGTTTTATTGTTAAGTTTTTAGCAAAACTTTGTTTGTAGCCGGTGAAAATTGAACACCGTCTAAAGGCAAATCTGCCGGTTAAGAGCAAATTTGCATACACGTGGCTCTAGTCCATTTTCTTTATCATTTCATTTTTCTTTAAACATTGTTGGGTTTTAAACATTCTGGGAAACAATTAGCAGTTTGAAAATGTTTTCACAAAGAAAAAATTTTAATTTCTCAAAATTAATTGATGAGTAAATTGAAGAACTCATGGCAGAATCGGTGGAGGGCGCAGATTCAGAAGATGATTTCGACGACGATAACGATGATTTGGAAGACCCAGAATTTCAATTACCAAACGTAGACTTTGCTACATTTCAAGAAGAGTGGGATAATGCAGATAACAACGATTTTTAAAATATCTTTAGAAACTCAGAAGAACATCTGGTAGAAGTGCATAACAATGTGGAGCAGTCTGACGAGTCTTTACCATCAAAACCTGGGAAAACAAAAACAAAAAAAAAACAAAAAGGGCACGATCCCCTCTACCAGAAACTGAAGCTGGTCCAGTAGTATTCAATGCGGAGGGGTTTAGCGGAAATATGAAAGATATTTTCCTCCAAAATCCGGAGTTCAGAAAAATTTGATGAAAAAAAAAATTCTTGAACTTGAAAAATTTTTTTTTTTTTTTACTTCATTTTTATTTACAATCTATCTACATTAAGATATTCAGTAAATTAGATCTAGTAGGTAATGGCAGAGGTAGATTTGTCCTTGAGCAAATCTACATAAAGGATTACTTTTTTTTGTTTTTTACATATCCATAAGTAAAATATAATTAACTTAGGTTATTAAATATCATCAAAAAATATCCATCAAAAATTCATTTTCATTTACATTTTCATTTCTTTTTTTTTTTTTGCCAGTCTTATGTTTTTGATTGATAACGTTGCAAAATCTCTACATTGGACTTACTGGCAGTACCCCAAAGCTGTATGCCGTATGCCCATATGGGTTTGAGAATAGCTTTGTAGAGCCGTATTTTATTTTCTATGCTAAGTTGAGTTATTGAGTCAGAGCAATTTGTATGCAAAACAGCAAGATGTTTCTACAAACTTTACTTTGACATCGTGTGATTTAAAAAAATATATTGGAATTTTGATTTATATGTCTGTGTACCGATATCCCAGTGTCGAGAGTTACTGGGCCAAACATTCTTTCGGGCCAGTTAGAAACGCAATGACTTCCCAACAGTTATTTTCAATCAGAAAATATCTTCACTTTAATGATACCAAAAAAATGAAAAAACCACAGAAAGCAGGATTTGATGAACTGTATAAAATTCGTCCACTTATTGATAGACTCAATATGCAATTTGATTCTGTACCAAAAACAGCTCGGTTGTGCGTTGATGAACAAATGTGTTCAACAAAAATGTTGCCAAAATTTCGACAATATATGCCCGCAAAGCCCCATAAATATGACATGAAACTTTTTGTTCTTTGTGACTAAGTGTAAATTAAATCTGTGCCTCTCAAACAATAACAAATGTTTTCAAATTTATCATCAAAATAATAAAAAGAACTGACTAAAATTTCAAGTAAAATCATCCTCTAATAAAAGTTTTTTATTACGTTACCAGGCAGGTCCGCCTTTTGGCGGTCAACATATTTTCTCACCTGGAAGGTAAGTTTAGATTTTTTTTTACCTTTTAACATTAACGTATGTTTTATCTAGCCAAAAACTACGAAAACATTATTTTTTTAATCGAAAAAAATTGGCCGGTTAGAGGGTTAAGAGGTGGCTGACTCTAAGGGAGAGATTTAGTAGGGAAGTAAGGAAAATGGAGTCACCATCAGGAAGTGGGGCGAGTAACACGGAAACTTGGCCATTGTTCGATAATGTGAGCTTTTTAAAACTATATACATATGTATACAGCCCAGACCGTAAGTTAATCTTTTTTTAATATTTTATACGTATTAAATATTTATTTCCCTTTTACAGAAATCGCTGCACCACAAACATTTTAGAATATATGTTTTCGCAGGAGCTGCTTGAGCCATTTAGTTTTGAATGTTCTCCGACTATTTTATCATCGCCTTCGGAGTTGTCGTCTTTAACTCCCATCCGGAAAAGAGTCATGAAAACAAACAGCGACGACGACAGCTGCTTCAAAGAACCGTGCGAGCTATACAAAAGTATGTGTGTAGAGAGGAGCAATTGCAGCGATGCGGTGAGGTCGTTTGGTGTTAATAATTTTTTAAATAGTTTTAAGAATGTTCAAAACAGTTTTAAGAATGTTTTTGAGAAAATAAAGTAATTTGTTTTTATAACTCTTTAATTTTGTAAGGCTTTTATTTATTGTGTGCTATGTTTTTATGTTGGTAGTGATTAGAGATTGGAAGGTTGTTGTCATTGTGTAGTTGCAGAAAACATTCACAAAATATTTTTAAAGATTGATGGCGTTTTGATACGGAAAACTTATCCTATTTTGCCTAAAGTATGTACTTGTGTATATACTGTAAGTTTAGTTGTATGTACATTTATTTGATTATACGGCCTATGTCTTATTTACTAATTACATACCGTCATAATCATGATTTATTGTCGGTAAATAAAATATTTATGTTTTCGTAAAATGCATTACTATACAGAATTCATTTGCCATATGCCTGTGTAATCTTCCTAATATAGATAATTACCATCTTTTTCAGTAAATAAAACAATATTTATAGATATATCCATGCAATAATATAATACATAAAATACAAAAACATTGCTATACACTAAATACGATCTTGTTGAAATGAAACCGCTCCCTGATTTATAAAATATTCTGCCAAAAAATCCCTTACACGGAATGCGAAACTAGATGCATTGCGTCGAGTTGTACTTATTGAATTAATGCACCTCCAACAAATTGTGAAGAACCAAGCAGGTTAACACAATTGTTTGACAGTTCTTTGGGCAAAAGTCTATGATATAAGTAAATATTGAAATATTGCAAATCTTTTAATGTACCTCCGTCACTTTGTCCGCCATAGCTACCAATACTGGCAGAGGTGAACGTTTACCTAGCGTCGCAGCATGCCATTAAAACTATACTATACAACTTTTTATAGTTATAAAATAACGAGCCTGAATTTTGTGGACGAATAACAGCTATATGCTTCCCGTCAATTGCTCCGACACAGTTGGGTATATTCCACAGTTTTAAAAAATCTGCAGCAATGTCTTTATATTGTGCGGTAGTTGGCTCGCTAAGGTATATCGGGCATAGATCTAACCAAAATATTTCACACGTCTCAAGTACGCTATTCCACACTGTTGTTTTCCCTAATTTATGCATCGAGGCTATGATCTCAAAAGGTGTTCCATAAGCGAGGTACCTAAAAAATAAACGAGAATACAATTGAATGAATATGTTTCAAGGATTGTTTTACTTACATTAAAGTTATAACCACTCGCTCCTCGGCGCCAATTTGTTGTTTTGGTTTTAAAAAAAAACGGACTAACAATAAAATCGAAGAAGAAAGCCTCGGATCAGACACCCCCCTTTTGATGACGACCCCTGCAAACGTTTTAAGGATAATGATTTAAGGGCATGCACCTGGAATGTCCGGACCCCTAATTGGGAAGGTACCTCTGCCCAGATGGTTGATGTCCTCATACGACTAAAGGCTGATATCACCGCCATCCAAGAAGTGCGATGGACGGGACAAGGACGGAAAAACGTGGGTCCTTGTGACATCTACTACAACGGCCATATAAAGGAGCACAAATTTGGTGTTGGATTTGTGGTGGGAGAGAGACTCCGTCGCCGAGTCCTGGCAGTCATCCCGGTGGATGAACGTCTAGCCACAATCCGCATAAAAGCGAGGTTCTTCAACATATCGCTTATTTGCGCCCACGCCCCACGTGGCTTCCCCGGCCACGATATCAAAATCGTGCTTAGCGATTTCAACGCTAGAGTGGGTAAAGAAGGTGTCTTTGGCACAATAGTCGGAAAATTCAGCCTCCATGACGAAAGATCGCCAAACGGCCTGAGGCGATCAGGCCTCGATGGGGCCCGAAATATGGTCGTCTGTAGTACCAAATTCCAGCATAAACAAATACATCAAGCTACTTGGCTGTCTCATGATAGAAAAACCCGTCACCAAATCGATCATGTTGTGATAGACGGAAGACACGTCTCCAGTGTTTTAGACGTGCGTACGCTCCGAGGACCAAACATTGACTCGGACCATTATCTAGTAGCAGCAAAGATACGCACCCGCCTCTGTGCCGCAAAGAACGACCGTCAACAAACACAAGGAAAGTTCGACGTCGAAAAGCTGCAATCGCAACAGACAGCCACGAAATACTCTACTCGACTTGCACCCCTGCTCTCTGAGAGCACTCATCAGCATCTCGGTATAAGGGAACTGTGGAACGGCATCTCAAACTCACTGCGTACCGCTGCAGCCGAAACAATTGGATTTCGGCAACGACAAAAAACAAACTGGTACGGAGAGGAATGCCGTCTCGCAGCGGACAGAAAACAGACTGCCTACTTCGCAACGTTGCAAACGACCACAACACGTGCGGGATGGGATAGATACAATGAGCTGAAGAGGGAAGCGAGACGCATCTGCAGACAAAAAAGGAAAGAGGCCGAAATGCGTGAGTATGAAGAGCTTGAGAGCTGGCAGACAGAGGTAATGCTCGAAAATTTTATGAGAAAATGAAGCGACTTAATGAAGGTTTCAAGACCGGAGCATCCTCGTGTAGAGACCAAGGTGGTAATCTGGTAACCGATGTCCAGGGCATACTTTGATTATGGAGGGAACACTTCTCCGACCTGCTGAATGATAGTGAAAGTACAACACCAGGAGATGGCGAACCCGATTCTCCAATCGATGACGATGGAACAGATGTTCCATTACCCGACCATGAAGATTTTCGAATACCAATTACCCGCCTAAAGAACAACAAAGCGGCGGGAGCCGATAGATTACCGGCCGAGATATTCAAATACGGAAGAGCTGATAAGGTGCTTGCATCAGCTTCTTTGCAGAATATGATCGGAAGAAAGTATGCCTGACGATTGGAATCTCAGTGTGCTCTGCCCAAACCACAAAAAGGGAGACCCCACAATTTGCGCCAATTATATGATAAGCCTCCTCAACATCGCGTATTAGGTTCCGTCGAGCGTATTGTGTGAAAGACTAAAGCCCACCGTCAACAAACTGATTGGACCTCATCAGTGTGTCTTTAGACCTGGAAAATCCACAACTGACAAGATATTCACCATGCGCCAAATCTTGGAGAAGACCCGTGAAAAGAGGATCGACAAACACTACCTTTTAGTCGATTTTAAAGCTGCTTTCGACAGCACGAAAAGGAACTGCCTTTATGCCGCGATGTCTGAATTTGGTATCCCCGCAAAATAATACGGCTGTGTAAGTTGTCGTTGAGCAACACCAAAACCTCCGTCATGATTGGGAAGGACCTCTCCGAGCCGTTCGATACCAGACGAGGTTTCAGACAAGGTGACTCACTCTCGTGTGATTTCTTTAACCTGATGCTGGAGAAAATAATACGAGCTGCAGAGCTAAAAAGAGAAGGTACAATCTTCTACAGCTCGTGGCGTATGCCCATGATATTGATATCATCGGAAGCAACAACCGCGCCGTTAGTTCTGCTTTTTCCCGCTTGGATAAGGCAGCGAAGCGAATGGGTCTGGATGTGAATGAGAACAAGACGAAATATCTCCTGTCATCAAGCAAACAGTCAGCGCACTCGCGTCTTGGCTCTCACGGCACTGTTGACAGTCATAACTTCGAAGTTGTAGATAATTTCGTATACCTGGGAACCAGAATCAACAACACCAACAATGTCAGCCTCGAAATCCAGCGCAGAATCACTCTTGCCAACAGGTGCTACTTTGGACTGAGTAGGCAATTGAACAGTAAAGTCCTCTCTCGACGAACCAAAATCAAACTCTACAAGTCGCTTATCATTCCCGTCCTGCTTTATGGTGCAGAAGCTTGGACGATGTCAACATCAGATGAGACGACACTAGTAGTTTTCGAAAGGAAAATTTTGCGCAAGATTTATGGTCCTCAGAACATTGGCAACGGCGAATACCGCAGACGATGGAACGATGAGCTGTACAAGTTATACGACGACATTGACATAGTTCAGCGAATAAAAAGACAGCGGCTACGCTGGCTAGGTCATGTTGTCCGAATGGACTAAAACACTCCAGCTCTGAAAGTGTTCGATGCAGTACCCGCCGGAGGAAGCCGAGGAAGAGGAAGACCTCCAACGGAGTGGAGAGTGACCTGTTGACACTTGGGATCTCCAACTGGCGCCGAACTGCGAAGGAAAGAGACGAGTGGCGCGCTCTCATCGATTCGGCTATAACCGGCTAAACGGTTCAACGCCAATCACACATACATATACTAATAATATTTAAAAGAAGGTTGTATACTGGCCGATTCATCCGTGTTAAAGCAAATAGTTTTTGGTCGTCTTCTTTTAATTTTAAAAAGTTCTTCCAGAAGAAACCATTTGGGTTTCAATCCCGATTCGCTGGATGAACGGACCAGCGGGGTTTACGTCTTCTTAATACTTTTCTTCTTTGAAGGCGAAGAATATTTAAATATAATAGTTCATGGAATAAATCGCTATCCATTATTGAAGTTAATATATTCGGCAAAACAATTTATTTTAATATTGATTAAATTTTCACAAGCTTCACAAATCAAGTAAAATTTCACATTTGTGTGCTCTCTCAACATTCAAAAACAGCTGATTTCTACGCGCAGTGTTTAGTGTAATTGTTGAGTTGAGTCAAGCATGCATAACTAGAGCTTAAGCGTACGTGTGATGTGAGTTCGGCACAATGGTGCCAAGCAGTGCCGATCACTGTTATAATTCCTCTTGAGCAGGTGCTTTATTTTGTAATAAATATATGTAGTTTAAAAAAAAAACTAAAAAACACGCTTTTAAACCACATCAAACTCTTAAAAATAATTCTTAATGCTGACAAAAATAATTAACGAAACTTATTTGTATTTTTGGTTAAAATCGTGAGTTGCTCAATATGCGAAAAATATAATACAAATCACCCTTTGTTGCATACTCTTAAGCACATCTTTTTGCTGAGTTGCTCACACTTTTGATCGTCTTCTTGCAGTGTCAGTACCACTGGAAAAAGTTACAAACATACGAACAAACATACATACCATAGAACTGCATGAGTGCCTAATTTCCTTACTGAGAGTAAACATGCTTCAAAAGCGATGGCTGTGTCCACTCACACTCATAGACATGCATTGTGAGCTAACATCTACTCAAAGAACTATGAGTGGAGAAGCTACTGAGCCAGTCGTATACTTGCTATTGCATATAAATTGTATTTGTTTTACACATTCTTCTTTTTGATTTTCACTGACAAGTGGTGATCTTACTCATGACCAACAAAGGAAAAAGTAAGAAACACTCATCACCAGTACCGCGTGTACTTGAGTGTTTACTATTGTATTGTTGTTCGTGTATTATTTTTTGTCGTGCTTCAGTTTTTTGTGCGTTGCTTATTAGGAACTGCAAACTTTGTTGTTGTTTTATGTATGCTGACGCAATTGTGTCATTGGTTGTGGAACATTCCCTGCAAGAACAATGTCAACCTTTTGACTGTTCATACGATAATTAGAATTGAAAAATTTTTTTAGCATGTAGAATTGAAATATTTATATCCCTTTTTAACATAGGCAAAGTTTGCTTTTGGAAAAAAGTGATTATTAGTTCTTGTCCATGCATATACACACTAACTATTATTTTGTTGATCATTTGAGCTTCAGCTGTTTCTTACAGGGCCTTAGCACAAGCAGCCGAAAACGCTGCTCGATCTGCCACTCGTGTAAATCACATACAAAACACACAAAACGAGCGTGCAAGGAACAACAAAGTATTAAATGAACTCAATAAGCGCCAAATACACGACACGAACATTTCCGCGAACATTCCGCAATCTTGTTCGCAGCTTTGGCCACACACCATACGAACTTTTGGCCGAACATTAGTTCTCTTTCAGACATCGATGAATGCGGACAACAATTGTGCTGCAGCAATATTGCTCGCTGTGGCAATTAAGCGTAGAAAAAAGAGAGAATCTTTGCTTTATCTTTGCTTTTTACTTGCCACAATGATGGCAAAGATTTATACATTTCAATAAATTCACTCAGAAATTTTTTATTGTCCATTTTACTTTTCCGAGCACGTCTGTTCCGTTCAGAAAGTACTACGATTATGAGCTATTTCGCCATACACGCACGAACTGTTCGCGCAAATGTTCGCCAAAAATTAAAATATTTTGATTTTTGGCGAACATTTGCGCGAACTGGCAAACACCACCATACACGACAGAAAAGTTCGCAGAAACATGACATAACGGGAATGTTCGCGGAAATGTTCGTGTCGTGTATTTGGCGCTATACTCAGAGAGTTGCTAAAATCTGAGAATGTCATTTACTCAAACCGCTTTTTCTGTGTTGTCGCTCAGCTTAAGTAATAACATGAATAAGCAGAAGAGAGTTAAGTGTCTTTTTAACCGCTTTGAGCTAAGTGGAAAAATTCTGTGAGTGTTAACCCTCTGTGACTAACGTGATATCTTCTTCTTCTTGACTGGCGTAGACACCGCTTACGCGGTTATAGCCGAGTCCAAAACAGCGCGCCACGCATCCCTCCTTCTGGCAGTTTGGCGCCAATTGGTTATTCCAAGCGAAGCCAGGTCCCTCTCCACCTGGTCCTTCCATCGGAGTGGAGGTCTCCCTCTTCCTCTGCTTCCACCAGCGGGTACTGCATCGAATACTTTCAGAGCTGGAGCACTTTCATCCATTCGGACAACATGACCTAGCCAGCGTAGCCGCTGTTTTTTATTCGCTGGACTATGTCTATGTCGTCGAATAACACATACAGCTCATCGTTCCATCGTCTGCGGTATTCGCCGTTGCCAATTCTTAAGGGACCATAAATCTTCCACAAAACCTTTCTCTCGAAAACTCCTAGTGCCGTCTCATCGGATGTTGACATCGTCCACGCTTCTGCACCGTAAAGTAGGACGGGAATGATGAGAGACTTGTAGAGTTTGGTTTTTGTTCGTCGAGAGAGGACTTTACTTTTCAATTGCCTACTTAGTCCATAGTAGCACCTGTTGGCAAGAGTGATTCTGCGTTGGATTTCCAGGCTGACATTGTTATTGGTGTTAATGTTGGTTCCCAGGTAGACGAAATTATCTACAACTTCAAAGTTATGACTGTCGACAGTGACGTGGGAGCCAAGACGCGAATGCGCTGACTGTTTGTTTGACGACAGGAGATATTTCGTCTTGTCCTCGTTCACCACCAGACCCACATACGCTTCGCTTCCTTATCCAGTCTGGAGAAAGCAGAACTAACGGCGCGGGTGTTGTTTCCGATGATATCGATATCATCGGCGTACGCTCAATAGCTGTACACTCTTATAAAAGATTGTACCTTCTCGATTTAGCTCTGCAGCTCGTATTATTTTCTCCAGCATCAGGTTAAAGAAATCACACGAGAGTGAGTCACCTTGTCTGAAACCTCGTCTGGTATCGAACGGCTCGGAGAGGTCCTTCCCGATCCTGACGGAGCTTTTGGTGTTGCTCAACGTCAGCTTACACAGCCGTATTAGTTTTGCGGGGATACCAAATTCAGACATCGCGGCATAAAGGCAGCTCCTTTTCGTGCTGTCGAAAGCAGCTTTAAAGTCGACAAAGAGATGGTGTGTGTCGATCCTATTTTCACGGGTCTTCTCCAAAATTTGGCGCATGGTGAATATCTGGTCTGTTGTTGATTTTCCAGGTCTAAAGCCACACTGATAAGGTCCAATCAGTTTGTTGACGGTGGGCTTTAGTCTTTCACACAAAACGCTCGACAGAACCTTATACGCGATGTTGAGGAGGCTTATCCCCACGGTAATTGGCGCAAATTGTGGGGTCTCCCTTTTGTGTATTGGGCAGAGTACACTGAGATTCCAATCGTCAGGCATGCTTTCTTCCGACCATATTCTGCAAAGAAGCTGATGCAAGCACCTTATTCAGCTCTTCGCCGCCGTATTTGAATAGCTCGGCCGGTAATCCATCGGCACCCGCCGCCTTATTGTTCTTCAAGCGGGTAATTGCTATTCGAATTTCTTCACGGTCGGGCAATGGAACATCTGCTCCATCGTCGTCGATTGGGGAATCGGGTTCGCCATCTCCTGGTGTTGTACTTTCACTGCCATTCAGCAGGCTGGAGAAGTGTTCCCTCCACAAACTCATTATACTCTGGTCATCAATAACTAGATCACCTCTGGGGGTCCTACAGGAGTGCGCTCCGGTCTTGAAACCTTCAGTTAGTCGCCGGATCTTTTCGTAAAATTTTCGAGCATTACCCCTGTCGGCCAGCTTGTCAAGCTCTTCATACTCACGCAATTCGGCCTCTTTCTTTATTGACTGCAAATGCGTCTCGCTTCCCTCTTCAGCTCTCGGTATCTTTCCCATCCCGCTCGTGTTGCGGTCGATCGCAACATTGCGAGGTAGGCAGTCTGTTTTCTCTCCACTGCGAGACGACACACCTCATCATACCAGCTGTTTTTTTGGCTTTTCCGAAAACCAATGGTTTCGGTTGCAGCTGTACGTAAGGAGTTTGATATGCCGTCCCACAGCTCCCTTTTACCGAGATGCTGATGAGTGCTCTCAGAGAGCAGGAGTGCAAGTCGAGTAGAAAATCGTTCGGCTGTCGGTTGTGATTGCAGCTTCTCGATGTCGAACCTTCCTTGTGTTTGTTGACGTGTGCGCTTTTCTACACAGAGGCGGGTGCGTATCTTAGCTGCTACAAGATAGTGGTCCGAGTCGATGTTGGGACCACGAAGCGTACGCACATCTAAGGCACTGGAGACATGTCGTCCATCTATCACAACATGATCGATCTGGTTGCGAGTGATTCGATCCGGGGACAGCCAAGTAGCTTGATGGATTTTCTTATGCTGGAATCTAGTACTACAGACGACCATATTTCGGGCCCCGGCGAAGTCGATCAGCCTCAGACCGTTTGGTGATGTTTCGTCATGGAGGCTGAATTTTCCGACTGTTGTGCCAAAGACACCTTCTTTACCCACCCTAGCGTTGAAATTGCCAAGCACGATTTTTACATCGTGGCGGGGGCAGCGCTCATAGGTACGTTCAAGGCGCTCATAGAAGGTATCTTTGATCACTTCGTCCTTCTCTTCCGTCGGGGCGTGGGCGCAAATCAGCGATATGTTGAAGAACCTCGCTTTGATGCGGATTGTGGCTGAACGTTCATCCACCGGAGTGAATGCCAGGACTCGACGACGGAGTCTCTCTCCCACCACGAATCCCACACCGAATTTGCGCTCCTTTATATGGCCGCTGTAGTAGATGTCACAAGGACCCACCTTCTTCCGTCCTTGTCCCGTCCATCGCATTTCTTGGATTGCGGTGATGTCAGCCTTTACTCTTACGAGGACATCAACCAGCTGGGCAGAGGCACCTTCCCAATTAAGGGTCCGGACATTCCAGGTGCATGCCCTTAAATCGTAGTCCTTTAAACGTTTGCAGTGGTCGTCATCAAAATTGGGGTCTCTCATCCGAGGCTGTTTCGTCGTTTTCATTGGGGGGTGTTTTTATGTGGTGGGTCCCAAACCCTACACACAACCGCATAAGCGGGTTTCGCCTTCTCACTTTAGCTCGCCTCCAGACGGATGTCTGTTGGCTACCCAGAGGATACTTGGTCTAAGACCGGAAGTCGTGAGCTGCTTGAGCCACATGTAAAAGAATCGTTCCTGGCCACTCCCAAGTGAATGACAATCAGAAACTTTCCTCACTTGCGTGAACTTCTACATATGACTCCATCCAACGTGATATAGTTCTAACAATTCTAATGACGTGGTAGACTACCAGACACCATTTCTATGTCTTTTATTTTCCAAGTTCCGTTTTGTAAAACTAATAAAACAATTTTTATTTATTGTTTATAAGTTTAAGTTATTATTTATAAAGGTATTTTTCTAATTCAAAGCGAAAATTGGTGTTATGTGTTATTTATCGGTTTGGCATGATTTTTCTGCAAAAAAACTTAGACCTGTATTAGATCATCAAAAAACAACTTAAAATAAATTTTTTTGAACAAATGTTTTTAATTTTTTATTATTTAGACTTCAATTTAACAGTTGATAACAAAAAGTAATAAATCCAGTGGTAAAAAAACATTAACAATCATGTTAAATGGCACATTAAAGCCTATAACTTAACAAACAAAAAATATTTCATGTTACAATTTAAGTGCTGAACACAAAGACGACGACACGACACGACGTAGCGACGGCTGATCACAAATGTCGCTTTGAAGCCAGCGTCTTGAACATTTTGAAGACGGCAGCGACATATCAAAAAGCAATTTCATTGTTGCCGTACTAACATCTATCACTTTTATTACATATTTAGTTTAAAGTGAAATTATTTACGTAAAAAATGTATAAATGGTCGATTTATTTGTTTTAAATAATCGATTGTTATTATAAATGATATATCAAAGCTATTTTACGTTTCTGCTGGCAAAATAACGTCATACTTGTGAGAACTTTGAATAATTTTACATTTCACATGTCAGTGGCAGCTCTACAGCGGCCATTGTCGTCGGCAAAATTAGAAACATTTCTAATTTGGCGACAGCGAAGACTTCAACCATTTTGTGGTGAAGTCGTGCTGTTGCCAAAAAATCTGTGCCCATAAGAACGCGTGTATTTTAATATTTGACAGATGTCGCTCGTCGCTTGTCGTCTTCTATGTGTTCAGCACATGAGTCGGCACATTTGTGGTATGGAGTGCCGACCACTGGTTAAAACCATCGCGACATATTTAGCTAAGTGTTTTTGATACACAAGTATGAGAAATATGCGAGTAAGCACGCGGTATATATTGAGTGGCGGTGCACTTCTGCAGGTCTCTGATACATACAAGTGAAGCTAATAAAAGCGTATTAAACAAGTAAGGAATGGCTAAGTTCGGGTGTAACCGAACATTTTATACTCTCGCAATTTATTGATGCAATTTTATAAAGATAACACAATTCGGCCCATAAATTCTGCATAAAGTTCAATAGAATAACGAAAATAATCATAAATAGTATATGGGGACTTAAGTCCGATTTCAATCGTTTTCACCTCCAAGATACAATATATCGAAGACTATACGCTCACTTAATTGTATATTACCTATAATTAGGCATATGGGATCTGGGGGAAGTTATGACCCGATTTTAACCATTTTTGGTACAGAGACAAACTAATATAAGAAAAAAATTCAGAGGGAATGAATTACATTGAAGTATCTGAAAGATTTACCTACATTTTCGATGAAAAATTACCCTTAGGCACTGAGTTCTTCATGTTCGATATCAGTGGCCTTGAAAAGTCATGGTCCGAGTTTAACAATTTTTCCACAAGAGATGTCACAGCTCAAATACAGTATTTGTGTAAAGTTTTATTCCGCTATCTTCATTGGTTCCTTATGTATATATTATAAAGTGAACGAATCAGAAGAATTCAAAATTGAGTTATATGGGAAGTAGGGTTGGAGGCGATGTCACGACCACTTTTCAAAAAAAAAAATTACATCCAAAAGTGCCCCTCCCTAATGCGATCCTATGTTCCGAATTTTATTTCCTTAACTTTATTTATGGCTTAGTTATGACACTGTATAAGTTTTCGGTTTTCACCATTTTGTGGGCGTGGCAGTGGACCGATTTTGACCATCTTCGAAAGCAACCTCCTCAGGGTGCCTCCTCATATGTGCTCCAAGTTTCATTAAGATACCTTAATTTGCACTCAAGTTATCGCTTGCACGGACAGACGGACGGACAGGCCGGATTTCAACTTCACTCGTCATCCTGAACATTTATATATAAAGGGTGATTTTTTAAGAGCTTGATAACTTTTTTAAAAAAAAAAACGCATAAAATTTGCAAAATCTCATCGGTTCTTTATTTGAAACGTTAGATTGGTTCATGACATTTACTTTTTGAAGATAATTTCATTTAAATGTTGACCGCGGCTGCGTCTTAGGTGGTCCATTCGGAAAGTCCAATTTTGGGCAACTTTTCGAGCATTTCGGCCGGAATAGCCCGAATTTCTTCGGAAATGTTGTCTTCCAAAGCTGGAATAGTTGCTGGCTTATTTCTGTAGACTTTAGACTTGACGTAGCCCCACAAAAAATAGTCTAAAGGCGTTAAATCGCATGATCTTGGTGGCCAACTTACGGGTCCATTTCTTGAGATGAATTGTTCTCCGAAGTTTTCCCTCAAAATGGCCATAGAATCGCGAGCTGTGTGGCATGTAGCGCCATCTTGTTGAAACCACATGTCAACCAAGTTCAGTTCTTCCATTTTTTGAAAATAAAATTTTGTTAGCATCGAACGATAGCGATCGCCATTCACCGTAACGTTGCGTCCAACAGCATCTTTGAAAAAATACGGTCCAATGATTCCACCAGCGTACAAACCACACCAAACAGTGCATTTTTCGGGATGCATGGGCAGTTCTTGAACGGCTTCTGGTTGCTCTTCACCCCAAATGCGGCAATTTTGCTTATTTACGTAGCCATTCAACCAGAAATGAGCCTCATCGCTGAACAAAATTTGTCGATAAAAAATTTCGAACCGAACACTGATTTTGGTAATAAAATTCAATGATTTGCAAGCGTTGCTCGTTAGTAAGTCTATTCATGATGAAATGTCAAAGCATACTGAGCATCTTTCTCTTTGACACCATGTCTGAAATCCCACGTGATCTGTCAAATACTAATGCATGAAAATCCTAACCTCAAAAAAATCACCCGTTATATAACCCCCGTTCATCCCGATTCAGACAGTCTGAACAAAAACCAAATAGAAATATCTCTCCTTATGTACCACCTTCTAATCAGATTATTAAAAAACCAAATAATGGCACTGCAAAGTATACGCAACCAAAGCAACAAAGTATAAATAATTTTTATACTCTCGCAACAAAGTTGCTAAAGGGAGTTTTATAGTTTAGTTCACATAACAGTAGTTTGTGTCACCCAGAAATAAAAGAGTTAGATATGGGGTTATATATATATAAATGGATTATATCCACGCCCACCTCCCATACAAAGGTTAAGTTTAAAACTACTAAAAACGCTTTAATTCACTTGGTGTACACAAGTTGAAATGGGGGTGGCTCCGTCCACTTATGGGTCAAAAACCACATCTCCGAAACTACTTGACCAATTTCAATGAAATTCCGTTAGTAATATTTTCCTGGAATTCAAATGATATGTTGTGAAAGTTGGGCAGATCGGTTCACAACCACGCTTACTTTCTATATACCAGAACTTTGAAGACGATCTGAATCGTTTACTTCACAATATATAAGTTAAGCGCTAGTGAAGATATCGGAACAGAACTTAGCACAAATACTGCATTTATAGAGTGAGATCGATTTTCTAAAACTCGTCGAAATCAGATAATAAGATTTCAAGGCCCCATATATACAACATGAGGACTGCAGTGCTTCTAATAAATTTTTTATCGAAAATATAGGTAAGTCTCTCATAAATTTTCAAGAAAGTCAAAGGGCATATTTTTCATTCAATAATATGTCTCCGTACTAAAAATTTGTGAAATCGAGTCATAACTTCTCCTAGCTCCCATATACATACCTAATATTAGGGTTTCCAACTTTCAATGGACTTTATACCATATATATGATGAATATGTGTGTCAAATTGTAGGTTATATTAATAAAATCAAATAAAAAAATTGCGAGAGTATAAAATGTTCGGTTACACCCGAACTTAGCTCTTCCTTACTTGTTTTTTTTTTTAAGAATGTCCCGTTCATTTCTCATGAATCCCTCTTCGACTTGTGCTTGCATTTTGCAAAGAATTCATTGATAATTGGTTTTTAGTTGGTTTTGCTTATTCGAGGCCTATCTTATGTTTTTGGTTTTAATTTTGTTGTTTTCTTAACATATTCTATTACTAGATGTATTTTATAATAATACATATAAAGAAAAATCATAAAAAACTAAACCTTTGCTATAGAAATTTCATGTCAAAGTAAATTTTTTTTAACTATTTGCATTTTGTAAACAATTATGAAAAATGTAAAACCTGACCACGGTCTATTTTTATGACATGATATCATATGATGCTTTATGAATTCAATTTCATAAAAGTTATGTATATCTTTTTTAGCACTTTATATCACGGAAGAATATTATTGATTGTCTTTCATTTACTTGTGTTTTAAGATTTGCTGCCCAAGATCTCTACAACCTCATATCAATATTTTAAAAGGAAAACCAGGTTAGTGTAATATTATCTATCAATATTTAAATACAGCAATCCCCGCTTAAATACAAGTCTTTTGAGACACTTAAGCGGGAAATGCACTTAAATGAATCCCAATTAAGTGCCTCGAGGTACTTACGAAGCTTGTCACTTAAGAGGGGATCACTGTATTATTAATATACATATGTAAATCAGTAGTTTCGAAAAAGTCATATTTGAAAACCAATAATTCAGCTGGCGATTCTTACAAACTCATAGAAAACAAGTAAGGAAGGGCTAAGTTCGGGTGTAACCGAACATTTTATACTCTCGCAATTTATTGATGTAATTTTATAAAGATAACACAAGTCAACCCATATATTTGGTATAAAGTTCAATAGAATAACGAAAATCATCATTAATAGTATATGGGGACTGAGGTAATTCCTAAACCGATTTCACTCGTTTTTACCACCAAGATGCGATGTATCGAAAACTATACGCTCACTTAATTTAATATTACTTATAATTAGGTCCTGGATCTGGGGGAAGTTATGACCCGATTTTTACCATTTCAGGTACAGAGAGAAACTGTTATAAGAACTGTTATAAGATCAGGGGCCTTGAAAAGTCATGGTCCGATTTTGACAATTTTTCCACAAGTGATATCACAGCTCAAATACAGTATTTGTGTAAAGTTTTATTCCGCTAGCTTCATTGGATCCTTATGAATACATTATAAAGTGAACGAATCAGATGGAATTCAAAATTGAATTATATAGGAAGTAGACGTAGTTGTGAACCGATTTCGCCCATATTCCACCCGTGTCATCGGGGTGTCAAGAAAGTGTTATATACCGAATTTCATTGAAATCGGTCGAATAGTTCTTGAGATATGGTTTTTGACCCATAAGTGGGCGACGCCACGCCCATTTTCCATTTTGTAAAATAATCTCAGTGCAGCTTCCTTCTGCCATTTCTTATGTAAAATTTGGTGTTTCTGACGTTTTTCGTTGGGGAGTTAACCCACTTTTAGTAATTTTCAACCTAACCTTTGTATGGGAGGTGGGCGTGGTTATTATCCGATTTCTTTCATTTTTGGACTGTATAAGGCAATGGCTAAAAGAAACGACTGCAGAAATTTTGGCGGGGTCACGCCCACTTTTCCAAAAAAATTACATCCAAATGTGCCCCTCCCCAATGGGATGCTATGTTCCAAATTTAATTTTCATAACTTTATTTATGGCTTAGTTATGACAATGTATATGTTTTCGGTTTCTTCCAATTTGTGGGCGTGGCAGTGGACCGATTTTGCCCATTTTCGAAAGCAACCTCCTCAGGGTGCCAAGGAACATGTGTTCCAAGTTTCATTAAGATATCTTAATTTTTACTCAAGTTATCGCTTGCACGGACAGACGGACAGACGGACGGACGGACGGACGGACAGACATCCGGATTTCAAATCTACTCGTCATCCTGATCATTTATGTATATATAACCCCATATCTAACTCTTATATTTCTTGGTGACACAAACAACCGTTATGTGAACAAAACTATTATACTCTGTGCAACAGGTTGCGAGAGTATAAAAACAATTTCTAAAGGAATAAACTGCACCTCAATTTCCAACATCTTGTTGGTAGCTTATCCATTTTGCGTTGCGTTTTAAATAAAATAAAACAAGGTTTTTTAATGTATGTAAAGCTTGTTTAAACGCGATTTTCATACCTTTAACAGTATTAAGGTATGGCCCTTTAATATAAAAATCTGCTAATATAATCAGATATAGGGTTTAAGTCTAAGATTTTTTTCTGAAAAACTCATTTGGGAACGATGGACACGACTATCTTGCGAACAAACGAAATCAAGGCCGACTTTGCCAAACATCAACGCTTCCAACAAATCCCAATATATTGAGTTCATTGCCCGCTCCGTAGCTCTCTTACCTTGTAATGTTAATAGTATTTGAATCTAAATTTAATAGTTATTTATCACTGAATAAGTCCTTTGATCATTCTGCGCGCCACTGAATATGGTTTTCGTCAAAGCTCAGACGTTTGTCGCGTGCCACGTCGTCCTGTTCATTTTGATATGCATACATACCGTACCATACATATGTACTTATATAACTCCATTTCTACCTCTTTTAGTTTTAGATGTTACAAACAACTTTTAGTCCACAAAACTATGTATTTTACAATGTGCATCATGCTGCGAGAGTATACAAATCCTTTATCGCTTTAATACTTTTACACATACACTTATAAGTGTTTGTACGAGTATATGTAGCGAATAGCATCACTTCTAATTGTAATAGATTAATTTAATAATTATTATTAATGTTGTAATTAACTCCTTTCTGGTAACAATATTAATCACCTCATATTCATTTCTCTTATTCGCCATATATATTAACATGTAATATATTATATTTATAAATAATACTCTTGTGTAAATAAAGTTTATTTAATTAAGTTAGTGGTTAAATAGTGTATCACTCAATAACACCCTAACCACTACTTTGGTGTCCCCGACGGTCGGAGTATTACCAACGCCTGAGGGCAAAATTTTAACCTATTGTGATTGAAAATATACAATACTCACAGCTGTTTTTCAATTAAATGTAAACAAAACGCATGCAATGAAATAGCTAAATTTTTCTGCAGTGAATGTTCTAATAATAACGTATTTATGTATATTTTTTTAGTAATTAGTGATTTTGTACTAATTGTGCGGCTAACAACTGAAATATTTGCTTTCTATCCAATTTTATTTTACCAAAATAAAAATATTATTGCCAATCAGCTGTTTATTGGAGTTATAACTCGCTTTGCTGCCGTCTGTCATCTACATATTTGGAACTGATTAAAAGCGCAGTTAATCGGGGTTAACTCTGCCATCTGTCTAGGCTATTACACAATCTCATCGCACATTGACGACGTTCTCATTGAAACTGACGACCGACGCAGAATCCATAATCGGCTTGATTTATGGACTAACCGTCACTTTGGAGCACACTTGACTCCAATGTTTGCACCATAACCTCTACATTGGTGACTCCTTTACACCATAAAATACATTGGTCGGATTAAGAAGTTGCACTTGCATACTCAAAAAATCACACCACGCGGCCTGAACTACAGAACAGTAAACTCGTCACATAACACCTGTATCAACTAGGTACCAAGATGACCAACGTAAAGCAGGCACAATCGGACAAATTTTACCTCGCGGTTTCAATCCTCGATACGCGACATGCTGCAGAAATTGAAGACTTCATAGTTGATCCTCCAATATCAAACCCTTTCACTTCACTTAAAATGGCAATTATTAGACGTTTTTCTAAATTGAAGGAAGCGAAGTTACAACAACTCCTCGATGGTGAGGAGATTGGCGATCGGACGCCATCACAATTCCTACGCCATCTCAAAGCGCTGGTTGCAGGTGTCGACGAAGATGCCAAATGGTTATCCGCTTTACCAAAGGACACTCTCGCCATATTAGCATTACAAACAAACACAACGTTGGAAAATCTAGGCGCTAGTGCAGACAAGCTTCACGTGATCTTACAAGGTAAGTACGTTTCATCAGTTTCCAAAAGCACCAACAACACTAACGACGCAGATATAGTCCAACAAATATCGGACTTAACTAAAGAGTTAGAAGCACTATCAACCATTATTAACAAAGGGGAATCTAGGTCAAACACAAGACAGCTCAACAAGACGAGGTCACGAAGCCATTCACAACAACGTCGGTGGGCTCTGACGGTTTTTGTTACTCACCGTCTTTACATTAGAGATCGAACCTCTAGTACTAAATATTTGGTGAACACAGGTTCCGATCTAACGGTTTTCCCAAAAGAAGCAGCAAATGGCTCCATCATCCACATGTATGGAAAAAGACTATGTCACTCAATATATGACTTCGCCGTGCAAGCGAAAATGTCTACTCGACAGACACACTGGTTTAACATCACCTGCACTCATTGCTCTCGTAATGGACACGATTTCCATTTGATCCATATATCACAAATTATTACGTAAATTTCCTAAGATTACAAATCCAGATGGTGTAACAAGACGGACACTTCACTTTCCACCACATACGCACTTCCAACGGACCGCACGCCAAGAATTTGATAACATGGTCAAACTGGGAATCGCTCGACCTTATAACAGCCAATGGCACTGGAGGATGGCGACCATGTGGGGATTACCACAGTCTAAATGCCCGCACAATTCCGGACAAATACCCCGTACGCTGTCTTGATCACTTTACCGCAACACTACATGGTATAAACATTTCTTCAACTATTGATTTGGCTCGCGCATTCAACCAAATCCCGGTCGCACCAGAAGACATTTCTAAAACGGCGATTAGAACGCCTCTTGGACTATTTGAGTTTCCATATATGATGGTCTAAGAAACACTGCTAAAACATTCCAAAGGTTCTTCAATGAAGTTAAACGAGATCTTCCATTAATTTTCGTACATATCGAGGACATCCTGGTAGCTTCAGCCAACGAGCACAAACATTTGCAACATCTTAAAATTTTATTTAACCGCCTTCAAAATTATGGATTAGTCATCAATTTCACGAAATCGAATTTTAGTCTAACCGAAGTACAATTTTTGGGTCACACAGTCAACAAAAATGGTATCACGCCATTAAAAGATAAGGTTAACGCTATCCTAAGTATAGAATTTCCTACTACAATCAAATGTTTACGAAGATTTCTGGGCACAATAAATTTTTACAGGAAATTCATCAAACAAGAAGCCGAAATCCTCGCTCCACTTCAAACATCGTTCAACAAAGCTAAGCAAGCTCTAGTTCAAACAACATCCAGATTTGAGCACACAATGGGCCATTTTTACAGATGCCTCCGAACACGGCATAGGAGCTGTTCTACAGCAATATGTCATTACCACTTGATAACCAATGACATTCTTCAGCAAAAAGCTAACATCATCAATACAGAAATTATCTACATACATATGATCGCGAACTACATACAATATTCGAAGCCGTAATATTTTCGACACATTTACGAAGGACGTCACGTAATCGTCTTTACAGACCATAAGCCACTACAGCATGCTTTCCAACAACACATTTTGGATATCAGAATCATTTCAGGACACCATAACATCGTTGCAGATACGCTTTCTCACGTCAACGCGATTTCTAATTCAGTGAATTTAATTTCTAACGATAATTGATCGTTTCACACGCTTTCCGAAAGCGATAAATTTGGAAAACGGAACAGCAGATACAGTAGTCCGAGCACTACTCACCCACGGGATCGCTCGGTACGGTGTACCAAAACGAATCACATCTGATCAAGGACGACAATTTGAGTCCAAACTTTTTAACTCACTGTCAGAGATACTTGGCATTATACATTTAACGACTTCTCCATATCATCCGCAATCAAATTGGTTAGTCGAACGTTTTCACCACCAACTCAAATCTGCACTGCTCTGGCATCGCGAAACTTGGTTGGACGCTGTACCAGTTGTACTACTTCGAACAACATGGAAAGAGCCGAACTCGTATATGGTGAACCAATACGTTTGCCTGGAGAATTCATTGTTCCTACAAACAAACAAATAACTTCTGCCGAACTATTACAAAATTTAAAAAATCATTCCAAGAATCTCGCACCTTCAGAAATGCCAAGACATGGAAAGAGATCAATATTTTATTTTAAAGACTAAAACACCTGTTCTCATGTTTTGGTAAGAAATGATCATATTGAAATTTCATTCTCATCGCCCTACGAAGGACCATTCAAAGTCATCACACGTCACGACAAATATTTCGTCATAGATTATCGAGGCAACCCGACATCTATTTCGGTGGATAGACTTAAACCATTATACACTGCTGATAATAACTTAAACGAATTGGAATCCTCCACAGCAGCAGAGTAAACTTATCATACTACTCTTAGAGTAAAGTTTAGTAATAATATCATTTATATTTGCAACTACAGTGATCCCCGCTTAAGTGCCCCCCCCGTTTAAGTGCCTTTCCCGCTTAAGTGACCATATTTTGCAGCATCGTTGTTTTTCTCTCAATTTACATATAAAATTCCCCGCTTAAGAGCCTCCATTTAAGTGCCTTTCCCGCTTAAATGCCTGCAATATTTAGGACACAAAAGAAATTGTTTGCAAATTTTCCCTTGTAAGTGAATTTTAATATTTTTGGCATTGAATACGCTGAGTATTGTCAAAAATAAAACATCTATATAGTTTTGTAATGTTTTTTTTTTTCATATTTATTGTTATTAATAAGTATTTTTGTTATTAATAAGAAATAAATATGATTTTCATTCTAAGAGAAAAATATTAGGTCGAAATATTTGGGAAGAAACTTGGTAAGTACCTCGAGGCACTTCAGCGGAATTCATTTAAGTCCCGCTTAAGTGTCTCAAAAGTCTTGCATGTTAAGAGGAGACACTTAAACGGGGATTGCTGTAATTCACAAAATTTAAATTTATCTTAAAAACTTTAAATTTTTTTAAGAAGTGGAGTACTGTAGCGACTTGCATTACTCCTAATTGTAGTAGATTAATTTAGTAACTATTCTCAATATTGTAAATAACTCCTTTCCGGTAACACTGTATTCAGCAACTAAAATATTTAGTCGCGTTGCAATATTAATCACCTCATATTCACATCTCTTATTCGCCCTATTCCTTTTGATCAACAGACGAGGTCACACGTGTTCTCTGCGCTCAACTTTAAATATCTTCGAAACTATATATGTATATTAACATGTACTCGTGTGTAAATAAAGTTTATTTAATTAAGTTAGTGGTTAAATAGTGTTTCACTTAATAACACCCTAACCACTACATATACATACATATATAAGTGACATATCCTAATGTTGCATTGGAGACTAAAAGTATTTAGCTTCAACTTAGGTAGGTTGTCCTTTTTTTGAATTTGTGGATTTGAAATCCACTCCATGCAAGCTGTAACTTGAGTAAAAATTAAGATATTTTGATGAAACTTAGGAGTGAAATATCCTATTTTGTGTTCGACTCGAACTCTTTTGGATTGCATAAATCATGAAACAAAAGCAAACTGCACGAAATTTCAGAATTAATGTCCATAAAACTGTATGTCTATGAATTTATATTTTACAGCATTTGAAAAAGAAAATATGTTTTAATCAACACGTCTACAAGTCGATATCTCTCTAATAGCCTTATCACATAGGAGCTAATTGATCAATTAACCGGTCTTTGCTCGATTAAAAAGAAAAATATATATTTTAATTCACAAAATTTAATGTGCGAAAAACATTATAATTTCACTTATATACATATGTATATACATTTAACTTACAGAAGATGATTGCGAAACTCCGAATGGCAGAAATGGACGATGCATTTCCATCCTTGAATGTGGTTCCTTATTACCATTAGTGAAAGAAAATTTATCGACAGATGAAAGAGATTTCTTAATCAAAAGCGTGTGTAGACAGGGAACACGACAGGTAAGATGATAAACTACATCTACAAAATTTCATTATAAAATTCATAAAGTTTTAAATTTATGCCCCTCAAAGTTATTAGATTTTCAATTTAATTAATTGATATTCAATAATTATATTGGTAAAAGGCTAATACAAATACAATATATTTTCTTCTTGGTTTTTCACATATCGCTATGTCAAATACATCTCTGTTTCCTATTTCCTTAAATACCATATTACTATATTTAGGTGTGCTGCCCCGACCCACCGATGCATAATCGAGAAGAATTGCTTTTGCCCCCCAATTGTGGAAAAACTTCTTTAGCGGGGCGCATTTATGGTGGAACCGCGACCGATATTGATGAATTCCCATGGACTGCTTTGCTTATATACACGAGAGGTGAGAACACTCGTTATATAGAATATATTTACTTTTATACAGTATGTCAAGAAAGTGTTTTGACAAGGGAAGTATGAGAGAAGTATTTATATATGTCGGTATATGATTAAATTGGTATTGTAGCAACTTAAGCCGTAGTACATACACTGGCTCACAGATTATTTCCTTGCCCATTTATAAAAAATAAATTGTATTATATTTTTTGTATATATAATAGTTTATTTAAAAAAAGACTTAAACGGTTATAGCCGAGTCCACAACAGCGTGCCATTTATTCCTCGCTTGAGCAGTTTGGCGCCAATTGGTAATACCAAGTGAAGACAGGTCATTCTCCACCTGGTCCTTCCACCGGAGTGGAGGTCTTCCTCTTCCTTAGCTTCCACCAGCGGATACTGCATCGAACACTTTCAGAGCTGCAGCACTTTCGTCCATTCGAGAAACATGCGTAGCCGCTGCCTTTTTATTCGCTGAACTATGTCAATGTCTTCGTATAACTCGTACAGCTCATCATTTGATCGTCTGCGGTATTCGCCTATGCCAATGTTTAAAGGACCATAAATCTTCCGCAAAATTTTCCTCTCGCAAACTCCTAGTGTCGTCTCATCGGATGTTGACATCGTCCACGCTTCTGCACCATAAAATAGGACGGGAATGATGAGGGACTTGTAGAGTTTGGTTTTTGCCTACTCAATCCATAGGTGCTTACATTATTATATTATACGAAAATATCTACAACTTCAAAGTTATAACTGTCCAAAGTGACGTGGAAGCCAAGTTTGCTTGATGACAGGAGATATTTCGCCTTGTTTTCGTTCACCACCAGATCCATACGCTTTGCTTCCTTATCCAGTCTGGAGAAAGCAGAACTAACGGCGCGGGTGTTGTTTCCGATGATATCGATATCATCGGCGTACGCGGCGTTGTATACTCTTATAGAAGATTGTACATTCTCTGTTTAGCTCTGCAGCTCGTATTATTTTCTCCAGCATCAGGTTAAAGAAGTCACACTATAGTGAGTCACCTTGTCTTAAACCTCGTTTGGTATCGAACGCTCAGAGAGGTCCTTCCCGATCCCGACGGAGTTTTTGGTGTTGCTCAACGTCAACTTACACAACTGTATTAGTTTTGCAGATATACCAAATTCAGACATAGAGACAACTCCATCGCATGTATCGATCCTCTTTTCAATTTGTTGACGGTGGCCTTTAGTCTTTCGAACAGTACGCTCGATAGATCCTTATAAGCGATGTTAAGGAGGCTTATTCCACGGTAATTGGCACAGATTGAGGAGTCACTGCCATTCAGCAGACTGGAGAATTGTTCCCTCCACAAACTCAGTATACTCTGGTCATCAACAACTACATAGATCACCTCTGGTGGTCCTACAAAAAATATTGAGTAATTTGTTCTGAATATTTAATCCTGTTGATTTCTCGAAGTCCATAGATTTGATACCCAAAAATATGATTTTCCAATTGGAAGAAGTTATACTTCTTAGTAATATTCCAAGAAATGCATATCATTTTGTATGAAAGAAAACTAGCGAGAGGGAAAGGATAAAAATATGGTGGAGTGACCAACACATTCTTAAATTCACATTTGATAAATTTATAATGCACATTTTATAAAGCAAAGTCTAAATCAATTATCATTTCTGGGTTCTGACGGATTGATATCTATAATATTTACAATTGGATTATGATAACTAAAATGCGATATATCGCGAATACCGTATCAATAGTCGCTTCTGGCAATGAGAAATATAATGCGCAAGCATACAAACATACATATGCGTACTGTACTTATTATATATACATATATACTAGGGCAATTCACAATCTGGTGCAAATGGTCTTGCATATTTGCAATTGCAAATGAGCGAGGCATATTGTTGATTTTACACTAACAAAATATACAGCGAATTTGCAAATGCAAATATGCAAGACCATTTGCACCAGATTGTGAATTGCCCTACTGTACTTATTGACTGCATTATTATATATAATTATTTGTATAAAACCTTGAAATTTATTCATTAAAATCACCACTCAGAAGTCGTTTTATCCGTTGTAACCGAGCGATCATCGAAGAAACATCATTTCTAATATGCCACAAGACAAAATTAGAAATGAAGTTCATAAACCTCACGCTGTCAGATAAAACGATATACCTCCTCATCGCGGGTGCTAATACTTTCGATTTGCAAAGAAAGTAAATGAAGACTGACTACAGAAATGATCCTGTGAAGTATAGTCTTAACTTTTCAACGGCCAACGCAGAGTATTTCAACCAAAAGTCACACAAAATAGTTGAGAATTCGCAGAAATGAAACAGAAACGAAAGAAAAACAAGTAAGGAAGGGCTAAGTTCGGGTGTAACCGAACATTTTATACTCTCGCAATTTATTTATTTAACTTTATTTATATTATATAATACACAATTTGACCCACATATTCGTCATATATATTGTATAAAGTCCATTGAAAGTTGGAAACCATAATATTAGGTTAGAAGCACCGAGGTCCTCGTGGTCGATATATGGGGCCTCAAAAACCTATGGTCCGATTTTGGCGATTTTTAGAATGGGGCTGCCACAATATAAACATAGTATTTGTGCAAAGTTCTGCACCGATATCTTCACTAGTGCTTACTTTATATATTGTAAAGAAAACGATTCAGATTGTTTTCAAAGTTTTGGTATATAGGAAGTAGGCGTGGTTGTGAAACGATTTAGCCAATTTTCACAACATAATATTGGGAGGTAAGGAAACTATTACAAAACAAGTTTCATTGAAATCGGTCGAGTAGTTCCTGAGATATGGTTTTTGTCCCATAAGTGGGCGACGCCACGCCCATTTTCCACTTTGTAAAAAAATCTGAGTGCAGCTTCCATCTGCCATTTTCACCCTAACCTTTGTATGGGAGGTGGGCGTGGTTATTATCCGATTTCAACTATTTTCATGGGGTGTGGTGGGGTACGTAAGAGAATCGACTACAGAAAGTTTGGTTTATATAGCTTCATTGGTTTGCGAGTTATATACAAAAAACCTATTAGGGGGCGGAGTCACGCCCACTTTAAAAAAAAATTACATCCAAATGTGCCGCTCCCTAATGAGACCCTATGTTCCAAATTTTATTTTCATAACTTTATTTATGTTTAGTTATGACACTGTATAGGTTTTCGGTTTTCGCCATTTTGTGGGCGTGGCAGTGGACCGATTCTGCCCATTTTTGAAAGCAACCTCCTCAGGGTGCCAAGCAATGTGTGTTCCAAGTTTCATTAAGATATCTTAATTTTTACTCAAGTTATCGCTTGCACGGACAGACGGACGGACAGACATCCGGATTTCAAATCCACTCGTCATCCTGATCATTTATATATATATAACCCCATATCTTACTCTTTTATTTCTTGGTGACACAAACAACCGTTAGGTGAACAAAACTATAATACTCTGTGCAACAGGTTGCGAGAGTATAAAAATCAGTCTGCAATCAGAAGTTGAACTGAGCAGGTTGATGCGCACGAGTTGTATGCCGTATATAAATGAACACATATGCGAGTATAAACATGGAAGACCAAAAAACGTTTCAGACAGAGTGGGAATTTGAATTTTTTTCTTTTGACTAATTCTGGGAAACCGCAGTGCTTGTTATGTCAAAAAGTTTTAAATTTTGTATTTAAGCAAAATTTAAAAAGACATTTTATAATCTTTCACAAATAAATAATTTAAATAACGAAGAAAAATTAATAAAATTCTTTGAATTAAAACATGTATTTTTAATTAACGCAAACGTTAATGAACCAAGTTATGATTTAAATTCGGCTTTTTTAAAAGCATTGTGTATTGTAAGCTACGCATTAGCAAAGAAAGGAAGACCTTTAGAGGATGGGACTTTTTTTAAAGAATTGGCAATAGCGGTTCTTCATTGTTTTGGGGAAACTGGAATCGAATTAGCAAGAAATAACAATGATATTCCTTTGTCCCGTCGAACAGTTACCCGACGCAAGGGAGATATTTCAAATTATATGTATTTAAATTTGAAGAAAAAAATTTTGTCCTCCAAATATTACTCGATTGCCTTAGATGAAAGCACTGATATCCAAGATATTTGACAACTTTTAATTTGCATAAGGACCGTTGATGAAAACTTTAATGTCTCAGAAGACATGCTTTGTTTGCGAGGATTGCACAAAATGCAACCGGAAAAAATATATATAAGGTTCTACAAAATAATTTGTTCTCATTTTCTGAAAAAGAAAATTATCATCCATTTGCACAGATAGAGCACCTACTATGATAGGCAAAAAAGATGGTTTGATTGGACAGCTTATTCGTAATAATATTAATATTTTTACTTTCCATTGAATTTTACACCAACAGCAACTATTTGCAAAAAGTTTTAAGGTGGGGAATGTAATGGAAACTACAGTAAAAATCATTAAAAAAAATTCGCGGTGGACATAATGCTCTCACCCACCGAAAGTTTCGCCAGTTTCTGGAAGAAACCGAAGCAGAATTCAACGATGTTCTGCTTCACACCGAAGTGAGGTGGCTTAGCAGGGCTAAATGTCTAGAGCGCCTATTTAACCTGAAGACAGACGTTCTTTTGTTTTTTGCGGAAGATACTTCCGTGGATACAAAAGAATTAATTAATAATTTAAATAATCCAAGTTTTTTGTTAAGTTTTGCCCTTTTGTGTGATATCACCAACTTTTTTCGCAATTAAATTTGAATATGCAAGGTAAATACAAATTTATTTTTGATTTTACAATTGCTATGGATGCTTTTAGAAAACGTTTGGAAATTCTCGAAGAACAATTTCGAGCTGGAGTATAGGATAATTTTAAATATACCAAAGAAATCTGTGACCGTTTTAATATGCAACAAGAGTTACGACAATATTTCAAGTCCTTTGAGGATCTTAAAACTAACCTAGATGGCAGATTCAAAGACTTCATCAAAGTTAAACGTGTAATAAGGTTATATGAGAATCCTTTGCTCTGTGACATCCAAGAGCAAGAGGAACATTTACACAAAGAGCTCAGTCAACTTCAGAATGATATCAACCTTCCTTTAGACCGTGGTATTCAATTTTGGAAAAATATTGATGAATATAAATATCCTATTTTATAAAACGAAATTTATAAGTTGTAGTTAATGTTTGGAACCACATATATTTGCGAATCTGCGTTTTCTGCTATGGTATACATAAAGAATTCCTATAGAACAAGGCTTTCAGACAAACATTTAGAAGACCTGCTTAGAATAAAGGTAGCAAATTTTGATAGAAATTATGACGACCTTCTTAAATTTATTAAAGAATGAACTCTTTTTTTTTTGACACTCGGATAATTGTTTGAAATTAACTGACCTCTTGAAATGTGTATTCATAATATTTCATATTATAATAGCTTTAATTTTCTAATAGCCTTAACTTTATTGAAGTTTCGTTATATATTTAAAATATTCGATGAATTCAAATATAGATTTATATTTTCTTTTCATATACAAATTTACTTTATTTTTAAGTTTTTAAATGAATTAGATTACTAATTTATTATTAACTAATAACTTAAATTATATTTTATATTCAATGGTTTATGCACATATTCTTAAAAATGTGCATATGTATATACATACATACGTATTCGTAGCATAGCGGCTTCATGCGACATTGACCGGCTCGTTCGACATCTGCAAGCAGACTGATTATTTTTGGTTGCTGGTTCGCTTGGTCCCACAGTAAGCGCACTACAATCTAATTTTATGATGCTTGTTTGATTGTGATGGTGCCCATCCCTGTTCATGAACTAGTGAAAATATTCACAAACCAAGTTATTTATTGCAGATCACTGATGTACATATTTTAAGTTGTAAATTTCCGCATTTCTATCTGTCCCATAATTTTGATGAGTTCTCTATATTTATCGACCGTCTTAGTCATGATTCATACATTACCATCTCTCTGTAATTTATAGATGAATTCTTTGACATTAATTTAGTTATAAGGATAGACATCACCTATAAAAATTAGTGGTGGTTTTGGAGTTTCCAGTATCATTTCTTTTATGCTCTTGTTTAATTGCATTTTTACACTCTCGCAACCTGTTGCACAGAGTATCATAGTTTTGTTCACATAACGGTTGTTTGTGTCACCAAGAAATATAAGAGTTAGATATCGGGTTATATATACATAAATGATCAGGATGACGAGTGGATTTGAAATCCGGTTGTCTGTCCGTCTGTCCGTGCAAGCGATAACTTGAGTAAAAATTAAGATATCTTAATGAAACTTGGAACACATGTTCCTTGGCACCCTGAGGAGGTTGCTTTCGAAATGGGTCCACTGCCACGCCCACAAAATGGTGGAAAACGAAAATCTATACAGTGTCATAACTAAGCCATAAATAAAGTTATGAAAATGAAATTTGGAAAATAGGATCCCATTAGGGAGGGGCACATTTGGATGTAATTTTTTTGGAAAAGTGGGCGTGACCCCGCCCCCAAATAGGTTTTTTGTATATAACTCGCAAACCAATAAAGCAATATAAACCAAACTTTCTGCAGTCGTTTCTTTTAGCCATTTCCTTATACAGTCCAAAAATGAAAGAAATCGGATAATAACCACGCCCACCTCCCATTGAAAATTACTAAAAGTGGGTTAACTCACTAACGAAAAACGTCAGAAACACCAAATTTTACATAAGAAATGGCAGAAGGAAGCTGCACTGAGATTTTTTTACAAAATGGAAAAAGGGCGTGGCGTCGCCCACTTATGGGTCAAAAACCATATCTCAAGAACTATTCTACCGATTTCAATGAAATTCGGTATATAACACTTTCTTGACACCCTGATGACACGGGTGGAATATGGGCGAAATCGGTTCACAACTACGTCTACTTCCCATATAACTCAATTTTGAATTCTTTTGATTCGTTCACTTTATAATACATATATACATTAGGAACAAATGAAGATAATATATATATAATCTGTGGCTCCAATTATAGAAACATTTTCGAAATCGGACTATAACTTTTCAAGGCCCCAGATATCTACATGAAGAACTCAGTGCCTAAGGGTAATTTTTCACCGAAAATATCGGACTTAAATAGTTTAGTTACTTGATGTCACAAAAATGATATGCCCCTGAATCTTTAAAAATGTAAAACGATGTGCTTTTCCCGTAGATCTGTTGATCCTTCTCCCTATGTAATAAATAACTTCAGTTTACTTTTGCTTTAGATCACTTACATTGGGATTCAAGATTGAATCTTCCTCTGTATACTAGTCGTCTAAAACTTATAAATCTACCTACACTCACTAGTCGTAGGGAAATACTAGGCATAATATTTCTAGTAAAACATCTGAATGGTTCAGTTTATAGCTTTTTCCTTTTGTCTGATATCAAGTTTAATGTCCCATTTCGTTCATCAAGGCAGTTTAGACCATTACTTTAAAACATACATTAAAATCTTCGAGAACAAATTTTGAGTTAAACGATTCATTCCGCCAAATATGTTATTATTTTTTTAATTCTCATTCCAGCACATTTGACCTGTCTGATTCCATCTTTAGCATTAAAAAAACTATTTTGTCTTCGCTTAATAAGTAACATTAAAATATTTAACCTTTTGTTTTTGTAAATTTTAAATCTTAGCTGTTGAAATTTTTTCTATCTGTAGCTGAGCAGTTTGATATCTCGACGCTTAAAAAACTCTTGCCTTTCATGACTCGTCAAATTCCGCTCGTTTGCGGATTGCGCCCCACGCGTCGCTTGGGCAGGAGGAGGGTAATCGTTTGGGTTTATAACTTCTCCTAGCTCGCATATACCTTATATTCGGTTATCAAACTTTGTTCAAATATCATTGAACATGCACTCTTTTATGCCTTAGCAAATCCGAGGAGCTACATATAAAACATAAATTTGTATACATAAATAAACACATAAACATATATGCATTAATATGCAACAAACATACATTATATGTGCACGCATACATGCAACACACATACATTTATATGAGGCACGCATGCATCTATATGCAACACGCATGCACTCAACTACTAATAAATAAACATATTTATATGTATGCACAAGATAACCTATTGGTTATAAAAATACATTGGGGCAATTGCTTGTGTGCATTTGAAATAACCCCTTATCGTGCAACATATAAAATATACATATAGACATACACACATACACATATAATTAGTTCTTAAGATAATTCTAAAATTTGTATATAAGTAAGTAAAAAACCAAAATAAAACTAGAATGAAATCATTTCTCAATAAGGCTAGACTATCACTTATTTTCCCCCACCAGCGGTAAGAAATATTTGATACAACTAGTTTTAACATTTGAGAATGAATTAAATTCTCACTCAGGGGCGAACGCAGGGGGGTGTTTTGGGGTGTTAAAACCCCCCCCAAATTAATTGAATTTATAAATAATAGAATTTAATTCTACAAAGTAATTTGAAAAATTGTAATTTGTTGTTTTCAAAGCAATCTTTCTGCCGACGATGTATGAATATGTAAAATAAATGAATACATTAGTCACTAACAGCGTTGCCGTTTTGATACAATTGAAGCATGTTCGCGAATAACGTTGTAAGCGACAATTTTTTCAAAACCGGTTTTTTTGCAGATTACTGTTATAATGGCTCTCTTTTATCAATCCAAATCAAAATTAGGCATATTATTGCACTTGTTCGTATTCAAATGGCATTTTAATACAAGCACTCAGTGGAATAACGTTTCAAGTGACTTATTTATTGTGTATACAATGGCAAAAAGTGAGTGTTCTCGTGTGCTTGATAAGTGTGTTAGAGGCTCCAAAAGGAAAATAAATTTAGAAAATTGGAAAGATTTCAATAATAAAAAGCTAAGAAATAGTGGGCAATCTTATATTAATAGAAAAAAACAAGTTATACCAGCAAAAAAAGTCCCAAAGCAGGTATAGTGGAAAAACGTTTTAAGTACATAATTTTTATTTCATATACATTTTGAACTATTTTGTAATAGGTTTTTGATTGCCATTGTAATTTCCATTGTGCAAAACTTGATAATGAACAAATGAAGAACCTTTTTGATAACTTTTATAGCAAAAATTATAACGAGCAATGTTTATTTCTATCCTCACTTCTTGAATTGAGCGAGCCTAAAAGAAGAAGAGTTGAAGAGGGGAGTTCTATACGAAACACAACAGTATTTTATTTTTTGGTGCTTTCAAACGGAAAAAGAGAGAGAGTGTGCAAAAAAATGTTTTGTCACACATTTCAGGTAAATATTTTCTTGTTGTTGTTTTTCGTTGGTTTTTACTTTACTTTTTATTGTAAAATATGAAGATAACGCAGCGCAGAGTTCAAATTTTGGTTGAAAAAGTAAAATATGGGAAAAACATTGATGATCAGCGAGGAAAACATGAAAATCGTCCCCACAAAATTATAGAACAGGAAAAACTGAGCGTTGATGAACACATAGTAAGCTTTCCCAGCCAAGAAAGTCACTATGGTCGTTCAACTTCTCGAAAAAATTGTCTTAACCCCAATTTAAATATTAAAACAATGTACGAGTTATACAAAGTTAAATATCCGGATACCCATATTTCGTATAACACATATAAGCACATTTTTCATACAGAACACAAACTACGATTTGGTTTCCCAAGAAGTGATACTTGCAAGGTTTGTGACAAGTATTTTATTGATATGATTGCCGCTGAAAATACGGAACGATTTGAAAATATTCAAAAAATTGGCGACAGCTCATCACGAGCAAGCAGATAAAGCATATGCGCAACTTCGAGATGATTCCAACGCTGGAAAAAAATCACAAAATACCGTGGTCATATGTGTCGATATGCAGCAAGTGATTTTCACACCGAATCTCACACATTCTGATGTATTTTATCAGCGACAGTATTCCAATTATAATTTTGCTGTCCATAATATCTCAGAAAATACGGTCGATATGTACACATGGCACGAAACGATTGCTAAAAGAGGAGCTGCTGAAATAGCTTCATGTATTTGGAAACACATTACATCAAAATTCAGTATTCTGGAGACTGATCAAATTAGAAAATTGATTATATGGTCCGATAGATGCGTTGGACAAAATAACAACTGGACTATGATTGCTTTGTGCCACAGCCTTCTGACCAAATACTTTTCTGAAGTGAATCAAAAATTTCTTACTTCAGGGCACAGCTTTCTGCCATGCGACCGGGATTTTGCACTTATCGAAAAAAGAAAAAACAGCTCAACTTTATACACCAGCAGATGTGTGTCATATGATTCTTTTTGCAAGGCCTTCGAATCCATTCCAGATTCATGAAATGGTTCCATGTGAATTTAAAAACTTCGAGATGCTAGTAAAAAATTTATATAGAAATCCTTTGTGCAAAATAACTGCTGCAAAGTGGATACAAATTTCTAAAGACGATCCAAACACACTTAGAATACGTAAGCAGCATAATATAGCAGAAACATGGACTTCTTATAATTTGTGCTCAAAAAAAACCAGAAATTATGCGAATTATACTTTGCCAATGCTCAGGAATGATCCAATAAAAGTAAGTGATGAAAAGAAGAAGGACCTTCTGGCAATGGCGTCGTATTTACCAGAAAACTATGCACAGTTTTATAAACAGTTGCCATGAAAGATAAGCCAATACATATATTGATACTCTATACTATTTACTACATATTCGTTGTGAATTACATTTTGCGGAAATATCGTTTAAATTTATTTGAAATAAAAGATTTTTCGTTTTGTTTATAACCTCATTTGTTTGTTTGTATTACTGAAATACAATTTTTTTGGTTTTGAAACCTTTACTTTCCAAATACGTTGACGGAAAAACGTTTCAAACGCCATCCTACTATATGTTATGCATAGTGGAATAACGTGTTAACATCCATTAAATTATGGATATAAAACGTTTTTCCATTTAAAGAGTTTAATTTCGTTTTTTTTATTAGTTTAGCTATTCCATTAATTTTTTATTTCAATTTATTCATTCTAAATAGACAGATTACTATTGAAAAAATTAAAAAAAAATCCAAAATAGATAAAACTTTAAGCTTTAAACGTTTATTTCATTTCCTGAACATTTTTAAATCTGTCGCTTACAACGTTATTCGCGAACATGCTTCAATTGTATCTTTTTTTGATACTTGTTTTTCTAAATTTTGTGATTTGATACTTTTTTGTTCACAAACGGCCTATTTTGATACTTTTCTGCTGATAGAATTTAATTCTTTGAAACTATGAAAATGTTAAACTAAAAACAAACCTATTGTATCTGGATAGTATTAAAAAGTTGTGGGAATGTAGGCCAATTAAAAAACCCAGAAAAATATAAACTGGACTTTGCCTTATAACTCTGTGGCTGCTGAACTGGATTTTTTTAGATGTAAGGGGAATTGTGAGTCGAAAATGGACTTCTTTTGAAAATTAGTTCTGAACTGAAAAGTCACCAATAAGGTTTCTATTATTTTTTTTAGAGTTTATTGTTAATCATAATACAGGAAAAATAAAAACTCATTTATTATGACTTTCAGTTTTCGTTCCATGAGCAAACTGTTGTGAAATAAATTTAAATTAAAAAAAATTATGCTATTTGCAAAAAAATACTTGAGTGTCTTAACTTAACCGCTGATGTAGAAGATCCCGATGATTTCGTTGCTGAATTTAGAATGTGGAAAAGGTTAAAAATCTTTTCTTCAGATTAAATTTTCTAACTAAAATTTTGAATATATTTTCAGGAACTGGAATCAAACAAAGAGATCAACAATTTTTTTAGACGCGTTGAACTGTTGCGATGCAAACATTTTCAAAACAGTGCATCGTTTTTTTAAGATTGGAGCAGCAATCCCTATATCTGTCGCTTCAAGTGAACACTCGTTTTCCTCACTTCGCAGGCTTAAAACATATTTAAGAAATAAAACTGGAGAAGCACGCCTGAACGGAATGGCTCTTTTGAATATCCATAGAGATATAGACGTGACGGAGGAAGAGATTTCACATGTTATGGCCCAAAATAAAAGAAGATTAGACTTCAATTTCTGATTAAAATAATGAGACATTGTCTTTTTACCTAAAACCCCCCCCAATTTTTTTTCCTGCGTTCGCCACTGTTCTCACTCAATGCAAGTCTATCATTGCCCCCCACCAGTGGTAAGGTTTGTTAGAAACTACATTGTTTTATAAAAATTGGTAGGCCGGATGTTTCTTACAAACTTCTTTTGGGCTTAATACCAAATTTAAGTGAGCGTATAGTCTTGGACATATTGTACCTTAGTGGTGAAAATTAGTGACATCGGTTCAGATATTACATCAGCCCTCATATGATATATATCCCTATTTTTTTTCATATATTATCAGCCCTATCCTGTGCACTTGAAAAAGTAAAATAAAATTTTAAAATTTATACAGTTTTTTATGAAGTAAGAATTTTTTTGGTATTCTGTGACAATCTTGATTTCTGTCCAATTATATTCGAAATGAATTGAAAAATTTAATTGAATTATTCTATAACGTAAGTTTTCAAATGCATTGCAATATTTGTTCCAAATAGTTAATAATTTAACTTAAATTTCACAGTACATCCTTTGCGTCAAGTTTTTGATTGTGCGCAAATATACCATGCTGGTCTTATTTTCCATGCTAAAGGTCATTATTTTTATACTCTCGCAACAAAAGTTGCTAAAGAGAGTATTATAGTTTTGTTCATTATACTCTCGCAACAAAAGTTGCTAAAGAGAGTATTATAGTTTTGTTCACATAACGGTTGTTTGTAAGTCATAAAACTAAACGAGTTAGATATAGGGTTATATATATCAAAATGATCAGGGTGACAAGACGAGTCAAAATCCGAATGTCGGTCTGTCCGTCTGTCCGTCTGTCCGTCCGTCCGTCCGTCCGTCCGTGCAACGGATAACTTGAGTAAAAATTGAGATATCTTGATGAAACTTGGAACACACGTTCCTTGAAACCGTGAGAGGGTTGCTTTCGAAAATGGGCAAAATCGGACCACTGCCACGCCCACAAAATGGCGAAAACCGAAAACACAAAAAGTGTCATAACTAAGCCATAAATAAAGTTATAAAAGTAAAATTTGGAACAGAGGATCGCAATAGGAAGGGGCATATTTGGATGTAATTTTTTTGGGAAAGTGGGCGTGGCCCCGCCCCCAAATCGGTTATTTGTATATATCTCGCAAACCAATAAAGCTATATAAACCAAACTTTCTGCAGTCAGTTCTCTTATATACCCCACCACACACCACGAAATTAGTTGAAATCGGATAATAACCACGCCCACCTCCCATACAAAGGTTAGGTTGAAAATTACTAAAAGTGAGTTAACTCAGTAACGAAAAACGCCAAAAACACTAAATTTCTCATAAGAAATGGCAGATAGAAGCTGCACTCAAATTTTTTTACAAAATGGAAAATGGGCGTGGCATCGCCCACTTATGGGTCAAAAACCATATCTCAGGAACTACTCGACCGATTTCATTGAAACTTGGTTTGTAATAGTTTTCTTACATCCCAATGATATGTTGTGAAAATAGGCCAAATCGCTTCACAACCACGCCTACTTCCTATATACCAGAACTTTGAAGACGATCTGAACCGTTAACTTTACAATATATAAAGTAAGCACTAGTGAAGATATCGATGCAGAACTTTGCACAAATACTACGTTTATAGTGTGGCAGCCCCATTCTAAAAATCGCCGAAATCGTTTTCAAGGCCCCATTAATCGAACATGAGGACCTCGGTGCTTCTAACCTAATATTATGGTTTCCAACTTTCAATGGACTTTATACAATATATATGACGAATATGTGGGTCAAATTGTGTATTATATAATATAAATTAAGTTAAATAAATAAATTGCGAGAGTATAAAATGTTCGGTTACACCCGAACTTAGCCCTTCCTTACTTGTTATAATTAATTATGTTATCAGGGCTTGTAGCCTCATGGATGATTTTCCAACATTCTTATTAAAAAATAATGAATTGGATACAATTATTTGAGGTGATCTTTTCGCTAGTCAATTTCTTACTTTTGGGAACAGTATTTTGCACGTTTTTGCCCTTTCACATAGAATTCTCGTATATTCAAAGATAGGCAAATACTGGTTACTTGGTTCTACGTCCACCTTTTTGATTCAGGATTTCATCAGGATTACTGACACATATTGATCTTCGAGTAAACGCATTTCCCTAGATTTACTGTATTATTTTCTCGCTTTTGATCCTCACATTTTTTGTTTTGTTTCTTTTTTTCCAGCAAACGGTGATAAAACTTTTCGTTGCGGTGCCAGTCTCATTAATGATCGCTATGTTGTAACGGCAGGACATTGTGTTAGCAATGAAGAGGTTCCAGCAATTTGGCGCCTAACTGGAGTTCGTTTCGGTGAATGGGATCTAGAGACACCACAAGATTGCCAATTAGATAGAAATGGCAATAAACTTTGTTCGAATCCACCTATCGATTTAAGTATTGAGGAAGAAATATGCCATCCACTATTCAATGGTACAACCTTTAAATATGATATAGCCTTACTGCGTCTTCAAGAGAAAGTCAGTTACAATGATTACACTAGTCCTATTTGCTTGCCGGTCAGTACAAGCTCTTCAGCAAGTAATTACGAGGGCGTTAATATGGGCATTGCAGGTTGGGGAGCAACGAAAACATCAAATAAGAGCCTAAAGAAATTAAAAGCATTGATACAAGGAGAAAACCTGGATAGATGTAGAGCCAAATACCGTATAAACATTGATAACACTCAAATATGTGCAGGCGGTGAGAATGGTGTCACCTCCTGTAGTGGTGACTCTGGTGGACCACTAATGTTTGTCCAATCACATCACGGGAGGGAATCAGTCTTTTTGGTTGGTGTAGTTTCATTTGGTTCAAATGTGTGTGGAAAAATAGGATACCCCAGCGTGTACACTCGTGTAGATACTTACATTAGCTGGATAGAAAGTACTGTTAGAAAATAAAATACTTAATTGTAATAAGCACTTGTAATATTATATGTGGTTTCAACTCATTAAACAAAGCTCTGAGTTGAATATAGTTTTTTCCAATTCTTAGAGATATTATGTTAAAATATCTAAAATCTATCTGTCTATATTCACGAAATAAAACTAAAATTCAGTAATTCAGTTAGAGACATGACTTTACATAAGTGTTGTCATACCTATGGTAAAATATGCTTAATTCGTATGGTAGAAAACACCATAGTTGATAACTAATACCTCTGGCCTTATAAATAATTCTTTTAATAATTTAATAATTTTAGGGAAATTTCCCTTACGAAATTACGACGTGAAAACTTGCGAAGATTACTACAGGGTCTCTGTCTACATACCTCTGCTGGATACCATCAAAGAAGATTTGGAGGCTTGTTTTTCACAAGAAGTTTTGGATGGTTACAAATTGAGTGTGTTGCTCCCAGGAAAAGCAAGTTTTTTAAAAGAAAACGAAATCGATGATCTAATCGGATGCTTGATAGAAAGATTCTGGAATCTTCTGGATGATGAAAAAAGCGTACAAAAATTGAAATGCAAAGGTGAATTAAGCTACTGGCAATGTCACTGGCAGCAGCAACAAAAAATTGAAGGCAGCGAAATTACAACTTCTGCACTGGAAACATTAAGAAAATGTGATGTCGACACTTCCCGTATCAAACGCGAGCTATGAACGTTCTTTCTCTTATCTTCGCCGCATCGAAACATGGCTTAGGACGACCATGCTTCAAAAAAGACTAGTTGGATTAGCGTTGCTTCATACGCATCATGACATCGAAATCACCGCCGAAGAAGATTCGCAAAACTTGGCAGTCATCGTTTTGCGTTATGAAACACGCAATGTAAAAGGATTTTTCTGTTTGAATTTTTAATAAAATGAGCCACTATGTAATGCATGCATATGGTTGACTTTTCGATTATAACCACTTTGTTAACCTAAAAATTAGAATTGATAATTTTTGTTTCATAATTTGTACTGTATTTCTCTCGCAATAATAAGTTTGAAACCCAAATCGAAGGGTAAATTCAATAATATTGGAAATGGTCAGGAACAATTCTTTATAATATGGCCCAAGCAGCTCACGACTTCCGTTCTTAGACCAAGTATCCTCTGAATAGCCAACATACATCCGTTTAGTAAAGAGCGAACCCCGCTTCTGCGGTTGTGAGTAGAATTTGGGACCCACCACATAAAAAACCTCCCCAGTGAAAAATTAAAGAAAGCCTCCCACACCCTTCTTCCGTATGCAACTCTTGCAATCGTTTAAAGGATCACGATTCATGCACCTGGAATGTCCGGACCCTTAATTAGGAAGATTCCTCTGTAGAGCTGGTTAATGTCCTCGTACAGCTAAATACCTCACCGCCATTCAAGAAGTGCGATGGACGGAACAAATTTTTCAACATATCGCTGATTTGCGCACACGCATCGATGGAAGAGAAGGACGATGTAACTAAAGAATTGTGCTCGGCGATTTCAACTCTATGGTGGGTTCGGCACGACAGTAGGAAAATTCAACCTACATCCCCAAAGATCTAAGGCTGATCAATTTCTGGGTGGGGGGCGATGGTTAGATTCGAAATATGGTTTTCTGTAGTACCAGATTCCCATAAAATTCATGAAACTACATAACTGTCCCTTATTGAAAGTCGCACGACCAAATCGATCATGTTGTAATAGACGGAAGACACGTATCCAGTGTTCTAGACGGCCGCCGGCCGCCACCAAACTGCCATAAAAATTCTATTAGGAACTTTGTGTCTAATCTGATGACAGCTGTGGGAGTGCGATGACCAGGATCTGCCACATCCTAATCCAGGGTGTAAGCCAAGAGGCTCAACTACGTTAGCCAATTGGTCGTAAGAACCAGATGGACAAGCCAAATAACAACAAAAACAACCAAACAACGGCAAGGGTACTCCCAGCTCAGGGAGAAGACCACGCTTTTTGATGCCCTAACGGCAGAGGAGCGTTCGCTGTTCGAGGAGTACGCAAGATACGACGATGTACCCTCAATGAGCAGCGGCAGAGTAGGCAAGCCACTACTTCTGGCATCCCAGGCGGAAAAAACCTAAAGCAGGTTCGAGCAAGGAGCCGGCAAATCAACGGCCCAGCACTGGAGCCCACGGGAGACGGAGACATAGGTGGGAAAAATACCCTCCGATGATGAGTGGTGCCTCTGTAAAGTGGTACCTCCGGCACTTAGACGAGGAGAAATCGTCAGTAGCCAAAGAACTTGCTCTTGGTAGGTTACGAGGTGATGGAGGCAGCAATGCCAAGAAAGCGCCTGCAACAAACGCACCACGGGAGAGGAGTAACTCTGACACTAAGCGGCAGGACAGAGAGGAAAGAGCTGGCAAGAGAGACAGTAGCAGTAGTTACCTAACACCACAGGAGCTGCCTAATTCTAAGCGGCGCAGACCAGCCACGGCGCTGTAGTCGAGCGAGCAAGCTCGGCCTCAGCAGACACCTGAGCTTGGCGAATCTTAAACAGTAGGAAGAAAGATTCCGGAATAAAACTTTACGTCGTGATAGACGACGAGTCATATAAGAAGCTCCGGAACGCAGGCATCAGCCTAAACTTCAGGTTTAGCTTAGCAGAAGGATTTCCACGATTTTCGTTTTGATTTCCTTCTTGTATGACTTTAGAAGGCTGTAGTATCGTTCCCAGTCCTGCTTCACTTGGGATTGTTTCGCTACAATAAATTGCCTCCTGCACTCTTTCTGAGATTTCTTAACCCCAATGGTGGTGGTCTAATTCTTCCCTTACTGCGAGTATGTGGACATGCCACTTCTAATGCTTGTTGATAAGATTCAGTGAACCTTTCAAATAAGGAGTTTATGTCCTCCCTGTTCTTAGGTTGAAATGGAGGAGTCATAGAGATATTCCTCTTTAGCTCTTGCATATGCACTAGCCAGTTTGTTTTCCTATAGTTTCTATATTTGTTATCTCGACCTACTTTGTCCCTCAGTACACATTCAATATACCGATGATCGGAAAGGGAGTGTTCTTCTAAAACCCTCCATCGTGTTACTCTACCAGTTCTTCCGACACAAGTGTTATATCTAATACTTCTTGTCGATTTCTGGTAATAAAAGTTGGCGTGTTCCCTCTATTACACAACAATAGCTTAGTGCCTAATAAATAATTAAAAAGCAACTCACCTCTTGTGTTGATATCTGAGCTGCCCCATAGTGAGTGGTGTGCACTGGAGTCGCATCCAAGTATTAATAAACTCTTGGACGACTCGCTTTTATGCACCAGCCCTTTTATTAGCAGTGATGGTACCTGCTCCTCATCATACGGCATGTATCAAGAGACAAGCCGGTAGTTACCTCTGCCCGTCTCCCAGCTTACTGCCGTGGTGTCTTTGTCACTATATTTGTGCAATATAAAAACATTAAGATCCTTTTTAGCCAATATACAAGTCCTGTGCTTACCTTCACAATGTGACATGTATATTTTATAGTTCGGCATCCTCAGGCGGCAAATCCGCCCTCCATTAACCCATGGCTCCTGAATGAGGACAAAGTCAGGCTGATCTATTGCCATGCGGTTAATTAGGGCTACTGACGCTAGTTTGCTGTGGTGAAGATTAATTTGTAAGAGATGCATTAGTTAGAGTTACATCTACATCATCTTGAGAATCGCTTAAAAGCTCTTTCTTGATGTATAAGTTAGAGAGCCTGTCCGCCAGTTCAGACCCTGTGGAACACTCACCTTGTTCGAGGCTATCGACATCGCTAGAGGACTCCATAGGATCTTCCTCCACTTCACCCATCTCGTTATCCGAGGTTAGATGGTCGATAGCGCCGGCATCTGCTTCATATGTCTTCACCTTGACCTTAGTGAAGCCATAATTGATTTCACCGCCACTTTTCTTCAGCGGTTCGATTGCGTCATTCGTTAGCAACAACATAATCTGCATCGCAGCCCTTTTGTTCTCCACGCCCGATTCGGTTGTCGCTTCGTCGAATGCCTTAACAAACTTCTAACACTCCGAAAAAATATCTTCTGAAGCAGAACTCCACCGCTTTTGCACTTCCCTTCATTAACGGCGAAGATAACAGAAGCCAGTCTTCCGCCAGACGATTTAAATGAAATAGAGGCCAAAGTATCGGCTTTAGTGTTTGGTGAAATTAATAAATTTTATTCCGCTAATACATTATATGGTTTATAACTGTATACACTGGTAGGCATAATTATTTTGACAAAGCTATACCTCTGTTTTTTTTTTCAATCCATTCCCATTTTTTAGAGAATTTAATTATTGGTTATATTTATTGTAGTTAGTTATAATGTTTAGATTATAAATATGACAATTTTTATACTCTCGCAATAAAGTTATAAGAGAGTATAATAGTTTTGTTCACATAACGGCTGTTTGTGAGTCCTAAAACTAAACGAGTTAGATATAAGGTTATATACATATACGAAAGTGATCAGGGTGACGAGTAGAGTTCAAATCTGTATGTCTGTCCGTCCGTGCAAGCTGTAAATTGAGTGAAAATGGAGATATCTCAATGAAACTTGCTATACGTGTTTCTTGGCACCATTAGAAGGTTAATTTCGGACCACTGACAAGCCCACAAAATGGCGAAAACCCAAAACACATAAAGAGCTATGTTATAACTAAGCCATAAATTAAGCTATGAAATTTGGTACGAAGGATCGTACTGGGAAGGGGCATATTTTGATGTATTTTTGGAAAATTGGGCGTGACTCCGTCCCCTACTAACCTTTTTGTACATATCTCGTAAACTACAAAAGCTATATCAACTAAACTCTTAGGAATCATTTTCGTCAGGCATTTCCTTATACAGTCCAAAAATGGAGGAAATCGGATTATAACCACGACAATTTTTTCACAAGTGATGCCAGAGATCATATACTGTATTTGTGTAAAGTTTTATTTCGCTATCATCATTGGTTCCTAATGTATCTATACTAATATTATAAAGAGGAAATCTTTGTTTTTTTGTTTGTTTGTCTCGAATAGGCCCCGAAACTACTGAACCGATTTGAAAAACTCTTTCACCGTTGGAAAGCTATACTATCCCTGAGTGACATAGGCTATATTTAGTTTAAAATAAAATAGGATTCCTTACAAAAACTCCGATAATGTAAAAAAAATACCAAAATACTTTCTTTAATCGTGAATGCTGCGAAAACGATTGAAGATATAACAAAGTGATGTACTTTATGTAACTTATCATTATCTACAAAAAACGTCGCGACATCATATCTCTAACTGAATATAGTTTTGTCACAATAAACGGTTTTATATAAAAAAAAATAATTAAAATACCACTACTTGAATAGGCTCTTTATTTATACCTTAGTACTAATCCTTATCGAAAGAAATGATTTATTATTTAAGATCGCTTCAAAACCTTTAAATAACTTTTTGAATTATTAGATTCTGACATTCCATTCAAAAGATATCACGAGTTAAAAATTTTGAAATTTTTCGGCGTCTAACTATGCGTTGTAGAGTTGTAGGCGTCACTCGGGCACGGAGGTACGTGAGGGGGGTTAAGATCACTCGCGCGGTCGATTCCCTATTGAATGGTCCTGTGCGGAATTAAAAAAAATTGTCGCTTGATAATAATATAATATACAAATTAATTGCTGTTCGTTTGTGCCGCAAAAAAACGAGAACGGCTAAACCGAGCTGGCTAATTTTAGTCTTGAAATATTCGTGGAAGGCCAGAAAAAGATTAGAAAGTGAACATTTTATACTCTCGCAATTTATTGATGTAATTTTATTAAGATAACACACAATATGACCTATATATTCGGCATAAAGTCCCATAGAAAATCATAACATATAGTATATAAGGGCTGATGTAATTCCAGAACCAATTTCACTCATTTTCACCACCAAGGTTAACGGGAATAGGGGCAACTTGGCACCTGTTAGTAGGCAAACAAACGGCACATTCGGCCTTGAAATTACTCCTAAATTGCAAAAGAACGAAAAACCAGTCGGCAAAATCAAAAATAAGCTACAACGAAGATTTTCCAAATATTCAAGAAGTCGCTGGAGGTACAGCACAAAACTTTAAAAGATCTTGATTGTCGATGAACGTTCTTGGTGGAGCCAAGATTCTGTTAGCAGGTGATTTACGCCAGACTCTTCCAATTATTCTTGGATCAACTGTTACTGACGGGCTAATCGCATGCCTAAAATCATTTAATTTGTGGCGACACATAAAGAATCGCCAATTAATAACTAACATATGAGTGTTTTCGCAACAATATCAAATTGCGATTGTAGAAGTAGTTGGCGGTTGATACCTCGATGGATTAATAGCATTTCCAACAGATTTCTGTCACTTTATTGATTCGAAAGAGAAGTTTTCCTGACATGAAACCTCAATATTATAACCATAAATGACTGATTGAATGACCTATATTGGTGGTAAAAGAAAGATAGCGATGATCTTAATGCGACAATTTAGAATTTCGGTCCAAGAGAGTTGACACAGCTACAAACCATGATGACGTAGTCAATTATCCCAAACTATTTAAAATTGCCTGTACTATCACCACTCACTTTGCAATTAAAAGTAGTGTGAGTTGTAATCATGATGCGTAACATAAATCAACCTCGAGTAATCAATATCGTCGCCGAAGCCAAGATTGGACCAACTTAATTTAATGTATGCCTTAGTCACAAAAACGTGTGGCCGGGTCTGCTATTATATTATAAAGTGAAGGATTCAGATGGAATTCAAAATTGAGTTATAAAGAAAGTAGTCGTGGTTGTGATTTCATCCATTTTCCACACATGTCATCAGGGTGTCAATAAAATGTTATATACCGAATTTCATTGAAATCTGTCAAGTAGTTCCTCAGATATGGTTTTTGACCCATAAGTGGGCGATGCCACGCCCATTTTCCATTTTGTAAAAAGATCTGAGTGCAGCTTCCTTCTGCTATCATTTCTGTGAAATTTTGTGTTTCTGACGTTTCTCGTTAGTGAGTTAACGTACTTTAAGTCATTTTCAACCTAACCTTTGTATGGAACATTTTCTAAACCATATCTAGGGATGCAAACATCGAAAAATGAAACATCGATGGTTCGATGTATCGATGTTTCTTCAAAACCCACCGAAATCAAAAACATCGGCCATTAAAACATCGATACATCGAAACATCGATGTATTTTTGAACTTTTTTAACTTATTTTAAATTTAGTGTGAAAAGCTAAGGCATATAGAAGCAGAAGCATAAATAAATGAAATGTAGTACGCCTTAAGTTGATACATTTTATTTCACTTAGCATTATATGTCTGTTAAAGTTTTTTCTCAATAAATAACAGAATTTCAAAACAACGATATAGAAAATTTTTTCACTGTCATTTCTTTTCGATTTTACTTCTGCGTGATAGTTGCCCTGGGTTTAGAAAACAGTCGTTTACTCGGCACTGTATTCCGTTTCACACTCATCCGAAGATTGCGTTGTATCAGCGCGATTAATTTTCTATGAAACAAAAAAACAAGTATTTCCTTTAGCCCTAGCATCTTTAAAATGAAGTAATTTGAATCTCTGATCAAACGCAATAGCCTACGCCAGAATTATGTAAATTGTATAAATAAATCATAAAAGTAAACGCAGGTCCAAGCGCACATTCCCTTAACGAATTCTCCGTATTTTACAAAAATCTAATTCCAATGTAATAAAGCGTATCCAAATAGAGGGTTTCGGGTTAATACCCGAAAAAGTGTGAAGGTGTGAAGTAAAATTTGTATATAAAACAACGACATAAAATATCGTTGAAAGTGACATCGATGCATCGATGTTTTTAGATTCGAGACATCGATGACTAACATCGATGCTTTTTGACGAAAACATCGATACATCGTTTGCATCCCTAGCCATATCATACTAGGAATTCCAAATAAATATTAAAGATTATAATTTCAATTTGGTATTTATAAAATTTTTGTGTAAATATACATACATACGTTTGCGTCTACAGTGATCCCCGCTTAAGTGCCCCCCTGTTTAAGTGCCTTTCCCGCTTAAGTGCCTTTCCAATTTTTCTTTTTTAAGTGCCTTTTAATATTTTTGACATTGAATGCGCTGAGAATTGTCAAAAGGAAAACACATACATAGTTTTGTAATGTTTTTTTTTCATATTTATTGTTATTAATAAGTATTTTTGTTATTAATAAGAAATAAATGTGACTTTCATTCTAAAAGAAAAAATATTGGATCGAAGTATTTGAGAAAAAGCTTGGTAAGTACCCCGAGGCACTTAAACGGGATTAATTTAAATGCCTTTCCCGCTTAAGTGTCCTAAAAATCTTGCATGTTGAGAAGGGGCACTTAAGCGGGGATTACTGTATATATATGTGACAATCACGAAGCGAGTGCATTCGTGTAAACATGCCCATTTAATTTATTTGATTTAATCAGTGTGCATTTAAATCCCGTGGAGAGTCGACGCTTTTGAAATACAGTGTTCTCAATAAATATATATATTTTTAATTGGAATCGAAGTTACATACATAAATACATATAGAGATATACTAAATATTAGGTTGTAACGAAAATGAAATCCTTAAGGAATATAGCTGTTTCACTTGCATTAACTTGGTGTGTTTTCGGTGCAGTTTCTGCGGGTAAGATTTGTGACTTTCCGAACCGTGAAGCTTTGAGCACTCTCAAAGCCATTAATGTGTTTATCACCAATTTGTGTATATACATATGTATGTATGTGAAATTTAAATAAAGTGTAAATACAGTGGCTCACAGCTTATTTCGTGTAAGCAACATTTTTGATAATACTGATATGAAATTAATATTTTTTGCTCTGAACTAAATGAACGAATGATGCAATTATATTGATAATTTAGTTTTAAATACAAAACATGTAAAAAAATTTACAAAAGTATTCAAATTCAATATTTTATTAAACAAAAACCAAAAACACTCATAATTCATGGGTCACAGCTTATTTCGTGTGGTATAAAAATTCTTACTAAAAGTTATAAAAAGTAAACCAAAATAAAATTTCAATATTTTGTGGAAAAGCCTTTTTGCTCGATTACAGCTTTCATGCGGTTTTGCATTGATTCCACCAATTTTTTTGTATAATCTGGCGATATTTTACCCCACTCTTCCTTCAAAGCCGCTTTTAGAGTTTGGACGCTAGAAATGTGGTGTTTTCTAATATTAATTTCCAGAATGTGCCATACATTTTCAATAACGTTCGAATCTGGTGACTGTGCAGGTGTTTGGACGAGGTGTGGACAATTCCAAATGAGCCAAGTTTGTACAAGACCAGATTTATGTTTAGGGTCGTTGTCCTGGTAGAATCGAAAAGTGTCACGTATAAACAGGTCTTCTGCACTTTGAAGCAAATTTTGCTTCATTAAGTCTAGGTACACTTCTTTATTCATAGTGGAGTCTATAAACTCCAATCGACCAACGCCTGCAGATGACATACACCCCCAAACCATTACATGACCGCCACCATGTTTTACTGTTGCGCGTAAATTTTTTGTTTGGAGCTCAGTATTTGGTTTCCGCCATACGTATGCTTTACCATCTGACGCAAAAAGATTAAACTTGCTCTCATGGGCGAAAATAACCGTATTCCAAAAAGCATTGTCCTTGTTTAAATGGTCATTTGCGAACTGTAAACGGGATTTTTTATTTTTCTTATCTATAAAAGGCTTATTCCGTGCTGTTCGCCCATGAAAATTGGAATCCCTTAATATTCTGCGCACAGTTTCTGGATGTCAATTTTTGCCGAGAAACATTTCAACATCTTTGGTCACCGCTGGAGCACTTAACATTGGTTCTTTTTTAATCTTTTTTAAAATCCACCTCTCATCCGTTTCATTAAAAATTTTATTAGGAGCCTTTCGACCCTTGTTATGCACGCGATTTTCACGTACAAAGCGCTGAATTATATATTGAACTGTAGATGAACTTAAACCAACCATTTCAGCAATTTGTTTTTCCGTTTTTCCACTTTGAAAATGTTTAATAACTAATTCGCGTTTTTCAATTGAAGTGCGTGGACCCATGTTGATATACCGCGTAATTGCAACTGATCTGCATTGTTTTTAGAACATAAACTGCTTCTTAAGTATTCATAGTTCACACTTTGATTTACCGTTAGTTTTCTGCATCCGTTATTTGCATGTATCACATGAACGAAAATCAACACACGAAATAAGCTGTGACCCATGAATTATGAATGTTTTTGGTTTTTGTTTAATAAAATATTGAATTTGAATACTTTTGTAAATTTTTTTACATGTTTTGTATTTAAAACTAAATTATCAATATAATTGCATCATTCGTTCATTTAGTTCAGAGCAAAAAATATTAATTTCATATCAGTATTATCAAAAATGTTGCTTACACCAAATAAGCTGTGAGCCACTGTATATAAAGTAGACGGCACGAGAGATATTTTGAGTGTGTAGGTGTGGACGAAAATAAGAGATTTATATGTTTTTTTAATGTTTATACTCTCGTAACAAAGTTGCTAAGGGAGTAGTATAGTTTTTTTCACATAACGGTTGTTTGTCATAAAACTAAACGAGTTAGATATAGGATTATGTATATCAAAATAATCAGGGCGACGAGACGAGTCAAACTCTCGCAATTTATTAATTTAACTTAATTAATATTATATAATACACAATTTCACCCACATATTCGTCATATATATTGTATAAAGTCCATTGAAAGTTGGAAACCCTAATATTAGGTTAGAAGAACCGAGGTCCTCATGTTCGATATATGGGGCCTTGAAAACCTATGGTCCGATTTCGGCGATTTTTAGAATGGGACTGCCACACTATAAACGTAGTATTTGTGCAAATTTTGGCACCGATATCTTCACTAGTGCTTACTTTACATATTGTAATGTAGACGAATCAGATCGTCTTCAAAGGTCTGGTATATACGAAGTACCCGTGGTTGTGAACCGATTTGGCCTATTTTCACAACATATTCAACATATATCATTGGGATTTAAAGACACTATTACAAACCAAGTTTCATTGAAATCGGTCGAGTAGTTCCTGAGATATGGTTTTTGACCCATAAGTGGGCGACGCCACACCCATTTTCCATTTTGTAAAAAAATCTGAATGCAGCTTCCATCTGCAATTTCTTATGTGAAATTTAGTGTTTCTGACGTTTTTCGTTAGTGAGTTAACTCATTATACTCTCGCAACAAAAGTTGCTAAAGAGAGTATTATAGTTTTGTTCACCTAACGGTTGTTTGTAAGTCATAAAACTAAGCGAGTTAGATATAGGGTTATATATGTATATCAAAATGATCAGGGTGACGAGACGAGTCAAAATCCGAATGTCTGTCTGTCCGTCCGTCCGTCCGTGCAACGGATAACTTGAGTAAAAATTGAGATATCTTGATGAAACTTGGAACACACGTTCCTTGGGACCGTGAGAGGGTTGCTTTCGAATTCGGACCACTGCCACGCCCACAAAATGGCGAAAACCGAAAACACATAAAGTGTCATAACTAAGCCATAAATAAAGTTATAAAAGTAAAATTTGGAATAGAGGATCGCACTAGGAAGGGGCATATTTGGATGTAATTTTTTTGGGAAAGTGGGCGTGGCCCCGCCCCCAAATCGGTTATTTGTATATAACTCGCAAACCAATAAAGCTATATAAACCAAACTTTCTGTAGTCAGTTCTCTTACGTACCCCACCACACACCATGAAAATAGTTGAAATCGGATAACAACCACGCCCACCTCCCATACAAAGGTTAGGTTGAAAATTACTTAAAGTGGGTTAACTCACTAACGAAAAACGTCAGAAACACTAAATTTCACATAAGAAATGGCAGATAGAAGCTGCACTCAAATTTTTTTACAAAATGGAAAATGGGCGTGGCATCGCCCACTTATGGGTCAAAAACCATATCTCAGGAACTACTCGACCGATTTCAATGAAACTTGGTTTGTAATAGTTTTCTTACATCCCAATGATATGTTGTGAAAATAGGCCAAATCGCTTCACAACCACGCCTACTTCCTATATACCAGAACTTTGAAGACGATCTGAATCGTTTACTTTACAATGTATAAAGGTAGCACTAGTGAAGATATCGATGCAGAACTTTGCACAAATACTACCTGTATAGTGTGGAAGCCCCATTCTAAAAATCGCCGAAATCGGACCATAGGTTTTCAAGGCCCCATGTATCGAACATGAGGACCTCGGTGCTTCTAACTTAATATTAGGGTTTCCAACTTTCAATGGACTTTATAGAATATATATGATGAATATGTGGGTCAAATTGTGTATTATATAATATAAATAAAGTTAAATAAATAAATTGCGAGAGTATAAAATGTTCGGTTACACCCGAACTTAGCCTTTCCTTACTTGTTTTTAGTAATTTTCAACCTAACCTTTGTATGGGTGGTGGGCGTGGTTATTATCCGATGTCTTTAATTTTTGGACTGTGTTGAGGAGTGGCTAAAAGAAACGACTGCAGAAAGTTTGGTTTATATAGCTTTATTGGGTTGCGAGATACATATGTATATACAAAAAACCTATTTGAGGGCAGGGCCACGCAAATAAATACACATTTTAAATTTTTTTAGTAGATCTTGTTAAAATTGGAATGTACTGGAACATCTTCCTTACTTTGGTTATAGTATTTCCTCATTATACTCTCGCAACAAAGTTGCTAAGAGAGTATTATAGTTTTGTTCATTGTAAGTCATAAAACTAAACGAGTTGGATATATGGTTTTATATATCAAAATGATCATGGTGACGAGACGAGTCAAAATCCGAATGTTTGTCTGTCCGTCCGTCCGTGCAACGGATAACTTGAGTAAAAATTGAGAAATCGTAATGAAACTTGGAACACATGTTCCTTGGGACCGTGAGAGGGTTGCTTTTGGCATAATCGGACCACGCCAACAAAATGGCGAAAACCGAAAACACATAAAGTGTCATCACTAAGCCATAAATAAAGGTATGAAAATAAAATTTGGTACAAATGATCGCATTGTCTCAAAATTACTGTGAACTAGTGTTATGAGTTATTTCTTGATGCATAGATTTATTATTTAGAATATACCTATATATATACATATACATAACTACAAATAATGTTCCATATTAATTTATCATTCAAATAAAAGAGAGTTATGGAGCGTGCCAAACGCCAAACGGCGCACTCGGCGAATGCATGTTAATACAGAAATGCCCCGAACTTAATAACATGGTTAAACCCAATTTAGAAGAAGCGGAAATGGTATTTTTAAGACGGAGTAGATGTGGAGACCTTGGCAAAAGTATTCTGGTAAGTAAAAAACAATGATGGCCCAATCAAAAAACTTTGACGGTCGATTTTCATAAACTTCTCTTAAAGCGAAATTTTCAGCAGCAAAAATCATTCCTACAGATTAAAACCGTTAGTAATCACTTGGTGCCAGATCCGAACTTTAAGGTTGGTAAAGAAACTTCCAACCAAGCTCACGTAGCTTCTAGCGCGTCTCTATCGATGTGTCCTACCTGACGTAGGACAATGCCTAAAGAACACAATTCCTCCCTTATTGACCAAAGCTAGACGCTTCTGAGCGATCCCTTCATTCAGAGAAGATCCAATTATCGACAATACAGGTCCGAATTTAAAGTTTTGCCGTATGGTAGCAGATTATAGAACATAGATGATTCTCTGCCAATCTGTCAATAGTATTTTTCATATTTTTGATTCTTAAGAGTATTATCTTTATTTAGCGTTAATATTCACACACAGAAGAATATTATAGATTGGCTTTCATTTACTTTTGTTTTAAGGTTTGCTGCCCAAGGTCTCAACAAGCTCGTATCAATATTTTGGAAGAAAAGCCAGGTTAGTGTAATATTATCATCAATCTTTACCTATTATAACCCTATATATGAACATATATACATATATACATATATGCATACATTTATTTTACGGAAGATGATTGCGAAACTCCGAATGGCAAAAAAGGTCGTTGCATTTCTATTCTTGAATGTGGTTCCTTATTATCTTTAGTCAAAGAAGATTTATCGGCAAATGAAAGAGATTTCTTAACCAAAAGCGTATGTAGAGTGGGAAAACGACAGGTAAGATGATAAACTACATCTACAAAACTTCATCCAGCTTTAAATTTGCGCACGTCAAAATTATTAGATTAACAATTTAATGAATAGCTTTACAGTAATAATATTGGTAATATATTTTCTTCTTGGTTTTTCACATATCGTTGTCTTGTCAAACACAACTCTGTTTCCTACTTCCTTAATTACCATATTACTGTATTTAGGTGTGCTGTCCCGACCCACTGACGAAAAATCGTGGAGAATTACATTTGCCCCCGAATTGTGGAAAAACTTCGTTAACTGGGCGCATTTATGGTGGAACCGCGGCGGATATTGATGAATTTCCATGGACGGCTTTGCTTATATACACGCAAGGTAAGAAAAGTCGTTCTAGATAAGATATATAGTATATACATATGTAACTGCATATGTATGTTATCAGTTAATTAACGACGATACCTTTTGATTGGCGCTTGTTTAGAATAATAATAAAATTGTTAAATTTACCGTTATTTTTTCGTTTAAAATTTGGCAGTAAGTTTATTACTATTTTTACTACTCAGTGTACCTAATTTTGTAGATGTGCTTGAAATACTCCTTAAATTTTGTCAAACATTAGAAGCGTTACTTAATACAAGGTGAATAAAGTGAGACAGCTAATTAGAAACGTAGATGAAATATTCGACATATAATGCTATTTGAGTAATAATATGTATAATCGATTTTTAGTAGGTATATAATTTGTATTGTTCAAAATTTTTTTTTCAAATTTTTATTGTGGAAAATCACAAGCTGCACTCTAGCCCAGCCCCAATTCTGACTTTCATACGCTAAAAAGTCCTACAGTGAAATTTCAAAGCAAGTCGAATGTTAAAAAAAAGTCTTTGATGTCTTAAAGGACATGCAAAATTTTAAAGCCACCGTTGTTAATGTTGAACGTAAATAGACCCCGGAAAGTTCAGTAGAGATAGACCTCAAAATAGCTATCTTCTTCCGAAGAGACAAAAAAGGGTTTAACTGGCATTTAAAGAAAAATTAAAGACGTACTTAAGTCTAGATATCCAAGAGAGCAAATGCCCGGCGTTTGATAGAATATTGTTTGCTTTATAGAGAAACACGCAGGACGCCCCTTCTAACTAGAATTCAACGAAAACGACGTGTAGATTTTGTAGTGTCCCATTGATTTTGGACTGCAAATCATTTGGAGTGATTAATACACAGGCTTAGTGATCGATATTATTTTTGATTACCAAGAAATTAATAGTACTACTATCACTATGTTTCACGCGTATATGGTGGTCGATGTGTTTTCTGGTATAGCGTTAGTCCTTACAATTGATGGAATTTTAAATAAGGAAAAATTCGCAAGTATTCTAAAGAATGTTATTTTGTCGGGGGTTGAGAAAAATTTGACTGTTTTGAGAAAATTTCAAGGAATAACAACCCAAACCTCATGCCAAAGTCACAGATAATGTTTTAAATGAAAATTACATCAATGTTTTGTCATAGCAACCATTTTGTTCTGACTTTAACAGCCGGTTTCACGAAAGTTTTTAATTGAAAATTAAGTTCCATTTAATTTTAATTTTAATTTTTATTTAACTTGGCACTTAATTTTCCTGCGTTTCACCATTATTGACATTTGGCATCCAAAAAATTCAAAGGCAGGGATGTTAGTAAGAATAACAGCTGATTTATGTAAACAAATAAATTGTATTTCTTTGTCAAAATGGTAAACAAATGGGAATTCAGCTGATAGAAAAGCGTAACCATGGTTACATATGACACTATTTAAATAATATTTAAATGGCAAAGCGTGACCGTTTAAATAAAAATTAAATCAAATGGTGAAACTGAAATTTATTATTATACTCTCGCAACAAATGTTGCTAAAGAGAGTATTATAGTTTTGTTCACATAACGGTTGTTTGTAACACCCAAAAATAAACGAGTTAGATATAGGGTTATATATACCAAAGTGATCAGGGTGAAGAGTGGAGTTCAAATCCGAATGTCTGTCTGTCCGTCCGTCCGTCCGTCCGTCCGTCCGTCCGTCCGTCTGTGCAAGCTGTAACTTGAGTAAAAATTAAGATATCTTTATGAAACTTGGAACACTTATTTCTTGGCACCATAGGAAGGTTGCTTTCGAAAATGAGCAAAATCGGACCACTGCCACGCCCACAAAATGGCGAAAACCGAAAACACACTAAAGGGCCATAACTAAGCCATAAATAAAGCTATGGAAATAAAATTTGGTATGAAGGATCGTACTATGAAGGGACATATTTGGATGTAATTTTTTGCGGAAGTGGGCGTGGCCCCGCCCCTACTAAGTTTTTGTACATATCTCGCACACCAATAGAGCTATATCAACCAAACTTTCTGGAGTCGTTTTTTTTGAGCCACTTCCTAATACAGTCCAAAAATGAAAGAAATCGGATCATAACCACGCCCACCTCCCATACAAAAGTTAGGTTGAAAATTACTAAAAGTGGGTTAACTCACTAAGGAAAAACGTCAGAAACACTAAATTTCACATAAGAAATGGCAGATAGAAGCTGCACTCAGATTTTTTTACAAAATGGAAAATGGGCGTGGCGTCGCCCACTTTTGGGTCAAAAACCATATCTCAGGAACTACTCGACCGATTTCAATGAAACTTGGTTTGTAATAGTTTCCTTACCTCCCAATAATATGTTGTGAAAATTGGCCAAATCGCTTCACAACCACGCCTACTTCCTATATACCAGAACTTTGAAGACGATCTGAATCGTTAACTTTACACTATATATAGTAAGCACTAGTGAAGATATCGGTGCAAAACTTTGCACAAATACTGTATTTATAGTGTGGCAGCCCATTTCTAAAAATCGCCGAAATCGGACCATAGGTTTTCAAGGCCCCATGTATCGAACATGAGGACCTCGGTGCTTCTAACCTAATATTAGGGTTTCCAACTTTCAATGGACTTTATACAATATATATGACGAATATGTGGGTCAAATTGTGTATTATATAATATAAATAAAGTTAAATAAATAAATTGCGAGAGTATAAAATGTTCGGTTACACCCGAACTTAGCCCTTCCTTACTTGTTTTTCACTTAAATTTGTTTCGTGAAACCGGCTGTAAGAACATCTCTGAGGAGACATTAAAGAGCCGTCATTGGAGAATATTGATGTCTTTTTTTGATAAAATAAGAACGACATGGGAATCAGTATAAGTGAAGCGTTGTTGTAAGTTTATTATATCAAGACGCAATCGATATACGGCAGTGTAAAAGTGTTATACACCCAAATATTAATTAAAAATTAATGTATATTTTCCATTATCATTATGTGTATCTCAAAATATATCTTCGTTTGCAATTAGTAGTCTCACTCAAATCGTGGAGTTCACATGTTTTTGTAAAAAAAAAAACAAAAATATGGAAACATGAATTTTGAATAATTTGTTTTGTTTTGAAATTGTCCATATGTTTAAACAAAATTAACGAAAAAAAATTTTAATATAACCGTTTTAGTGTAAAAAGATTATATACAGGTATTTTTATCACTAAAACTTAGTTATATATCCGTAAATTGCAGTTTAATAAATTGTTTTATTAATTATTTGTTAAAAAATGAAAAACCATAACAAAACAATTCAAAGCCAATAAATACTTCCAAAATGGACCAATTCTGACACTCACACTTCTATTTGGTGCTGATCAATAATTTAAGGTTTTTTTATGTAGAATTTGTGAAGAGTTCTGTTCCGACATCTTCACTAGTGCTTACTTTATATATGTATTGTAAAGTAAACGATTCAGATCGACTTCAAAGTTCGTGTATATAGGAAGTAGGCATGATTGTGAACCGATTTGGACTATTTGCATAACATATACCGAATAAACCGAATTTCATTGATATTGGTCCTGTAGTTTAGAATATATGGTTTTAGACCCATAAGTGGGCGGAACCACACCCATTTCAAATTTTGTGTACCATTTTGAGTACAGCTCTTCTTTTTAGTAGTTTTCAACATAACCTTTGTATAGGAAGTGGGCGTGGTTATAATCCGATGACTCCTGAAGATTCGTTTTCGTTTCGCTTTAGTAGTTTACAAGATAAAAAAACTTAGCGGGGTAAGTATAAATACGTTATTTGTGCATATTAAAGCAAACATTTGGGTTCAGATTAGAAGGCATAAAAATTGTGCATTCATGACAGTTTTATGTTTTGCCATAACAATGATCCGAAGCTCAAATCGCAATTAGTGCTATCGTGTGTATGTGGAACTGTCTCTATATGGTAGAATCGCCCGCACAGTCACCAGATCTAAATGTAATTGAACATTTGTGGAGTGTTCTCGAGCAAAAAATAAGAAAATATCACATAAGCAACAGACAAGACCTAGAAACAGCATTACGGGTGGAGAGGGAGTAAATGGTCCTAATCATTGAATCCGCAGTGAATTCGATTTCGATACGATAAAGATTTTCGATCGAAAATGTTCATGCAATCATTGATTCCGTCGAGAAACTGCTTTACCACAAAGTGACAACGTAAAACTGTTTTATCGACCTTTATTGGCAAATGCGACAAATTTGATAAATTGTCTGTTCTTTTTGCTTTGTTCAAAAACAATTAAAACTGAAGTGCTGAACACAAAGACGACGACACGACACGACGTAGCGACGGCTGATCACAAATGTCGCTTTGAATCCAGCGTCTTGAACATTTTGCAGACGGCATGTCAAACAGCAATTTCATTGCTGCCGTACTGAAACCTTTCACTTCAATCAAATTTACATACTTAGTTTAAAGTGAAATTTTTTGTACAAAAAATGTATAAAGGGATCGATTTATTTGTTTTAAATAATCGATTGTTATTACAAATGATATATCAAAGCCAGGGATAAGGGGATGTCCAACTTATTCCAGTGTGAGAGCGCCTCAAAATTTGCGTTTTTTATAACATTTCGCATTGTTGCCAGATCTGAAAAAAGAGAATTTTTTGGGCATTCTAAATTAAACACCCAATTTGCATTTTCCACACCACCTATGAGGTACGCAAAAGGGCGCGTTACCGAAGTTATTTTTGGGTGCTCGGTTCCCCAGTAGGCCTATATCACCCATAAAAATATTTTATTTACATAAATCAACGAAAAATCAAAAGAATAACAATTCATGAATAAAAAAATAAAATTGATAAAAACAATAGCATGCAATAACAATAAATTCATAAATAACAAATTAAATTGACAAAAACAATATCACAGCATGCAATAACAATTTTTATAATAAAATAAATATATACATATATACAAATGCCTACATTTAATACCCTAATTCTCACCTAATCTAAAAATTAAAACCTGACTTTAGAGCCTCTGTGTATTAAAAAAAAACATTGTTTAAATTTTGGCTATTGTAACCCCTAAAAAAGAAGAAAACTACAAATTAGAAACACATAAAATTTTATTCTTAAAATTGGGGACTGAAAGATCTCTATTTAAAAATTTAGTTATAAAATAAATCCTAATTCTAATAAAAAGAGCAATTGCTACATTTGGGTCACAGTCTTCACAACACAAGAAGGGCCTAACATCTTTTAATTTAGAAAAAAGAATTTCTCCTACACCTATCTTGTGACAATTTCTGTCGAATTCCTCAACAAATTTAGTTTCTAAGTTATTAATAAATGCAACAAATTCATTAGGCGGCTTAACTAAGTTGCATTTATCGATTTGATTTTGGTGCAGGAAGATGAATTCATCAGAAGGAATTTCATCTCCTAAATAAGGCAAGGGCAGGAGGCATGTGTGCATTTTGAAAATTTTCAAATATAGATAGCCGCAGAAGTAACTAAATGCGTTTTCTTTTAAAAAATTGATTTCTAAACTACTATCTAAAGTGATGGATCTAACAATGGAGTGTTCGGGCCGTGGTAAGCCTTGAAAATCCTGCCAAGAAAGGTCGTTCAAAAGGGAATCATTGCACACATTAAGAAGAACATTGTTGCTATGTTCTGAAATTACTGTAGCTTCGGGTTCTAAAGGCAGCTCACAGTTTCCTTTGGTTACGATATTTACGTAACGTAGGCCCCACGACTTTCTAAATAGGCTAGAGAACATGAAAGGTGTTACTCTAGTACCTCCTCTACTTCTAATCTGACCAAAAAAATGTTCTAAACTGTCCTGGCATAGTCGTCTTGTCTTTAGGTAGGGAAATCCTGAATGTGGCAGCAATCGCCACAAGCGTCTTAAACTATTTATGTTTATTATCCACCCCTTTATAAAATTGAAATTATTTGTTGTGTTGTTTCCTAACTCATCTACGACCCGGATTGTTTTTAAAATCTGTTCTGCCTCATCTAAAAACTGTTTTTGCTCTTCGGAACCTTCAAAAACTTTTTTAGTGGGTACAATAGCCTCAACAAAACTGCTATTAAAAATGTCGAATAACTTATTAAAAAAAGAAACGAATTCCGCGGTATTAATAAAGCTTACACTATTTGAGCTTAAGGCTCCGGAGCTGTAAAGGGATAACATACCAGAAGCGACCGTATTACTTAACACTTGAGACGCGAATTTAACCTTCATTTTTTGGAAGGTATTGGGGTAAATATGAGCATCGGTTAATTTATGCGCGCACCGATAACTCGACTTAGAGTCCATTTTGTAAAAATGGATTATATCGGACCAACTAACGCGACGATTTTTGAAAAAAACTTTATTTTTATTATTTTGTAAGCAGTTCCGGCTGCATTTTATCAAATGGGGGCTATCGTAAAAAAAACATATTTCCTTGCCATTAACATTAAAAAAAGGCCGTGACGCTGAAACACCTAACAAATTAGCAAAATTTTGAAAATTAGTACCCTGGTCGCAAACAAAATGGCAAGGAACTAGTCCTATATTTTGAAGTTGTGTAATGGCTTCAAGAATATATTTTTTGAGGACATCTCCTTTGCAAGAACCTCTTACAAAGAAATACGCTAATGGGTGGGACCAAGGTTCGCCACCTATACCTTGCACCATTATGGTCATTGCAGTTGTGGCTAATCTTCTTCTTCTTCTTGACTGGCGTAGACACCGCTTACGCGGTTATAGCCGAGTCCAAAACAGCGCGCCACGCATCCCTCCTTCTGGCAGTTTGGCGCCAATTGGTTATTCCAAGCGAAGCCAGGTCCCTCTCCACCTGGTCCTTCCATCGGAGTGGAGGTCTCCCTCTTCCTCTGCTTCCACCAGCGGGTACTGCATCGAATACTTTCAGAGCTGGAGCACTTTCATCCATTCGGACAACATGACCTAGCCAGCGTAGCCGCTGTTTTTTTATTCGCTGGACTATGTCTATGTCGTCGAATAACACATACAGCTCATCGTTCCATCGTCTGCGGTATTCGCCGTTGCCAATTCTTAAGGGACCATAAATCTTCCGCAAAACCTTTCTCTCGAAAACTCCTAGTGCCGTCTCATCGGATGTTGACATCGTCCACGCTTCTGCACCGTAAAGTAGGACGGGAATGATGAGAGACTTGTAGAGTTTGGTTTTTGTTCGTCGAGAGAGGACTTTACTTTTCAATTGCCTACTTAGTCCATAGTAGCACCTGTTGGCAAGAGTGATTCTGCGTTGGATTTCCAGGCTGACATTGTTATTGGTGTTAATGCTGGTTCCCAGGTAGACGAAATTATCTACAACTTCAAAGTTATGACTGTCAACAGTGACGTGGGAGCCAAGACGCGAATGCGCTGACTGTTTGTTTGATGACAGGAGATATTTCGTCTTGTCCTCGTTCACCACCAGACCCATACGCTTCGCTTCCTTATCCAGTCTGGAGAAAGCAGAACTAACGGCGCGGGTGTTGTTTCCGATGATATCGATATCATCGGCGTACGCCAGTAACTGTACACTAGGGTGGGTCGATTTAAAAATCGCTCATTGCTCTGTGAAAATCGTATTCTAGGGATCAAAATAAGATACTTTGCCGAAGGAACCATACCTCTAAGACGAATTTTGATGTCCCCCAATTTGGGTCGAACTTTTGGGTAGGGGCAAATTTTGAAAAATCCCACTTTGACCCATTTAGAGTGCTCCAATCGAGTCCAAATGTATGACCGACCCCCACTAACTTTGGACGGCCGATCCACCCATGCCAGTGGCACACCCCCTGGAACTCCCCTGGGGGGTTCCCAATACAATCATTTCAAAATTCACCATTTTTGGCCTTTACATGAAAAAATCAGCTAAATGGCTATGTTTTTTCTTTATTTTTATTTATTTATTTATAATAATATCTATTTTTTCTCTTAAGAAATTTATTTAGTCAGAGCATATGTAAATGAAAAAATTAATTTAAGTGAGTTATAGAAAAGAAACTAAAAAAAATTATTGTTTGAAGTCTTTTTTACTTTAAAGTTTGGGCAATTTCGCACGGCTCTCTAATGTCGTCGCCATAACAGCCTCTACATTTTCCGGTATAACCCGTTTGGAAACGCTAGCTAGCAATTGAACATGTCGTTCCGTTCCTTGAATGTGTGATGGAATTTTTGGATCATTAAACGGTGGATCATCTTGATTTAAATATTCTTTCAATATATTGTACGGAATGCTTCGCGTGAATGGTGGTTCAAATACGATATTTATATCATTCAAATTGGTCATTTCCATATAACTTGTGCAATTAAAGTTTATATCTGGTTTTTTATAAACTCTAAGTTCCATTGGCTCGTCAACATCGGTTCGATAGCGTAGAATTTTCTTGATGGCACAGTCGCGCTTTTCTTTCCTATCATAAAACAACTTATTGATAACAAGATATTTTCCGAATGCGCATAATATGAATTATCTTTAATTACTTGATTGACAATTTTGCGTAAACGAGGTTCTAGAAATCGTGAACAACCAATGAACTTGAAAAATAATGCACTGCCGTACACGACAGAGCTGTAATACTTGATATTGAAAGTACATTGGCACATAACATTTAATTATAAATTCAACCAGAATTCTGGATTTTCCGTTGTCACATATAATCGCAATAATCTAGCGGCCTTGGTGAGCCACCGAGAATGTACAATTTTCCCTGGTTTGATGTTAGCCAGATCCACCGGAACCACGCCGCTAGAAATTGCATGGGCCATGTCGTATAAGTACTTCGAATCGGTGGAAAATTCTTTTTTTTCTGGAGCAGGGGGCATATTTTGCAACTCAATTTTCTGGAAGCCGTCCACCACCTAAAAATATATAATAATAAAATAATTAAAAATGGTTGACAATTATAATAAATGAGTGATAGCAATAACTTACCGGAAGAGTTTCACAAGTTTCGATTTGACGGCTCAGTTTTCCGGTTGGTCCAGTGCTGGTTGATTTATCCAAAGCTTCAAACAAATGCCGAAACGGAAGTTCGTTGAAGTGTAGAAGGCAAACAAACCAATGCAATGGTCTTTTTAAGCAATTCGAATCGTCGTATAATTCCACCGTGTGGGCCAGTGTTTGTTGGCTCACCGTCAGTGCATATTCCAATTAATGTATCCAGTGATATATTTTTATCGTTGAAAAACCCATTTAATTTGGTTGTTTTGTATTCAGCGGTTTCATGCTTCAGTCTTACGTAACCAATCAATTCAGAATTGGGTTCTCTCAAAATAACAAGATGAGGTTCTTTTACCATCCTAGTATGATACTTCTCATCAATTTTATCTATCTTTAAAGTATCATCTTTTCTGCCATCGAATGAAAACGCTAACAAATTGGTATCATCTAACCGTTTGCGAAGCACTTCTTGTCTGCATTTCTCTTTTTCTCTGCGAACTTTCGATTTCAATAAGCTCCGCACGCGGAATCCGCCAGATATCAAAAAGGAAGAATGTGGTCTAAGCACACGTCAGCAGTAGGTTAGGCAAGAATGATAGAAGACAAGATTACGACAGGCTGAGCGTTCACGACCAACGAATGGGAATAGGCAACAGAAGAATTGTCAAATGGAAAACGGAAATGTGAAACATAGTGAACCAAATTGAATAATGTGCAGATAAAATATAACAATGAACGTAATTCTTAAAATCTTCATTTATAAAATGATCTAATATAATCATGCATATTTATAATTAAAATTATATGTTTTGTTACAAAAAGTTCCCCATTTTGCCAACTATTTTGTTGGTTGGAAAAGTGAGAAAAAAATCTTTATAGACGACTTTTTGTACTATTGTTGTTTAATTCCGCCATTGCGGACTTCTTTTTCGAATTAATACATTTTTCACTTAAAATTTTAAATAATAATTAAGCACAAGCCTTGACTTCAGCTCTTTGTTTTGGTTTTATTGTTTTGTACCACCGTGCAATTTTGTTTTGCTCGCGTGTTCGTGGTCGTGAAACTTGTCACTCAACAGGAACTCAAAACTCAAAATAACTAACTGTAAACGACTTTCGTAATCTTGTCTTCTATCATTCTTGAGGTTAGGTCAGCCTATGTATCCACTGTTCCCTTTTGTCTTACGTTTCGTTCAGCACGTAAGCACGTGTGCTGACATAACGTTGCTGTTCTTTTTTTTATTTATTTTTTACAATTTTATTTGAGGTTGTCTCAAATTTTAAATTTTATTTTACAATTTTTTAAATTTTTGTAACCCTTGTTTTTATTTATTTAATTTATTTTTTTTATTTTTTACGGACCTTGTTGTGGAATAATGCCTTGACCTTGCGAAAATTTTGCTCGGGCGCCAGTTAGGTTTTTAAGTTATAAAAACCATCTTTTTTTATTGGAGCATATGTAGCTCCTTTATTGAGGTGTAAATTAGAACTGAATTACTTAATTCTAATTTTCTTTAAAATTAGGCTTAAACTCTAAAGCAACGCTGACACTTTTGGAAACGGTTAACATTTTGTTCCACAGGATTACGCTAGATTTGTCAGCACTTGTTGCAGGTGCAATATAGCTTATTGGCAAAAATAAAAAGGGTTATGTTGCCACTTATAACTAATTAAAAAACAAGTAAGGAAGGAGCTAAGTTCAGGTGTAACCGAACATTTTTATACTGTCGCAATTTATTTATATTATATTATACACAATTTGACCCACATATTCGTCATATATATTGTATAAAGTCCATTGAAAGTTGGAAACCATAATATTAGGTTAGAAGCACCGAGGTCCTCGTGTTCAATATATGGGGCCTTAAAAACCTATGGTCCGATTTCGGCGATTTTTAGAATGGGGCTGCCACACTATTAACATAGTATTTGTGCAAAGTTCTGCACCGATATCTTCACTAGTACTTACTTTATATATTGTAAAGTAAACGATTCAGATTGTCTACAAAGTGCTGGGATATAGGAAGTAGTCGTGGTTGTGTAGCGATTTGGCCAATTTTCACAACATATCATTGGGATGTAAGGAAACTATTAAAAACCAATTTGCATTGAAATCGGTCGAGTAGTTCCTGCGATATGGTTTTTGACCCATAAGTGAGCGACGCCACGCCCATTTTCCATTTTGTAAAAAATCTGAGTGCAGCCTTCATCCTACCATATCTTATGTGAAATTTAGTGTGTCTGACGATAATCGTTAGTGAGTTAACCCACTTTAAGTAATATTCAACCTAACTTTTGTATGGGAGGTGGGCGTGGTTATGATCCGATTTCTTTCGTTTTTGGACTGTATTAGGAAGTAGCTAAAAAAACGACTACAGAAAGTTTGGTTTATATAGCTCTATTGGTTTGCGAGATATGTACAAAAAACTTAGTAGGGGGCGGGGCCACGCCCACTTAAAAATTACATCCGAATATATGTCCCTTCATAGTGCGATCCTTCATACCAAATTTTATTTCCATAGCTTTATTTATGGCATAATTATGGCACTTTATGTGTTTTCGGTTTTCGCCATTTTGTGGGCGTGGCAGTGGTCCGATTTTGCTAATTTTCGAAAGCAACCTTCCTATGGTGCCAAGAAATAAGGGTGCCAAGTTTCATCAAGATATCTTAATTTTTACTCAAGTTACAGCTTGCACAGACGGACGGACGGACAGACAGACAATTCGGATTTGAACTCCACTCCTCACCCTGATCACTTTGGTATATATAACCCTATATCTAACTCGTTTAGTTTTGGGTGTTACAAACAACCGTTATGTGAACAAAACTATAATACTCTCTTTAGCAACATTTGTTGCGAAAGTATAAAAAATAATTATGTTTAGTGTGGGGTAAACTTAATTGGTGTTAACTTATGCTTTGATTTATTTCCTTTTTGTGTGAATTTTATTATTTGCCTTTGCTCACTTTTGATGCAATCCTGCTCGTGTTTTAAGAAACAAAAGGGGTATTGCGCGAGAAATTTGCAAGTAGATACTTGAATTTATTTATTTTTTTATATGTGTGAGTGTTTTTGCACGAAGTTGAGCATCTGTAGGCTATTATACTTTGTCAAATTATGTACATATGTATATGGAAATCTATATTTTTAGCAATTGAGTGTAAAAAACTGCTTAATTTTGCTTAATATCGGTACTTCAATTTAACCGTATATTAAGCCTTTTTTGTACTGTTTAAACGGATTTAAAATTACTGGTTTTATGTTATATAAACCGTATAAGCATACATACATATTTACATGAAAATTTAAGTTCAAAAATGAAATGGATACACTCACTTTGAATTTCCTCAGAGGTATTGGGAATTGGGTAGATAGATATGTAAGTCCACTTTTTATACTCTCGCAACAAAAGTTGCTAAAGAGAGTATTATAGTTTTGTCCACATAACGGTTGTTTGTAAGTCCTAAAACTAAACGAGTTAGATATAGGGTTATATATACCAAAGTGATCAGGGTGACGAGTAAAGTTCAAATCCGGATGTCTGTCTGTCCGTCCGTCTGTCCGTCCGTGCAAGCTGTAACTTGAGTAAAAATTGAGATATCCTAATGAAACTTGGAACACGTGTTCCTTGGCACCATAAGAAGGTTAAGTTCGAAAATGGGCGTAATCGGTCCACTGCCACGCCCACAAAATGGCGAAAACCGAAAACACTTAAAGTGCCATAACTAAGCTATAAATAAAGCTATAGAAATACAATTTTGTATGAAGGATCGCACTAGGAAGGGGCATATGTGGATGTAATTTTTTTGAAGAAGTGGGCGTGGCCCCGCCCCTACTAAGTTTTTTGTACATACCTCGCAAACTACTAAAGCTATATCAAGGAAACTTTCTGGAGTCATTTACTTTAGGTACTACCTTCTACAGTCCAAAAATGGAGAAAATCGGATTATAACCACGCCTACCTCCCATACAAAGGTTAGGTTGAAAATGACTAAAAGTGCGTTAATTCACTAATGAGAGACGTCAGAAACACCAAATTTTACATAAGAAATGGCAGAAGGAAGCTGCACTGAGATGTTTTTACAAAATGGAAAATGGGCGTGGCGTCGCCCACTTATGGGTCAAAAACCATATCTCAAGAACTACTCGACAGATTTCAATGAAATTCGGTATATAATATTTTCTTGACACCCTGATGACACTGGTGGAATATGGGCGAAATCGGTTCACAACTACGCCTACTTCCCATATAACTCATTTTTGAATTTCATTTGATTCCTTCACTTTATAAGATATACATAAGGAACCAATGAGGATAGCGAAATAAAACTTTACACAAATACTGTATTTGAGCTGTGACATCACTTGTGGAAAAATTGTCAAAATCGGACCATGACTTTTCAAGGCCCCTGATATCAAACATGAAGAACTCAGTGCCTAAGGGTAATTTTTCACCGAAAATATAGGTAAATCTCTAAATAAATTGCGAGAGTATAAAATGTTCGGTTGCACCCGAACTTAGCCTTTCCTTACTTGTTTAAAAATACAAGTTATTAAACATCAAACCGCGTCGCGATGTCAATGTCCACTTTCACACGGGCAACTTCTGTTGCTAATTCTCGGGCGATTCTCTTTTGCTGTCGCCCCTTGCGTTCACACGAGCAATTCTTGTTCGACAACTCTGTTCGTGTTTTTCTGTCATTCTCTTTCATTTAATTTTCTCAACTTCTTGTACGCATCGTTTCCAAGCAAAAATATATATTTCATTAACTAATTTTTATCGTTATTCTCAATGTTCTAGCACATTTTAATTATATTATGCATATTTCTATATGTATTTCAAATTACATACAAAATTAAATGATTACATTCAAATTTTCAAATATATTGTAAAAATTAATTTTAAAATGTGTGCAAATGCAACACTGTTAGGTAGCAGCGAACTGTTACGAATAACAACATAAAGCGTGTTGCCTGAACACAGCAGACTCGGCGCGATTCTCCTCTCCTCGTCGCCCCCTCTCCTATCAAACTAAGAATTGCCGCGACAAAAATTGCCCGTGTGAAAGGGGTCAATTGAACCAGCAGCGAGAAACTGTTTTGCCGAAAAACCAAAAAATCCGACTTACACAGAAAACGCTGCCGTCTTATTTTTCTAATACAGTGAATAATGCTTTCAATGACTGACTTGTACGCAAAAACAATAATGATCTAATAATTATTTGCAACTTGTACTTACTGTACCCTTTGCTCTGCCGTTATAATTCTGCTTTATTTTTGCTACAATCTCTCAAATTTGCATCCACCCTTATTTTGCTATGGTATTCTACTGAGAGTGCGTATTGAAAAAATAGCGTGCCGTAGATCATGCTCTCTTCTCTCTCATATACTACAACTTTTCAGCATTGCCTCGGTGTCCTGAATTCACTAGTTACTTGTAATATATGAATTCACTAGTGCAATTCACGAATTCATACCAGCCGTACTGCAGGGTATATACATACTCACTTAATTCCTACATGCACACATATATATGTATTAGGGTGGGTCGATTTAAAAATCGCTCATTGCTCTGTGAAAATCGTATTCTAGGGATCAAAATAAGATACTTTGCCGAAGGAACCATACCTCTAAGACGAATTTTGATGTCCCCCAATTTGGGTCGAACTTTTGGGTAGGGGCAAATTTTGAAAAATCCCACTTTGACCCATTTAGAGTGCTCCTATCGAGTCCAAATGTATGACCGACCCCCACTAACTTTGGACGGCCGATCCACCCATGCCAGTGGCACACCCCTGGAACTCCCCTGGGGGGTTCCCCATACAATCATTTCAAAATTCACCATTTTTGGCCTTTACATGAAAAAATCAGCTAAATGGCTATGTTTTTTCTTTATTTTTATACTCTCGCAACATGTTGCAAAGAAAGTAATCTAGTTTTGTTCACATAACGGTTGTTTGTAACACTCAAAACTAAGCGATTTGGATATAGGGTTATATATACCAAAGTGATCAGGGTGACGAGTGGAGTTTAAATCCGGATGTCTTTCTGTCAGTCTGTATGTCCGTCCGTCCATCTGTGCAAGCTTTAACTTGAGTAAAAATTGAGATATCTTGATGAAATTTGGAACACGTGTTCCTTGGCACCAAAGGAAGGTTGCTTTCGAAAATGAGTTAAATCGGACCACTGCCACGCAAACAAAATGGCGAAAACCGAAAACACATAAAGAGCCATAACTAAGCCATAAATAAAGCTATGAAAACAAAATTTGGTACAAAGGATCGCACTATGAAGGGGCATATTTGGATGTACTTTTTTTGGATAAGTGGGCGTGGCCCCGCACCCTACGAAGTTTTTTGTACATATCTCGTAAACTGCTTGAGCTATATCAACCAAACTTTCTGGAATCGTTTCTTTTAGGTACTGCCTTATACATTCCAAAAATGGGCGAAATCGGATCATAACCACGCCTACCTCCCATACAAAAGTTATATTGTAAACTACTAAAACAGCTTTAATTCAGTAAGGAAAAACACCATAAATGTTAGATTTCATGGTAAAGATGGCACAGAAGGGCTACACTCAAATTGGTATAACAATTTTTAAATGGGCGTGGCTCCGCCCCTTTATGGGTCAAAAACCATATCTCCGAAACTACTCGACCAATTTCAACAAAATTCAGTTTGTAACAATGTTTTGGCATCATCATGGTACAGCTTGAAAATTGGCCAAATCGTATTACAACTACGCCCACTTCCCATATAACAATTTTATAATCGAACTGATTCTTTCACCTTAGATAATGTAAATGGAGATATCGGAACAAAATTTTATAAACTATATACGTATAAACTATACCCGTATATAGCATTGACATTAATCGGACTATAACTTTGCAGGTACCGAACATGAGGATCTCAGTACCTATGACGGTAATATCCATAAATAACCAAGATATCTCATTGAAATGCAAAGGGCACATTTTTCATCATTATTTCTTTTACCTTAGAATACATTGAATTTATGCTACCAAATATAACTGTATCCAGTCTCGGTTTCGCCGAATCACGATTATTGATTTCCTTTGCATCATTCATATACTCTAGCAACAAGTTGCACATAATATAATAGTTGTGTCCACCTAGCGGTTGTTTGTAACACTGAAATCAGTATCTAACGTTTCAAGACCCCAGATATCGAATGAGGAATTTAGTGCCCATGGCTATTTTTTCCTGAAAATATCCTAAATATATGCAAGCTAATTTTTATACTCTCGCAACAAAGTTGCTACGAGAGTATTATAGTTTTGTCCACATAACGGTTGGTTGTAAGTCCTAAAACTAAACGAGTTAGATATAGGGTTATATATACCAAAGTGATCAGGGTGACGAGTAAAGTTCAAAATCCGGATGTCTGTCTGTCAAATCCGTCCGTCTGTCCGTCTGTCCGTCCGTGCAAGCTGTAACTTGAGTAAAAATTGAGATATCTTAATGAAACTTGGAACACGTGTTCCTTGGCACCATAAAGAAGGTTAAGTTCGAAAATGGGCGGAATCGGACCGCTGCCACGCCCACAAAATGGCGATAACCAAAAACACATAAAGAGCTATAACTAAGCCATAAATAGAGTTATGAAAATAAAATTTGGAACATAGGATCGCATTAGGGAGGGGCATATTTGAATGTAATTTTTTTGGAAAGTGGGCGTGACCCCGCCCCAAATAGGTTTTTTGTATATATATCTTGCAAACCAATAAAGCTATATAAACCAAACTTTCTGCAGTCATTTATTTTCGCCGTTTCCTTATACAGTCCAAAAATGAAAGTTATCGGATAATAACCACGCCCACCTCCCATACAAAGGTTAGGTTGAAAATTACTAAAAGTGGGTTAACTCACTAACGAAAATCGTCAGAAACACTAAATTTCACAGAAATAATAGCAGAAGGAAGCAGCACTCAGATTTTTTTACAAAATGGAAAATGGGCGTGGTATCGCCCACTTATGGGTCAAAAACCATATCTCAGGAACTACTCGACCGATTCGAATGAAATTCGGTACATAATATTTTCTTGACACCCTGATGACACGTGTGGAAAATGGCTGAAATCGGTTCACAACCAAGACAACTTCCCATGTAACTCAATTTTGAAATCCATCTTATTCCTTCACTTTATAATGTAAACATAAGGAACCAATGAAGATAACGGAATAAAACTTTACACAATTAGTGCATATCATCTCTGGCTTCACTTGTGAAAAAATTGTCGAAAACGGACCATAACTTTTCAAGGCCCCAGATATCGAACATGTTGAACTCAGCGCCTAAGGATAAATTTTAACCGAAAATATGGGTAAATCTCTCCAGATATCTCAATTTAATTCAGAGGAAATTGTTTTCTTAGTGTGTCTCTGTTCCAAAAATTATTAAAATCGGGTCATAACATTTCCATATACCTCATTGTAGGTTTTTCAAAAGTATCTTCTCCTAGCTCCCATATACCTAATTATAGGTTTTTCAAAAATACGGTTAGCTTTATTCCGCATATATGTATTGGTTAAATTTCTTCAATAAATTGCGAGAGTATAAAATGTTCGGTTGCACCCGAACTTAGCCTTTCCTTACTTGTTTTCTTGTAATAACGTGTCTCTGTTCCAAAATGTATAATATTGAGTTACTACTTCTCCTATGGGCTTGGTTGGTAACTCGCATACGCAATATATTGCATTTTGCCTCTTTAATTGAATTTGTATAGATATTAGCATAATATGCCACTATAAAATTTAACGAAAACATTTCGATTAGATATAGTTCGGTTGTCAAAATAATTGTTATTGGTGATGAATATATTGGTTTTTGTTGGTTAAGACGTGCAACATTTTTTAATATAAAGTTTTGCCAACATGTGAAACTATTTTTCCGCCTTTGATATTTAGAATTTTCATAATAATATAAAAACAGTTATATGCTTTTTAAGGGTTTTACGAAAAATGGGTTTTACCCAGAACACATCTGTTTAGGTAAAGAAAAGTATTTAACCATTCATTCTGGGTAAAACCCATATCACTTGTAAAAATAACATTATCCTTATCTTATCTACTTACACTAATATAATTACCAAAATTCCCGGAAGGATTTTCGCAAATAAATATAAAGTATATACAAAAGTGCATATACAACAGGTTTAAGTAAACTAAATTTATACTTTTGTGTTGAGTTCAGTTAATATAGATAACTTGTGCAGTGAAGAAGTAAATTTACAATATTCAATATTTTAAAACCACATTTGGTAATTCGTAAACATACGATATACATACATATACATAAATATACACATCAAAAGAAGCAGATAACCGAAAGGACAATAAAAATGATCTAATTACTTGAAACTGGAGCTGAACTCAGGATCACTCACTTAACTCCCGGACATAGCCATAAAATTATAAGGATTTTAAATTATTATTTTCAATATTTTGGTAAGCAATTTTTATTGATTCATAATGCCTAGATTAAGTAGAATCTCTTGTACTCAGCCGCATTGAAAATAGAAGACGTATGCAACTTCTACGGTCGAATAATGCGTATAGAATTAGTGAGCAATCACAAGATACCGAAAGCCACGCTAATCGCAGATTAGATCCCGTGATACGGTCAGTTGAACAACATTTAAATACAGCTCAACGTAGAACTAGGCGGCAAAGCTCCCAAATTCGCTCTGAGGAGCAAAGTAGGAATACTCAAGAACGTAGGTCTCGCCGTGAAAACCCCGAGGTACGGTCCGTTGAACAAAATATAAATACTGTTCAACACAGGACTAGGAGACAAAATCCTCAAATTCGCTCTGAAGAGCAAAATAGAAATACTCGAGGACATAGATCTCGGCGTGAAAACCCAGAGGTACGGTTAGTTGAACAAAATATAAATACTGTTCAACATAGGACTAGGAGGCTAAATCCTGCAAATTCGCTCTCAGGAGCAAAGTAGGAATACTCAAGAACGTAGGTCTCGCCGTGAAAACCCAGAGGTACGGTCCGTTGAACAAGATATAAATACTGTTCAACACAGGACTAGGAGACAAAATCCTCAAATTCGCTCTGAAGAGCAAAGTAGAAATACTCGAGGACATAGATCTCGGCGTGAAAACCCAGAGGTACGGTCTGTTGAACAAAATATAAATACTGATCAACATAGGACGAGGAGAGCTAAATCCGCAAATTCGCTCTCAGGAGCAAAGTAGGAATACTCAAGAACGTAGGTCTCGCCGTGAAAACCCCGAGGTACGGTCCGTTGAACAAAATATAAATACTGTTCAACACAGGACTAGGAGACAAAATCCTCAAATTCGCTCTGAAGAGCAAAATAGAAATACTCGAGGACATAGATCTCGGCGTGAAAACCCAGAGGTACGGTCAGTTGAACAAAATATAAATACTGTTCAACATAGGACTAGGAGGCTAAATCCGCAAATTCGCTCTCAGGAGCAAAGTAGGAATACTCAAGAACGTAGGTCTCGCCGTGAAAACCCAGAGGTACGGTCCATTGAACAAAATATAGATACTGCTCAATACAGGACTAGGAGACAAAATCCTCAAATTCGCTCTGAAGAGCAAAGTAGAAATACTCGAGGACATAGATCACGGCGTGAAAATCCCGAGGTACGGAATTTAGAACGCATGCGTGACCAAATGCAAAGGCAGCGATGCAAGAAGAAATCCTGAAACAAGGATAGAGGAACGTTTTAGAGAGACACAGCGTCGTTTGCTTATCAGAAGGGGTGCAAGGGAAGAAGTTTTGAATCAGAGACGTCATCGACATAATCAGATTAGACTTCATCGGGGTATCGTAGTCAATAGACAAATTCAAAACGAAAGGCAGTCCGAACGTGTTAGAATAAATAGAGAGAATAATCTTATAGAATCTGATGAACCTGTAAATTTTACCGGTTTTAAAAACATTTATTTTCAAAATATTAAGAAAGGTCCTACCCTGATATGCATTTGCTGTGGGGGTTATGGTTTTCATACCAAGTACGCAAAGTTGAATTTCTCAACCATTGCTCAAAGTCATCCCAATGCTGAATCCGCCTTCTTTTTAATGCAAAGGTTTCCTTCTGAAGATGGAAATTACAATTTCTGTGCAACTTGCAGAAATGCAATTGCTAAAAATAAAATTCCCAAAATTTGTTTATCAAATGGACTGGACTTTCCTGAAACTCCAGAATGTTTAAAAGATTTAACTCCAATTGAAGAACGGCTAATAATGCCTAGATTGCCTTTTATGACCATCCGTCCTTTGGGATATCAACCACAAAGTTCACATAAAGGTGCCGTTGTTAATATACCCATTTCTGTTAACAATATTGTGACATCTTTACCTCGGTCATTTCATGAAACTCATGTGATACAAATTCACTTGAGAAGGCGTTTGGAATACAATCATGATTATATGACTGATACAATACTTCCCCAAAAGATAATGGAAGCTTTGCAGTTTTTGATAAACACTCCTTTGTATCGTGAGCACAATATATGTACGTGTTAATGAAAATTGGATTTCGACATTTAATAACCAAGAAGAAGTTCCCTTTGTTGCATCTGCCGAAGATGCTAGATTAGTTCAATCTCTTTCAGCGGAACAGACTTCCCTTAATACCCTCGCAGGCAACCGTAATCCCATAGTACCGTTACCTGTAGAGTTAAATGCAGGTGGTCAAGAGACCCTTTTAGATAATATTCCTTTAGAAAATTTGGACTATAACCGTTTAGTTATAGCGCCAGGTGAAGGGCAAAGACCAATTGACATAATTCAAGATAATAATTCGGAAGAATTGTCATTTGGAACAATATATGTTGGACAGAAACGTACATGCTCTGAAACATATAGCAAGATAGTACGTTCTGAAATTCGCCGTTATGACCGAAGAGCATGCACCATTCCAAAGTTGTTCTACAACTACAAAAATTTAGAGCTGTTGCAAATAAAGAATAGCACATCCATTTGCCTTAGAAAGTATTCTGGACGCAACCGCGTTACGGCTCAAAATCTTTTAAACGAAAACTTTGTACAGAATTTGATTCAACACGATGATGGTTACAAAGTTTTGAAAGGTGTAAGATCTTCTCCAGCTCACTGGGAAGCTGAGAAAAAAAAGGCAATTGCTATGATTCGCCAATTTGGACTTCCAACTTTCTTTATAACTTTATCGGCTGCAGAATCTCAGTGGGTTGAACTATTAGTAATTCTTGCTAAAACTGTTGATTCTAAAGATATCTCGGAAGAGGAAGCCAATATGTTATCAACCCAAGATAGATATCGATTAATCCGCTCAGATGCGGTTACTTGTGCTAGATATTTTGATTACCGCTACCGTCAAATCCTAAAACTTTTTAAAGATAATACCGGCATTTTTGGAGAACATTTTGTTAAGAACTATTATTGGAGAGTAGAGTTTCAACAGAGAGGTTCCCCACATGTGCATGGCATGTATTGGCTTAATAATGCTCCAAGGATCAATCTTCAAGATCCTCACACGTTCCCTGAAGTTATCGATTTTATTGACAATTATATTTCTACAGATGGTTCGGTGAGCCACTTGGAAAATTATTTGGGTTACCAAAAGCATAACCACAGTCGATCTTGTACTAGAGAAATAAGAGGACAACAATTTTGTCGTTTTGGTATACCATACCCACCAATGCCTTTCACACAAATATTGCTCCCCTTTTCTGAAGATATTGAAATTTTGGAAAGACATAAGGAAAACTTTTCTAGAATTCAAAATGTTTTAAATTCAACTCTGACTATAGAAGAAATTTCGAATTTAAATGATTTTGAATATTTCCTGAGAGATAGTAGAATAGACATGTCTTTTGATGACTATTTGCTAGCACTGAGGTCAAGCTTATCAAAACCTAAAATTTTTCTAAAAAGAAAAATGCAGGATCGTTTTATTAATGCTTATAATCCTCTTATTTTGGAACTCCATCGAGCAAATATGGATATTCAATATATACTGGATGCATATGCTTGCTGTTCTTATATAATTAATTATATTAACAAATCGAACAGAGGAATTTCTAGGCTCTTAAATGAAGCCATTTCAGAAGTTAATGCTGGAAACTATACAGTAAAGCAAAAACTTAGGCATATAGGTCACAAATTCATATCTGGCACGGAGATATCTGCACAAGAAGCAGTTTATTGCTGCATTGGGCTCCATCTTTCGGAAGCTAGTAATGCAGAAATATTTTTAAATACCTCACGACCGGAGGAACGTGTTCGAATGGTAAAATCTAGAGCGGAACTGCAGAACCTTCCTTCAGATTCTACTGAAATATTTGTAACTGGTATTTTAGACCGCTATGTGCAGCGGCCGGATCAGTTAGAAAATGTTTGCTTAGCAGATTTTGCATCAATGTTTAAATTTGTTAAATCAAATAGAAGAGTGCAAGAAAGTGGCCAAGAAGAAGAAGAGAGGGAAGATGATAACTTATTAGAAAGTGGCATTGCCTTTCGCCTTAAAGATGGTAGCGGTTTTGTTAAAAAACGAACCAAACCTTGTATTATTCGATACAGAAGATTTAGTCCTGATGTGGCCAGGGTTGACTATTTCCGCGAAATGGTAATGCTTTTCTATCCATGGCGGAATGAGCAACAAGATGTTATTCAAAAAGAGAACGAACAAACTTGCATAGCACATCGCATTCTAATTGAGGAAAATCGAAAAAAATATGATGTGTTTGAGCAGAGAGAACTTGAAAATGTTCTAGAAAATCTGTATAATGAAATAGACTTAGGTACACAAAATGAACTGCCCATTGTGGAAAATTAATTCAGGGTATTAGCTATTCCAGAAATAAATCCAAATATTAATTTGTTGGACTTGCATGGAGAAGATTCAACAAATAATGATACTGAATCTGATTGCAATATTAGACTAATTAAACTACCCCCTTTAATTCCAGTTGGGGAATTATTTTCCTTAGTTCAGAGTCTTAATATTAAGCAAAGAACATACTTGACTCATTTGATGCACCAGCTAAAAACAAATCGCTCATTTTATGAGTTCATTGGTGGCGGAGCAGGTGTAGGAAAGAGTCGTTTAATATCTTCCATATATCAAGCTCTTAATCATCGTTTTAATTCTATACCTGGATCCAATCCAAGCTCCTTGAAAGTTCTTCTTTGTGCACCTACAGGAAAAGCAGCCTTCGGAATAGGTGGACTAACGCTTCACTCAATATTTTCTTTACCTGTTAATCAGCTGAATAGAGAGTTGAGGCCACTTAGCAATGACGTAGTTAATTCATTATATTCCAGGCTTATCGATTTAAAATTAGTTGTAATTGATGAAATATCAATGGTTGGCGCTCGAATGTTTAGTTCTGTTGATGCCAGATTAAAACAAATTTTCAAAACAGAAAGACCCTTCGGTGGCATACCGATTATAGTGTTTGGTGATTTGAAGCAACTTCCACCTGTTGGAGATAGGTGGATATTCTATTCTAATCCAAATGATGCATACAGCACTTTAGTTGGTTCCCATTTGTGGGATTTATTCAAATACTTTGAATTAACCGAAATAATGAGGCAAAGAGAGGATCAGGCTTTTGCTATAGCATTAAACCGTATGGCATCCGGTACTATGACAAATAATGATATATCGCTAATTGAAACTCGTATAGTTAGTTCCGAAGAAGTACCCGATGATGCGATACATTTATTTTTGGTCCAACGAGGAGACAAATCATTTTAATGCCCTTAAAAGCTTAGGTCGAATTCAACTGAGGCTACCCTTTCAACTGCAAAAGACTCAGTTAAAGGAATTGGTATAAGTGAGAATGAGAATATTTTGGAAAAGAGTTAAACTTTTTCAAAACTTCTGAAACGCAGGGACTGCCTTACGAATTGACATTAAAAACCACTGCCAAATATGTGATTACAGTGAATATAAACACTAGTGATGGCTTAGTTAATGGGGCAACTGCACAACTAATGCAAATTGATTTTCATTGTAATTTTCCAGCCATTCTTTGGGTTAAATTCTTGGAACCTTCTGTTGGTTTGATAGCGCGATCAAAAAGGCCTCACCCTATAGAAGGTTCCTGAACACCAATTGAAAAAGTTCTGAGATCTTTTCAATATAAACGAAACGAACAAATTTCAATTGAAAGACATCAATTTCCAGTTGTTCCGGCTGAGGGAATAACTATTCATAAAAGTCAGGGTGCCACATATAGTAAAGTGGTAGTTCATACTCGACCCAGAATGCCTAGAGCTTCGATATATGTCGCTTGTAGTCGAGCTACAACCGCAGAAGGTCTCTTCATCGTAGGTAATTTTATTCCCCCTAATCAATTTTCTGAGTCAGATCCAGTATTTAGAGAACTGATGGAATTGAGCACAAACAAAGCTTTAACCACAAATTTCAATTTTATGATTTCTCGGGTATCAGCACTTCAAATTTTATTTCATAATGTTCAGAGTCTTCACTCTCACATTAACGATATAAAAGGCGACTGCCTGATGCTATCGTCAGATATTTTATGCTTCGTAGAAACCTGGAGTTTTCCTGATGAACATTTTGAGATACCAGGATTTACTTTAATAAACGAGCTGCGGATAGACAGCACTGAGACAAGTAACCGAAATAAACGGGGCCTTATAATTTATGCAAAGCATAGTATTGCTAGCTCTATAGAAGCAAAAATTGTAAAGAAAATTTATTCAGACCGCAAAGTTTTAGAAGCAGTTTTGTTTAAATGTTTCAATCATAATATACTAGTTCTTTACAGAAACTCAGCTTTTCCTCTCAGACATTTAATTGCAGAACTTCAAGAAATCCTTACTACTGAGTTGTGCAATCAAAATGTCATAATTGTTGGAGATTTTAACATTTGTTTAAAGTCTACAGGGAGTACAATAAGAAATCTTCTTCAAGAAAAAAACTTTAGTTCTTTGTTTAGTGTAGACTATTCAACTACTCCAGCGGGTACTCAAATTGATTGGGCATTTTCAAATATGGATCATTCCCGTGTTGATGCTATCACTTATGAGACAGTGCATAGCTATCATGATGGTATTTGCGTTTCCATTTCAGACTAAGGCTTAGTACAATATTTCTCTTTTTCACACATAATGGCATAAGAATAGCTTACCAATTTTAAAAACACTTTGTTAGAAAAAAATGATTTAAAATAAAATATATATATACATATGTCAACTAAGAAAATTTAAATAATTTGAATTATTTGTTAAAATATAAGAATTTGTATAAATATAAGGTAGAATTAAATAGTTTAAGAATAAATTAAATGTAAGTATAAATGTAGAAAAATATATATATGTAAGACTGTTTGTAAAAATATATCTTTAAAATTTAAATAAATTTTAAATATTATAATACATTTAATTAATAAAATTTATGATACCTATTATATTGATGTAAGAAATTTGCATTCACTGTAAAAACTATTGTTTTTTTTTCATATTCCTTAATATAGAAATAAATTAATCATTACGATTATCTCTTTCTCATGCGAGAGTATAAAATGTTCGGTTACACCCGAACTTAGCCTTCCTTACTTGTTATTTATTTATTTATAATAATATCTATTTTTTCTCTTAAGAAATTTATTTAGTCAGAGCATATGTAAATGAAAAAATTAATTTAAGTGAGTTATAGAAAAGAAACTAAAAAAAACAAGTAAGGAAGGGCTAAGTTCGGGTGTAACCGAACATTTTATACTCTCGCAATTTATTTATTTAACTTTATTTATATTACATAATACACAATTTGACCCACATATTCGTCTTATATATTGTATAAAGTCCATTGAAAGTTGGAAACCATAATATTAGGTTAGAAGCACCGAGGTCCTCGTGTTCGATATATGGGGCCTTAAAAACCTATGGTCCGATTTCGGCGATTTTTAGAATGGGGCTGCCACACTATTAACATAGTATTTGTGCAAAGTTCTGCACCGATATCTTCACTAGTGCTACCTTTATATATTGTAAAGTAAACGATTCAGATCGTCTTCAAAGTTCTGGTATATAGGAAGTAGGCGTGGTTGTGAAGCGATTTGGCCTATTTTCACAACATATCATTGGAATGTAAGGAAACTATTACAAACCAAGTTTCATTGAAATCGGTCGAGTAGTTCCTGAGATATGGTTTTTGACCCATAAGTGGGCGACGCCACGCCCATTTTCCATTTCGTAAAAAAATCTGAGTGCAGCTTTCATCTGCCATTTCTTATGCGAAATTTAGTGTTTCTGACGTTTTTCGTTAGTGAGTTAACCCACTTTTTGTAATTTTCAACCTAACTTTTGTATGGGAGGTGGGCGTGGTTATTATCGGATTTCTTTCATTTTTGAACTGTATTAGGAAGTGGCTAAAAAAAACGACTGCAGAAAGTTTGGTTTATATAGCTCTATTAGTTTGCGAGATATGTACAAAAAACTTAGTAGGGGGCGAGGCCACGCCCACTTCCCCAAAAAAATTACATCCAAATGTGCCCCTCCCTAATGGGATCCTGTGTTCCAAATTTAATTTTCATAACTTTATTTATGGCTTAGTTATGGCACTTTATGTGTTTTCGGTTTTCGCCATTTTGTGGGCGTGGCAGTGGTCCGATTTTGCTCATTCGAAAGCCAACCTTCCTATGGTGCCAAGAAATAAGTGTGCCAAGTTTCATCAAGATATCTTAATTTTTACTCAAGTTACAGCTTGCACAGACGGACAGACGGACGGACGGACAGACATCCGGATTTCAAATCTACTCGTCACCCTGATCACTTTGGTATATATGACTCTATATCTAACTCGTTTAGTTTTGGGTGTTACAAACAACCGTTATCTGAACAAAACTATAATACTCTCTAGCAACTTTGTTGTTGCGAGAGTATAATTATTGTTTGAAGTCTTTTTATACTCTCGCAACAAATGTTGCTAAAGAGAGTATTATAGTTTTGTTCACATAACGGTTGTTTGTAACACCCAAAACTAAACGAGTTAGATATAGGGTTATATATACCAAAGTGATCAGGGTGAAGAGTGGAGTTCAAATCCGAATGTCTGTCTGTCCGTCCGTCCATCCGTCCGTCTGTGCAAGCTGTAACTTGAGTAAAAATTAAGATATCTTGATGAAACTTGGCACACCCATTTCTTGGCACCATAGGAAGGTTGCTTTCGAAAATGAGCAAAATCGGACCACTGCCACGCCCACAAAATGGCGAAAACCGAAAACACATAAAGTGCCATAACTAAGCCATAAATAAAGCTATGGAAATAAAATTTGGTATGAAGGATCGTACTTTGAAGAAGCATATTTAGATGTAATTTTTTAGGGGAAGTGGGCGTGGCCCAGCCCCCTACTAAGTTTTTTGTACATATCTCGCAAACCAATAGAGCAATATAAACCAAACTTTCTGCAGTCGTTTTTTTTAGCCACTTCCTAATACAGTCCAAAAATGAAAGAAATCGGATCATAACCACGCCCACCTCCCATACAAAAGTTAGGTTGAAAATTACTAAAAGTGGGTTAACTCACTAACGAAAAACGTCAGAAACACTAAATTTCACATAAGAAATGGCAGATGGAAGCTTTACTCAGATTTTTTTACAAAATGGAAAATGGGCGTGGCGTTGCCCACTTATGGGTCAAAAACCATATCTCAGGAACTACTCGACCGATTTCCATGAAACTTGGTTTGTAATAGTTTCCTTACATCCCAATGATATGTTGTGAAAATATGCCAAATCGCTTCACAACCGCGTCTACTTCCTATATACCAGAACTTTGAAGGCTACATATCTGAATCGCTTACTTTGCAATATATAAAGTAAGCACTAGTGAAGATAGCGGTGCAGAGCTTTGCACAAATACTATGTTTATAGTGTGGCAGCCCCATTCTAGAAAGCGCCGAAATCGGACCATAGGTTTTTAAAGCCCCATATATCGAACACGAGGGCCTCGGTGCTTCTAACCTAATATTATGGTTTCCAACTTTCAATGGACTTTATACAATATATATGACGAATATGTGGAGTCAAATTGTGTATTATATAATATAAATAAAGTTAAATAAATAAATTGCGAAGTATAAAATGTTCGGTTACACCCGAACTTAGCCCTTCCTTACTTGTTTACTTTAAAGTTTGGGCAATTTCGCACGGCTCTCTAATGTCGTCGCCATAACAGCCTCTTCATTTTCCGGTATAACCCGTTTGGAAACGCTAGCTAGCAATTGAACATGTCGTTCCGTTCCTTGAATGTGTGATGGAATTTTTGGATCATTAAACGGTGGATCATCTTGATTTAAATATTCTTTCAATGTATCGTACGGAATGCTTCGCGTGAATGGTGGTTCAAATACGATATTTATATCATTCAAATTGATCCTTTCCATGTAACTTGTGCAATTAAAGTTTATATCTGGTTTTTTATAAACTCTAAGTTCCATTGGCTCGTCAACATCGGTTCGATAGCGTAGAATTTTCTTGATGGCACAGTCGCGCTTTTCTTTCCTATCATCAAACAACATTGATAACAAGATATTTTCCGAATGCGCATAATATGAATTATCTTTAATTACTTGATTGACAATTTTGCGTAAACGAGGTTCTAGAAATCGTGACCAACCAATGAACTTGAAAAATAATGCACTGCCGTACACGACAGAGCTGTAATACTTGATATTGAAGTACATTGGCACATAACATTTAATTATAAATTCAACCAGAATTCTGGATTTTCCGTTGTCACATATAATCGCAATAATCTAGCGGCCTTGGTGAGCCACCGAGAATGTACAATTTTCCCTGGTTTGATGTTAGCCAGATCCACCGGAACCACGCCGCTAGAAATTGCATGGGCCATGTCGTATAAGTACTTCGAATCGGTGGAAAATTCTTTTTTTTCTGGAGCAGGGGCATATTTTGCAACTCAATTTTCTGGAAGCCGTCCACCACCTAAAAATATATAATAATAAAATAATTAAAAATGGTTGACAATTATAATAAATGAGTGATAGCAATAACTTACCGGAAGAGTTTCACAAGTTTCGATTTGACGGCTCAGTTTTCCGGTTGCCGATCTTGGTCCAGTGCTGGTTGATTTATCCAAAGCTTCAAACAAATGCCGAAACGGAAGTTCGTTGAAGTGTAGAAGGCAAACAAACCAATGCAATGGTCTTTTTAACAGCAATTCGAATCGTCGTATAATTCGACCGTGTGGGCCAGTGTTTGTTGGCTCACCGTCAGTGCATATTCCAATTAATGTATCCAGTGATATATTTTTATCGTTGAAAAACCCATTTAATTTGGTTGTTTTGTATTCAGCGGTTTCATGCTCCAGTCTTACGTAACCAATCAATTCAGAATTGGGTTCTCTCAAAATAACAAGATGAGGTTCTTTTACCATCCTAGTATGATACTTCTCATCAATTTTATCTATCGTTAAAGTATCATCTTTTCTGCCATCGAATGAAAACGCTAACAAATTGGTATCATCTAACCGTTTGCGAAGCACTTCTTGTCTGCATTTCTCTTTTTCTCTGCGAACTTTCGATTTATCCATGATGAGAGGTTTCCCATGCTTATCTTTAATTTTAAAATCTTGCAAAAGAGAACCGCCAATGCTGATGCTACTGTGTCAGGCACACCAAATCTGTCACATACCAAGGCAAAGTTAAAACAATCGAATCTCTCTGTGTATTGTGAACTTGTGCTTCTATCCATATCTTCTTGAACCGGTGGCGGTGCGTATGTTGAATCTTCGGGATCTTGGTATGTTGGCATTGATGACATAGACGTTCCTCCTTGCTCTTCAGTTTCCATCATAAATGCATTCATTGTTAGTCTTCTCTGATTATGTTGATCGTGCATGAACTCTTTGAGGCGTTCGGGAACCCAGCCGCATGCACAAGGAGCTGCCTTCAAATCGCATTTACATGTTCCAATGAAAAAAATTGTTTCCAGAGATTTTACATACTCTGCAAATTGTTGGGTGTTGTTTCTTCTCTTGATTTGCTCTTGATACTTGTCAAGCAATTTATTAAATTTATTACATACACTTTTTTCAGCATTATTTCCATACCAAGTTTTTCCCAAATTCCAATCAACTTATCTTGTACTTGAATAGTGAATGATTTATGGGAAAACTTTTTTAAATTAAGATCAGTCAAATCAGTAGACACACCAAAAATAGTAACATCATGCTTGGGTATATGACTCATTGGGTTTTCGATAGTTGTTGATGTAATTGCTTCATCTTGCGGTGTAGAGGATGGTGGATTCATTGTAAACTTTTTGATTTGGAATGGTCACTTCACTTATTATTTTTTTTTGAAATACCATAGTGGTTATTGCTTTAGTTCACCTCACTTTCAGAGGTAATAAGAATGAAATGGTAATTTCAATTCTATTTCAAAATTTGCCCCTACCCAAAAGTTCGACCCAAATTGGGGGACATCAGAATTCGTTTCAGAGGTATGGTTCCTTCGGCAAAGTTTCTTATTTTGATCCCTAGAATATGATTTTCATAGAGCAATGGACGATTTTTTTGCCTCCCCACAAATCGACCCGGCCTACTGTACACTCTTATAAAAGATTGTACCTTCTCGATTTAGCTCTGCAGCTCGTATTATTTTCTCCAGCATCAGGTTAAAGAAATCACACGAGAGTGAGTCACCTTGTCTGAAACCTCGTCTGGTATCGAACGGCTCGGAGAGGTCCTTCCCGATCCTGACGGAGCTTTTGGTGTTACTCAACGTCAGCTTACACAGCCGTATTAGTTTTGCGGGGATACCAAATTCAGACATCGCGGCATAAAGGCAGCTCCTTTTCGTGCTGTCGAAAGCAGCTTTAAAGTCGACAAATAGATGGTGTGTGTCGATCCTATTTTCACGGGTCTTCTCCAAAATTTGGCGCATGGTGAATATCTGGTCTGTTGTTGATTTTCCAGGTCTAAAGCCACACTGATAAGGTCCAATCAGTTTGTTGACGGTGGGCTTTAGTCTTTCACACAATACGCTCGACAGAACCTTATACGCGATGTTGAGGAGGCTTATCCCACGGTAATTGGCGCAAATTGTGGGGTCTCCCTTTTTGTGTATTGGGCAGAGTACACTGAGATTCCAATCGTCAGGCATGCTTTCTTCCGACCATATTCTGCAAAGAAGCTGATGCAAGCACCTTATCAGCTCTTCGCCGCCGTATTTGAATAGCTCGGCCGGTAATCCATCGGCACCCGCCGCCTTATTGTTCTTCAAGCGGGTAATTGCTATTCGAATTTCTTCACAGTCGGGCAATGGAACATCTGCTCCATCGTCGTCGATTGGGAATCGGGTTCGCCATCTCCTGGTGTTGTACTTTCACTGCCATTCAGCAGGCTGGAGAAGTGTTCCCTCCACAAACTCAGTATACTCTGGTCATCAATAACTAGATCACCTCTGGGGTCCTACAGGAGTGCGCTCCGGTCTTGAAACCTTCAGTTAGTCGCCGGGTCTTTTTCGTAAAATTTTCGAGCATTACCCCTGTCGGCCAGCTTGTCAAGCTCTTCATACTCACGCATTTCGGCCTCTTTCTTTTTTGTCTGCAAATGCGTCTCGCTTCCCTCTTCAGCTCTCGGTATCTTTCCCATCCCGCCCGTGTTGCGGTCGATCGCAACATTGCGAGGTAGGCAGTCTGTTTTCTCTCCACTGCGAGACGACACTCCTCGTCATACCAGCTGTTTTTTTGGCTTTTCCGAAAACCAATGGTTTCGGTTGCAGCTGTACGTAAGGAGTTTGATATGCCGTCCCACAGCTCCCTTATACCGAGATGCTGATGAGTGCTCTCAGAGAGCAGGAGTGCAAGTCGAGTAGAAAATCGTTCGGCTGTCGGTTGTGATTGCAGCTTCTCGATGTCGAACCTTCCTTGTGTTTGTTGACGTGTGCGCTTTTCTACACAGAGGCGGGTGCGTATCTTAGCTGCTACAAGATAGTGGTCCGAGTCGATGTTGGGACCACGAAGCGTACGCACATCAAGGACACTGGAGACATGTCGTCCATCTATCACAACATGATCGATCTGGTTGCGAGTGATTCGATCCGGATGATTCTTATGCTGGAATCTAGTACTACAGACGACCATATTTCGGGCCCCGGCGAAGTCGATCAGCCTCAGACCGTTTGGTGATGTTTCGTCATGGAGGCTGAATTTTCCGACTGTTGTGCCAAAGACACCTTCTTTACCCACCCTAGCGTTGAAATCGCCAAGCACGATTTTTACATCGTGGCGGGGGCAGCGCTCATAGGTACGTTCTAGGCGCTCATAGAAGGTATCTTTGATCACTTCGTCCTTCTCTTCCGTCGGGGCGTGGGCGCAAATCAGCGATATGTTGAAGAACCTCGCTTTGATGCGGATTGTGGCTAGACGTTCATCCACCGGAGTGAATGCCAGGACTCGACGACGGAGTCTCTCTCCCACCACGAATCCCACACCGAATTTGCGCTCCTTTATATGGCCGCTGTAGTAGATGTCACAAGGACCCACCTTCTTCCGTCCTTGTCCCGTCCATCGCATTTCTTGGATTGCGGTGATGTCAGCCTTTACTCTTACGAGGACATCAACCAGCTGGGCAGAGGCACCTTCCCAATTAAGGGTCCGGACATTCCAGGTGCATGCCCTTAAATCGTAGTCCTTTAAACGTTTGCAGTGGTCGTCATCAAAATTGGGGTCTCTCATCCGAGGCTGTTTCGTCGTTTTCATTGGGGGGTGTTTTTATGTGGTGGGTCCCAAACCCTACACACAACCGCATAAGCGGGTTTCGCCTTCTCACTTTAGCTCGCCTCCAGACGGATGTCTGTTGGCTACCCAGAGGATACTTGGTCTAAGACCGGAAGTCGTGAGCTGCTTGAGCCACATGTAAAAGAATCGTTCCTGGCCACTCCCAAGTGAATGACAATCAGAAACTTTCCTCACTTGCGTGAACTTCTACATATGACTCCATCCTGTGGCTAATCTAGATGTACGATTTTCATCGCCATAATCTTCGAGACCTATCACCCTATCAAATTTCCTATCATACTGCAAATGACATTTCAGTGACATTTCATCACAAGAAACGGATACGAACTTTTGTTCAAAAGAAAATCCCCTACACCTAATTTCTAACGATTTTATGCTGCTTTGGGTGCAACCTGGGAAACGAGGCCAATCTCTAAGCAACTGGCGACAAGAAAAATACACCCAAAGCTATGGTTTTAAAAAAATTATCATACCGCTGACCGTGATTTTTACGTTTACTATTAAAAAAACTACTCCTAATACAAGCTCCTAACTGAGGAGGAACATTGCTACAAACTAACTCAAGAGGGTCTGACTGTTCCCTAAATGAACTATTTCTTATTATTTCCCTACATCTTTCTAATTCAGTGGCCATTTGGACCAACTGAGCCTTTAAACTCCTATTCTCCTGTTCTTTTTCATCTAATTTTATTTGTAAGATCCTATTCTCTTCCCTCAATTTCTTCTTTCTATCTGTCCCTGCTGTCAGACCCCGACCTGTTTGCGCGGCCTTTTCAAAACTATTTAAATGTTCCTCCTCAAGGAATGGAAGAGGCTCTAGAACTATATCGCGATTTCCCGTTTCAAAAAGTGGAAGAAGCTGCTTCGATGCACCGGTTGCATTTGAGACAGCTTCTTCAATAGGAGCGAAATCTTCCGTACCCAACTCTATGGGTTTTTCTAATAGAGAATTAGAGGCATTAAATGTAGGCTCTACTAAATTTACGTCGGGAACGGCCCTCGGACGCAATTTTCGTTCGTGACGCATTTTTTCGGAAAAATGACGTTCACACGCGAAAATGTGTTTAGGCGTTTTTTCGCCAACTTCTTCAAAAACACCTAAACGTTTGAGCCAACATTTACGCCTATTAAAAGGAAAAATATAATTATCGTAAGAAATAATATTTATAATAATCATAATAATGCAAAAAGAGTCAAAACACATCATTTTCCTTACACAAAAATTGTTTGTAGATATTTTCTATAATTTAAAAAATTTTAAAATATCGATATATCGAAAAATATCGAAAGTTTTTTTAACCGTTTTTATAAACATTTACACACGTTTAATATATATACCGAACGACAATTTAAATTGGACTATTGATAGCACATCCACTATATTCAAATCATAAGCGCGCGCAGTCGTTATTTCAAAAAAACTTAATAATAAAAATTCGATATATCGAAAACTATCCAACACATTATTGAAAAAAAAAACAATTTTAACACTTTTTTGTCTCAAATTTATCGCACCGCAATTACTTTACACTTTATATTTATATTTACTTTATTGGTTTATGACACTTTTTGCACGTTTTTTTAATTACTTACCGTTCGAGGTCCGCTCCCACGCTGGGAAATTTAAACACCATTCCTCCCTCGCCGCAGCCAACAACACACTTTTTCCAGCTTTCTTTTGCTTTCGGCATTTTGTCTGAAAAATCTAGATAAAAATTATTAAATAAATACCTATTTATTTTACAAATATTGAAATATACTTACATGTACTAAAGCTGCGTGCTGTTCTTTCTATTTCTATTCTTATTCTTCTTATTTGTGGCAGTTACAAATGGATGGAAAAAATGGAAAATATCTCTGTTTTAAAATTTTTTTAGCAACATTTCAATCTGGCCGTTCCAGTTTCCCAATTGCGAAACGTCAAAACCTACTGATTCCAATCAAATGTCAAAGATTGGTAGGTTTTGACGTTTGTCAATATGCTCTCACTTCCAATAAAATGAGAGTTGAACATCTCTTTATCTCTGATCAAAGCTATTTTACGCTTCTACTTGCAAAATAACGTCATAATTTTTAGAACTTTAAATAATTATAATTATGTGAAATGTAAAACATATTAGTGGCAGCTCTACAGCGGCCATTGTCGTCGGCATAATTAGAAACATTTCCAATTTGGCGACAACGACAACTACAAGCCTGTTGTCGCGTAGTCGTGCTGTTGTCAAAAAATCTGTGCCCATAAGAACGCGTGTATTTTAATATTTGACAGATGTCGCTCATCGCTTGTCGTCTTCTATGTGTTCAGCACATGCCCTTTAACTCTTTATGGAATTTCTTCCAAAAAATATTTAATTCGCCTGAGGCTGTTTGAGAAAATTGTTTCGCTATTTCGAGGAAGCAACTTTATATCCCTTTTAATTTTGTTAGTCTGTTTTTTTCTCTTGTCTCTAAAATACCCATTTTAAATATAATTTAGTCCGGCATCAGTAATTGTTTACATAAAAACTTCCAAATGGTTTACGTCTTTTAAATATCTGCAACTCATTCACCAACGGATAGATTTCGACCAAAATTTTCGTTTTTGCGGATTCAATGATTTCGTAATTAGCGACATCTATTAGCCGCGGAATGTATCGAGTCGATAAGTGAGTTCAATGCGATCGTAGATTTTATTTTCGATACGATTTTAATTCAATGATAAGGTCCAATATCTTCCGAAAGCACAAAAAATGTGTTGGCTCCATTCAATCCCGGCTTATATCTATTTCAAAGCAAAAATATTATCTTACGAAATATTAATTAAATTAAAAATTAATTGAATTCTCTGCAGGATTCATGTATTTTTAAGTTTAGGTAGTCACACAGAATTAGCTGTAAGCCACTGTATATTTTATTTGCAATCTATCAAGTGACAATCAGCAAATTTATAAATGCTATAATAATGGTTCCATTGAGACTAATCGATATGTATATTCTTCAATTACTTTAATTGCTTAAAATTTTCTTAAATCTACTTACAATCTATATGGAAGATCCAAAATATGAGTTCGTTGTAAGCGGCCAACATCCATAGTGTTGTCTCGTAAATTTATTACCAGTAAGATTTCGTGGAGGAGGATGGAGTCATATGTAGAAGTTCACGTAAGTGAACATTCACTTAGGAGTGATCAGGAACGATTATTTTGCAAGTGACCCAAGCAGCTCACGATTTCCGGTTGCACCAAGTATCCTCTGGGTAGCCAACAGACATCCGTTTGGAGGCGAGCTAAAGTGAGAAAGCGAATACCGCTTATGCGGTTGTGCGAAGGATTTGGGACCCACCACATAAAAACGAATAACCAATGAACAGGAAGCAACAACCTCGGATAAGGAACCCCAATTGCTCAGCCCCCGCCACGATGGCAAAATCGTGTTTGGCGATTTAAAAGCTATGGTGGGTAAAGAAGGTGTCTTTGGCACCACAGTCGGAAAATTCAGCCTCCATGACGAAACATCGCCAAACGGCTTGAGGCTGATCGACTTCGCTGGGACCAGAAATATGGCCGTCTGTAGTACTAGATTCCAGAATTAAAAAATCCATCAAGCTACTTGACTGTCCCCCGATCGAATCACTCGCAACCAGATCGATCATGTTGTGATAGATGGAAGACATGTCTCCAGTGTTTTTGATGTGCGTACGCTCCGTGGTCCTAACATCGACTCGGACCACTATCTTGTAGCAGCTAAGATAGCACCTGCCTCTACGTAGAAAAGCGCACTCATCAACAAACACAAGGAAGGTTCGACGTCGAGAAGCTGCAATCGCAACCGACAGCCAAACGATTTTCTACTCGACTTGCACTCCTGCTCGAGAGCACTCATCAGTATCTCGATATAAGGGAACTGTGGGACGGCTTATCAAGCTCCTTACGTACAGCTGCAACCGAAACTATTAGCTTTCGTCTCACAGTGGAGAGAAAACATACTGCCTACCTCGCAATGTTGCGATCGTATGCAAAACGTGCGGGATGGGATAAATAGGTAGATGGGAGCTGAATAGAGAAACGAGATGCATTTGCAGACAAAAAAAGAAAGAGGCCGAAATGCCGACGACTAACTGAAGGTTTCAAGACCGGATCACGCTCCTGTAGGATCCCCAGAGGTGATCTAGTTTTTGCTGACCATAGTATACTGAGTTTGTGGAAGGAACACTTCTCCAGCCTGCTGAATGGCAGTGAAAGTACAACACCAGGAGATGGTGAACCCGATTCCCCAATCGACGTTGATTTAACATCACTTATAAGGTTCTATCGATCGTACTGTGTGAAAAATTAAAGCCCACCGTTAACAAACTGATTAGATCTTATCAATGTGGCTTTAGACATGGAAAATCAACAACTGAGTGTCTTCCAAGTGAGTCGTCTGCCCAAATAAAGGCGATTCATTTTCAGGTAGTGTAGAGCCATTTAATGATACAGGGGTATCTCAGTCCTTAATGTAAACGTTATCTGAACGGATTTCTGTGTATTTACATCTATCTTCCAATTCTTTAATAATTTTACGATAATATTAAGGTGTTTTTGTTAGCGAAGTGAGGCATCACTGGGATTAAAACTTGTGGCAATAAATGACCGATCTTCAGCATAAGTTCTACCTCTAAACCATTAATGATCCCCAGACGCTACTTTAGGGAGCTCTAGCGCCAATCGAATAAAACTCAGAAAAAATACCTTTTTCCACGATCGCGTAAACATTATTTTATATGTAAGTAGATAGTCCATTTAATTATTTTATAAAGTAACCCTATTTAATAGTTAGTGTTTTTACCGAAAAAACAGCTGTCACTATTAAGGAATTATAATATATTAAGTCTTTTTATTTTGTTTTGTTTTTCTGTGGGTTGTAATGGAATTGTGAACAGATCTATGATCGTTTTCAATATGAGTCGTTTTGCAACTGATTCATGCAAATACGAGATATTTTAGGGAAGTGATTGTAATGAATACCAAATTATTATATCTGCTTTTAGGAAATAAATGCAAGATCCGACTGTCTGACAGAGTTAGCACTATTGCATAGAGTATAATAGATTTGTTCCTAACATACAGCAGCTTACAGCTTATTTGACGCATTTCACATTTACAAGTTTAAAATGACATACAGTATGTCTCATAAATCTTTTCATATGAAAAAATTTGACAAAGGAAAATGTTCAAGGTTATTTTTGAAAGTAACGCAGCAATTTATTTGTTTATTTTTTTGTAACATAACAATATTCATTAATTTCTTTATTATTTATGAAAAGAGAACAATTATTATTTAAATTTAAATATGAAGAAACCAATTAAAATAAAAAAATGTACTGTCCCAAAAATCTTTTCACATTTCACCAATATTAAAGTTCAAATCAGTATACTACTTGACATTTTTTATTTTAATATTTGAGAGTAGTTTTGTTGGTAGGACACTTTTTTGCCACCTTCTTTTTCAAATGTGCCCATAAGTTTTCAATTGGATTGATGTCTGGGCTTTGGGCAGAAGTATCTAACACTTATATAGCAGCCAAGACCTGATATAATTTGTATTTAAATTCACCTTTGCTACATATACATCCCCATGCCATTACGCTCAGCTTCTCAAATTTTATTGTAGGAATAATATTCTTGTTTTGTAATGATGTTAGCGGCTTTCTCCAAACTCAGTTAGACAATTGATTTTCAATGTTAATTTGCGATAATAGTGGCTTTTTCCTTGCACTTCTCGATGAATATTTGTGTTATAAAAGAACTCTTCGCACTGTTTCATGACCTACTTGCACAATATTATGTTCCTTCAACCCTGTGGCTATCATTCTAAGGCTGCAATGTGGTTTATTATTAATTTTATTATCATCCTTTCCATTCTTGATGTAAGCTTTTTTGGTCTGCCACTGGGTTGCTTTAATCCTAACCGATTTTCGTTTTCTGTGCGATTTATGATATTGTACACTGTTCTAACATTTAGAGAAAACATTTCAGCCAATTCTTTTGATGATTTACCTTTCTGGTAATTATAATATACTAATTGTAATATATTTTCACTCGTACGATAACCTGGCATTAATGTTAAACTTTTTCTAATACATGCGATGTGTCTAAGAGCGAGAATAAATTTTAACTAACTGTTTTATGAACTCTAAGAGAAGCAACATTCAGAAAATTAAAAACAAATGAAGTACCGTTAACTGTCTGGTATTTTTTCTTGCGATTCTCCGAATTGTTGAGGCAACGCAAAACATGACACATTTTGCTATTCGTAGTTGTTTTTGCATATTGCACATTCAAATAACGGTTTGTTTTCATATGAATAAGTAGCAAGCGCCAAGAATATATTATGCTGTTGAAAAATTAGTTCAACTTAATTTTCAATAATCTAATATGCCAATAAAACCAAAAAATTCGTAAATTTTGTACTGTGAAAAGAATTATGAGACATACTGTGACCAAAGTGTTAAGTATAGAGTCCACTTTTCGCTTTTATCAGGATAATGATCCGAAGTACACTTCCGGAATTGTTCAAATGTGCCTCACATATGTCTGTCCCCACGTAATGAAACCACAATCACCAAATTTAAATGTTATTGGAAAACTTTGGGCTATTTTATATTGCCCGAAAAGCAGGATATCGAATAACTAACGATTTAAAAATGGTCTTAATGGAGGAATAAGCTAAAATACTATCTACAACTACGAAGAAGTTAGTTGAATCTATCCCAAATCCCCTAAATGGGGTTATAAATCAAATTCCTCTATTCCCTAGCACGGTTGCCGTTTGACTTGTTATTTATGGATAACATGGATTATAGAGTAAAGTGGACCAAACCTAATTCGAAACCTAAGAAAGCGGGGGAGTGTCTAAGAAAAAAAATTTATTAGTAATTAAATATTGCTCATTTACATGAATAGTGTCATAACTCAAAAACACGATTTTTAACTTGAGTATGTAGAAATTTGCATAAAATCATTGTCCATATAGTGTAATAAATTCATTCTGATGTGTAGAAAAATAAACAGTTGAGATAAGAATGTGTTGTTATTCCACTTGTTATGTCGCATTGTTTTTAACCACAATAAGAAGATCTTTATACCCAAGAAAAAACTTAAGTACACTCTATTTAGTCCACTTATGCTCAGTAATTTATTTAATATATTACATGTCACTATTTTAGTCAATAAAATTATAGCATTCTTTATATACATACATATGCTAAATAAGAGACAATTGAAAACTTTAAACTACTCTCCTGAAAAATCCACTTTTCGAGTTGTGACACTATTCATGTAAATAAGCGATATATTTTTCCAAAAACCAAAGAAATATACATTCACAACACATTATTTAACAAAATGAAAAAAATATCGTTTGCCGACCAAATTTAATGAGGGTGCCCCGTCGAAGAACATATGTAGTTCCTTGGCCAACATTGTATTATTATATTTAACGCATTAAATTCAACAGAGTCATCACTAAGTAAAATTTCAATGAACAACATATCGCTCATTTACTTGAACAGAGTCACAACTCAAAAAAATCGATTTTTCAGGAGTGCGATTTAAAGTTTTCAATTGTCTCTTATTTAACAAATATAGAAAAATGCCATAAGTTTATTGACAAATCTAGTGACCTGTAATATATTAAATACAATGTTGAGCATAAATAGACCAAATGGAGTGTACTAATGCTTTTTCTTGGGCATAAACGTGACCCACTTTGAATTATGTGGTTATTTGTGAAAAAAAATAAATCACTTATGAAATGAAATTTTTATACAATATGGACGATGAAATTGCGCACATTTCTGCAAAGTCAACTCAAAAATTTTTTGAGTTATGACAATATTCAAGTAAATGAGCGATATGTATATGATTGATATCTTATCGATCTTTTTGTTTTCATCTCTGCAGTATGCGAAAATAAATTTAGATTATACATCTAAAAATACATCAGTGAAATTGGTTTACCATTCAATTTCCTTTCCACAACTAAATTGCGTGAAATAGGTGAAAAAATCCAATTATGTTTCATAATGTAATATTATATTGGCGCACCTCGTAGTTTTTCCTAAAATTCATAGTGGTTTAGTGTTACCAGATTCGATAATTCCAAGAACAGTCGTGAAACCAATTAACAACGCTGCCACTGAATGTTATTGAAGCGATAATGTAAAAACCCTGTTCATATATTGGATAAATTAAATTGCCTAAAGTATTGCATTCAAAATGGACCATTTCACAAAACGATGACCCAATGAACCAAGACAAAAAAGAATTACCAAAATTGGTTCAATTGGACCAAACGGCATGAACTTTTTGCAAAAAAAATTAAAGATTACAAAATTGCAAAATATTTCTGAGTATGCAGGTTTGTTATTATTAATGTATACGATATAAAAAACAAAAAATTAACATATTTCAAAATATTTTTAAACTATAAAACAAAATTGAAGTTTAGGCTAATGGTAAATATTTATATGTGCATTTTACTATTTTTACCAGTAAAGCCTATACATTTGAGTTTAACTGAAAGAAATGTTTATTTTAATAGTCAGTAGAATTGTCCTTATATTTTAAAACTAAATTAAGCCGCTTAATCAGAGAATTAACTACTGACTGTAGAATAGTTATGTAAATATTGGCAAATTCTTGCTTTATGGCTAATTTAAGGTGACGTACTGTCTCAAACTGCTTTCCGTTTTGGAAAACAGGAGCAGAGAGGTTCCCCCAGAGATCCTCAATAGGATTTAGGTTCGAACTCAATGCTGCACATTGTAATACCGGAATTTTCCGGTCGTTAAAGATGTTCTTCGTGTGGATTAAAGCGTTATCCTTTCGATATGTCCAGTTATATGCCATAAATATTGCCAGCAAATTTTATTAACTCGCTGTCCAAAAGATCTACATTGATATTAGCATTCATTTGAGTGAATATAAAACATGTAGATAGCTTTCCACAGCAGCAAAATGCAGCCCATGAAATCAAGGTACCGCTTCCAAAACATCGCTTGTAGTAGGACCGTCGTTCCTGGTGCGAATCTCTCCAATATTTCTTGCAATGACCTGGGCCGACCAAATTTAATTTTTTTTCGTCACTAAAGACTGTATTCTATCACTCATCGGCACAGAATTGGTATTTATTTGCAAACCTCAAATGTGCTTTATTGTGTCTTTCTTTAGCGTTGGTTTAGGTGCCATATGGAGGTGTGTTACAGAAACTGATTTTTATGTATACAGTAAATCCCGCTTAAGTGCCACACCTAACGATGTCAGGTTTTTGTGGCACTTAAGCGGGAGTGGCATTTAAAAGAAACCCGCTTAAGTGCCATATGGTACTTACGAAGATTTCGTTTATGAACTTTTCTAAAAAGCTGCATAGATATATTTTTGATGAAATCAATTTTATTGATTATAATTTACAAAAATTAATAAAAAAAAGAACGAAAAAGAAAACAATTTAACAAAGAGACCTTTCTTGAGATCAAAGCTTTTAAAATTAAATTATTAATTCAAGTTTACATATGTACATACTTATCAACTTATTTATATGTAATAATTCGAAACTACTGTTTCGCTTCAATTTAAAAAAAGAAATCAGTAATGTTTTTCTGACGAAGATTTTGAAATTTCTTTTTGAAAAGCTTTTATTCCAAAGTTTCAATTTCTTCGGCGTCAATATTGTTGTAATCTACAAACTACTTAATAAGGCTAAGAGCACTTAAAGTTTCAGCAAAGGAAGGCGGGTCAGTTACGGCATCAACTGCAGATTCTTCTGATGATTCAACATCAGCCTCATTTAATACATCTTTTACTATTTCCTCATCAGTAAGAACACCAAAGCAATCAATGTCACTGTCGCACGCAACGTATTCATCAAAGTTATGTGTTTCAATAGGGACATCTACTATTTCCTCGATAGGGTCGAACGAAATATCTTCTACTTGAAATCCGGCCTACAAAACGAAATTCAAGAATTTTAAATTAAATACATACCTGCAATATTTTGCTTTTCATAGTTCAAACATAATTATTAAGAGCTAAACTTACTTTTTGAAAGCAATTTCTTATGGTATCGCTTTTAACAAGCGCCCGTTTAAGGGGGGGGGGTAAGGTTTGACAACTTTTATTTTTTTTCATTTTTTTTATTTTTTTTCTGAACCATCAACATCTCAAGAATATTGTGTTACAAGTTTTAGGTCATTCGGAGAAAAACTAACGAAGTTACAGCAAGTTAAATAACGGTACCTCCAGCTATCTGCGCTGAGTATACAAAACTTTGAATCGATTTTCCCAAATATGTCATTTTTAAAGTCGGTGACCAGCCTACAGAAAAAACTACTGCATCGATCGTTTTGAAATTTTGAACAAATATTCTACATATATATAGCTCTCGAATGACGTCGAGTTTTTCCAAAAATTTTAATTACTAACAATTTTACAACAACAAATAGGTGGATTTTTATACTCTCGCAACAAAGTTGCTACGAGAGTATTATAGTTTTGTCCACATAACGGTTGGTTGTAAGTCCTAAAACTAAACGAGTTAGATATAGGGTTATATATATCAAAATGATCAGGGTGACGAGAAAAGTTCAAATCCGGATGTCTGTCTGTCCGTCCGTCTGTCCGTCCGTCTGTCCGTCCGCCCGTGCAAGCTGTAACTTGAGTAAAAATTTAGATATCTTAATGAAACTTGGAACACGTGTTCCTTGGCACCATAAGAAGGTTAAGTTCGAAAATCAGCAAAATCGGACCACTGCCACGCCCACAAAATGGCGAAAACCGAAAACACATAAAGTGCCATAACTAAGCCATAAATAAAGCTATGGAAATAAAATTTGGTATGAAGGATAACATTATGAAGAGGCATATTTGGATGTAATTTTTTTGGGGAAGTGGGCGTGGCCCCGCCCCCAAATAAGTTTTTTGTATATATCTCGCAAACCAATAGAGCTATATAAACCAAACTTTCTGTGGTCGTCTTTTTTAACCACTTCCTAATACAGTCCAAAAATGAAAGAAATCGGATAATAACCACGCCCACCTCCCATACAAAAGTTAGGTTGAAAATTACTAAAAGTGGGTTAGCTCACTAACCAAGAACGTCAGAAACACTAAATTTCACATAGGAAATGGCAGATAGAAGCTACACTCAGATTTTTTTACAAAATGGAAAATGGGCGTGGCGTCGCCCACTTATGGGTCAAAAACCATATCTCAGGAACTAATCGACCGATTTCAATGAAACTTGGTTTGTAATAGTTTCCTTACATCCCAATGATATGTTGTGAAAATAGGCCAAATCGCTTCGCAACCACGCCAACTTCCTATATACCAGAACTTTGAAGACGATCTGAATCGTTTACTTTACAATATATAAAGTAAGCACTAGTAAAGATATCGATGCAGAAATTTGCACAAATACTACGTTTATAGTGTGGCAGCCCCATTCTAAAAATCACCGAAATCGGACCATAGGTTGTCAAGGCCCCATATATCGAACCTTGGTACTTCTAACCTAATATTATGGTTTCCAACTTTCAATGGACTTTATACAATATATATGACGAATATGTGGGTCAAATTATGTATTATATAATATTAATAAAGTTAAATAAATTAATTGCGAGAGTATAAAATGTTCGGTTACACCCGAACTTAGCCCTTCCTTACTTGTTTCATCTAAAATCGTCATTTTGGATTGAAAATGGTACCAAAAATTGAAAAATTGAAAAATTAAAAAAAACTCAACGTCAATTGAAAGACAAACTAATAAACTAAAGAAAGCATTTTGATTTTTTGGTTTCGGATGATCCAGTGATGCTGTAGGCTGGTCACCGCACAACAACTTTTTTTCGAGGTGCCTGCAGAGATCGACGATAAATCCGTTATTCCTCGCTATTTTTCGATAAATTTTTTTTTTAATTATCCTTCAAATGTTGTACTTTCATATAATAATAAGTAAAATAAACCTACAGCAATAATTTTTTCTAAAAAAATTCATGAAAAAAGGTCTTTTTTCGACGAAACAAACCTTACCCCCCCCCCTTAATAAAATTAAGGGCATCAAGTATTGAAATCGATGTTATAAATTGTTTAATTGACAAGCCGTTCTCTATGGCAAGTATTTGTTTTCGAACCATTATTTGTCTGAAATAAACTTTAAAGCAGTGTATTATCCCTTGGTCGAGAGGCTGCAACAGTGATGTCGTGTTTGTAAAATGTAATCTTTACCTTCTCAACATTCAAACCATCAACTTTATGGCAGGCTGCGTTGTCAACTATTAATAACACCTTTCGCTTTTGCTTTCCCATTTCATTGTCAAATTCCTTCATTATCATGGACCACAAAGATCCAGCCATCCAAGCTTTGTTCTGGGAATAGTACGGCAGCGGCACAACCTCGGGTTTTTCGACTTTCCAATTGCAAAAACTTTTTTGAAGGTTCCATCTGAATTACATAAAAATAACAGAGTAAGGCGGGCCTTTTGTGCCTTACCGCCCACCGCCTTGTCTCCTCCTTTACACAACGTTCCGCTTGGAAGAGCCTTGTAAAAAAGACCGCTTTCATCCGCATTAAATATATTTTTTTAAATTTTTTTAAATTTAATATTTTCACGTCGCTGCCAACGCCACATCCAACCAGCAGTTGGCTCAAAGTCGCAGCCCATTTTAAGTGCGAATTCCTTTGCCTTTTGTGCAATTTGAGCTCCACAAATTGTCGCATCCAATGATCGCATCTGGTTGAACCATTTTGATAAAGCTTCCTCTACTTTATCGCATGTACCAAAACGCAATCGTTTGCGTTTTAAATTAGTTTTCGAGGCAGCCGCCTCAATTTCTTCGCGCTTTCTCCATATTCGATGGATGGTTGAAATGTCCACCTTGAACTTTTTTGCCACATCAGCCTTCGGCTTTCCTTCGTGTTCAATCAAATTTATTGCTTCCAACTTTTGTTTTATAGTCAAAGCATTTTGCGCGTTTTACCAGGCATTGTTCTGTATTTTTCAAACTTACAACGATGCAAATGACAAAAGCGAAAATTTTTGACACATAGATAGCGAAGATCGATTAATACAAATGCTCGATAAGAAAAGCACTTATCCATATTGCCATATTTTAAGATTTTACAAGAATATTTTTCGATTTTATAATTTTAAATTTAAAGTGGCACTTAAGAGGGGAAAACTTAAACCAAATTTTTTAATGAAGAACGAAATTTAGTGGCCGCTAAGCGGGATTGGCACTTAACCGAGTGGTACTTAAACGGGGAAATTTCTATACATTTTTTCGAAAAAATGTTCGAAGCAGTAAAATACAGGTACTTAAGCGGGAATGGCAGTTAAGCGTGGAGGCACTTAAGCGGGATTTATTGTAATTGGAAAAATTATATTTATTGTGATTTTCTGTCTTAACTAGGTCCATATTTGATCGCTGCTTATCAAGTCCGCAACTACTAGCCGTCGAATCATTTTTTCGCACCGCTCATCAATGTTGTTTTTCGTCCGCTGCGTCGCACTATACCATAATTAGTGGGGTTTTTAAGAAATTTTTAGATACAATTCCGAAGTCGCTTTGGTCTAGAGCCATTTTTGAACCGCTTTTTTGCATTCCTATGATTATTACTTGTTCCTCGACTGATAAACTTGTACCACGAGGCATTTTAGGCTTAAAGTTAAAAAAATGTATTAAAATTTTCAATAATTCATTAAGTTAATGCACCTACAATAATTTTGAAAACAAATTTTTGCAAAAAAATGTTTTTGCTGCGACACCATCAGTAAGAAAGATAAACTGATTTTGCACATATAAATATTTTCTATGTAATACCCAATTCACAACAATGTAACTGTACAACGAACGAGAAAAGTATGAAACAATTTTCGTTGCATAGTAACGGTAACATATCAACCTTTTATTCCACATTTACCGAAATCCAAAAAATAACAGTGAATAAGAAATATAAACAAAAGCCGAAATGCACATATAATTATTTGACTGGGGTATGTAGCTCTTGCGTACGGGTTTTAATTTTTAGTTTCGTTTCTTTTTTTCCAGCAAACGGTGAGAAAGCTTTTCTTTGTGGTGCCAGTCTTATTAATAATCGCTATGTTGTAACGGCTGCACATTGTGTTAACAATGAAATGCTCCCTACAGGCTGGCGCCTAACTGGAGTTCGTTTGGGTGAATGGGATCTAGAGACATCACAAGATTGCCAATTTGATGGAAAGGGCAATAAACTTTGTTCGAATTCACATATCGATTTTAGTATTGAGGAAGAAATTTATCATCCACTATACAATGATACAATCAAAAGATATGATATAGCCTTACTGCGTCTTCAAGAGAAAGTCAATTACAATGATTTCAGTAGTCCTATTTGCTTACCAGTCAGCACAAGCTCTTCAGAAAGTAATTACGAGGGCGTAACTTTGGGCATTGCAGGTTGGGGACAAACGGAAACATTCAATAATAGCTTAAAGAAATTAAAAGCATTGATACGAGGACTAAAACTTGAAAAATGCAAAGCCAAGTACCGTATGGACATAGATAACACTCAAATATGTGCGGGCGGTGAGAAAGGTGTCAACTCGTGCAAGGGTGACTCTGGTGGACCACTAATGTTTCTCCAATCATTCAACGGAAGGGAATCATTTTTTTTGATTGGTGTCCTTTCAATTGGGCCGAGAGTGTGTGGACAAGAAGATTTCCCCGCGATTTACACCCGCGTAGATACTTTCATTAGCTGGATACAAAGTACCGTTAGAAAATAAATTGCTTAATTGTAATATGCGTGTTGCGTCTAGGGATGCAAATATCGTGAAATGAAACATCGATGGTTCGATGTATCGATGTTTCTTCAAAACCCATCGAAATCAAAATCATCGGCCATTAAGACATCGAAACATCGATGTATTTTTGAACTTTTTAAACTTATTTTAAATTTAGTGTGAAAAGCTAAGGGATACAGAAGCAGAAGCATAAATAAATTAAATGTAGTGCGTATTATGTTGATATATTTTATTTCACTTGGCATTATATGTCTGTTAAAATTTTTTCTCAATAAATAATAGAATTTCAAAACAACGACACGGAAAGTTTTTTCACTGTCATTTCTTTTCGATTTTACTTCTGCGTGATAGTTGCCCTGGGTTTAGAAATCGGTCGTTTACTCGGCACTGAAGTGGCCACAATGTGTAAATATTAATAAGCCTATTTATACAACTCCGAAAACACAGTATTCTTGTCAAGCCAAACTCTATTGACTTCTGATTGGTAGGGGTAACAGCCGAGATACATTTTCTCTTCAACCTTCCGGTCCGTAATTGTAGATAAATTTGACAGCTTTTGGTGGACCAAATGTTTATTCTAGTTCCAAATATCAAACGAGTATTCTGTTTCACATTCATCCGAAGATTACGTTGTATCAGCGCGATTCTTTGAATTTTTTATGAAACAAAAAATTAGTATATCTTTTAACCATAGTATCTTTAAATTGTAGTAATTTGAATCTCTGATCTAACGCAGTAGCCTACGCCAGAATTAAATTGTATAAATAAATCATAAAAGTAACCGCAGTATAGTCCAAGCGCACATTCCCTTAACGAATTCTCCGTATTTTACAAAAATCGATTTCGAATGTAATAAAGCGTATCTAAATAGAGGGTTTCGGGTTAATACCCGAACAAGTGTGAAGGTGTGAAGTAAAATTTTTATATAAAACATCGTTGCATCGATGTTTTTAGATTCGAGACATCGATGTTTCCAAATCATCGATACATCGTTTGCTTCCCTAGTTGCGTCAAGCGACATACATTATATGTTTTTAACCTAAAGCTAAATAAATAATAAATAAGAAAATGAATTGTAAAAGAAATATTAAAAATTGAATATAAATGCATTGAATTATACAATATTACATACTTACCCTAACAATTAATTTATAATACTAATCTATAATCTTGCTACTTTGACTGAGTAGGCAATTGAAAAGTAAAGTCCTCTCTCGACGAACCAAAATCAAGCTCTACAATTCGCTCATTATTCCCGTCCTGATGTATGGGGCTGAAGCGATGACAACATCCGATGAGGCGAGTCTTGGGGTTTTCGAGAGAAAGGTTTTGCGCAAGATTTATGGTCCTCTAAACAACGGCGAATGCCGCAGACGATGGAACAATGAGCTGTACGATTAATACGTCGACATTGACATAGTTCAGCGGATGGATGAAAACACTCCAGCTCTGAAAGTGTTCGATGCAGTACCCGCTGGAAGAAGCCGCGGAAGAGGACGGCCTCCACTCCGTTGGAAGGATCAAGTGGTAAGTGACCTGGCTTCACTTGGTGTTTCCTGTTGGCGCCAAAAAGCAAAAAGTAGAAACGAGCAATGCTGCCGCCATTTTGAACGCAAAGAGTCATCTTTACTTGCGATGTCAGTGAAATAAATGATTTCGGAATCTATTGCATTTAATTGTTGCCGCCATCTTAAATGTAAAGTGCCGATCTGCTTTGCCGTTGCTATGAAATAACTTTATTTCACACATATTTTTATCGCATTCAATTGTTGCCGCCGTCTTGAATGTAAATGCTGAATACATTGCCGTAACTCCTGTGCCAATTGGAGTATACAATTTACAAGCAAAGTCCTGCCATCACTGCACCAGAAGCTCGTTGTGGATTACTTGACCACGTGCCGCCATTGTGACACAAAGTGCAAACACTTCTACGCCATCCCGAGAATTCACAGCCAGCGAAATAACCGTTTATAGCCGACGGGACGACATCCCGTTAATCCGTAACACGTACATAACGATTATAGCCAAGTTATAGTGTTTATATTGCCAAAAGGGAAGTTATCCCATTAATTTGAATACCGACTTCCTAGTCGAAGAATATATTTGCCGTTAAGATATATTTGCCACAATATTAACCGCATAATGGACAACTCAACGAGAAAAAGTGTGCGGGTTCAACGCCAAGACAGCCTTGGTAAGTCAACTACAGCCGAAGACCAAAGGTCAGATAACGATGACGCCGCCACCGGAACGAATCCTCCAACTAGCTCATCGACCATCCCACCTGCCCCGAGTACGTCTACTAAAGCCACAGTAGAGAGCCAACAAACAAATGCTAATTGCCATGCAGAAGCAAATCAACGCGCTAAGCAGCAAGTTGCGCGGTACCCAGGTAAGATTGAAGGAGAGTGAATGCCTGTATGAACTTTTGAAGTCCCTTATACAGCAACAATCGGGACAAGTAGAGAACGGAGCAAAGTCGAATTCCACTGCTGCCTCAGTGGATCCCGCAATATATACCGCTATCCAGCCTATAGTGGTGACAGCGCAATAACGGACCCGCAGAACTGTTTGGACGTAGCTGCACAGTCGACGTCAACGCATGCAACCGCCACGCATACGTATAGCCAATGTCTGCAAGAGAGGACTACTTTACCGACTTTGACCGCTACATCCTCTTCGCTAGGAACTACACCTTCAATCTCATCACCGCCACAGTAAACTGTCAACCATATTCAAGACAGTTCATATTTGCTGTCGTTGCCAAGGAAAATACAAGATTTGCCGAATTTTGATGGATGTGCAGAAGACTGGCCTATGTTTGCCGCCGCCTTCAAACAGTCAACTGCAACATACAACTATACGAATTTCGAGAATAACCAACGTCTGTGACCAACCAAAAGCCTATGATTCTATCGCAAAGCTTCATTATGTCGATGACTTCATGGATAGTTTTGCCAATGTGGAAGAAGCCATTAAAGTTGCCAACGAAGTTAAGAATATTCACATGAAGGCCGGATTTTAACTAAGCAACTTTTCTTCAAATTCTATTGAAGGAAAATTGCCCTTAACGGTTACAATTCGAATTAAGTGACAAATAGCCTAGTCAAATTATCAGTAGAACGTGTGTTTGGAATGTATTGGCAGCCAAGCAACGATGTATTTAGCTACACACTTATGTTTCAAAACGCGGATCCTGACGTCATCAGTGGACATAGGCGACCTACTAAGAGAGAGCTGTTAAGCATAGTTATGTCAATTTTTGACCCGCTTGGATTTCTGTCCAAATTCATGGCCAACGCAAAGCTGTTCGTTCGCGAAACGTGGCGTTACGATCTGCGATGGGACGAATCTCTACCTGAGCTTATATATCAAGAGTGGGATAAATGGCGCCGCCAGTTGAAGAATGTTTTAAACTTTCGGGTCCCTCGTCGAGATGGTTAAATGGACCATCATTTCTAAAGGAAGCAGAGCATGCCTGCAACCGAAAAAACCCCGGATTTTGTACATGAGAGTGAAGAACTTCGCCCAAAGTTCGCAATGCTAGCAACACAGTCATGTGTTATAGACATTGTCAGATTCTCAAACTTAACTAAGCTGAAGCGGTCAGTCGCTTGGATCATCCGATTTATTAATAAGTGTCGCCGAAAAAGGAATACGGAAGGATGCCTGACCGCTGAGGAACTAAAAATAGCAGAAAACTAGCCCAATCCACCTCGTACTCTTCTGAACTTAACCAGTTAAGAGAGGACGAAATGTACCGTACCGAAAGGAAGCGAGTTATATAAATTGTCGCCATTCATTGATTCAGAAGGTCTTATGCGTGTCAACGGACGTATCAATGCTGCCAGTTGGCTTCCGTATGACGTCACGCGGTCTATCATATTAGCGCCGAATCATGAATTCACTCGCTTAATCTTATTGGATTGCCATAATAGAATGAAATACCAGGATGTGAAAGCGACAATATGTGAAGTTAGGCAAAAATATTGGGTGCCGAACAAAGACGTGCCATGAAGAAGATCATATCGAAATGTCTTGTTTGTAAAATCTCAAGGTGCACACCCTCACAACCCATGATGGGTCAATTGCCAAAGGACCGATTAACGCCGTTCGTGAGGCCATTTTCCTACACAGGAATTGTTTATTTTGGACCTGTTAATGTAACGATTGGTCGACGTAAAGAGAAGCGGTGGGTGGCATTGTTTACATGCCTAACAATTCGAGCCATTCACCTGGAAGTCGCAACCGACTGCTAACAGATGCATGCATCCTTGTGATTCGAAACTTTATCAATCGTCGGGGTTTGCCTGTGAGAATTCGGAGTGATAACGGCAAGAATTTCGTCGGAGTCAATAATGAAGGAAAGCGATTTCAGGAGGTATTTCATTGTCATCGCATTTAGGACGACCTTGCCGGGAGAGGAGTCGAGTGGATATTCAATTGCCCAAACAATCCTGCAGAAGGTGGTATATGGCGTAAAACGCGTTCTCAATATAACCCTAAAGGAAGTTGCACCACGGGAACACACTCTGCAGAACTTGTTAATTGAAGCCGAGAATATCATCAATTCCAGACCGCTCACACATTTGCCGCTATCACCAGATCAAGATGAGCCGCTCACTCATCTTCGTAAATGGATCCACGAATAATTGCCAACGCTCACACGCCGAGAAAAGTGGTGTGAAAGGTCAAAACCTCTTCAGGTGGGGTAGAAGCCGTACATCATGGAGTTGACGGTGTCATAAGGAGGGCCGATGTACGCACAAGTAGTGGAGTACTTAGCCGCCCAGTATCCAAATTAGCCGTTTTGGACGTGGAATAAGTGAATCGAATCGATCCACGGAGGAGGGGATGTAACAAAACGACTACTTGTAACGAATTAATTTGGAAAGTATTTTAAGTATACTATTGTGAATAGCTATTGTGAATTATCGTTATTATGAATTATTGCTATTGTTAATTATCGTAGTATCCTTTGCCTCTGCGATTCGCTTCGGTGTCCTCTGCTGTAAGAGAGCGATCGCAATTCGATTCACTTTCGATTTCCAATCACCGAAGAGGATGGCTGAGACACTGCGAAATAAATTCCTTTTATGATTTATCGTAAATCGAATTAAATTCGCCAGCCAGGGAATCGAGACACATATGTATAATCTATTACTTACCTTAACATAATCTAGTACAATGTTTAACGAAAAATAATTATACTTACCCCTTTTGTAACACATCCTTACGTTATCACTAGTTTAAGATTTAGGCGATTCCATAAAACGGAATATTACTGAATTGAACCGTGAAACCGTACGCACGTGTTTTAATTTGTCGGCTATTTAATTTTACTTTTTTTTGATAATTTACTTTAATCGAGCACCGCTTATCTTTTCGTAATCAACATTTTCGCATCTCAAAAAACGCTTGAGATTTTTCATGGCGCCCGAGCAGGGACTTGTGCGTGGATTCCAAAATTAAAAAATTAAAGCATACAAAACACATAAAATAGTGTTCGTAAATGAATTATTTTCGGTACCAATTGCCTTTGTAATTGTTTTCGTTTTTCGGCCTTCGAAGTGAAGTGAAAACAAATAAAAATTAAACATATAAAATAAACATAAAACAAATCCTAATAAAAATGCACACAAAAAATTAAAAAAATAGTACAAATACATACATATATGTACAGTGGGAAGCTAAACTGTCCGGATGTTTTGCACTAAGGAAGTTAGGTAAAGAAAATAATACAAATATAGGTATATTACCAGATATATGTATTTTTTTTAATTAATTGAACATTATTCTAAATTATAAAGCACAAAAACTCATATAAATTGCTTCAAAAAAATAAAAAAACAAGTAAGGAAGGGCTAAGTTCGGGTGTAACCGAACATTTTATACTCTCGCAATTTATTTATTTAACTTTATTTATATTATATAATACACAATTTGACCCACATATTCGTCATATATATTGCATAAAGCCCATTGAAAGTTGGAAACCATAATATTAGGTTAGAAGCACCGAGGTCCTCGTGTTCGATATATGGGGCCTTAAAAACCTATGGTCCGATTTCGGCGATTTTTAGAATGGGGCTGCCCCACTATAAACATAGTATTTGTGCGAAGTTCTGCATCGATATCTTCACTAGTGCTTACTTTATATATAGTAAAGTAAACGATTCAGATTGTCTTCAAAGTTCTGGTATATAGGAAGTAGGCGTGGTTGTGAAGCGATTTGGCCTATTTTCACAATATATCATTGGGATGTAAGGAAACTATCACAAACCAAGTTTCATTGAAATCGGTCGAGTAGTTCCTGAGATATGGTTTTTGACCCATAAGTGGGCGACGCCACGCCCATTTTCCATTTTGTAAAAAAATCTGAGTGCAGCTTCCATCTGCCATTCCTTATGTGAAATTTAGTGTTTCTGAGGTTTTTCGTTAGTGAGTTAACCCACTTTTAGTAATTTTCAACTTAACATTTGTATGGGAGGGGGGCGTGGTTATTATCCGATTTCTGTCATTTTTGGAATGTATAAGGAAATGGCTAAAAAAAACGACTGCAGAAAGTTTGGTTTATATAGCTCTATTGGTTTGCGAGATATATACAAAAATCCGATTTGGGGGCGGGGTCACGCCCACTTCCCCAAATAAATTACATCCACATATGCCCCCTCATAGTACGATCCTTCATACCAAATTTTATTTCCATAGCTTTATTTATGGCTTAGTTATGGCACTTTATGTGTTTTCGGTTTTCGCCATTTTGTGGGCGTGGCAGTGGTCCGATTTTGCTCATTTTCGAAAGCAACTTTCCTATGGTGCCAAGAAATAAGTATGCCAAGTTTCATCAAGATATCTTAATTTTTACTCAAGTTACAGCTTGCACAGACGGACGGACGGACGGACGGACGGACAGACAGACATTCGGATTTGAACTCCACTCTTCACCCTGATCACTTTGGTATATATAACCCTATATCTAACTCGTTTAGTTTTGGGTGTTACAAACAACCGTTATGTGAACAAAACTATAATACTCTCTTAGCAACTTTGTTGCGAGAGTATAAAAATTAAAAAAACAAAAAATTCACTATTCGGACACTTTTGCACTGTTTGTTGAAACCAATAAACGTTGCCAATTTAATATTTCGTCCAAAGGCCTTTATTTCTAATTACGTTTTCAATACGTTTTGGCATACTCTCCACCAACTTTTGGATGATATCACGGTCAAGAGCTCGCCATTCATGTTGTATTCTCTCCCAAAGCTCGTCAACATTTTTTGGTGGGTTTTCATATGCTCCCAGCCTTCTTTTCACAATAGCCCATAAATTTTCTATTGGATTCAGGTCTGGGCTTTGTGCAGGCCATTCCATTGTCCCAAAAGTTTGGTTTTGTAGCCAGCTTTTAACTATTTTGGACGTGTGCTTCGGATCCCCGTCTTGCTGAAAAACAACTTCTTCGGTTGGATAAGCACTCTCGTCAACAAATTCTGGTAAATTTGTTTGTAGAATATTCAGGTAATCCTCCTTCTTCATTACACCTTGTATTCTCACCAAAGGACCAATGTTCCACCAAGTAAAACATCCCCACACCATTATACTGCCGCCACCATGTTTCATCGTTTCCTTCACATGGTGCTTTTGGATGCGCTCCTGCGGCCTATGCCAATAGTATTCTTTTCCATCAGACTGGTATCGGTTGACTTTAGTTTCGTCGCTCCAAATAACCCGTTTCCAGTCATCTACTGTCCAATTTTGTGGGTTTTACAGAAATGAAGGCGTCTTTTCACATTTCTATCGGAAAGTGCTGGCTTTTTCTTTTTCACACTGGCTACTAAACCAATTCTATTTAATGCGCGTCTAACCGTCCAAGAACTGACATCCTTACCAATACTTTTTGCAGCATTTTTCGGGGTCTTGGTGTCCTTATTATGTAGCAAACGTTCAATCTGCCGGGCATCACCATCAGAATGTAGTCTTGGTCGACCTCCTTGATTATATTGCAAGCTACATTTCGTCGTTTTTTTATATCATTTACCGTGGATTTACTTAAATTTAATTTTTCAGCAATTTTACGGCATGAATAATTATTTTGCAACAAATTTATCACATTGTTTTCAATATCAGTTGGCGTTTTTCTCATTTTTGAAGATCTTTTAAATTTTTATTTAAAAATCATGTTAATCACTTCACAGGTCAAACAATAATGCACAAATAGAACAATAAAAGCTTCATAACGAGACAACAAACAAAAAAAAAACCAACGGGTTAAATACCGTTAGATTTTAACAAAGCAATATCATGATAATGTGTATTTCTTGTACTGTGCAAAAGTGTCCGAATAGTGAATTTTTTGTTTTTTGTTAATTTTTTTATTTTTTTGAAGCAATTTATATGAGTTTTTGTGCTTTATAATTTAGAATAATGTTCAATTAAATAAGAAAAATACATATATCTGATAATATACCTATATTTGTATTATTTTCATTACCTTACTTCCTTAGTGCAAAACATCCGGACAGTTTAGCTTCCCACTGTATATCTACATATCGCTTCATAACTCAAAAAACACGATTTTTGAGTTGAGTATGCAGAAATGTGCGCAATTTCATCGTCCATCATCACTACATAGTATAAAACAAAGTCGCCTTTTCTGTCCCTATATCCCTATGTGCGCTTAAATCTTTAAAACTACGCAACGTATTTTGATGCGGTTTTTTCCAATAGATAGAGTGATTCAAGAGGAAGGTTTATATGTATAATACATGCTTCATATACTAAGGCAACATTGCTAATTTTAGAGGTTTCTAACGTGATGTCTAAAACGTCTAAAACGCTGCCTAAACCTTACGAGTGAGATCAAATTAATAATGTACTACAGTATTGTACACCATAAAAAGGTCTACAAAAAAGTCCGCGATGGTATATGTTTATCTTTTAGGGATAACTCACATTAACCATTTTTATTGTTTACTTTTTACGTGACAAAATGGCTTATTTACGAAGCTATTTTAAGCAATACGGCATTAATCCTTATCGAATTAAGTTCCTTAAATACAGTGTGCAATTAATATAGATCAATATGGTTCCTCACAGCATGTAAATTAAACAAATATTTTCGGAGATATTACAAATTTAAAATTTGCGTTTGCGGCGGGCGGTACCGGTCGGACGGGGCAGTGCGGGGAGGCATGCCTATAAATAGCGCGTCGGAGCCCGCGGTTCTCCCTATAGTACTTTGAATTTAGCAGCAATCGGACACGTTTATTATCGGAGCTCTCTAGCTAGGAAAATAACAGTACTTGATAAAAACGTGCTTTTCAGCGCGACAAAGTATCAGTTAATAATTATAAGTTACGATAAATAATAATCAATTAATTTAATAATAAGGAAATTATTTTCAAAAACCTTAAGTAAGTTCAGAAAAAAAAAAAACTTAATAGAATATAACTATCTTTTGTTCTTGATGATTGCAGATTATCATTTGTGTCTAAATGGTAAGTATTTAGATGTTTTTTACTGCGGCACATAGGTACCAATAATATGGCAATTTGTTCATAGGTAGGTAATCATACATAAGTCTAGAATTGAGTCAACTTTGTTCAGAAATTATAAAGTGATGTCTGGAAGACGTCGTCGTTCGAACATAGGTCGTAGTTCAGTGAATGCTAGAAGAGTACGTTCACAAAGAGATGAAGAATCGTCAACAGAACGTGAAGCTCGACTCAGTCAGCTTAGGGATAGATATAGAGCTGATAGAGAGAGAGAATCTTCAGTAGAGCGTGAGGTTCGCCGCAGTCGAGATAGGGATAGACATCGAATACAGAGAGCCAGAGAATCATCAGCACGAGTTACTAATTCATGGGTAAATAAAGAAAATTCTGCCATGAAATTCTCCCTCCACCTGAACCACTTCACTCTCTTCTTACGGGTGATCATCAGAAATCCAAACAATTCATGCGCAATACACGCCGTTATAATAACGCATTTCAAATGACCTCTTTTAAGAGTAAGCAAGTCGTTGAGCGTGGGTTCATGCCTACATTTAAAATTCAAGGGCAAGTGTAGCACTTAGCTGGGAGCTTGCTACCACTTCGACCCGATGATCACAAATATCTGCAAATATATTTTATTGCAGATCCAGACACACAAGCATCTACGCGGTGTTCAAGTGTTGCACAACGAATTGATAGAGATTTAATTAGATCTCTGCAAGATATGTTACATTCTCATAATTACTATATACAGTCTTTCAAAACTGCGATTGATAGTATTCCAGCAGATACTCCTGACTTTACCTTCATCATTCACAGGTGGACCTCGATATTTACACGAAAAATCGCAAGACGCCATGACTTACGTCAGAAATTACGGCAAACCTGATTTATTTATAACTACAACATGTACTCAAATTGGCCGGAAATTAAAGAAAATATTAACACTAATTTAAGTCCACAAGACAGATATGATATAGTTAACAGAGTCTTCCATTTAAAAGTACAGAAACTCCTGCACCTCATTAACAAGTCTCATATATTCGGTCCCCAGCGCTGTCATATGCATTTTTCAAGTTATGTGCTCAAGATGATTTCGCGAAAACACTGACATATGACAGAGTTCCAAGTTACTATACATGGAACCAGAGTTCTAAAACTTTTCAACGGCGAAAACAAGGTACTGCGGTTGATGGTTTCCCCGGAGTAAAAAAAAACGGATGCTCTTGGCAGAGTCTACACGATTCATCTCAACAACAGTGAATGCTTTTATCTGAGAATGTTACAGCACAAGGTGTTGATTACAATACTTATCAAGCAGCATGCAAAACTATGGGGCTCTTGGAAGATGATTCTCACTGGGAAAATACATTATCAGAAGCAGCTGTTTGTAGTTCATAGTAGCATTTTGTCAAGTAACTGATTCTGTTAATCTATGGAATAAATTTCAAGAAAACATGGCCAGTGATATTCTGAATCGACGACGGCGAGAGATGATATACAGATGATATACAATATGATCAACACATATTTGACGAAGCATTATTTGAATTGAATAAAGTACAGCAATTACTTTCGGGTAAATCGATCAAGGATTTTGGGCTGCCGATGCCAGCTAATACTACTAACTCAGATTTAACTAACAGTGCCTAAATACTTACTTTGCCTGCCCACGAGTTCTTCTGCTTTAAATAATAGTTCGACAGACCTTTGATTTTTGAAAATGTAAGTTAATTTTTTTTAATTCGATTAGTGTCTGGTTTATACGTTGTTTATATACTTTGAATTTTCGTTTACATTTTACTTTAATTTATAATTTCACTTTTCTAATTCGGTACGATTTTAAATTTATTTAAACGATGGTTGTTCTCGGGGGGAACTCGGCGGGATACTCATTCACGTTGATCGATGCTGCGACGGGACGGAAATCTCGATGAAAAAAGGGGCGTTTTCTTCGCGTGAGGATCCTTTTAAAGTTTGTTGCGTGGTGTATATGCGTGGGTGGTGTGATGTGTTTGATGATTATATTGTGGATTTAGTTGGTGGATGGTATGGTGAGTATGGTAGAATAGACTGTAGGGATGCCACATGATCACTTGTTCTAACTCATGTGAACATCCCGGCCCCCTAGGCGAATTAATTGCCTAGAAGACGCTGGAACTGTTGTAATGTGTCGACGACGGTGCTCAATCCCGTTGAGCGTCTATGTTGCCGATGACGAAGAGGCCCATATGACATCGGAAGTGGCCGAGAACTTGATGAATAGATTGGCTTATTACGATGAACTGGAATTGGGCAAATTCGTTCTTTGGTCTGCGCCTAATGCTCGAGGGAATCGAAGGTATGTTAGCTCGTCTAGGGAAGCGATGGAATAGTGTATGATGAGGCCTTTGGCAGTACTGACATGAGCCGTCGATGAGACACTCGATAGTGGCGTGAGTGTCTTCCAGGCAATTCATGCAATGCCCGTGTGCTCTGGCAATCTGCTGCCGTTGCGTGAGCTTCATGCTCTTAAAGATTGAGCATCTCTTCAATGCGTGGGTTCGATGGCACAAACTGCATCGGGAAGGTCCCAGTTCGATAAATGGCTGCTCTTCATTGGTATCCATTGCTACTGTGACTGACGACATTACGGATGTGCTGGTATGAATGGGTTGGCTGGACGTCCTCGTTCCTCTTTGAGTTCTTGGAGCGGCCACGGGTGGAGCTGATATCCTTGCGGCGTTAACAGCGGACGTCACTAGTTTTGGAGTATTAGCGATATCTTCTCCGTCAATTTCTATGGGAATAAGGATATATGTTAAAAACGTGGTTTCGTTCTTAATTTTGGTTATGATATTTGTTAGTAGTTATTAGTATATCATACATAGTCCTATTTACATATTTTCATTCAGTTTTATTTGCATTTAATTTCGTCGGTTTACTTGCGATTACGGGTTTGAGTTACACGAGTATATTAGCTTTTGAGTTTATTTATGCGCTTGATTTCGCTTTGGTGTTATCGGTTCTTCAGTGTTAGGAAGAAAACACAATTTAACGAGTGGTCGAGTTAATATGCCGGTTTGCGTTCTTACATCGACTACTCTTATGTGACCATCTGATCCTCGATGAACCTTTTCAATGCGGCCTAGTCGCCATTCCGTTGGAGGAAGGCATTCGTCCTGTATGATGACGCATTCTCCTGCATTGGGTTCCTTTTGAGTTGTTTTCCATCGATATCTCTTATGGAGATCTTTGAGATAATCCTCCTTCCACCTGTGGCTGAATTCGTGATGGAGAATCTTTATTATTTCCCATCGATTTATTAAAGAGAGTGCGTCTCCTTCTCTCTCAGGTATGGCGAGAAGAGGAGCTCCTCTTAAGAAATGACCTGGTGTGAGGGCTGTGAAATCGGAGGGATCTTGCGAGAGGGGTGATATGGGTCTTGAGTTTAGTACGGCTTCTATTCGAGCGAGTAGTGTGGTAAACTCCTCGTAATTTAATTTATGATTACCTGCCGTTTTCTTCAAATGGGACTTAAAGCTTTTCACTGCTGATTCCCAGAGTCCGCCCATGTGTGGAGAACATGGGGGTATAAATTGCCAATCGTTCCCTTGGGGTGCATATTTATTGATAATCTCAGGGGAGACTTCTTTCAAGAAGTTTATAAACTCCTTCTCTGTGGCTCTTTGGGCTCCAACAAAGTTTTTTCCATTGTCGCTCATTATCTTTCAAGGAAATCCGCGTCGTCCGACAAAGCGTGCAAATGCTGCAAGAAAAGCCGCAGTAGTCAGATCTGAACATAGCTCGAGGTGTACTGCCTTTGTCGTAAAGCATACAAAAACAGCCACATACCTTTTTCTGAAAGAGGACGACCTTAACATTGAGGCCTTTATCTGGAAAGGTCCAGCAAAATCAACCCCAGTGATGGTAAAGGGTAGAGCATAATTGCAACGTTCGGGTGGTAAGGCTGCCATTATCTGAGTACGCATCTTTTGTTTGTACATAGTACACTGTTTATACGTGAAGATCGTTCTTTGGCTCGTGAAGATCGTTTGTGGCTTTAATCGCGGTATACAATATTCTTGTCGGACCATTTGTTGCATCAAGCGATGCTCACCGTGCATTGTAAGCTGGTGGAGATATATTAGGAATATATAAGTAAAACGGCATTTCTCTGGAATAATGATGGGATATCGTTCGTTGTAACTAAGGCTGGAGTTCGCTAGTCTTCCATTTGCCCTGATTAATCCCTTAGCGTCCAAGAATGGGTTTAAGACGAGGGGAGAGCTTCCCTTTTCGAGAAGTTGTCTATCGAGCAACTTAGATTTCTCTCGATTGAAATGGTGAGTTTGGGTGTATGTGATGATACTGACTTTGGCATGTTGCAAGTCGGAATGCGTTAGTTGCACGCAAGGGTCATTTGGTAGTCCTTTTATTTTTTGTTTAAGTCTTTGGGTAAAATTGTGCATATAAGCGACTACCCTTAGTGCTCTAGGAAATGATGAAAATCGGTGGAGAATAATCATCCTCTTCGGGAGTGATATAAAAATTTTCAATTCTCCGACTTTCTGGCGGTATTATATTCCGAGCAATAGACTTTGGCCAGAATTCTTGTGATTCTGTTAGCCATGTAGGACCGTTCCACCAGAGTGTAGTGCTGGTGAGGTGAAGTGGTTTACAACCTCTTGTCACAAGATCCGCTGGGTTATCTGCACTTGCAACATGTTGCCATTTGGCTGGGCCAACTAAATCTAAGATTTGTGATATGCGATTTGATACATAGGTCTTCCATGTATATGGTGGTTTTTCTAACCATGCTAAAACTATTTCTGAGTCTGACCAAAGATACATTTTGTGATTGTTTAATTTGAGATGGGTTTGAACTATAGAAATTAATTTTGCTAACAGAAGAGCACCATTCAGTTCGAGCCGTGGCGGGCTTAGTGTCTTCAAAGGTGCAACTTTGGCTTTGGCTACCAAGAGATGTGAATTTATTTTGTTATCGTACTGAGTTCGTACGTAGACCGTTGCGCAATATGCCTTTTCAGAGGCGTCACAGAAACCGTGTAATTCTACATTAATGTCAGGGGTGAAGTTAACCCATCGAGGGATTCGAATTTCTGATATGGTGTGTAAGCAAATTGAACCCATTTAGTTAAACGTACAGGTTTTACCTGTTCATCCCATTCAGTGCCATCTTGCCACAATTCTTGAATGAGGATTTTTGCTTGAATCATTATTGGCGAAAGCCATCCTGCGGGGTCGAAAAGTTTTGCCACCGAGGAAAGTATTTGGCGTTTTGTAATGGCGGACATTGCAGATATTGACTCAATTGTATATGAGAATTGATCTGTTATCGCATTCCATTGAATCCCTAGAGTTTTGGTTGTGCTAGCCTTTTCAAATTTAAGAAAGTCTGTATCTAATAAGTCTTCCTTTTTTATATCTTTTATTATTTCGGGGTGATTTGATGTGATTTTCTTTAAAGGAAAACCTGCTGATTTCAGTGCTTCGATCATTTGCGATAGTGATTCGCGTGCTAATGGAATACTGTGGCTACCTGAAAGTATATCGTCCACGTATGTTTGTGTTTGCAACTCAGAAGATGCTAAAGGCAAGTTTTGTGTACATGTTTTTGCAACTTCATGTAACGTTCTAATGGCCAAATAGGGTGCGCAACTTATGCCAAAGGTTACTGTTTTGAGTTTGTAGTCGTTAATTGGACTATTGTTTGATTTGCGGAAGACTATGCGTTGAAAATCTTGGTCATCTTCGTGTATTAGAATTTGCCTATACATTTTTTCTACATCCCCATTGAAAACGTATTTAAACATGCGCCAATTTAGAATTAGCAACATGAGATCAGGTTGTAACGTTGGCCCTGTGTATAGTACATCATTGAGTAATTTGCCTGAGATAGTACTCTTCGAGGCATTGAAAACTACTCGTACTTTTGTTGTAATTTTATCTGGTCTAATTACCCCGTAATGTGGCAGATAAAAAGATAGATATCTACCTTTAGATACTTTTTCATATGGTACAGTCTCTTCCATATGATTGAGAGCGAGATATTCGTCCATCACATTGTCATACGATGATTTAAGCTCGCTTTTCTTTATCAGGCTTTTTTCCAGGCTTAGAAATTGCTGGACTGCTGATATTCTAGAGTGGCCTAGAGCTTTGGTTTCTGGAAAAGTTGGTTTGAATGGTAGTCGCACAACATAACGACCATGTTCGTTTCTTGTTGTTGTGGACTTGTAGTAGGCTTCGCATGCCTGGTCTTCTTCTGAAAGTTGAGTGATTTGAGGTAATTCTTCTACTTCCCAGAATTTTTTAAGTTGGTTATTTAAATATTCGTTTGTGATATTTTCCACTTGTGTTGTGAAAGAATTTATTTTTTCAGTGACTTGGCCACTTATAATCCACCCAAAGATTGTATTTTGGGCTAACAATTTATTGGAGATTTTCTCAATACCTTCAAGAATTATTTGAGGTATTAAGTCACTGCCTAATAATATTTCGATTTGGGATGGGGTATGACAGTTGGGATCTGCTAACTTGAGATGTGAGCATTTTTCCCAGTGTTTTTTATTAACTTCATAACTTGGAAGCAAATTTGTAAGTTGCGGTAGAACGATGGCTTGCGCATCTATTCTAATATCCGCACTTGGAGATACTATGGTGATTGGGCATATTTTGTTGGTATTTTGAATAATTCTTCCACCCATTCCCGATATTTGAAAGTTAGAATGTTTTATTGGCAGGTTGAGCCGATTTTGAGCCTTTGAAGATATAAAGGATCTTTGAGAGCCTTGATCTATTAGTGCTCTTAGTTTGAATAAATCACCCTTATGTTCAATGGTGATGACCTCAGTGGGTAAAATAATTTTGCTTTCATTTTCTGAACGAAGCGCTTGGATTTTTGCTGCTTTAGAGCAACTTGGTTGTTCTTCCCTTTTTTCGGGATTACTACATGAAGTTGTAGCGACTAACCCCGTGGTTTTTTGAAATTGATTTTGGTTCATATTTTGAAAATTGTTAATATGATGCAATGAGTGATGTCTTCGTTATACACAATTGAATTTGCTTTCACAGTCTTTTGTCATATGATAGTTTGACAGACAGTTTTTGCAAAGCTTGTGTTGCCGAACAAGATTGTTTCTATCTGAAGTGGGTAATTTTTTGAATCTCTCGCAAGACCTTAACTTATGACCTCCTTTACAGAGTTCACACAACGATTGCCGTTAATTTTTTTTGATTTGACACGAAGGAATGACTTTTATTAACGTGTCTGTTGTATTGAATATTATTGCTGGCTTGAGGTTTAAACGAGGTTTTACTCGACTCATTTTGAAGACTTGATATAGTCATATTTTGGCTGCCCATTCGCTCAGCTATCTCGTACTGAGCAGCGAGGAATTTTTTCATTTGGTCCCAATATTCTACTGGGGAATTTTGTATTTTTAACACTGAAATTAAATTAGTCACTGTCGAGTAAAATTTTTGAAATTCCTGGCTGGTTTCTTGTTTAATTTTTGGGTAATGTAATATTGTTTTTATGGGGTTTTCTATCATTACCCTTTTATTTTGATATCTTTCAACTAGTGCTTCCCAAGCCAGCTTTAAATTTTCGCAATTTATATCGAATTGCTTGACGATAATGCCCGCTTCCCCTTGCGTTTTGTACCTTAGTTGGAATAGCTTTTGTGCTTCTGCAAGTCTAGGATGGTTTATGTAAAGGGCTGTGAACATGTCCCGGAAGGACGGCCATTGGTCATAACATCCAGTAAAAACTTTACTATCACAAGTTGGTACATTTAGATACATGCCTTTATCTAGGTCTTCTTTTAGTGTTGTAACTCCTCTTGGTGGAGGAGTAGTGGCTATAATTTGGCCTACATAAATTAATGTGATCTATTATCAATCCTTTTGTGTTTTCACATTGTCCGCGACAATTTTCAAACTTGGCTGACGCCGAAGATTTTATATTTTCTGGGAGTTCAGCGTCCTCAGTTTCAAGTACTGTATTGTACGCTGTCAAAACGCGTTCCCAAATTTCGTCAATACTTTGTATTTTTAAATTTAAAACTGTTTCGGTATAATCACGTAGGGGAGAAGTCGAAACCTGTGTGCAGTATCTAATGAAACTGTCGGTCTCTGTAATGAACCTTGACACTAAATTGTCTTTGGTTCGTTTTTGTTTTGCTCCCTGCTTTGAGCGTGTAGCTTCTGCAGGAGTGCCTTGTGATTTATCCTCATCAGCCATTTTTGGATTTCTAATAACTGAAGTGTTCTTGGTTTAACCTCTTTAGTCTTATCTGATTGCATTTAATAATATTATATATATATAAATATATATATATATATATTTTTTTTTTTTTTCGAAAAATGTTTGTTGAGAAATTTTAATTTGTCTCGTTGTTCAAAGGAATTTTATTATTGATATATTAAATATTATTATTATGTTTTTGTATAATCGCCACTAGAACGAATAAACCGATTTTACGTATTTTTAAATTCAATTTCAGATTTTTTTTTTGTTTTTTATAACATTAACGCTGAATGTTGTATATTTTGTTTGAATAAGTGTACGCTTTGTAGCGGGCTGAAGAGATTTTGCAACGAAAATTTAAATAAATGATAACATGTACATACATATATACATATGTATTTGTAAACCTGTATAATTAAATAATGTAGGTTGTAAGTATGTGAATACACAAAGAAAATTTTTATAAATAAGCAATGAATATATATGTACATTAGGGTGGCCCTTAGTTGTATGGAGGATAAAAAAAGTTTCTGGATTCTCGATCGCACCCCCTAGAAATATGCGAATAAAATGGCAAAAATTCTTAATTTTTCAAGATTTCAAGCTCCTTGCGCAACCTCTAAACCTTTTTTGATTGACCCAAAACTTGGTATATACTAGTTTTTGGGCTATTCGCATATTTCTACAGGGTGCGATCGAGAATCGGAATACTTTGGAAAATAAGGGCCACCCTAATGTACATATGTATTTATTTATGTATATAATTAAATATTCATGTCTATGTTGAAGGAAGTTTAAATAAGTGAGAAATATGTATATACATAAATGTATTGTATTATTCTACATACATATATCAATTACTGTACGATGGTAATGCTGAAAATGTGAGATAGATAGTACATATGTATATGGGGGTGTTTATATATTTATACATGTAAATATATCTTTATTTATTATGTTTGTGTATTGTATAACATATGGTTGACATAGGTTGGATTATGTACGTGGTATTATAAATTTATATATATAATTTTTTTTTTTTAAGTGGATAGGAAAATGTAAGCTAATTAGACAATCTATTATTTTAAATTTTGTTATATGTGATAAACGCAGCACGGTGGTCCTCGACTAAATTCAACCCTGACTTCCTAACACCTCCGATTTTCTTCTTGGGAATGATTAGGGACTATTTCAGGACCATTTTGCAAAAAAAAATAAAATCGTAGAGTGAGCACTTTTTATACTCTCGCAACAAAGTTGCTAGCAACAAAGTTGCTACGAGAGTATTATAGTTTTGTCCACATAACGGTTGGTTGTAAGTCCTAAAACTAAACGAGTTAGATATAGGGTTATATATATCAAAATGATCAGGGTGACGAGAAAAGTTCAAATCCGGATGTCTGTCTGTCCGTCCGTCTGTCCGTCTGTCCGTCTGTCCGTCCGTCCGTGCAAGCTGTAACTTGAGTAAAAATTGAGATATCTTAATGAAACTTGGAACACGTGTTCCTTGGCACCATAAGAAGGTTAAGTTCGAAAATCAGCCAAATCGGACCACTACCACGCCCACAAAATGGCGAAAACCGAAAACACATAAAGTGCCATAACTAAGCCATAAATAAAGCTATGGGAATAAAATTTGGTATGAAGGATCGCACTATGAAGGGGCATATTTGGATGTAATTTTTTTGGGGAAGTGGGCGTGGCCCCGCCCCCAAATAGGTTTTTTGTATATATCTTGCAAACCAATAAAGCTATATAAACCAAACTTTCTGCAGTCGTTTTTTTTAGCCATTTCCTTATACATTCCAAAAATGACAGAAATCGGATAATAACCACGCCCCCCTCCCATACAAAGGTTAGGTTGAAAATTACTAAAAGTGGGTTAGCTCACTAACCAAAAACGTCAGAAACACTAAATTTCACATAGGAAATGGCAGATAGAAGCTACACTCAGATTTTTTTACAAAATGGAAAATGGGCGTGGCGTCGCCCACTTATGGGTCAAAAACCATATCTCAGGAACTACTCGACCGATTTCAATGAAACTTGGTTTGTAATAGTTTCCTTACATCCCAATGATATGTTGTGAAAATAGGCCAAATCGCTTCATAACCACGCCTACTTCCTATATACCAGAACTTTGAAGACGATCTGAATCGTTAACTTTACAATATATAAAGTAAGCACTAGTGAAGATATCGATGCACAACTTTGTAAAAATACTCCGTTTATAGTGTGGAAGCCCCATTCTAAAAATCACCGAAATTGGACCATAGGTTGTCAAGGCCCCATATATCGAACATGAGGACCTCGGTACTTCTAACCTAATATTAGGGTTTTCAACTTTCAATGGACTTTATACAATATGTATGACGAATATGTGGGTCAAATTGTGTATTATATAATATTAATAAAGTTAAATAAATAAATTGCGAGAGTATAAAATGTTCGGTTACACCCGAACTTAGCCCTTCCTTACTTGTTTTTAAATGCACTTTTTTTATTTCTCTTCTAATTACTTTGTGCTAAATTCGTTTTTAACCCTCCGTTCATTCAATTTGTTGATACAATACTTTTCTTTTGAGAATATATGACATAAAATAAAACAAAAGATGTATATTTTACTCTAAAACCATTTTATTAATTCATAAAAAATAATGCATAAAGATACAATCACGAAACATTTGTATAAGAAGCAATCATTTTAAAGATGCTGAGAATTATATTCGCAGACAGCGCGTAATAGTCTTTCAATGTAATTAGGATTTTTTTGTGAAACTTTATATTTAGCCCATGTAACTGAAAAATCATAGTGTACAGCTTCCATAGCTTGTTCACTATAAAAACCTAAACCCTTTTGATGTTTCAAGCAGAATTGTTTTACATGATAGAACACTGCATGAACTTTAGGGGTCACTTAAATGTTTAAATTTAAATACTTTTCTTTAAACTCATCGATATAATCGGTGAATTTTGTATCCAAATTTACCGTGAAACAGGCTTTAACTACCATATTAAAGCTTTGAAAAGCATCAACATATTTTTAACAGCCTAAGCTACAGATTGAACGCAATAAATCAACTTTATTCAGTTATAACTTACAACTATTTCCCTTGAAAGAAGGGCTGCCATATGTCATTTCACGTTGAACGCTGCAATTTTCTGCCCATTTGTTAGTCTCTTCTTCAAATTCCTCTAATAGTACGAGACCTAGCAACGTCAAAAAAACAAGAATTTCAGGTAGGCCAGTTTTTAGATATGCTATCTCTCTCACTCCCCCGGACATCATACAGGCTATCTGGCTGGCGGTAGCGGTTGCGTTCATCAGTGCGCATCGTACCTTAGGTTAGGTTGAAAATTACTAAAAGTGGGTTAACTAACTAACGAAAAACGTCAGAAACACTAAATTTTGCAGAAGAAATAGCAGAAGGGAGCTGTACTCAGATTTTTTTACAAAATGGAAAATGGGCGTGGCATCGCCCACTTATGGGTCAAAAACCATATCTCAGGAACTACTCGACCGATTGGAATGAAATTCGGTATATGATATTTTCTTGACACCCTGATAACACTGACAAAAAATGGGCGAAATCGGTTCACACCCACTACTACTTTCCTTATAACTCAATTTTGAATTCCATCTTATTCCTTAACTTTATAATGTAAACATAAGGAACCGATGAAGATAACGGAATAAAACTTTACACAAATAGTGCATATTATCCTTGGCTTCACTTGTGAAAAAATTGTCGAAAACGGACCATAACTTTTCAAGGCCCCAGATATCGAACATGTTGAACTCAGCGCCTAAGGATAAATTTTAACCGAAAATATGGGTAAATCTCTCAGATATCTCAATTTAATTCAGAGGAAATTATTTTCTTCTAATAGTGTGTCTCTGTTCCAAAAATTATTAAAATCGGGTCATAACATTTCCATATACCTCATTGTAGGTTTTTCAAAAATACGGTGAGCTTTATTCCGCATATATGTATGTATTGGTTAAATTTCTTCAATAAATTGCGAGAGTATAAAATGTTCGGTTGCACCCGAACTTAGCCTTTCCTTACTTGTTTGAAATAATTTTTATTGACTACAAGCAGCTGTTGTCGTTTAATAAAAAATAGGCGTTTGGCACCGTTTAAACAACATCAAAAATATATGGCAATAATAAGTTTTTGTTGAGAATTGTTTAATAAATATATTTAAAAAAAAATTTCTTAAAATGATATTAAAACGATGCGCACTGATGAACGCAACCGCTACCGCCAGCCAGATAGCCTGTATGATGTCCGGGGGAGTGAGAGAGATAGCATATCTAAAAACTGGCCTACCTGAAATTCTTGCTCAAAAACGTTGCTAGCTCTTAGACTATAACATGTGGGAAACATTGTGTTCACGACTCCAAGTAGTAAATGCAATTCCGGAGGAGGAACCAAATCTAAAATAAGTTGATCGCTGCTTGTTTGGATGATAGGTGGGTGTATACAATTTTTGTATGTTTTTGCATCAGATTTCTTACTCCCAGCATCACACCAGTCCATATAATTTTTTAGTCCACTACCAATAGTTCGAAGCTCATCATCATCATGGAGATTATTTTTGTCTGCATAACACCAACAACATGGACATAAACTTGAATGGGACATAATACCAACAATAATGTTTGCGAGTTTTAAATCAGTAGCAATTGTTCCTTCAAACTCATTAATCCCTAATGCTGCCCACAACTGTGACACATTCACATAATTTTCTTGAGCATAGGGAGCCAGAGCAAGAATAAACAGTTTTTTAACACTCGAGTTTTTCGATTTTTTGGCTTCTATACCACCACTATACAATTGACGACTACACTTTTTTTCACTTTCAATAAAATGATAATCTGAGTCTGACTGTACACTGAGACAAACTTTTAAAAACCCGCCTCCTCCATCTATACCGAATTTCAAATGTTCACTATCAGTGTTGCGTGATTCCATTATGTACTTAATTAATCCATGTAGATCGGTACAATAAACTACTAACTCGGGAACATCAGATGCAACATTTTTTTTTACATTGATAAAATCAAAAGTCTTATATTGAAAAAAAAGTGTCCAAGGTATGATTGCTTTCGAGTAATTTTCTTTTTAAGTGCGGCTCTATAATTTTAGAATTTTTCGTTGTTGTGCGAATTGCAGTCGCAATCCCAGTAGTAACCTTGTAACTTAAATTGAACTGAGTTAGGATATTTTGAAAGAAAATAATGTTTCTTTCGATTTTTTGGGGTCGTAACTTTCAGGAAATTTCCCCCTTTTGATTGCGATAACTTTGTTGAGCTGGACTCATCTTTCTCTTTAATAACATTTTTAATTAAGCCGGATGTTAACTGTTCCTTCGTTTTTAAATCAAACGTGTTTGTAATACTGTGTAAATTATCAACAATTTTTGAGGTTTTACAAATGTGACTTTTACTTTTCTGGACAAGAGAAAAACAGTTATAACAGCGTTTAGTAACTTCACAGTTTTTGGACTTAATCGTCTTCGAATTACACTTACGTTTAGTCGAGAAAACATTTTTTGGAATAAGTTTTTTCATTCCATTCGATCTTGCTAATTCACAAAAATAACAGTCGCATTCAACAGATTCATTTAATCTTGTTTGTTTTTTTAAACGAAATTGTGAGAAGTCTATTTGTAAAATTCGGTTCCTGTCAATATCAGAATATACATTTTTTTTGCACGAAGGACACACTACTTTTGGAAGACATTCATTTTGCCCGTCATAACTTTGAAAAAAGTTAATAATTTTTGTTTTCAATGCAGATTGTATATTAATCATAGTCTTATTTTTAGTACAACACAACAAACAAATAATATAACGATTTTCTTCGTGTGTACGGGCATGATTCTTAATAATTTTTGGTTTACTGTGCGACATGACACTCGAATAAGATAATTAAAACTGGATTTACTAACAACTTAAATTTATATTTTAATCCGTACATTCGTGTAAACTTTAGTTTTTGAGGTTTTGTTTATTAACGATGCATCGAAACTAACGTCACTCTAATGCTACGTTTATGTAAAAAACATTTTGAAGTTAGATCTGTTTGTTCATTACATGTATTGCAAATATTTCGTGATTAATAAGTGCGTGTACCTCTATAAAATATTTTTAATCAATTAATACAATGTTTTTAAAGTAAAATGTACATCTTTTGTTTTATTTTATGTCATATATTCTCAAAAGAAAAGTATTGTATCAACAAATTGAATGAACGGAGGGTTAAAAACGAATTTAGCACAAAGTAATTATAAGAGAAATAAAAAAAGTGCATTTAAAAAAAAGTGCTCACTCTACGATTTTAATTTTTTTTGCAAAATGGTCCTGAAATAGTCCCTAATCATTCCCAAGAAGAAAATCGGAGGTGTTAGGAAGTCAGGGTTGACTTTAGTCGAATACCACCGTGGCAGAAAAGTGATTAAATGTATTTAAAGATATGAATCTTGAATATATGAAAGTATTTGAACATATGTCTTTTTTTTTTTATTCCAAAGTATGTACAGTATACTCTCGAAAAGTAAATCGATTGATATTTTGGGTAATTTAATTTTTCGAATAATTTACTTTTCCAAATATATACATAAATTATCTGTTTTTATAATATTAAATGCATTTTTAAACTTAAAAAATTCATTCATTTATTTGCTTCAATAAAACATATGGATTTACATGATAAACATATTTACATTTACATACATATATATGTATTTACTATGAAGAGAAAAAATCTAGAATATTCTTTTGTTTTTTTTCTTTTGCAATATATTTTCTGACCATTTTTGTACGACAATTCAAAAAGTCTGATGTGCTGAACACATAGAAGACGACAAGCGACGAGCGACATCTGTCAAATATTAAAATACACGCGTTCTTAAGGGCACAGATTTTTTGACAACAGCACGACTTCACGACAAAATGGTTGAAGTCTCCGCTGTCGCTAAATTAGAAATGTTTCTAATTTTGCCGACGACAATGGCCGCTGTAGAGCTGCCACTAATATGTGAAATGTAAAATTATTCAAAGTTCTAACAAGTATGACGTTATTTTACCAGCAGAAACGTAAAATAACTTTGATATATCATTTATAATAACAATCGATTATTTAAAACAAATAAATCGACCATTTTTACATTTTTTGCACAAATAATTTCACTTTAAACTAAATTTCTAAATATTATTAAAATGAAAGGTTTTAGTACGGCAACAATGAAATTGCTGTTTGATATGTCGCTGCCGTCTTCAAAATGTTCAAGACGCTGGCTTCAAAGCGACATTTGTGATCAGCCGTCGCTACGTCGTGTCGTGTCGTCGTCTTTGTGTTCAGCACTTGACACCTGATTTGCATCGTTTTCATTTTTAAACCAGTGGATCAAGTAGGAGAGTTTATTTACTAAAAAGACGCGATAAACAAGAGTGTAAGTGTTTTTGCAACATCGTAAAAAACGCTGCTTGCTTCGAATTTTTTATCACACTCTCTGAAAAGTAAATTAAAAAATTTACTTTTTCGAGGTGCATGTGTAATCTTAAAGGTGATTAACTTTTCCGCGATTATTTACTTTCTGAGAATTTACTTTTCGAAAGTATACTGTACAATATGAAAGCTTCTTTTGCTTTTTTTTTTGTTTTTGCCTTTGCCCCTGCTTAGGTTAGCGAACCAGCTTGTTACTTAATAACATCCATAAATTACGTCACACCTTGAAGGGGGGAGGGTATCATTCAGTGACAAGTGACATTGTGTGACTAGGGGCAGGGAGGGGTCAAAAGCTTTGTGACATCACATTTCAAAATTTAGGGCAATATCGTTTCCCGCTCTGCTGCGCTCCTGGGTGCTAGAGGACTGGCTGCTCTGTACCACGCCGATCACGCAGCAGCATAATTATATATGTATATAATTTAATTTATAATTACGGAGGGATCACTTGAAACGACTCTGTAAAGCTCGATGTGTCGAAAAATTGATGGGCGCGACGCTACATTGCGTTGTTGGTAGAAAATCGGCTTGTCGTAAATATGTATGAGCATGCAAACATATCGACATAAATTTTTGGCACTTGTTGTTTTTGTAGAACATTGCTTTTGATTTTTGGTGGTTGACAAACTTACGTACACGCATATACAAATGTAAGTTTGTATGTTTGTTCAATGACATATAAACATGTACATATGTATGTTTATGCATAATGTTGCTGTTGCGCAACAATTACCGCAACTGTTCGAACTCGTATAAGAAGTATAACTTCAAAAAGAGATTGATGAGGATTAATACGTCTTGTGTTACACCTACATACGTTGTTTTGGTAAATAACCACCGGCGATTGTGTACATGAACCCCGTAAACTGTTGTAGCTATTAGGTTGAGCTACAAAAGTATTAAAGCCAGGTGAGGGTGTATATGAAAATATATCTCTTTCTGCTGAATTGTACCTATTAGGTAATACTTCCTATTGCACATTTTCATTAGGAGAATCCGGTGTAAATGATATGTTCATATCATTGTTATAAATCCCTGGAGAAAACACCCTTGTGTACTCATTTATTTGCACCGAATTTCTATTCAAGCTGCCCAATTCAGCTTCAAATAAAATATTATTAATTGCCTTTTCTGCAAACAACTTTTGGGTTGAATCAACTTTCTCCAATTTTTCGGTCCAATATAAGGCTGTTGCGTGAATGATCTTTGGTTCCTTGGGCGTTTCTGACAACAATGAGCATGCCTTTTCAATTAAATCCTATTTTTTCTCCAACGAAGCTCCTTTTGCTCTTTTCCTCGGTGGAGGTACCGCATTAATAGAAGAAAAGGATAATTCGTCCAGTTCCTCTATCGTATGGCTACCAGTAATTGTGTCTGCGTAGTTGACCTCAAAATCAGAATCCAAAACCTCTAAACAAAGTACGAAATATATATGTATAATTATTTCTTTAAATAAAATACCAAAAAAATGTATAAAATTAAATAATAATTATAAAGTAATATAATAATATTACTATATTGTTTAATTTGTTAGATGCCAGATACAACAGAGGAGTGGATAATTGTTGCTGACGATTTTAAAAATTTACATAATTTTTATAACTGCGTAGGAGCAATAGACGGGAAGCACATTAAAATAAAATATCGAGCCTTTACCGCCATTTTAGCGTAAAGGTTAGTTTCCAGCTCTCAAGAAAAGCAAAAACTCCATACAAAAAAACACTAAAGAAAAGCTCAAGAAGTTTTCTTGTATTAAATTTTCTTGTGGCAACATCCAGCTCTCAAGAAATTCAGTAAGTATATTTACTACTTTTATTTTATAAATTGTGGATAGGCAACACTGGTTTTGCGAAGAAACATAACAGTTTCTATATATTTCTGAAGTAAATTGAGCGGTAAGAAAAAGCAAGTTTGTGGTTTTATTTGAATTTGATTTGAATTTTATATATTCTTTGGCTTAAACATTAGAAATGGAAGACTCAATACCTACAACAAAGCGGCAAAAGCGAATTGGAAATTTCACTGCAGGTGAAAAACAAAACTTAATTAAAGAAGTGGAAGAATGGCCCCGAATATGGGACATTACTAACGTTTTGCATTCAAATAAAAATGCTGTGGAGCAGGCCTGGGTCCACATAAGCAATTCCCTTGGCAAAACTGGTAAGTGTATATAAATTAAACTTTTATTTTATGAATCTCTTAACTTGTTTTTATTTTTTATTAGTTAGTGAGTGCAAAGCTGGGTGGATTAGCTTACGGGAGAGCTATCGCTATCACGCCAAAGTGGCCCGCAAGCACAAAAGTGGTAGCGCTGGTGGAGAAACGCTGGAGGAGCCTTTGTTTTCAGATACTGTTGATTGGGAGTTTGCTGAAGAAATGGCATTTTTGCCAAATGTATCACAGAAACGAAAGTAAGTAAATTTAATATTATTTTAAAGTTATGCATTCATGAAGTTATGCATTGTTTTCGCAGAACTTTCACAAGTCCAGTTTTTGAAGATTTCGATTCATCTTCCCCCATAAATAGAGCGGATGTGGAGGAGTTAAATGTTCCGCAATATGATTATGTAAGTGTATATCATGTGTATATAATGTGCATGTAAATGAAAATGTTTTATTTTTTGTTTGTGCATTTTTCAGAATCCAACACCCACCACCACAAGTAAGCGGAAATTTAGCGGAAGCCAAAATGATGAGGCATGGAGTCGATTCAATAACATCTTGAAGAAACAAGAGGATTTGGTAGCAGGAAAGAAGAACTCACCATATGCACAAGTCCTTGCTGGTTTTGACTGGTTGTTGAATAAGCTTCCACGGTCAGTTGGTGATGATATGTGTATGGAATTTAACAGTATGCTGTTACAGCAAGTAAATGAACTTAAAACAAAAAAATAGAATAAGGAACAGAAATAAAACTAACAATTAACTTTTTATACACTTTTACCTTATGATTAGTTATGAAATAAATAAACATGAAATTTAGAAACATTAAACTTATTTTTAATTTTTTTATTTAGCCTAAAATATAAGAAAATATATTTGTATAAAAACTATAATTTGGTGAAATAGTGTATAAAATTTACTCATCGTCTTCCATTCTAGAAACTAAAAACCACCTGAAAAATAAATACAAATAGTTAATCACGATATTTTTAAATAAATTTAAATAACTTACCAATTACTCTTGCTTAAATAAATCTCTTTTTTGTTTGTTTTGAATTTTTCACACTCTTCTTCTTCCAATGTTTAACATTCACGGTGCAATATGAAATGTCAAAATTTCTTGCTTACTACTATTTCATACAAAAGAAACAATACCGATAATTTCTTGAGCTTTTTCTTGAGAGCTGGAAACTAACCTTAAGCGACAAAAACCAAACTTTACAGGAGAAGGTTTTTTTTAAATACTTTTAACCATTAATGTGGTAGTAATTTAATTTTTTTTTTTCAATTATATATGTAAATGTCTGAAAAGCATTAATGTATGAGAAATTTTAAATTACTACCACATTAATGGTTAAAAGTATTTAAAAAAAACCTTCTCCTGTAAAGTTTGGTTTTTGTCGCTTACGCTAAAATGGCGGTAAAGGCTCGATATCCATCCGGTACAGGCTCTTACCAATATTGTAAAAAGAATTTTAGTAATATACGGATCACTAAATTCCTTAGACCAACGTTTAACAAAGCTAAGAACACCTTTAGCTTTTAATATTATGTTCCCACAGAAAAATTGAAGTAATTAGATTACATTTAAACGCTTAACAAAACTACCCTGTTCTCACTGCCGTTGGAGATTTACGAATCAGCTGTTTTTGACATTCAGGCATAAACACCAAATATTTATTAAAGGATATTGTAATGTCGTACTTTGTTATAAAAATTGTCTTTTTTTTATAAATATTCTCCACTCAATGAAAATAATTGAGGAATTGTTTGATTTGAACCGCCTAGCAATGAAACGTTTGTTGCATGCACACATAATACTCAAAATGGGTAGTCTACATGGAGCAAATTCAACAAGGTCTATTTGGATGAAGGTACATATGTACATGTGTATATAAATATTGGTATCATATGTACATATTATAATGTAATTCGTTTAATTATGTGTATATAATTCAGACTCGTGGCCAAATGTTTTGGGAAGTCGATTGCCAGGTGAATTCAAATGCATTCATTAAAAGCAACTTCCGAATGAAGCGCAAATCATTCAATAAATTGTGCATTATGTTGAAAGGCTTGGAGAAGAAAACCACTAACTACCGGAAAACAATTCAATTAGAAAAACGCATTGCTATTGCTTTATATGCTCTTGGCTCTTCTGCAGAATACCGAACAATTGGAAATATGTTCGGAATTGGTAAAAGTACTGTCTGCTCCATTCTAATTGAGTTCTGCCATGAAGTCTGGCGATGTTTGTGGCCATTGTATTTGAAGAAATTCCCAATGAACGAATTTCAAGTGCGAGAGTATATAAATGGTTTTGAATCATTGGGTTTCCCTCAAGTGTTAGGAGCTATAGGTAATAGGTTTAATTTTTTTCCGATGGACTTTTTATATATTTTTAAGTTTTAGATGCTTGTCATATAGAAGTTCGCCCAGCAGCAGAAGATGCTGTTGACTACTACAATTACAAAGGCTGGAATTCCACAGTTCTTTTGGTTTTAGTAGATGCAAGGTAAGTTTTTTCATGAAACTTTCTTTTAACACCTAATGTATTTCTTTAATGTTATAGATGCCGCTTTATATACATCAGGCCGTTGTAATGACTCTTCAATATTTGAGAATTCATCTTTATAAAGCCAGTTGCCACAATCTTGTTTATTTGAAGACATGAGTAGACAAATTTCGTCAGTTAATGTTCCAGTAGTTTTATTGGGCGACTCTGCGTTCAAACTAGATGAACATTTGATGAAACCCTACCCTTTTTGTGTAAACCAACCTTTGGATAAAAAAAAATGTAACTATGTTCTCTCGAAATGTCGAAGAGTGGTGGGGAATGCTTTCGGTCATTTAAAAGCAAGGTTTAGACGCGTTGGCAAAGGCTTGGATAACCACACGGTCAACACGAGAGCTGTCATCAAAGCGTGCTGCGTTTTGCACAACTTTTTAAATGAGGAAAATGATGAAATTAATGAAAAGTGGATTGCAGCACAACAAATCGAAAACAAAACTCGACAGTTGCCAGAAAACGTCTCTTACGTTTGTGGAAATGTTAACCCAAGAGCAGAGGAAATAAGACAAGCGTTTGTTTCATATTTCGGTCAGTAATTATTTGAAATTATTTATTTATTTATTCCACTACAAAAAAACAAATATTTCTATATTTTATATATATATAATATATACATTTTTTAAGTTTATTTATATTAACATTTTCCAATTCATACATTCTTTTTATTATATTCATTTTTTTCATTGACAATTCATTTTCATTTATATACATATGTATCTTAAAACTAAAACTTAAATTTATCTTCATTTTTTAAATTCATTTACATTTTTTATTTACATATCTTAAAACTAAAACTTAATTTCTACTTAAATCTAGTTTTGGCGACGAAGGAAGTCGATGAAAGCGTCCCTGACATCGTTCACATACATTTGTAACATGTCCAGACGCTTTTCATCGGCTTCCTTCATCGCCTCAGTCGCCTTTAAAAATTCGTCCCGCATCTCCTCCATTACCATCACAGCCGTTTTTTTTTCTTCTTACTAGCCTCGTTTGATGATGGCCGAGTCGAGCTACCCGATGTAGAAGGGCCAGCGTCAGGGCTCGGGAGCGGCGACTCCCCTTCTATTTCTGCCTCCATATCACCTGAAAATATGCATACATATTAAAAACTTTCTACAAACAAATAAAAGCATAAAAAACATTCCATAAACGTTTTTCATTTCGAATTATGGAACCTCCAATACACTTAAAACTTAACCTCGATGCTGTCCTCCACAAGCTCGGCGGAACAAAAGTTCTTGTAGCCGCCTACCGCTTGGTGTACCGCTTCGTACAATTTCCATGTACTCGGGGAGCCACCCGATGGTCCATTTTTTTGTTTCTCTTGCCTAAAATTATAAAAAAAATAATACTCAATGATACACGTTTACTACATAATTTTTTACCAACCTGTATTTGTTTGTAAAATTATATAATTTTATTTTTATTTCCTGTGCAGTATATATATGGCATATACCATGGCGCTGGACATCTCTTCATATATGTGGCTGTTCTTCCTAGCAGAACGAAGCTGTGGCATTTTTCTTGCCACAGCTAAATTGAATCGGCCTCGGCAGCCTCACTCCAAACAACACGTTTCTTTTTCATGCACTGTGCCATTAATTTGTTTATATTTATTTTATTTATATTTATATGCACTTTTTTGTTTTTTATTTTTGATTTGAACTATGTCTGTTATTTTCTCTTCTTTTTAAATTGTGTGTTTATTTTTTCACTTTGACAGTATGTAGTGTCAAAATCAGCTGCGATTAAACAAATGTGACCAACAGATGGCGCAAAATCAGAGTCGCACAGGAGGATTTAGAGAAGTTCAGCTTCAAATCACTTTGGTGAAATGATTTTGAAGTGTCATTTTTGTATGACGAAATCTCGTTAAATCCAGCGGTTTAGTGAGTTAAACGTCTTAGCAACCTAAACCTCGCAGATTTGTGTCTGTGGGAACATAATATAAAACTATTGTATTTACATGAGAATTAAAATTTAGTTTAGGGTCCATAGTAACTCCTAAATCAACAAAGCTAGATAGTTGCTCTAAACTGAAGTTATTTATTACATAGGGAGAAGTATATAATTTAAAAAGTTTTACATCATCCGCATATAATAAAATGTTTGAAAACTTAACTACGGAAGGTATATCATTAATAAACAATAAGAACAGAATCGGGCCGAGATGACTACCTTGTGGAACGCCTGAAGGGACCATAATTGAATCGGATAAAGTGTTATTAAATATAACTTGTTGTTTTCTATTATTAAGATATGAAGATACCCAATTAAGTCTTGGTTGAAAACCAATATCATCCAATTTTTGCAATAGAATAGAGTGGATTACTCCATCGAATGATTTACTAAAGTCTGTGTAAATAACATCGGTTTGTCTCTAAAACCCATTAACACATGGCTTACGAATTCAAGCAAGTTTGTTGCTGTAGATTTCCCTTTACAGAATCCATGCTGAGAAAATGAAATTAATGGAGAAATCGAGAATGTAATTTGGCCAGTGATAATAGCTTCAAAAAGTTTGGGTATAGCTGACTTTTTTGCTATCCTCCTGTAGTTCTCAACGGATGATCTAACCCCGCATTTATGCAAAGGTATTATGAAAGAGTTTTTCCACAATGACGGAAAAATACCTTGTTTAAGAGATGAGTTGAAAAGCTTGGTTAAAGGTAGATAGATATATTTTGCACAATTTTTAAGGAAGCATGAGGGAATCATATCGGGGCCATATTTAAACGAACTTTTTAATGTATCTAAATCAGTGATCGGCAGCCCATTGCCCGCGGAGCGCTTTCTGAGCGCACACTGAGTGTACGTGTGAAACACACGCACTTGCAATCATTTTTACACCATAGACACGATGTCAGGTCAGTTGCTTGCTGACTTCACAGCGAGCAGGACGTATGGTGAATTGTGCGCACGCATGTATGAACACAAAAGACAATGCTTTTATATATATTATTATATTTCTATGTAGATTATTAATTTTTTTATTATTTTTGCAAGTCAGTTCATAAAAACACAACGATTAATTTTCCAACTTCATTCGCCATTTAAAATGTTTGTAATAAAATTAATAATAGTGTGTTTAATTCGAAGTAGTACTATCGATCTTTGTTTTGCAAAAAATGTAATTTATATAAAGTTTACTGCTTTATAATGTTTTCATACACATTTCTCCGCAGTAAAAACAATTGATTGTATGTGTTAAGCTAACGTACACTATAAAAATTTTTGTTAGGAAACCAGTAATGGTCCTAATTTCACCAGTTCTAAAAAAGTACGGGACCAGTAGAACAGAACTCTTGGTCAGTTGAGTAGCTCTCAACACGCATACACTCTCACAAAATAAATAGTTTGATTGTATAAGTTTGCCGACCACTGATCTAAATGATTTAAGGCATCTAATTCAAAAATGATTGGTGCCTTAATAACGGTACTCGGACAAAACACATGCTGATATGGCACATTCGTAGGGGAGTTTGAACAATAATTAGACTTAAAGAATTCAGCAAACATATTAGAAATAGTATAATTGTCACATGACATGGTTGAATTATATTTCATCGCGGACGGAAAATTGGAAATCCTGCGTTTGGAGTTAACGAAACCATAAAACGATTTTGGATTGCGAATAATATTATTTTTAACTTTATTTATGTAGTTTTTATAACATTTTTTGTTAACTACCGCAAACTCTCGGCGTAACTTACTATATTTTAAATAGTCACCAAGCACTCCAGTTTAAAAGCACGAGCTTTTCTATTTTTTAGTTTACATATGTGGCTTATTCGATTTTATTTATAAGAAATTAGTATAAACAATGAATTGAGCGCAATTGCGTTTCGCCTTCGCACCGTTAAATCACAAAATATGCTACACGTTCAATATTTATCTCCGCGATCTGGATTTCAAAATATTTAAATATTTTGTGATATGGATCGTGATCCATCAATATGGCATGCTAAACGTTCAATAAATATCGCGATACTGGAAATATCACGATAAGTACTGAACGTGTAGCAGGCACCTTATAGTGTTCGCAATTTTCTCGATGTTCCCTAATGTCACTTTTCTATAACATTTTGGCATAGCTAATATCCTTGCACCTTATTATTATACATTCTTTGCCATTACACTCTTCGTTGTCATCGAATTTTTCAAATTCTTCTCTTAAATTTTCAGCTATTTCAAACTGTTTCTTATCTTCTTCGCGAAACGTCTTTACCAGAGACCTGCAGAAGTGCACAGCCAGTCAAAATAGACCGCGTGCTCACTCGCATATTTTTCAGACTTGTGTATCAAAAACACTCTGCCCATATACATATGTCGCGATGGTTTCAACACAACTCACAGAATTTTTCCAATAAGCTCAAAGCGTTAAAAAAACACTTAACACACTTCTGCTTATTCGTGTTATTACTTAAGCTGAGCGACAACACAGGAAATGCGATTTGAGTAAATGACATACTCAAATTTCAACTTTTTGAGTATTGAGCACATAAGTATTTTACTTTGTTCCTCTTTGCCCGATCGCTTTGAGTATTTTGTATGTGTATTAAGTGCTGAACACATAGACGACGACAAGCGACGAGCGACATCCGTCAAATATTAAAATACACGTGTTCTTATGGGCAAAGTTTTTTAGACAACAGCACGATTTCGCGGCAAAAGGGTTCAAGTCTTCGCTGTCGCCAAATTAGAAATGCTTCTAATTTTGCTGCCACTAATATGTGAAATGTAAAATGATTCAAAGTTCTAGCAATTATGAGGTTATTTTGCCAGCAGACGCGTAAAATAGCTTTGATATATCATTTATAATAACAATCGATTATTTAAAACATGTGGTCGGCACTGCTTGGCGCAACGTGTCGACTTCACATCACACGTACGCTTACGCTCTATCATTCAGTCGTTGCCGAACCCAAAGATAACATGATACGAAACTCTTTCATTCGAGAGAGAGCTGTTAAAGTCCGCATTTTTTATAACATTTTGTGGTGCCACTGAGGAAAATATAAGTGTGTAGATTTTTATTAGACTTCTTGGTAGATATTTTATTTTATGAAATTTGATTTTTAAACGATATTGCCAATTTATAAGTTCAAGTAATTGAGATCTTCGAGTTATGGAAATTCCACTGTACCCAGCCAGCATTTACTATCAATTTTTAATGAAAAATGACTCATGACTCATAGAAAACAGTCAATTTCTATATCAATATTCATTGTAAATTTACTGTTCCCTCGGGAGAAAATGGTCGAACAAAATTGAATGATTTTGATTGAGTCATTTTCAGAGTCAATTTCTAGTCAATTTCCAGTCATTTTATTATAAATTTCGATTGTTTTTTCCAGTCATTTCTCAATGAATTTCTAGTCAATTTCCAGTCAATATTTAGTCAATTTACAGTCATTTTATTATAAATTTCGATTGTTTTTTCCAGTCATTTCTCAATGAATTTCTAGTCAATTTCCAGTCATTTTATTATAAATTTCGATTGTTTTTTCCAGTCAGTTTTCAGTCATCTTATTAATCAATATTCATTTTTTTGGTTTATTTTTAAATTCAAATTTATTTATATTTTAAATTAATTCATTAACATGTTTTTCCTTACAGCTCAATACAATCATTTATTTTCAGACAAAGGTAGACGGCGTTTTTTTACTCTTTCGTTTGCATAAACGAAATGTTTTTGTAGCGTTGATCTAACGGCTTTTTCGTCCACTTGAAACATTTCATGGCAAATATCTAAAGAAAGAGGAAAGAAATGTAGTTATTGTTAAAAGAATTAATGCAATATAAAATAATATTACTTTTTATTATTGTTGTAACCAAACATTTTTCCGTGCTTGGCTTATCTGCCGTTATCTCCGCTATTCAATTTTTAAGAGACTGTTGGTCTGTGCTGTCTAGATTTTGATCTGAAAACATAAAGTTAAATAAAAATGAAGAAAATTTAAAGTGTTTTATTTGGACTTACATATTATTTGGCTGCTGTTAGGTTCATATCCATAATTATTTATAGAGCTCATGATGTCAATCGGTTAATTAGTGGTGTGAAATAAAATCCACTTCTAGAAGATTCATTCAAACATATAATCTTGGAAGTTATTTTTTCTTTTGTAAATTCTATTTCCCTATCGTACTGAATGCCAGCCACATAATACAAGTTAAGTTAATACACAGTAAAGCATTAAATGCCACAAAACTTATTCCGAGGTCTGACGTCCATTTGCTAAGCTCTGAACGCAGATCATAGGTTACATCATTTTCATCACTTGTAACACTATCACTATCACTGTCCAAGAAATCCTCAAATCTACTTTCCCCTCTCGCTTCGTTGAAAATATCAATATTATTTACCACTGCAACACCTTGGTCTTAAAATTGAACTTCAACACTTGAATCACTATGCAACAACTTTGAATTTATATTTTTTTTAGCTTCCTTTCTAGCTTTTCTTTTTATTTGAGTGGCTGACATTATAAAATAATTAATTTTTATCACTTTAATTGGCAAATTCAAAAATAATGAATTATTAAGCTATTTTAATTAATTACTTTAAAAGTATGTTTTATTTCATTTATTTCACGCACTAGAGAGCTGTTGCTTTGGAGATGAACTATGTATATGGAAGTGAGAAATGCATGCATTATTTTGTCACAAAAAAAATATTTTGATGTTGTTAACTGTATACTCATAACGGGATCACGAAACAACACAATTGATATTTAATCAACTTGCTGAGCATTTTTTGATACTTGTACATTTTGTTATTGTAAACGGAACATTTATCAAAAAACAATCAATAATGATACGTAAATCACCATACAATCAACTCAATGCTATCTGGGTCATTTAGCGTTCTTATCTTATTTTTTAATAATAATTATATTTTTTCCAAACCGTTTTAACGGCAAATCAAAATAAATTTGAACAAAATGTCTCTTGGTTTGTTTCTGATAGTTAAACCGATAAAATTGGTTTCCATGACACCTAAAACCAATAGAACTTCTGATTCGAACATCAAACCAATAATATCAGAATTCATGACACGAACCAGAATTTTTTGTCGGTTTGAATTCTGATTCCGACAATTTTCAGATTCCACAACAACCCTGATTATTTTATCCATTTTCCGCTTCTTTTTATACATATTTTCTTCAATTTCTTTATTCAGTTTTCTTATTTTAAGAAACATTCTGGCGAGGAAAAATAGTTTCTTCATCTTATCAAAGGTTAGGTTTCGATACATTCAGGATCAAAATCAATTATTTCTAAGAATGAGATCAAAATAATATTAATGAAAAAATATTTATTTTTAATTTTCAATAACAATTATCTTGAGTTTCCATATGTTCTCCGCACAACGGACTAACTGTTTCCTTTGTTCATTGGTTTCAAGAGGAGCAGGTAGTCGTTTCACAGTAGGTACTGCATCCCGCTTCAGCAACAGTCTATTAACAATTCCTTAAATTAAATAACGTTTACTATGTATTTTATTAAATTATTATATTAATAAATTATTTCATATCGAACTAGATTTTTATAATCGTCATCTACAAAATGATCCTTGCAAATAACATAATTTTTATAATTAATATTGCCTGCTTTATCACAAAAAGCTAGCCATTTTACAGCCCGTTTTTTGTTGTTTGGAAAAGTGAAATAACACTTTTTGCACGACTTATTATTTTTACTGTTAGTGCAACCAGGCACTGTACACTTCATTTTAACGAATAAATATATTTTACACTTATTTTTTATATAAAAGAAAAACGAAAATTTGGTCCTAATGGAAGATCTCCGTCAAAGTGGGAGTTCTATAATAACGTAAATAAGGTGTTGGGCGGTTTTAAAACAAGTAATTTAATTGAAGTAATGGACGAAAGTATTATTTACGGTAATTCTAAATAACTCATTATTTAAAATAAAGAATTTATAAAATTTACTATTTAAAATAAAGAATTTATAAAATTTACTATTTAAAATAAAGAATTTATATAATTTAAAATGCAAGATTTATAAAATTTTCTTAATTTTTTAGAAACCAAATCAGGAGAAATGGAGGTGGTAAGCCAACATTCAATGGGCAAATATATATGTATGTATATACGAAACCATCGTTCGAGGAAATACGGGTTGACGAAGAATCGCCCGATCAACCATCAAGGAGTGATATTTGTAGAAGAGCACAAAAAAGAAAGATCGTTATTTTGAACTAATGAATGATGAACAAAAAATTATGCAAAATTTTTTGGTAAAATCGCTAGAAAATGAAAATAAAGTTATAAAATTACTCGAAGAAAATAATATGTTACTATCCGCTTTAATAAATAAATAAAACATTTAAAACAATTGTACTATCTTGTAATAAAATAATTCCACTAATTGATTGAATGACCAACGGCAATGCTTCTTTGAGGCTGCTGCCTAGCACTATCGCTGTCTGAATGCCGAATCCAACACTGATTGATTTTATCGTTTCTGTTGTTGCAAATATTATGCACAATACAACAGGCTTTTATCACTGTGTTCACATTCTTTATATTAACCCTCCATTACTAACCTTAGGGTCGAATCGACTCAGACACGCAAACTTTTTAAATTAACAAAAAATAATGAATATTTTTTAACGCAAGATATATTAATCTAAATTTGTACATATTTAAACGTTTATAAACAATAAGAATAAGAAACATATAAAATATTATGCATAAAAAATTGTTTTAAAAAATAGCCTGGGTCGATTAGACCCATAGTTAGCAATAGTGTAATAAATATTATGGGTCTATTAGACCCAGGTTAATTTAACGTTTAAAAAAAAAATTACGAAATAAATAATACACATCATATACAATAAATTAATTACATAATTTCATAAATTTTCAATAACAATTGCATGAAATTTTACAACTGTGGCAGTTTTATAACAGTGGATGAGAAATTGGAAAGCTTCCGCGGAAGATGCAGTTTTAGGCAATACATATGTACCAAGTAAGCCAGCAAAATATGGTATAAAAATTTTTGCAGCAGTTGATTCGGAAACTATCTACACATCTAAGTTAGAAGTCTATTATTAAAAAACAAAAGAGTCTTGCCACCCATATTTTCAAACGCTAAAAATCGCGAAGTGTATTCAACAATCTTTGGCTATACAAAAAAATCTACAATTCTCTCTTACATACCAAAAACAAATAAATGCTTCCTTCTCCTCTCAACGTTTCACAAGACCGGTAAGGTATTAGATGGCCCTAAGTGCTTGCCAGAAATTAATCATACGAAAGGAGAAGTGGATGTAACTGATCAGTTGGGTGCAGGATATAGCGTACTGTACTCAAAACACAGCAGCAGAGTACAAAAGAAGATCTGTTTTTATAAAGGATTTGGCAATGGATCTTGTACAGGCAAATATTCAAAAACGTTACAAAATATTAACTTTGCCAAAAAATCTGAAAGCAAGCTTCTCAAAATTTGCAAAGCCATTGAAGGAGGTGGAGGAACAAGAGCCACCTACGAAACAATTGAAAAGAGGCCGCTGCCAGATTTGTGACTACAAACAAGATCGCAAAACCAAAACCCCTTGCTCAAAATGTGGAAAATATATTTGCCAGAAGCACTGTTGTATACTGCATTGCTTCCCCCCAGGAGAAATACGTTTATGACGATATGTTCGATACAAATTCCGAATTAAAGGTAACATTTACAGTACATAATTAAAAAATTTTTGCATTAGTCATTCCAATTTTTCTTTTTAACATTTTACTTTTATATTTCAGGTTTCAAATGCACTTTATTTGAAGTCAATATCTTTAAAACTCATCATTTTATGCGGAATCTGGCTGGATAACTTTTTTTCTCAACAACACGGCCGGCAAGAAGATAACTTTTAATTGAATATTTTTTCACTTTCTGTTTGGTCAACCAAAAACTGAAACGGTTTCATCACGTATGGCGAAAGTTTAAACGCTGAATCCGCAATGAGTAAAATCGGCACTTTTACGCCTTTTATGAATTTAGAATGCCTTTCGAATAGTACATTATTCATGTGATAAGCCTTTAGTGCCGAACACTCAAAAATATAAGATTCATTTCTTCTTCCAGGCACTCCGATGTTTATGTAGGTAAATCTATAACGATAGTCTACAGCAGCAAAAAGGAATACCATCCTTTAAAGTGATAATAATCAGAGGCTTCACATTTTTTAGGTTTCACTTCAATGTGACATCCATCAATCACCCAATAACATTGAGGGAACCCCAGTACTTCAAAACCATTTAAAATTTCTTCGATTTTTGCTTGTATTAGTGGATATGTATCAAACATTGTCTTTTGAAAAACGGTACAAATTTCTCTACACATCTCAAGAACTATTTATCCGATCTCCCAGAAACTTGATTTCTTCACCTGTGAAACATTTGAAGGGGAAACTTTAGTATAGTATCCCCCGATTTCAGGGTTGAAATAATAATAGCGTTTAAATGTTTATAAAATCAATGTAGAAAAAGTAAACTTTTTAATGATGTTGACCCTAATCGGTTCCGCTTCTCAGTCATAATATTACCTGTCAAGTTTAGATAAGTAAGTGTAGTAGTTTTCATTATGTTTACACCAATTAAATATTGCGATATCTTCCGTCGTCATCACTTGCTCTCTACAATATTTTTTCACTTCTGCCAAAGGAGGTTCTGCGTTTTCAGACGTTGGCGTTTGAATTAAATTTAAGAAAAATAATTTGTTTTTTGATATTGATGAAGCTAGCTCCAAAGAAATTTCAGATGATGATAAAGCAAGACTTTCTGGATTAGAAAACTTTTTGATACGTCTAAATTTAAAGAAATAGGCTGGGTTAAGAGTGAAACCTTTTCATATTCTTGATTAATTTTTATTTGGCTGATGCACAATTATTTGATGCTGCTTAGTTAGTTTGATTGCAAGCCTGCAGCTAGTGGATGTAGAAACAATCATGCCTTATGCCACATAGACACGTTTTTTCCCAAATCAAACTAATATTTAGGGAAACATTTTGCTTTAACGCAGATGTGATAAATGTATCAGAATCATTTGGCACGCATATATTTCTATATTTTTTATATTGAGGGTAATACGAAACAAATTTTAGGGGAACTGGAAGTTTGCATATCCTTAAAAACAGTTTCGAAATCCTTACAGAGATCAACTAAAGCTCATAGTCGGTGGTTCTCTCCACGTTATGTAAGAGCTTGCTTCACGTCATACCAATTATCAACAATAGATTTAAACATAGTATAATTCGAAATCCAGGGTGTTGAGCAAGGATTTTTTAATGATGTGGACAATTTGTGTGGTAAGTTTCCTTTTTTGAAATATTTTACATTTTTCTTACATGAAATTAGTAATTCTGACAGTTCGATTGTTTTATCAAAAGATTTTTCTAAAACATTCGCGAATAAATGTGCTTTACAATTTAAACGAGTATGCCTTTACGATATTTTTACCGCGATCTGTTACAAATTTAATTTGTTAAATGTTACCTATGTACTTACATATATCGAACTGTTTAAACAATACATTTAACTTTTCGTATATATTATAAGCAGTTGACCGCTGAAAGTCCAGTGATTTTATTCTATAATAATGTCACACATTTGAAAATCTTTTTCTTTCCTTTGAACACAATTGTCGGTCCACATATCAAATCCGCCAAATGCGCCACCACTTGAAACTATCTCTTTAATATATTTGCTAACTAAAGCTCTATTATCTTCTGCATCTTTGTGCGTTTTACGAGACATTGTAGTGGGTTTAGGTAGCAAGTCTTCGACGTTAATATTTTGACCGTACGTTGCACCAATATTGATGAAAAACTTTATCATACCTTTGAAACCAGCACCTACCACGACAGTCTTGAATAATCCATTTGGCATCAATGGCTTCTTTTTTATCAGCTTCAGAAATAGACCGCCAAACTTGTGGTTCCTTAGCAGCTAGGTAGCACTTGTGGCAGTTTAAATTGGATGTTTGGTTTCCACTAATTTTAGTAATTTTTACATGTTCAGAAATATACCAAAGTTTCTACAAATGTGTCATCTTCTTTTAAAATCACAGAAATTATATTTCAAATTTGACTTTACAATTGCGTCGTTGCTTTAAAGTGTTAATTCCACTATTAATTTGTTGACAAATAAATTAATTATTATCTGTCATTTTAATAAAAATCACTGCGCTTACATGTGTAAAGAATGTTTTAGAACTCGATATGTAATATAATTTGCAAATGCATTCAGCATACAAACAATAAAAATTTTACCGCTATCAACTAGCAGCGCACAAAAAAAAACAAAGCAAAAGAAAAAAAAGCCACGACAAATACTCAATCATACACTCTCCTGGTAATGAGAATTTATTGCTTTTGTCTTTGCTTGTCATGAGCTTTTTTTTACTCATACATTTCTGAATAAGTAAGAGCGCCATTTGTCAGTTAAAATCAAAAAAGAAGAGTTTATAAAACAATACAATTATTACGTAATAATAACCCCTACAGGAAACTGCGGATGAGTTCTCCAAAACACTTGCATTTGTTAAGTCAGTTTGTGGTTTAAATGACTGTTTTTGTGATTGTAGAAAGAACATAACTACGATTTATAACGCTAATTATAGCTTCCCATATGTCTGAAAGAAGTTACTGAATTCTTTAGCACTGGTCAAATGAGCAATAAAATGATAGTCAATGATTATGGGTGTTAATAAGAAACATTTTGCCCAAGCAAATTTTTTATATACCAAAAAGAGACAACACATATTTCGATATAAATTTCACCGAAGGCAGAGAACGTATAATATAGAGAAGGTCCAATTGCGGACCAGCGTGTGAATTGTCAAAAGCTAACAAAACACTATGAGCCATTCTCACCACAGCCAACGAGGAAGGAGAAATTTTAACAGCGTCACGTTAACATTGCTGAGCATTAAATGAAAAACATGCTCAGAGATTTACATTTCTATTATAGCGGAATGTTAGCCTGTTGGCTTATACAGTCAGCGTCAAATTTCATCGTACGGTGCTCTAAATTGAAAATTTCCGTTTTTAATCCACTCAAATGAAAAAAGTTCTTCTATAAATAAAAGATTATTTTTTATATAATCGCTTAAGTATTCAATGGGATTGAAGTCCGAGCCTTGTGGAAAGGTGTGAAGATGTTTCGCGTATTATATAGCATCCATTCGCGAACCAAATATGCAGTATGCTTTGGATCGTTGTGTTTTTTTTTTTTAAACATAAGCATCAGTTAAGCCCATTTTTTCAACTGACTGCTTTAAATTTTGCTTCAAAATTTCTAAACATTGTTCATTGTCAATTTTCTTCTAATAAGGATCAACTTTCCAACCCCAGAAACTGTCATACATCCCCTAACAATCAAGTTTCTTAAACCATATTTAACAGTACTTCGCAAATTTTTAGTAAGAAGCGTTGTGTACGGTTTTCACTAACTTTATGGTCCATCATCGCAGAAAAGATTAAATATGCTTTCGTCTGTGAAAAGTACAGTCTGTCAAATGTCAATACCCTTCCTCAAGCGCTGATTTGCGAAAGTTATGCGTTTTTGACTGTTCGATTCAGATATAGGCGGTGTTCGTCTCGCTGTTGGTGAAAATAACCATTACGCCGTAATGTTTTCTGAATTGTATACTTGCTCAACCATATTTCTGAAGCTCTTTCCATTCCACTGCCTGTTTCAGAACAGCTCACACAAAATATTTTTCGTACCTTATCCCTAATTATGTCTATCATTAAGTGTTCGCGCGCCCCTCGATCCATTTTTTTTATTCTCTAATATTATTTTTATAAACGAATCTAGTATGTGCTGTATTGTAAACTTATATTTAGAGGTAGTTTCATCAATTTCGCTCATTGATTTTGCTTCTTTTCGTTATTATATCATAATTTCTCTAAGATCTGAGGAAGTTTCATATTTTTTCTCTATTATTGTCAAAATAGGAAATAACCACTGGTCCACTTCACAGCACGTTATAAACTGATTCCACTTCTATGTTGAAGCTATTTTCTTTCAAAATGATAACAAGAAACTCTTAAAAGTAACGATAAACAATGCGGTACGATGAATTATGACGCAGCAACTTTGAACATTACGCCAATTTTTGAGTTTTTACATTTATTTTGCAAATAATTTTTGCAACTGGAATATGAAATATATTTTGTTTTTTATTTTGATCAGTTCATAGAAGAACTTTTTTCATTTAAATAGATTAAAAACGGAAAATTTGATTTTAGAGTGACGTACGATGAAATATGACGCTGACTGTATATATTTACTTTTATATGCAATCGTATTTGCTGATATGATATTTATTTTGCGAATATGTATTAATTAATTGTACAATTCATAACATTGTACATATAGAATTGCATATAAAATTATTTGAAGTTACTTGCATAGAAAATATGTTTAATAATATTTATATTTTAAATATATAAATATCATATTCCTTTTGTATTAATAGAAATTAAATCATTCAACAGTTCAATATTGGCTATATATTATATATGTATAATATGCCTTTAAACATCCAAATAATGGTATTATCACTTATCAGTCAAGGACGCGTGCACGTTTTCTATATGTCCATCATATGTGCATAACAATGCCAAACAAATAATGCATACACAAACTTATACATATATGTATGTCGGAATATTAATGTCTTTGTTAGACTTCGTTGTAGCGCAGCGGGTTTCGGTTTCACTTCACACTTCACAATATTTTAATTGCACTTTACAATATTAATTATTAACACAACTTCACTATGCCAAGTCCTCAAGACGACTGATGTGCTGAACACATAGAAGACGACAAGCGACGAGCGACATCTGTCAAATATTAAAATACACGCGTTCTTATGTGCACAGATTTTTTGACAACAGCACAACTTCACGACAAAAGGGTTGAAGTTGTCGTTGTCGCCAAATTAAAAATGTTTCTAATTTTGCCGACGACAATGGCCGTTGTAGAGCTGCGACTAACTTGTGAAATGTAAAATTATTCAAAGTTCTCACAAGTATGACGTTATTTTGCCAGCAGAAACGTAAAATTGATATACATATCATTTATAATAACAATCGATTATTTAAAACAAATAAATCGCCAATTTTTACATTTTTTGCACAAAAAATTTCACTTTAATCTAAATATGTAAATTTTATTGAAGTCAAAGATTTTCGTACGGCAACAATGAAATTCCTATTTGATATGTCGCTGCCGTCTTCAAAATGTTCACGACGCTGGCTTCAAAGCGACATTTGTGATCAGCTGTCACTACGTCGTGTCGTGTCGTCGTCTTTGTGTTCAGCACTTGACTCTACGTCGGTTTCTTCCTTTTTGTGCTTACCACCGAACCACGCTCGACGATAGCGACACCACGCTGTCGCCCCGCTAAAACGGTACTTCTTGAAGAAGCGACATACAGACAACCACACTCGATGATAGCGGCGCCACGCTGTCGCCCCGCTAAATCGGTACTTCTTGAAGTGACAACATGCAGCAACCAATCACAGCACAATTAACGGCTGTTGCAATAATGAAGAACTTAGTCTTCTAATGAAATTCCCTAAACTGTGTACACATACACTCACACACGCATACCAATATCCACACATCATTAGGGTGCGCCGACATGTATAAATATGCGTACACTTGTAAGTTTGTCAACTTAAAACAAGTAAGGAAGGGCTAAGTTCGGGTGTAACCGAACATTTTATACTCTCGCAATTTATTGATTTTATTTTATAAAGACACCACGCTGTCGCCCCGCTAAAACGGTACTTCTTGAAGAAGCGACATACAGACAACCACACTCGATGATAGCGGCGCCACGCTGTCGCCCCGCTAAATCGGTACTTCTTGAAGTGACAACATGCAGCAACCAATCACAGCACAATTAACGGCTGTTGCAATAATGAAGAACTTAGTCTTCTAATGAAATTCCCTAAACTGTGTACACATACACTCACACACGCATACCAATATCCACACATCATTAGGGTGCGCCGACATGTATAAATATGCGTACACTTGTAAGTTTGTCAACTTAAAACAAGTAAGGAAGGGCTAAGTTCGGGTGTAACCGAACATTTTATACTCTCGCAATTTATTGATTTTATTTTATAAAGATAACACAAGTCGACCCATATATTTGGTATAAAGTTCAATAGAATAACGAAAATCATCATAAATAGTATATGGGGACTGAGGTAATTCCTAAACCGATTTCACTCGTTTTCCACCAAGATACAATGTATCGAAGACTATACGCTCACTTAATTTAATATTACTTATACTTAGGTATATGGGATATGGGGGAAGTTATGACCCGATTTTTACCATTTCAGGTACAGAGAGAAACTGTTATAAGAAAAAAATTCAGAGGGAATGAATTACATTAAAATATCTGAGGGATTTACCTATATTTTCGGTGAAAAATTAACCTTAGGCACTGAGTTCTTCATGTTCGATATCAGGGGCCTTGAAAAGTCATGGTCCGATTTTGACAATTTTTCCACAAGTGATGTCACAGCTCAAATACAGATTAGTGTAAAGTTTTATTCCGCTAGCTTCATTGATTCCTTATGAATACATTATAAAGTGAACGAATCAGATGGAATTCAAAATTGAGTTATATGGGAAGTAGACGTAGTTGTGAACCGATTTCTTCCATATTCCACCCGTGTCATCAGGGTGTCAAGAAAGTGTTATATACCGAATTTCATTGAAATCGGTCGAATAGTTCTTGAGATATGGTTTTTGACCCATAAGTGGGCGACGCCACGCCCTTTTCCAATTTTGTAAAAAATGGAAAAGTGCAGCTTCCTTCTGCCATTTCTCATGTAAAATTTGGTGTTTCTGACGTTTTTCGTTAGTGAGTTAACCTACTATTAGTAATTTTCAACCTAACCTTTGTATGGGAGGTGGGCGTGGTTATTATCCGATTTCTTTCATTTTTGGACTGTATAAGGAAATGGCTAAAAGAAACGACTGCAGAAAGTTTGGTTTATATTGCTTTATTGGTTTGCGAGTTATATACAAAAAACCTATTTGGGGGCGGGGTCACGCCCACTTTTCCAAAAAAATTACATCCAAATGTGCCCCTCCCTAATGGGATCCTATGATCCAAATTTCATTTACATAACTTTATTTATGGCTTAGTTATGACACTGTATAGGTTTTCGGTTTCCACCATTTTGTGGGCGTGGCAGTGGACCGATTTTGCCCATTTTCGAAAGCAACCTCCTCAGGGTGCCAAGGAACATGTGTTCCAAGTTTCATTAAGATATCTTAATTTTTACTCAAGTTATCGCTTGCACGGACAGACGGACAGACGGACGGACAGACATCCGGATTTCAAATCCACTCGTCATCCTGATCATTTATGTATATATAACCCCATATCTAACTCTTATATTTCTTGGTGACACAAACAACCGTTATGTGAACAAAACTATGATACTCTGTGCAACAGGTTGCAAGATTATAAAAATCGATAGCATTGCTCTACAAAAACAACAATCGTCGCAATACGAATGAGCAGCATCACAAGGCAATATGGCAACTAATCGGAGCAGCAGCATCACAAGGCAATATGGCAACTAATCGGCGAAGCCAAATTTTGTAGTAAATACAACAAAAACATTTTCATTCATGAACGCAAGCGCACATTCACTTGGCAAAGTTGCTTCATTCATAAAAGCAACATCATACACATCCGCCGCACATGCCATGTCCACAAACGCCTTTTCGCGACGATGACAAAAATCATAAATTGAAGATTTTTCTAATGTTCCCTCCAGAAGGAAAATTTGCAACATCGCAAAAACCTAGGTACAAAAATGGCAACATAGCCCTTGAGTCGATTTTAAATATTTTTCAGCACAAATTCTGATCAAAGTCTCGCAAAAAATTATGTAGATATGTTTGCATGCTTATACCTATTCATACATATTTACGACAAGCCGATTTTCTACCAACAAAGCAATGTTGCGTCGCTTTGGTGTCGCGCAGGCGGCCATCAATCTTTCGACACATCGAGCTTTACAGAGCCGTTTCAAGCGATCCCTCTCTAATTATAAATACGTTAATTATGTATTGTATAGTATTGACCTATTATTAGAAAATATAAATAATTAAATGTATTTAAATATTGTACTAATGTATTATGCCATATTTCAATGTACTACGATTGATTTCTGTAAGAATCAAGACATAAAAATATAAACGATAATATGAGTTGGGGACCTGGACCTCTTCCCTGCGAACGTGCGACACTGCTTTGACTTGAGAGCAAAAAATCACAATTTGCAGTCATTCGTTGTCCGTGGCAACGAAGATTTTACAACAAACCATGAGGCACATATTTACGCACATACGCATGTAAACAAATTTACAAACATTATGCGTATGGTTCTTTCGATTTTGTTTACAATTACAAATTATGCGCGAAAGTTTTTTCTTTCAATCGGCACACCATGAACCTTTTCTATATTATACGTTCTCTGCCGTAGTCATGAAATTTAAAGATTTACTGTTATTCTTTGAATTTAAAGAAGTTACGCGTCTTAAAAAAGATTTTGAAAACTGTGTAAAAATTAAATTAAAACAAAGAAAATAATAACAATAAGATAAGATGAAAAAAGGACTTTTCAGAATTTGCTATCAAAAGAAAAACGGATTATTGAATCCAAAATAAAAAGATTTAAAAATTGTATGGAATGTGCGTGTGCTAAAAAAGTGAAAGTGAAGGAGCAAATAAAATATACTAAAAATATAAACAGTGATTGTGTTCTAAAAGAATTAGATTCTAATAGACCAGTTTATGAAGAGAGTAATGGTGTTCCACTAAATTTAGAAGTTGGTAGTGAATTGTCAGGTTGTGGTTTATTTAGGCTTAGGGCTTGTCCACCAACGAGGGAAGAATTTGAGACTTCTGCGTCATCTTCTTTAGGATATATTTCCAATGATAACCAATTTGAATGTGATAGAAAAGCGAATGGAATCAAGTTGTGGGCGGTTAGAAATAATATTCCTCAAAATACTCCAGAGGATTTATTAAAAACATTGCGTAAGATAGGAGTTAAAGATTTGCCACTTTCAGCAAAAACAATTTTACAAACAAGCAGGCGAAAGGTTAGCGTTGAGCCGATGTCAATGGTGAATTCCTTTATATAGGCATACAAAAGTATTTTCTCTCAAATATGTCTATTCGATAATTTGGAAGAAATAATTATTGGCATAGGCATTGATGGCTTAAAACTGTTTAAAAGTTCTAACCGAGTGTTGTGGCCTATACTTGGTGCTCTTTCTCATTTGCCAAATGTGATTAAATTTATGATAGCTTGATTTTCTGGTTTTAAAAATCTGACAATATTAACTCTTTTATGGCAGATTTTTGTAATGAAGTAAAATTTTTGAGAGAAAACGGAATTAAGGTTGGTCCCAACCTGACATTAAAAAAATTTAGTGTTCGCTTATTTTCTTGTGATTCTCCAGCTAGGGCTTTCGTTACGTGTGTTATTTCACATAATGGCAAAATGGTTACTCCAAATGTTGCCAGGAAGGAGTATATAGGGACAGAAGAGATAGTTTCTTAAAAAAAGTTGGTTTACCTCGGACAGATTTAACATTTGGCCTAAGAAATAGTTCATCTCACCAGCTTGAAGATTTTAAAATAAAAAACGAGCTGGGTTTCTCGATTTAAATTTAAATTGATCAATTTATATATAATTCTATTCAATGCTATAATAGCGTTTTTAGACAGAAGCAAATTGATCAATTTTCCGGCCTCTGCTCGATTTAAACGCTTACTGATTTACCATAAAAAATCAAATCTCGATTTATTTTAAATTGAATTTAAATCGACTTGAAAATCAAAAGCAACTCTGCGACAAGAACGTACGATATACGTTCTTTGTCTGTGATTGGCTGAATATTTTTATACTCTCGCAACCTGTTGCACAGAGTATAATAGTTTTGTTCACCTAACGGTTGTTTGTGCCACCAAGAAATATAAGAGTTAGATATGGGGTTATATATACATAAATGATCAGGATGACGAGTGGATTTGAAATCTGGATGTCTGTCCGTCCGTCTGTCCGTGCAAGCGATAACTTGAGTAAAAATTAAGATGTCTTAATGAAACTTGGAACAAATGTTCCTTGGCACCCTGAGGAGGTTGCTTTCGAAAATGGGCAAAATCGGTCCACTGCCACGCCCACAAAATGGTGGAAACCGCAAACCTATACAGTGTCATAACTAAGCCATAAATAAAGTTATGAAAATGAAATTTGGAACATAGGATCCCATTAGAGAGCGGCACATTTGGATGTAAATTTTTTGGAAAAGTGGGCGCGACCCCGCCCCCAAATAGGTTTTTTGTATATAACTCGCAAACCAATAAAGCTATATAAACCAAACTTTCTGCAGTCATTATTTTAGCCATTTCCTCATACAGTCCAAAAATGAAAGAAATCGGATAATAACCACGCCCACCTCCCGTACAAAGGTTAGGTTGAAAATTACTAAAAGTGCGTTAACTCACTAACGAAAAACGTCAGAAACACCAAATTTTACATAAGAAATGGCAGAAGGAAGCTGCACTGAGATTTTTTTACAAAATGGAAAATGGGCGTGGCGTCGCCCACTTATGGGTCAAAAACCATATCTCAGGAACTACTCGACAGATTTCAATGAAATTCGGTATATAATATTTTCTTGACACCCTGATGACACGTGTGGAAAATGGATGAAATCGGTTCACAACCACGACAACTTCCCATATAACTCAATTTTGAATTTCGTCTTATTCCTTCACTTTATAATATATACATTAGGAACCAATGAAGATAGCGAAATAAAACTTTACACATACACTGTATTTGAGCTGTGACATCTCTTGTAAAAAAAATATCAAAATCGAACCATGACTTTTCAAGGCCCCTGATATCGAACATGAAGAACTCAGTGCCTAAGGGTAATTTTTCACCGAAAATATACTTAGGTAAATCCCTCAGATATTTTAATGTAATTCATTCCCTCTGAATTTTTTTCTTATAACAGTTTCTCTCTGTACCTGAAATTGTAAAAATCCGGTCATAACTTCCTCCAGATCCCATATACCTAATTATAAGTAATATTAAATTAAGTGAGCGTATAGTCTTCGATACATTGTATCTTGGTGGTGAAAACGATTGAAATCGGTTTAGGAATTACCTCAGTCCCCATATACTATTTATGATTATTTTCGTTATTCTATTGAACTTTATACCGAATATATGGGTCGGATTGTGTTATCTTTATAAAATTACATCAATAAATTGCGAGAGTATAAAATGTTCGGTTACACCCGAACTTAGCCCTTCCTTACTTGTTATTAAATAGCATTAATTAATTAAGCACTAGACGGTAGATGGCGCTGCTGAAAAATAATAATCAGCTGATGCAATTACCAAATTCTTATGAAAAGCAAAAACAAAAATGTTTAACAGCTGATCGTAAATTGAGTAACCGGCAGTATAAACGGCAAAAATGGGTTTATCGATTTAAATTTAAATTGATCAATTTATTTGGCTGTCTAAAAACGCTATTAGACAGGAGCTAATTGACCAATTAACCGTCCTCTACTCGATTTAAACGCTTATTAAGATCGATTTACCATACAAAATACAATCTCCATTTATTTTAAATTGAATTTAAATCGACTTGAAAATCAAATGCAACTCTGCGACAATGACGTACGATGTACGTTCTTTGTCAGCGATTCTCAATAAACATTTAAATTGATCAATTTATTTGGCTGTCTAAAAACGATATTAGACTCTATGCACTTGGTTGATATTGGAGTCCCTAACAAGTTACTGAAGTTCCTTATTAAAAAAGCTGATACCAAAATTATTGATAAAAAAATAAATTATATTGCTCAGTCCACCATGGACCCGATATTCACCATGCGCCAAATCTTGGAGAAGACCCGTGAAAAGAGAATCGACACACACCACCTTTTTGTCGATTTCAAAGCTGCTTTCGACAGCACGAAAAGAGCTGAATTTGGTATCGCGATGTCTGAATTTGGTATCCCCGCAAAACTAATACGGCTGTGTAAGTTGACGTTGAGCAACACCAAAAGCTCCGTCGTGATTGGGAAGGACCTCTCCGAGCCGTTCGATACCAAACGAGGTTTCAGACAAGGTGACTCACTATCGTGCGATTTCTTTAACTTGTTGGAAAAAATAATACGAGCTGCAGAGCTAAATAGAGAAGGTACAATCTTCTACAAGAGTGTACAGCTTCTGGTGTACGCCGATGATATTGGGTCTCATGCATAAGCGCTGAGTTGAGGCTTGTGAGCCATTGCTCGTAAGTCGAGTTCGATCAAACAGCAACAGCTTTTGCTCAATTTCGTATGCATAAAAATGAGTTCAAACCAATTGCAATTACTTGAGCAAAGTGAGATCAAACATCTATGTAATTGTTATTGCGTCAAGCGAAATATATGTATATTTTTAAATCTAAAACTAAATAAATTATAAATAACAAAATGAAAATAAGAAAATAAGTGACAAAAGAAATTTAGATACATATGTTTATGTCTACATACATACTTATTGTATGTACATTCAAGTGAGTGAATTGATATGTACAGTGGCAAATAAATAAAAAGGAATCAAAATAAGTAATATAAATCAAATAAATAATAATAATTACATATAAATTATATACATACATACGTGACAAAAGTGTGCGCAAAAAAGTTGTGAAATATACGTACACACATATGTACGTATAATCTACTTACCTGTGCTTACCAAATTTCTAAAAGAATAAAAAGAAAAAGAAAGGGAAACTGACGCACAGGGGGGTATATGACCCCCAAAACGGAGATTAATTGAAAAATTAATGTTGAGATATTCGATTAATGTTTTATAATCGATTATTGGAGACAAAATTCTCCATCATTAGGCAAAGGAATCGATAACATATGTTGCTTTATTAAATTTTTGTGTTGTCTCAAAGTTCGTAATTTTTTTTCGATTTTTTCGCGTTTTTGCAAAAAGTGAATTTTTTGTACTTTCAAGTGCAAGTTTTTGTATTTTTGCCATTCAAAAGCAAAATATTATTATGGATCCTTCAACTTCAGGTAATTTAGAACAAAAAAACCATTTGCAAGTCGACATTTACCCTGTATAACTATTTTTAATCATTTATGGAAAAAGGTCTAAATTTTAGCCATTATTGAGAAGTATGTAGAGTTTTAAAATGGTACCGGACAACTTCGTGTTCTGAAATTTATATATTTTTAAAGCTTAGGAATTATATTAATATAATAAACAAAAATATCTTGCGCGTTTTTGCGCCAATTCGATTTTTAACAAATTTTGTAAAAAAACGCATGTCGTCCAAAGTGCGAGAAGAACCGTTACTGTAGTTTTTGTTTTGTTTTCGCTTTCGTTATCATCATCATATATTGTTGTTATTGTTATTTATGTTTGTATATTGCAATATTAGTATGCATTCTACACCAAAACTAACATGTGTGTTCTGTTAATTGTGTTGTTTGGTTTATTTAAAGTGTAGGGTAAGTTTATTTTGTCTTCGCGCTCGTGTTCTTAGACAATTTTGTATAATTTAATTTAAATAACAGATAATAACAGATGATAAGTGTGTAGTGTTACTTTACATTAACTACTATATCTATTTAATACGAATACAATTCGATGTGAATGGTCGTGGTGGTATATTTCGGGTTACAGCAATGACGTGCTGCTATATTTTTGTTAAGTGTTAATATATAGAATGTGTTGTTCCTCCTCGTTATTTTGTTAATTGATACAAGAAATATCCCTCGAAGTTTCTCAATACAGTCTTTATATTTTAGGAATATTCTTTGAAAATGCTGAAGTTTCTGCAGATATTACTAAAATCGATTTAGAACTGATCAACAAAATGCACGTGATACTAATAACTGTTTCTTCGGGTCATGAAATACATTCTGAAAAATTCAGACATTTTTGTCACAACACTGCCAGACATTATGTTAAAATGTATCCATGGTATACATAAAATGCCTACCACTTTGTACAAATATTTTATTCATGGCCCTGAAATTGTATTGCATGCACTTCTACCAATCGGACAACTTTCAGAGGAAGCCCAAGAAGCTAGAAACAAGGACTTTAAATGATATAGGGAGCACTTTTCACGTAAATGTAGCCGTGAGAAATCAAATGAAGACATTTTAAACAGGTTTCTACTGAGCTCCGATCCGATCATTAGCAGCAAAATTAAATTACCAAAAAAAAAAATTCAAGCCCTACCAAAATCGGTAATAGAATTGCTTATTCCGCCAACTATTTCAGTAAGTGCTGTTCGATCTGATGATAATGATGATGAAACTGGAGATGCACATGTTGAGGAACTAGAGGCTTCCAACTCCGACGACAGTCACTAAAATAAATGAAATGCTATTTTTTTTATGTATTTGTGCTTATTCAATAATACAAAATTATAATATTTTAAAATTACGACTTCCCTGAATTAATCTCCGTTTTGGGGGTCATATACCCCACTGTGTGACGTGCAGTGTGGTTGCTGAAACGAAAAATATATATGTACATGTATAATATATATAAACATGCTAAATATTACATGGAAATTCTTACCTTTACTTACCTAAACCTTTAAAAAAATGTACAATTGCAAAAAGTGAACAAATAAGTGCAAAAAAGAAAAACAAAATATACATATGTACATGGTGTACATAAGAAAGAGGAGGCTGCGTTAACCCACCAACAAGGCATATATGCATATACATATACATAATAGGGACACTTGCTTGAAAATAGGTAAAAAATAAAATTAAAAGTAAAATAAAATGTATATACATGATTGTATATGTGTAAGGAAACTTGTCAACGGTAGGTATAGTCCGTTAAGAAAAAAATGTACCAAAGCGTTTTAAACAGTTTCGGCTAAAAGTACCGTGATAAAAAATGATAAATCAGCAAAATTATAAATTGCCGTTCTAACGCTCTAGTGCGTAATAGAGGTACGTACGTAACTAATAGAACACCGCTTCTACATAGTTATCTTCGCTGCTGCCTCATCTTCATCAACAACAGAATTGCAAACATGTCAAGTGAAAGTGAAGTGGAATCAAATATTAATAATAAAAAGGAAACTGACGAAATTTCAAAATTTTTGGTAGAAAAACTAAAAAATAATAAATATTTGCTAGAGAAGAGTCAATTACCGAGTATTAAAAAAAAAACAAACAATTGAAACATGTGTAAACGAAATTAAGCAGAGATTTGGCATAGAATTAACGGAGAAAAATATAATAAAAAAAATATCTAACATTAAATGTCGCATAAAAAATAAAATAGACCTTAATAAAACAGGCAATAAAAAAATTATTTTAAAAGAATGGGAAATTGATTTGTCACAATTGCTATGTGTAATAATCCCTCATCAAACAGGCTTCCAGGTAAGTGTACCGTTATCGAATTCAAATTTTGTTGTTGATTTTGTTTATTTTTTTATAGTTCATCTCTCTCTTGGAACCAATGATGACAATTGTACGTTTGATAATTTAGAAGACACATCAGCAACAACAACATCAGAAACAAAAACAACAGCAACATCAGTAGCAAAACAGAAAAGAAAGCGACGTTGCACTGATAATGATGACCAACCTGTAATTTTTTTTATATTTTATTTTACATTTTGCTATATGTTGTTTATTTTTGAAGGTTAACAAAAAGTCAACCGCAGTTTTGAGTCGTTATGAAACTGATGAGACAAAGGAGTTGAATTTTCAAAGTCTGCAAAGGCTTGTTTTGTTAAAGCAAAACAAAGTGCTTTCTACAAAGATGCAGATTTTGCAAGAAAAACTTGTGGAAAGAAACTTGCAGTTCAATGAATTTTAAAATTTATGAATATGTAATTAAGTAATATTTAATGAATAAAAGTGAATTAAATGTATATTATTTTCGTAAAAAAAGTTAATTGTATTTCCGTTTATTATTTTTATAAACAAAAAAAATTAAATATCTTCTAACTATAAACTAATTTGATAACAAATTTGCGATCCTTATCCTTTTGTTTTTTCCAGCTTCTGAATTTCTTGCTGATTGTTGTTCGATATCATTTTCTAATTGCCATATGTCGGAGCGCTAGTACAAATATTATGTCGATCAGTGTATGTGCGTATGTGAGAACGCTAGTAAAAATATTTTGTAGATCACTGTTTGTGTATGTAGTTCTGAAATATAACAGGACACTGTTTGTGCAGCTGCGTCGTTTGAATTAGGCGACACATTAGGCGGCATGTATTACAGTATTTTGATTTGTAAATGCGCACATTGTAGCAGCAATGGAAAATAACTGTTACTGAGTGAGGTCTGTTCGTCTTCAGTTGAGAGTGAAGAAATATGCAGGAACCGTTACGTACTTTGAATATTGTTGAAAGAACGATTTGAAATAAAAGGACGTTGCATCTTTTGAGTTGAGCAGTTGATAAAGTAATGTGAAGGCGAACAGAATTCGCTGTGTGTGCTAAGAAGTGAATTTTCATAAGAACAAATAAACTTGCTGTATTTTATCAGTTAAAAAGAAGATAAATAAGAATAGAAATGAATCCGATACCAGAGGATTCTACATCAGAAGTGAGATTGGCTGAGCCTACAGTTCAAGGTTCTGACCAGATCCTAGCAGCCCTTGAAGCACAGAACCGGAATCTAATGGACATAATCAAGTCCATGCAGACTCCAAGGCCATCAGCAGACGCAACGCCTGTCCAAGTTGCTTTGCCAAAGTTTAATTCCGATTCTGCTGGAGCGGATACCTCTGCATGGTGTAGAACGGTGGACCTTATTTTTGGTGAAAATCCTTTAGAAGGCGGCGCACTTGTGATGGCATTAAGCAAGACGCTAGATGGCAGCGCATCTCAATGGCTATCACAAATATGTTTCGCAGGCATAACCTGGAAACAATTTAAAGAGCTGTTTATTCAACGCTTCGTGGGAGTGTAGACAACTATAGCATCCTACTGAACGTTTTAGATGGTCATCTTAAATTGGAGAGATTAGCAGAAAATGGAAATCAAATTGTTACTTCACTAATGTCCAAGTGAAAAGTTGAAGACTTGGAAATTGCAGTGTCGGTAGTGTTGACACGTATGGCTCAAATCGACAAGAGTTTGTTGCAGTTTATCAGGTGAGTTCGTTCCATTTTGTTTCGAGCTGAGTGTTCCTTGGTTAAGGAGAGTGTTGCAGACAACTGTAAGTAAAAACGACTCAGCTAAACTAAGTGGCATAAGTAACAACTCCATCTTTTGTGCGTTGCAATTTATTTCTAATATAAGTATTAAACAGTATTGTTTAAATATTTTATTGCATGTTGTTATGGACAAATATGTGAAATGCGATGTTTTTATTGGCCACGAAATATTAAGCCAGGGCTTTAGCAATGGACTCTGAAAAAATTCAGTATTTGTAAAACAAAAGTGTTGATGTCGTAACATTTGATAGTTATAAAAATCTGGTTGATATTGATTCCGACCGGAGTAACTCCGATAAGACAGAAACGCTATTCTGATTGGTTTATAGAAGGAATACCACAGACTCGTGTAGCAAGGCCATTCGGAAATTGGGTTAATAGATCCACAAAAAACAGTGCAGCGTAGGCCATATAGACTTAGCGAAGATGAGAAAGAGAATGTACGTCATAAAATCGATGAGCTCCTGAAGTTCAATATTATTCGTCCTAGTTGTTCTTTCGCTAGTCCGATGATGCTTGTTAAAAAGAAAAATGGTAGTGATCGTATTTGTGTGGATTACCGAGCCTTGAATAAGAACACAGTCGCAGACAAGTACCCTTTGCCTTTAATTTCTGACCAGATTGCTAGATTACGTGGGGCAAGTTATTTCTCATGTCTCGATATGGCTAGTGGCCTCTACCAAATACCGGTACATCCCGATTCAATTGAGCGCACCGCATTTGTGATGCCCGAAGGTCAATATGAATTTTAAACTATGCTTTTTAGTTTGAAAAACGCTCCATTTGTGTTTCAGCGAGCTATTATTAAAGAATTATATGAGGCATACACTTATGACATCGTGCACATCGATGATGTTTTGATTGTGGCCAAAATAAAACTATTGTGGCCGATTGCAGATTGTGTTGGAAACCTTCATTCTATGTAACAAAGTGTTTCTTTCTTAAAACTAGGATAGAATATCTGGGATTTAAAGTGAGCAATGGAAAAACGGTAACGCAATTGAGACAAGCTTTTTACTTTCGGCAGTTCGTGCCTAAATTTTCAGAGACCTTAAAACCGTTATATACGCTTACCTAAAAGAAAAACTCTGATTTCATTTGGCTGTTAGAACATGAAAGAATTCGATCAAAAATAATATCTATTTTAACCCAGGAACCAGTGCTAACTATATTTGACCCTCAATATACCACACAAGGATGCCAGTTCGGTTGGCTATGGGGCAAGATTGCTACATAGAATAGACCAAAATCCTTATGTTGTTGAATATTTTAGTAAATGCACATCACCTGCTGAATCGAAATAGTACCATTCGTATGAGCTTGAGACTTTGATAATCGTCAATGCCATTAAGCATTAAGTCATTATTTACACGTTCGTAAATTTGTAGTATTTACTGATTGCAAATCGCAAAAAGGTCAGACCTATCACCGAGTGTGCATCGATGGTGGGCCTTTCTACAGTCATTCGTTTTTGATATCCAATATACAAAAGAAGAACGAATGGCACATGTAGATTTTTTATGAAGGAATCCACTGATAAAAAAATTTACGAGTGTAAAAAAAAAATAGTTGAAAAACGGATTGAATTGACTGAGATAAGTGATAATTGGCTAGTTTCTGAGCAACAACGAGATCCTGAGTTAACAGAGTTATTAACTAAGTTAAACAATAACGAATTGCGAGAAAATTTAGATATAAAACAAATTAATTAAAAAAAAAAGAATTTTAAATAGAAGATACAAAGAAACGGTAAAACCAAATGTTTACCTGTAATTCCTAAGCCATTTAGATGGGCAGTGATTAATCACGTCCACGAATCTATTATGCATTTAGGTTGGGAGAAAACGTTAGATAAGGTTTATGGATATTATTGGTCGAAAATATGTTAAAATACCTTCGTAGATTTGTTGAAATTTGGTGCATAACCTGTAAATTAGCTAAGCCACCAGTTGGGAAAATGCAGGCTGATTCCTAAATCAGACATTCCGTGGCACACTGTGCATATAGACATAACGGGAAAGATGAGTGAAAAAAAAAAACGATTTAAAGGAGTACGTAATTGTTTTGATAAGACGCGTTCACAAAAATTGTTTATTTTCATCACGCTTTAAACATTGACACTGATAGTTATAGCAAGGCCGTCGTATGTTTGTTTTGCGTGCCTAGTCGAATTATAGCGGATCAGGGCCGTAATTTTGCGAGCTCAGGATTCCGTGAATTTTGTTATTCTCAAAAAAAATTTGAGCTACATTGAATTGCTACAGGTGTGAGCAGGACAAGCGGTCAGGTAGAACGTGTAATGAGCACGCTTAAGAGTATGTTGACCGTCGTCGAAACCAGTGAGAAGTCGTGGCAAGATGCCTTGGCCCAATTACAGTTGGCAATGAATTGCACGGGCAATCGTGCTACCAAGGTCAGACCATTAGAAATGCTAATCGGTAGGGAAGCTAGACATTTTGGCCTATTGCCAATAGGTGAAGAAGAAGATAATTTAATTGATAAGGAATATTTTAGAAAACAAGCTAAATAAAATATGGAAGCTAATGCTCGTTATGACAAACATAGGTTTGATAAGAATAAGGTAAAAATAATAAAGAAGATCATGTGTTGTTAAAAAAAAAAAATTAAGAGTGTAACCAAACAAAGCTCGACCCACAATTTAAAGGTTCATTTGAAATAATCGCATTACTAGACGAAGATAGGAATGATTTAAAATCATTAACAAGTAAAAGAACTTATACATAAGTATGCGCATGAATTTTTGAGAGCAAATAGAGAAATAAGCGAAGAAGTTGATGAAGATTTGGGCTACATTGGAGATGTGTCCAATTCCCAAGTGGGAATAAAGTTATAGAAGACACGGTAGGTGTCTTGGAATCCCAAGAGGGGATATAATGACCGCACCATAACAGATGGACTTGTTATGGCGGGGGTCGGTAGTTGGGTGTAAAAGGAACTACACCAGTTGATAATGGCCGCACCATAACAGATGGACTTGTTATGGCGGGGGTCGGTAATTGGCTGTAAAATGAACTACACCAATTAATAAAGTTGAAATATGAATGAATTGTTAAGTATGGTTAGGAAGAAAATATAATGGAACTGTTAAAAGAGACAGTAATGAAAAATGTTGAAAGAGACAAATGAAATAGAAACTATGACAAAGACAGTGATAAAGCCTTTAAAGGAATGATATTAATGAAATGTTTGTAAACAGTAGCTATAGTTAACGGCTGACGTGTTAGAATATTGCGATTTAAATCTACACACGAGGACGTGTGATTTGTCAGGAAGGCCGTGTCGGAGCGCTAGTACAAATATTATGTCGATCAGTGTATGTGCGTATGTGAGAACGCTAGTAAAAATATTTTGTAGATCACTGTTTGTGTATGTAGTTCTGAAATATAACAGGACACTGTTTGTGCAGCTGCGTCGTTTGAATTAGGCGACACATTAGGCGGCATGTATTACAGTATTTTGATTTGTAAATGCGCACATTGTAGCAGCAATGGAAAATAACTGTTACTGAGTGAGGTCTGTTCGTCTTCAGTTGAGAGTGAAGAAATATGCAGGAACCGTTAGGTACTTTGAATATTGTTGAAAGAACGATTTGAAATAAAAGGACGTTGCATCTTTTGAGTTGAGCAGTTGATAAAGTAATGTGAAGGCGAACAGAATTCGCTGTGTGTGCTAAGAAGTGAATTTTCATAAGAACAAATAAACTTGCTGTATTTTATCAGTTAAAAAGAAGATAAATAAGAATAGAAATGAATCCGATACCAGAGGATTCTACACATACATCTTTATTGTTGTAATCGTCATTGATAAGGATATAATCGTCTTTTAAAAATTTAGCTATGTTATGCAAAATGAAACAACTGGCTATTACATGGGGCGCTAATTCTGTCGATACACGAATTTTGTATTGAAGTATCGAAAATCTTTGCTTCAATTGCCCAAAACACCGTTCTATAATGACACTTTCCCTTGTAAACACTTTGTTGAATTTTTTTTCTATAGCAGTAGTTGGGTTCCGGAATGGTGTCATTAGCCAGGGGCATATTCCATAGCCCTCATCACCGAGAAGTAATGCATCGTTCGTTGCATTTTGCATTATTCTACATACCTCGCTGTTTCGTAATATACGTGAGTCATGAACTGAACCAGGCCAGGATATGTCAACGCTTGTAAAAAGTTCTTTTGCATCACAAGTTGCCTGCACATTTATAGAGTGGAAGCCTTTTCTACAAATATACTCATCGCTTTGATGGGTGGGTTTTTTAATTTTTATATGTGTACAATCAATCACTCCAATTGCAAATGGAAAGCAATAATTTGATTCCCATTGCATTTGAGCATCTTTTATTTCATCTGCATCTTTCGGGAATTTTATCCACTCGTTTGCTTTAGCAGATATAAGTTTCGCAACTTCCGAAATAGTTCGGGACACAGTTGACTGATGGACTCCAATATCTGTGGCTATACCATTTTGGAATCCAGGATCTGCACAAAATCGTAAATACAGAGAGAATTTTGTCAATGTTGCTGAGGGCACCACCACGTGTTTCTTCTGACTCCTCAAAAAAATAATTAGCCAACCAGCAGATGCTACTATTATCAAACCTATATATTTATCATTTTATTATTAATTACATATATAATAAAAAAAATTAATAATTAAGAATACAAACCTATATAATTTTTTATCCTCACTTGTTAAATTTGTTTTACGCTGTTGATAACATTTTATATTTCTTTGTGGCACAAAATATTCAGCCATGATTCCTTTTTAGTGTACGCGAGTCAACTATAAGGCAGCCTCAACAAAATTTGAGCAAGAGCTTACAAAAGAAAGCAAAAGCTTGTTTTTATGCATATGAAAATGAGCACGAGCTCATCTAACTTCGTTCATACTTAGCACGATGAGATCAAACGGAAGCAGCGAGTAAAAGCAAACACATCAAATTTTATTATGCATACGACAAGCACCTTTTACTCAAAAAATCGAGTCCGAGCTCAAGCTCACGTTTTATGCATGAGGCCCATTGATATCATCGGAAGCAACAACCGCGCCGTTTGTTCTGCTTTTTCCCGCATGGATAAGGAGGCGAAGCGAATGGGTCTGGAGGTGAAAGAGGACAAGACGAAATATCTCCTGTCATCAAGCAAACAGTCGGCGCATTCGCGTCTTGGCTCCCACGTCACTGTTGACAGTCATAACTTCGAAGTTGTAGATAATTTCGTATATCTGGGAACCAGTATCAACAACACCAACAATGTCAGCCTCGAAATCCAGCGCAGAATCACTTTTGCCAACAGGTGCTACTTTGGACTGAGTAGGAAATTGAACAGTAAAGTCCTCTTTCGACGAACCAAAATCAAACTCTACAAGTCGCTTATCATTCCCGTCCTGCTTTATGGTGCAGAAGCTTGGACGATGTCAACATCAGATGAGACGACACTAGGAGTTTTCGAGAGGAAAATTTTGCGCAAGATTTATGGTCCCTTAAGAATTGGCAACGGCGAATACCGCAGACGATGGAACGATGAGCTGTACGAGTTATACGACGACATTGACATAGTTCAGCGAATAAAAAGACAGCGGCTACGCTGGCTAGGTCATGTTGTCCGAATGGACGAAAACACTCCAGCTCTGAAAGTGTTCGATGCAGTACCCGCCGAGGAAGGGGAAGGCCTCCACTCCGTTGGAGGGAACAGGTGGAGAGCGACCTGGTTACACTTGGAATCTACAACGCCTCGATGAAAGGCAAAAATGTAACTCTGTTTTGAATAGGGTCTCGAAAATAGGATCATTCGAATTCAATTACACTAAAGAGAAGGATTATTTTTGTTTTAGTAATAAATTGGGCCCATGAAAGCTGTAAATGCCGTCAATTCACCATCGTCAAATAAATACATATACATACATGTTATGTTAAAAAATTTGTGTTCAAAAATTTAAAACTATCTTGAGGAACCATTTGAGTCTGCCAAAAGTTTAGGAATTGTTTTAGCTAGTAATTTAAGTGATGATTTAGTTCAAATTTCTATAGAAGATATAGATTATCGGCCCAATTCCCGTTGTCGTTGTAGTTTTAATAGTCGTTGTCGTTCTTATCGGATTTAAAAGATTTATCCCTTTTCTAAAGTCCTTGGCATATGCAGGATATTTTTCCATTTCAGAAATTAAAATTTCAAACTGTTTCCGATTTGGAATTTTCATCTTCACTTCAAATATTCCTTCAAACAACCGCGTCGTTTCTATGTCGCTCATAATTAAAGCAACGACAAAAAACGACTGTTTCTATGTCGTTTCTATAGTCGTTTCAAATTGGGGAATCTCAATTTATTTTCGATAAATGTCGTTAACGCCAACAGGAATGCCAAATAGGCGTTCTTAAGTCGTTTTAAAACGATAACGACAACGGGAATAGGGGCGTATAAGTATTTTTGCATCCTTCATGGAGGAGAGTTTCTCTTCATTCCCCTCTTGCATCATATGTTTCACGATTTTTCGCACCAAATCGGCACATTCTTTTGAACAAATTAATATACATGAATAAAAACAAAAAATTAAAAAAAATGTTTATTATACATGAGTTTCAATACAAGCAATTTGTTTGATGACTCAATGTTCCAGGACAGTCAAGTGCAAAATAGTAAGTACAACATTACTCTATAATATTGTTTAAAAATAAACATATACATATATTGCTTCATCTCCATTATTTCAATCACGGATACCCAAAAAGTGATATAAAACAAATAAGAATGAAGCAACTACATCAACTCCTTTGAAGCCAAAGGAGAATGTAACACCTGCTACCCCAAACAATGGTAATTTCTAAATAAATTTTTATACTCTCGCAACAAAAGTTGCTAAGAGAGTATTATAGTTTTGTTCACATAACGGTTGTTTGTAAGTCATAAAACTAAACGAGTTAGATATAGGGTTATATATATCAAAATGATCAGGGTGACGAGACGAGTCAAAATCCGAATGTCTGTCTGTCCGTCCGTCCGTCCGTGCAACGGATAACTTGAGTAAAAATTGAGATATCTTGATGAAACTTGGAACACACCTTCCTTGGGACCGTGAGAGGGTTGGAAAAATCGGACCACTGCCACGCCCACAAAATGGCGAAAACCGAAAACACAAAAAGTGTCATAACTAAGCCATAAATAAAATTACAAAAGATTGGAACAGAGGATCGCACTAGGAAGGGGAATAATTGGATGTAATTTTTTTGGGAAAGTGGGCGTGGCCCCGCCCCCAAATCGGTTATTTGTATATATCTCGCAAACCAATAAAGCTATATAAACCAAACTTTCTGCAGTCAGTTCTCTTACGTACCCCACCACACACCATGAAATTAGTTGAAATCGGATAATAACCACGCCCATCTCCCATACAAAGGTTAGGTTGAAAGTTACTAAAAGTGAGTTAACTCAGTAACGAAAAACGCCAGAAACACTAAATTTCACATAAGAAATGGCAGATGGAAGCTGCACTCAGATTTTTATACAAAATGGAAAATGGTATAGGTTTTCAAGGCCCCATTAATCGAACATGAGGACCTCGGTGCTTCAAACCTAATATTATGGTTTCCAACTTTCAATGGACTTTATACAATATATATGACGAATATGTATGTCAAATTGTGTATTATATAATATAAAAAAAGTTAAATAAATAAATTGCGAGAGTATAAAATGTTCGGTTACACCCGAACTTAGCCCTTCCTTACTTGTTTTACTTTAAATTTGAATATAATTAATTCCTTTACCTTATTTCAGAAATTATGGCTATACTAAATGAAATTTTGGATAATCAAAGGGAGCTTTCGGCAAGGTAACTTTCATTTATATTTTAACAGTCTTTAGATAAATCGGAAATGCTGGCGAAAAGCTAAGGGAATGTAAGATTTCGATTAAAAACAAAGAGCGGTCGGTGAGTCTCATGACGGGAGAATCGAAAGACAGTGAATTCGATGAGGTTGCAAGTCTTCTCCCTATACAATCGCTTGAGGCAATACTTGAGGTGGAACAAAGGCTAACAAAACCCGAATTCGTGCAAGCGACAGTAAAAATAATTATAATTTAAAGAGCATCAAAATTGTGAATTACGTTTATGTATTATTAATTTACAGACCACATACATATGTATGTTCACTGATAGTTTACTAGAAGAGAGAGGAGACAAACAAGCTGTTAAACTTCAAATTGTGAAAATTTTAAGAGGTAACTTTTTAACGTATGCAACTTTTTTATCCACATATATCCAAGATAATGTTTGAATATTGTATAACCGCAACTTTAAGCTATACAAAGACCTTTGATCGAGTACCACGTCTTTCTCCCATTATTTCTAATTATTTGTTTTCCAGATCGAGTTTGCTATATTTCAAAAATAGAGTTATTTGAAGAATGGCGAAAATGTAAAATAGAACGAAATTCCCGGTTAGTTAATTATGTTTTAATAAAATTTAGTGCTACAGATGTAACTCCTGATACAAAGAAGGAGATAAAGTTAAAAATTTCGAGTGTTTCGTCAAATTTTTCCAAAAAATGGACTGAAGCAAATATGACGATTGAACGTTTTTTAAACAAAAATCGCAGTTGGTTAGAAGGAGCAGATTTACAATTTCACCTACAAATGGAACATCCCTGTCCTACCTCATCAACTGGAAGCAATCGACCTCAAGGTAGACCAAAAAAAAAATTTGAAGAGTCGTCTTAAAAAAAAAAACGAAGGGTTGAAGACTTACTAGAATCGCGTAGTGCCATCGAGTTGACCGTAGCCGCTGAAGTAGCAAATCGCTTGGAGGGTAATAGAAACATACAGTATGTCAAGAAACAGTTTACACATAGAAAATAAATACACTTTTTCACTTTCCGCAGCCAAATTTTTTACTTTTTACTTCAGTTCAACATATTTTTTGAATCAGGGATGGTTACTTACAGTATTTCAAGAGATTTGATGCAAAAAAAGCTGCGAAAGCAATGCAAAAACCAACCAAAAACAACAAAAAACAAAAATCATTAAATTTTGTTAGTGTCAAGAAAAACTTTACACACTTCGATTATTTGTCTTGTTAAGCACGTGTTATATAGTTAACCGTACTTCACCGTTACCTATTCTTCGTAAAGGCATTTACAATGAATTTGCCAATTAGTTGGTGATTAATTTTTGCTTTTTTTCATACCTGAATTACCCATTATTGTCTTTTTAATATTCCATGCAAAGGGTTTAGTTTGAAGAGGTCCAACTATTGCCCCATAATCCCCAATGGGGTAAAAACGTTTGAGATCTAACAGCAATGTTTCCTTTAACCCTCTAAATAGTGTAAAATGGCTAAAATTTATCGGAAAATATGGAAATACAAGAACCAAAGCCAGAAAAAGGTCCTAAATTATAAATAAGTGGACATGTACAGTGCTTAATGTCTCGAAAACTTGACCAAATTCCAAAAATTTCGATCAGTGTTCTTACGAAAGAGTTCTAGGAAGAGTGCAACATTCAGATTTCTCATGAAACTGCGCGACAAAACATGCTACGACATGGACATGCACGAAGATCTGTCAAAAAAAAAAATGCTGTATGCACCAAATGTAGAGAAACGTTTTTTGTTTGCTATTATTAAGTATATTTCTGAACCTGGGAACTACTGGGATGATGTCATATAATGGGACGAGAACAAGAAGATGTTATATTTCAACAATTGGCTAACTAGAGTACGACATAAGGCATTATTTTCATTAGAAAGACACAACATCATTTCGATTCTTTTTTATAGCACATCTTGATACATATGTATTCATGTCGTAGCATGTTTTGTCGCGCAGTTTCATGAGAAATCTGAATGTTGCACTCTTCCTAGAACTCTTTCGTAAGAACACTGATCGAAATTTTTGGAATTTGGTCAAGTTTTCGAGACATTAAGCACTGTACATGTCCACTTATTTATAATTTAGGACCTTTTTCTGGCTTTGGTTCTTGTATTTCCATATTTTCCGATAAATTTTAGCCATTTTACACTATTTAGAGGGTTAAAGGAAACATTGCTGTTAGATCTCAAACGTTTTTACCCCATTGGGGATTATGGGGCAATAGTTGGACCTCTTCAAACTAAACCCTTTGCATGGAATATTATAAAGACAATAATGGGTAATTCAGGTATGAAAAAAAGCAAAAATTAATCACCAACTAATTGACAAATTCATTGTAAATGCCTTTACGAAGAATAGGTAACGGTGAAGAACGGTTAACTGTATAACGCGTGCTTAACAAGTCAAATAATCGAAGTGTGTAAAGTTTTTCTTGACACTAACAAAATTGAATGATTTTTGTTTTTTGTTGTTCTTGGTTGGTTTTTGCATTGCTTTCGCAGCTTTTTTTGCATCACATCCCTTGAAATACTGTAAGTAACCATCCCTGATTCAAAAAATATGTTGAACTGAAGTAAAAAGTAAAAAATTTGGCTGCGGAAAGTGAAAAAGTGTATTTATTTTCTATGTGTAAACTGTTTCTTGACATACTGTAGCTACTTCGATTAAAGAAAGTTTGAAATCTACAGAAAAAAATTAGTCTGGTAATACTACATGCGAAGGCAGGCAATTGACAAGTGATGAGGCATTAGCTAAATATGTGGATTCTAAGTGCACAAGTTACTCCTATAAACAGACGCGAAGATGGTCATTGAAGGAGGGACATAAAGTTTTTCCATCCTATTTTAGTTTACGTAAGTCTAAAAATTTGTGTTCCCTGCAGATGAGCATATCTTGGGAACTGAAACGCGCGCCGAAATTAAACTTCAAGCCATTTTGGATAAAACCGCTAAACGTTTAATTGAAGCACAAAGTGAAGTTTTCAAAGAAAATATATCTTCTAAGTCGTCATTCACACTAATCAGCAAATGGTGATGTGACGGAAGCTCCGGCCATAGCGCTTATAAACATAAATTTGAAAACTGCGATGCTACTGATAAGTATCTGTTTGTTTTTGCTATTGTTCCATTGAGATTGAGTGACGATGCCAGCCAAAATATTTTATGGCAAAATCCGCGGCCTTCGTCCACACTCTATTGTCGCCCAATTAAGCTTATTTTTTCAAAGGAAGCAACTGATTTTACTACATCAGAAACTAACAAGGTTTTGGAAGAAGTATCTCAACTTCTTCCAACCCTTTGTGATAATCGCGGTTCTCAAATTGCGGTAAAACATAATCTTTTACTTACAATGGCAGACGGAAAAATATGCAATGCTTTGACTGGTACACTTTCTTCGCAAAAATGTTATATCTGTGGTGCTACTCCCAAACTGATGAATGGCGAATTAAGACGTAGTGGTTAAAAAAGAGCATTACAGTTTCGGTTTGTCTGCACGCCTGGATTCGTTCCTTTGAATGTATGCTACACATTTGTTATTATTTGGACATAAAAAAAAGTGGCAAGCTAAAAGCGATATAGAAAGGGCTAGTGTAAAACAGCGTTCGAAAGAAGTAAGACAAAAGTTTAAAAACCAGATGGGACTTGTAGTAGACACACCGAAACCTGGATATGGGAACTCTAATGATGGAAATACGGCCCGCAGGTTCTTTATGAATCCGGAACTGAGTGGGCAGATTACCGGATTGAATATTAAACTAATTAAAAATTTTAGCATTTTATTGAGAGCGCTATCCTCCGGCTACGATATTGATTCCAATAAATTTGAAAATGTTTGTTCCAAAACCAGGACCCTTTATCTTAATTTATATTCGTGGTACTATATGCCAGTCACCGTGCACAAAATCCTGGTACATAGTACGGAGATAATTCGAACTAGTATTCTTCCATTCGGGCAACTTTCGTAGGAGTCTCAAGAGGCCCGTAATAAGGACTGCCGTAGATTTCGCGAACACCACACCAGAAAGCAGTCACATATAGCTACGAATATAGATTTACTACATATGCTTTTAATAACATCCGATCCGGTAATCAACTCACTCAGAGAAGTTCCTAAAAAGAGAACATATAAATTACCGGTGGAAGTTCTAAATTTAATTGTCCCGCCTTCAATATCATCAAAAGTACCACGTCAGGTAACATGTGACCATGACGATAGAGATTATCTAGTATCTGATGAATCTAACAGGGATGATAAGTCATTCAATGAGTAATGATATAGTAGCAATAAACGGGAGCGCCACAATATCCCCGGAAAAAATTCCCCAGCTGAAAAAAAATCCCCAAAATTAAAATCCCCTAATACCAAATCCCCACCTTTTTTTTGAGGCAGTGTCACAAAATCCCCAAACACAAAATCCCCATTTTTTTAATTTTATTAAATATTTTTAGAGATCATATAAAACATAGTAAAACCGCTCTTTAGTTGAGTTTTAATTCGTAGTTACATATATATGTACCCATATATGACAATATATAGATATAGACGAGAACGCATCACGCATTTAGAGGAAAAAAATAATTATTTCATCAATTTAGCGACTAAAAAGTTAAAAAAATTAGTATTTAAAAAAGCGGCCCAGACCCGGATTTGAACCCAAAACCCTTGCATGACAGCTGCAGACTCTAAACACTGAGTGTAATTAATTGTGATTAAAATTTTATACTTATATTTTTGATTAAATATCGTGTTAAATAATATTTACAGCGTGTAAAATAATAACTGTCGCACTAAAACAACTGTGCATATTTCTTTACAATCACATCACAACATAATTTTTTTTATCGCGTTACATCGCCTACTTATTGAACATCATTATAATAAAAAATTTAAAGAAAATGGAAATCGTCGTTACTGTGTCAAACAAAGGAAGTAATAAAATATTTTTGGATGGTTTTGATTACCATTTTCATTCCAAAAATGAAAAGAAGAAAGAGTTCCGCTGGTCGTGTGCGCAAAGAAAATCCCTAATGTGTAAAAGTGTTGTTGTGACAAAAGAAAATAGTGGCGATCATGTAATACAACGCGCTGCTACTGCCCATAATCATGATCCAAAGGCCCATCAAGTATCTGTGGCACAGGCGAACAACAAAGTAAAGGATTTGAGTACATCATCTTCACTGGCGCCTTCCCAAATTATTAGGGAAGCAGTTGTAGATTGCCAACCAGACCGCCGGGTGTACTTACCATCGAAAAGAGCCCAAAAAATGAAAATAAGCCGACTTCGAAAGGGTGAACTAATGAACCAGTAAATGTACAGGAAATTAATATACCGGAGCATTTGAAATACCTGGAGGGAGAATTATTTGTGTTGAGTGATTGGGATTTCGTTGGTGAAAAGAACATTATTATGGGCACAACGAGTGCCCTAAAGGAATTGGCTGGGTGATGGATGGGACGTTTTTTGTTGTACCGAAAGTTTTTCGCCAACTGTTCACCATACAAGGGCTAATTGATGGTCAATTTGTGCCTCTAGTTTTTTGCCTGATGAGCAAAAAATACACTGAACACACTGTACACTGAATTTTTTCATCAACTATTTAATTTGGCTTTAGCACAGAATATTAATCTTAATCCGCAAAGAATTATTACTGATTTTGAACGAACCGTCTCGTCTGCGGCCAAAGAGTATTTTCCTGATGCCCGATATAAAGGGTGTCTATTGCACTTTGGCCAGATCCTTTGGAAACGAGTTCAGAAAGAAAGGCTTTCTCAAAAATATGGCAATGATGAAAGTTTCAGCATAGCTGTTCGTATGCTGAAAAGTTTATCATTTGTTCCCCCAGAATGTGTGTCAGATTATTTCAGTGAACTGAAAAGTAGCTCGACAGACAGAGATTTTAAAAAATTGTGTGCTTGGTTTAAAAACCAGTACATTAGTGAAAATATGAAGGCGGGTGCTATGATATATAATCCAAATTTTTGGTGCGTTTCGGATTCTTTTAAGGATAATTTTCCACGCACTCAATATTCAATCGAGGCTTGGCACCGTAGGCTTAAAGTAATTAAAGGGAGAAAAAAATGTGGTGTATTTGAAATCATAAAACATTTAAAAAAAGAAATCATTGAAGTTAAATCAACCATAGAAAACATACACTCAGGGATCGGTGTGCGAAAAAACAAAAAGAATGTCGAGCGTGTAAAGAAACTTAAAAAAGTTGTTAAACGTCGTTTGGATTTAGATAAACTTATTTATTTAAAATCGATAGCACACAGTATTTCATTATGTAATTCGAATTTCCATACATGGCTTATTTATCTAAATGTTTTGAATTTATTGCTTTTTTGTTTATTTACATCACTAAAGATTGGTCTACATACATATGTATGTATATAAATATATGTTTATGTTAATGTATATAAGCTATTCGAAAAATTGTGAAGTTTGTATTTATTTACATATGTTGTACAAATAGTATGTTAAACTGATTGATATAACATGTATTGCATTTTCTTTAATTTACCTATAAATATTCATGAAACCATTAAACATAAAATATCTCGTGAACTTCAACTTTAGATATAATATTGATTGTAGAATTCCCTTTTTCTGTGTGAAATACATTGAAATTAGGTTTAAAATCGAAACCTAATTTGGGGATTATGTGGTACACCCGCAATAAACATTTTTTATTGTTAATATTAGGTCTGTTGGTAAAAAAATCCCTTACTAATCATCGCGTTTTTCATTAGTTGAAATGTGGACTTATGTATTAGTACGTATTTTCTACATTCAAGTAGATGTTAATGTAAGTTATGAAATTAAAAAAAAATTAAATATATGGGCAAATCCTGCGTTACGAACGCCACATTCGTACGCGTTTTTGGATTGAAATATAACAATTTTTTGGTCTTTCAAAAGACATACCTTCAAGTTATACACAGTGTTTAGTAGGATTTGAGTGTACTTTCGAATGTCATCAAGATATTTTTTGTAACAGGTTTAAGCTGCGAAAAATTTGATCTCAAAGTATTGTTGCGCACGCTACAAAAAATGGAAGTAGCTTTGAAGGTTGAGGTATGTTTTCGTAATTTTTAGCAAATTTTGTATAATAAAGCACACCAAATGAAATACCTTAAAGAAAGATGAATATAAGAGAATTCTAAAATAACTTACTTGCAGCCAAAAAATTTTGTAGTTTTTTTTATCAATGGCCGTGAACCCAACGTTACGCACGCTTCGTTAGGCACTCTAAATTTTTTTCCAATAGTATATATGTAAATAAAAACAATTGTATATATTTTAACAAACAATTTATACTATTTTTTAATAAGATTATTTAATTCATATTTTATGTTTATAAATTAATTTTATGTTTTGCTGAATCTGCCGATAGTGCTATTTCGAGCTCATTTTCATTAAGAAATGAAAAATAATGGTTCCTTTTTATTCCGGGAATGCTCCTAACGTTAGCCCATCTCTCCGAAAGAAATGCAGTTGTATTTTTATACTCTCGCAACCTGTTGCACAGAGTATTATAGTTTTGTTCACATAACGGTTTTTTGTGTCACCAAGAAATAAAAGAGTTAGATATGGGGTTATATATATATAAATGATCAGGATGACGAGTGGAGTTGAAATCCGGATGTCTGTCCGTCCGTCCGTGCAAGCGATAACTTGAGTAAAAATTGAGATATCTTAATGAAACTTGGAACACATGTTAATCGGTCCACTGCCACGCCCACAAAATGGCGAAAACCAAAAACATATAAAGTGTCATAACTACGCCATAAATAAAGTTATAACAGTAATATTTGGAATAAAGGATCGCACTAGGAGGGGGCATGATTGGATGTAATTTTTTTGTGGAAGTGGGCGTGACCCCGCCCCCAAGTCGGTTAATTGTATATATCTCGCAAACCACAAACCCTGAAAATAGTTGAAATCGGATAATAACCACGCCCACCTCCCATACAAAGGTTAGGTTGAAAATTACTAAAAGTGAGTTACACTGACGAAAAACGTCAGAAACACTAAATTTCACATAAGAAATGGCAGATGGAAGCTGCACTCAGATTTTCAGGAAGTACTCGACCGATTTCAATGAAACTTGGTTTGTAATAGTTTCCTTACCTCCCAATAATATGTTGTGAAAATAGGCCAAATCGCTTCACAACCACGCCTACTTCCTATATCCCAGAACTTTGAAGACGACCTGCATTGTTTACTTTACAATATATAAAGTAAGCACTAGTGAAGATATCGGTGCAGAACTTTGCACAAATACTACGTTTATAGTGTGGCAGCCCCATTCTTAAAATCGCCAAAATCGGACCATATGTTTTCAAGGCCCCATATATCGAACATGAGGACCTCGGTGCTTGTAACCTAATATTAGGGTTTCCAATTTTCAATGGAATGTATATAATATATGGGGCATTCTCTGGAAAAAAAGCCACTTGAAAAAAAAAGTTCTTTATTTTTTTTGGCAATTATATATCTTATAGTACATGTAAAACCTAAACTAAAACATATGGTTTTAGGTCTATGTAACGCGGGGTTGCCATATTATAAGGGGCCAAAGTTTTTTGTAAAAAAATTTTCGAACCGCCATAACTTTAAAACTAATGAACAGATTTTAATACACCATGTGACTTTTTTGTACAGAATTTCTCAAACTTTGAAACTGTATATCGTAAAAATTTTTAAAATTAATATTTCATAGCAAAAAATGAAAAAAAAATTTTTTTTGGAATTTTTAACAAATTATTCCCCCTTCGATTTTTTAGAAAATATATTAAAATGTTCATTATTTAATCACCTATTTACCCCCCAAAGGGAATTTTGGGACAGCAATATTTGTATGAGCTATAAATAAAAAACCAACTCAGAACATGATGAAAAATCATTGATTTATGCATTATTATTATCAGAATTTAGCGTAACCCAGGATTAACGACGTGGACGTAACAGACATTTAATCCCTCTTTGTTTTTTTTTATTTTTTACTATTTTTTTAAATTTTTTTGTATTTTTAAAATTTTTAATTTTTTTTGTTTGTTTTTTTGGTTTTTGCTTTTTTTTTTTAATTATTACGTAGATTAGATTCAAGTACGTGATAATTTTAAATAAAAAACAAAAACAAAAAAAAAAAAAAATAAAAATTTTAAAAATACAAAAAAATTAAAAAAAATATTAAAAAATAAAAAAAACAAAAAGGGATTAAATGTCTGCTACGTCCACGTCGTTAATCCTGGGTTACGCTAAATTCTGATAATAATAGTGCATAAATCAATGATTTTTCATCATGTTCTGAGTTGGTTTTTTATTTATAGCTCATACAAATATTGCTGTCCCAAAATTCCCTTTGGAGGGTAAAAAGGTGATGAAATAAGGAACATTTTAAGATATTTTCGAAAAAAATCGAAGGGGGCATAAGTTGTTAAAAATTCCAAAAATAAATTTTTTTTCATTTTTTGCTATGAAATATTAATTTTAAAAATTTTTACGATATACAGTTTCAAAGTTTGAGAAATTCTGTACAAAAAAGTCACATGGTGTATTAAAATCTGTTCATTAGTTTTAAAGTTATGGCGCTTCGAAAATTTTTTTACACAAAACTTTGGCCCCTTATAATATGGCAACCCCGCGTTACACAGACCTAAAACCATATGTTTTAGTTTAGGTTTTACATGTACTATAAGATATATAATTGCCAAAAAAAATAAAGAACTTTTTTTTTCAAGTGGCTTTTTTTCCAGAGAATGCCCCATATATGACGAATATGTGGGTCAAATTGTGTATTATATAATATTAATTAAGTTAAATAAATAAATTGCGAGAGTATAAAATGTTCGGTTACACCCGAACCTCACCCTTCCTTACTTGTTTATATATGTACTGCTTACATATAAAATAGAAATACAGTATACTCTCGAAAAGTAAATCGATTGGTATTTTGGGTTATTTACTTTTTCGAATAATTTACTTTTCCAAATATATACATAAATTATCTGTTTTTATAATATTAAATGCATTTTTAAACTTAAAAAATTCATTCATTTATTTGCTTCAATAAAACATATTGATTTACATGAAAAACATATTTACATTTACATACATACATATGTATTTACTATGAAGAGAAAAAATCTTGAATATTCTTTTTCTTTTTCTTTTGCAATATTTTTTCTGACCATTTTTGTACGACAATTCAAAAAGTCTGACACCTGATTTGCATCGTTTTCATTTTTAAACCAGTGGATCAAGTAGGAGAGTTTATTTACTAAAAAGACGCGATAAACAAGAGAGTAAGTGTTTTTGCAACATCGTAAAAAACGCTGCTTGCTTCGTTTCGAATTTCTTATCACACTCTCTGAAAAGTAAATTAAAAAATTTACTTTTTCGAGGTGCATGTGTAATCTTAAAGGTGATTAACTTTTCCGCGATTATTTACTTTCTGAGAATTAAGCATTCTAAGAATTTCCTTTTTTTTGTTAATGTCTTTTGGTAACGCTAATTCCACTTTTTTAAGGTCTTGTAAAGGGTATTTTTGCACTTATGTATATGCACCATCCAACGATATTATTGGTTGCTCTTGTTGTTTTTGTTCCTTTATTTTCTTTCTATAAATTTGCATACGGTTTCGGTGGTCAGCCTTTACTTTTTTTGATAATGAATAATCATTTTTAAGTTTTTCTTTAAGATGTTTTCTATAAATTTCCATTATTTTTGCATTTTTTAAACGTTCTATTTGTGTTAAGTTTTCACTCGATTGAATTTTTTTGCGATATTTTCGAAAACGCTATGCACCCATTTTCATTTTTTCAACTGTTATTATTAAATATTATACTGTAAACAAACAATTTTCTGTGGTACCAATATGCCGATAATCTAAAGTGACACTGAAAGATAATTGCAAATGATTCAAACGAAACCAAAGGCGAGACAACATGAAATTTACCGTTTAAAAAATAATCGCTAATCGGTACGATTATAGTAGGCTAAGAATAGATTTCCGTTACGCACGCTACAACGCATTCACCTGGCATTTCATACCAAATTTTAATGTTTCCAGAAAAGTTAACGAAATTTTTTTTTACAAATTTTAAGGAGAATTGAGTGAATAACAATATGGCTTTCGATTGGACCATCTATGTTAATACTAAAGCAATGATGAACACGTAAAAAATTTCACTTTTTTTGTACACCTGAAAAGAGCTGAGGTAGGGTAGGATTTGGTAATAATTTTTGTATTAATCATCATCGAAATAATTTTTTTTTTATAAATTTATAAAATTGGATATCTATTCTAATGCTCCATAAAAAAAAAATAGGTTGGATTAAGTTCAAATATTTTTGATTGGTAGACAGTTTCTGGGATATGCCCATATTTTTTACACAATTTTTTGTTTTCTATTCGTAAATCTAAAAAAAAAAATATATTAATTTTTCAATGAAACTTAAAATCATTAATCAACACGATAAAAACAATTAAATTTCAAACTAAAATATTTTTGTCCCACTAGCTTGTATTAAACGATACACTGTGCGGCGCCTGGAACATTTTGTAGACATATAAAACAGCAATTTCATTGTTGCCGTACTAAAACCTTTCACTTCAATAAAATGTACATATTTACAGCCCTATTCTGAAAAAACCTCATAACTGAGTTGAGAGGAAAAATTTGTGAGGTTTCTTGTGACGTATATTTTTTGAGTCTATTCTGGCTCGAACCTCATAAGAAAAAAGCTTAAAAAGTCACCGATTGAGGTGAAAAGCATTTTGCTGTCCAACGTTGTTTCAAAAGAAATAAATTCAAAATAAATACAAATTTGAAATGGATAACCAACAAATGTAAGTAATTTTGTAAATTTAATAATTTAATTAAATGTAATAATTTCGTACAAAAGGCGTACAAAATTTGAGAGAACAACTCAGGAGCAGCTGCAACATTCATAATGTTCTGCAAGCAGCATCCGGAGTTGCAACGCGGGAAGCGAACTCCGACCAACCCTCAAGGGCAAAGCATTTGGTAGGAGTTAGCAGATACTCTTAATTCGTTAAGAGGTCGGACGCGTACAGCAGCCAAGTGGAGGGAGGTAAGTTCACAAATGTTTGTGTGTTTTTTACCTTATTAAAATTTATTTGTAGGGTGTTGGGGTTTTGGGTCACCAGGTATATTTATACATATACATATATACTATTTTAATTTTTGTCGGGGTATATATGGGAGTGTGTTTTCATAATATTATTTCACTTTGTGTTGTATTGTGTTGGGTATTTATTCCTTGGTTGAATTTGCGCTATGTGTTAATTCTTCTTTTTGTTTTATATTTGATGCATTGTCCGTCCGTGAGTGAATTTGTGTTGAGTTAGGTTTTTTGTTGTTTTCCTTCCTTTTCACTTGTTTTGAGTTTGTGTTATTTGTGTCTTTTCTTCACCAATTTGGGTATTCGTGTTGTTCACCTTCTCTTGCCTTTATACTTACGGGTTTTGCCGCCGGTGTATATAAATACGGATCCTGTCACAGTTGAAGCTCCTGCTATCGGCCCTATTCCCGTTGTCGTTGTCGTTTTAATAGTCGTTTCTAAGTCGTCGTCGTTCTTATCGTCGTTTCGTTCCTAAATTGGTATTCTTGAAGTATATCGTAACGCCTAAGATAAGTTATCGAAATTTGTCTACATATGTTATACTTTAAGGCGCCCTTTTCCCATATAAAAATTTCTTTCTTATGTAACGAGACAAATTTTTAAAGCAGTCCTTAATGTACTTACGTACAACAATGTTAGTATTCCATCTTTATTTGATTTTTTAAAAGAAGTAGTGGTGACATCTGCGTCCTCCTAACTTTCTTCTAAAATATGTTATACTTCCAGCGTCTCATGCTCCTTGCTTCTGGTCCGACTACTCTACCTAGTGGTCCAGCCAAAGGAGACATGGGTATGTGTTTATTAACTCCTCGTCTTGTTGGAGTACTATTTTTTCTTCGTTTTGAATTTTTAGACCTTTCATATCTTAAATATACTCTTAGATATAAAAATGCAATTTTATTAATGCCAACAATTTCCGACGCGAGAAAGCGGTGGAATGGATTTAGTTTTTTTTTTTTTGATAAAAAAATATCCCACCCAAGAAATCGAAATTTAAAGGATTTATCCCTTTTCTAAAGTCCTTGGCATATGCAGGATATTTTTCCATTTCAGAAATTAAAATTTCAAACTGTTTCCGATTTGGAATTTTCATCTTCACTTCAAATATTCCTTCAAACAACCGCGTCGTTTCTATGCCGCTCACAATTATAGCAACGACAAAAAACGACTGTTTCTATGTCGTTTCTATAGTCGTTTCAAATTGGGGAATATCAATTTATTTTCGATAAATGTCGTTAACGCCAACAGGAATGCCAAATAGGCGTTCTTAAGTCGTTTTAAAACGATAACGACAACGGGAATAGGGGCGAATAAAATAAATAAATTATAAATAATTAAATAAATATTAGTTAGTAATAATAAATACTGAATTATTTAAACATATGTAGATGTCTTTTTATTCATATCTACAGCCCTATTCTGTGCACTTGACAAAATAACAAAAAAATTTAAATTTTTTTCAAGTAAGAAATTTTTTGGTATTCTGTGACAATTTTGATAAAGCATAGCTTTTCCCCACACGTGTGGGAAAAAAATAATGTCAACAGAAACAGCTGATTTCTGTCCAATTATATTCGAATTGAATTGAAAATTTAATTGAATTATTTTATTACGTAAGTTTTCAAATGCATTCCAATATTTGTTATAAAATAGTTAATAATTTAACATTAATTTCACAGTAAGTCCTGTGCTCTTTGGCTAGATGTGAAGATTCTGAGAATGCGCAAATATATTGTATGTGATAGCCACCCCACCTGCTGGACGATTGTCTCTTTTGAAACTTGCTATAAAGATGAAATTTGGAATGTCAATGGTTTCTTCGTTACTCACATGAGTTTCTGATAATATTAACACACTCATTTGCTCAACAAGAGCATCAACTGATAGGTCATGTACATGGCGTCGTAAGCTTTGACAATTGAATGAAAAAATAGATAACCCTTTTGTTTAGAAATTAAATCAATAAATGTCAAATGAAATATTTAAATAAATAAATTTTCCATTTAATATTCATTTATAAAATAAATATAAAAAACTCTCAATCTTTTCTGTCGCGAGGGCACAAACGAATTCCCATGCAAAGACTGCGTATAGTATACATACATATATTATAAGAATACACGAGGTGTATATCAGAGAACTGGAATTGTTCCATTTTTTGAGTCATTGGTTGAGTAAGTCAAAACTCATCAAACACTAATATCCACTAAAACACATTTACGCACAGCACACAAAGCGAGAGTATGAATAATGAGTAAGTTTCTCTTGATACGTTTCGTGGAAGTGCTCAATTGTCTCATGAGACAATAATTCAGTCAAGCTAAACCAAAATGAGCCATACCAACAAAAAACACCAAGAATATAACTGAATGAATAAAGTGATACGAATATGAATCATATTATATGATCAAAGTAAAACTGACGAAGTCTGTGCCGCCGATAGGCAAATGTGGCCTGTGGGAATTGACTAACGATGTGTTTTGTTCGTTGATATTTAGGCAATTCACAAGCTTTGTTGTATGTCTTATGTCATATTTTAATATTTTAAAAAAATATGACACTTGTGAGCACCCTTAACCCTTTATAACTCAACTAAGTAAAAACGGAAAAACTGTATCGTTTCTAATAGAATGAAATACGTGTTTTATAGTTTAAACATTTTTTTATTTGGGTGAAAAACAACAAAAAAGAGTATGTGACAGATATGTCACATTATGTAACAACGTCTCTAAGCTCATTAAATAATAATATTTGTATTTCGTGAATATTTACATGTTTCTTTAAGAAGTGTGAAATTCTTTGAAGCAGTTGTTTTGCTTGTTGTAGCATAAAGCCACAACACAGACACTGCAAGGTCTAAAAAGTGATAAAATAGACGAACGTGCCATCACTTGCTTATTACCTTATTATTCAATGTTACAGAAATGGTACAAACCTAAACTTCACTATACATATATTGTACTAGCAGACCCGGCCACACGTTTTTGTGGCAAGGTATACATTAAATTAAGTTGGTCCAATCTTGGCTTGACATGATGACAACTCACACTACTTTTAATTGCAAAGTGAGTGTTGATAGTTCAGGCAATTTTAAATAGTTTGGGATAATTGACTACGTCATCCTGGTTTGTAGCTGTGTCAACTCTCTTGGACCGAAATTCTAAATTGTCGCATTAAGATCATCGATATATTTTTTTACCACCAATATAGGTCATTCAATCAGTCATTTATGGTTATTATATTGAGGTTTCATGTCAGGAAAACTTCTCTTTCGAGTCAATGAAGTGACAGAAATCTGTTGGAAATGCTATTAATCTATCGAGGTGTCAACTGCGACCCTACCATTTCCAACTGATTCTACAATCCCAATTTGATATTGTTGCAAAAACACTCATATGTTAGCATGCGATTAGCCCGTCAGTAACAGTTGATCCAGGAATAATTGGAAGAGTCTGGCGTAAATCACCATAAACGTTCATCGACAATCAAGATCTTTAAAAGTCCTGTGCAGTACCTCCCGCGACTTCTTGAATATTTGGAAAATCTTCGTTATAGCTCAATTTTTGGCGATTTTGCCGACTGGTGTTTCGTTCATTTGCAATTTAGGAGTAATTTCAAGGCCGAAAGTGCCGTTTGTTTGCCTACTAACAGGTGCCAAGATACCCCTATTCCCGAAAATGAGTAAAATTGGTTCTGGAATTACATCACCCCTTATATACTGTATATGATGATTTTCTATTGGACGTTATGCCGAATATATGGTACAATTGTATGTTATCTTAATAAAATTACATCAATAAATTGCGAGAGTATAAAATGTTCGGTTGGACCCGAACTTAGCCTTTCCTTATTTGTTACAAATTGTTTTGGGCTATCGACATAACCTTATACAATTGAACTATAACAATAATATTTTAACAAAGCAACAATGATAACCTTCAAAATATTATTTTTTTGTTTTCTCTTTTTATATTTTTCTTGTCAACCCGAATAAAATTCTCTTATTATCTTCCTCGCAATTTTTCCATATTTACTCACTGTCTAATCTTTTCCTGGCCTTCCACGAATATTTGAAGACTAAAATTAGCCAGATCGGTTTGGCCGTTATCGACTTTTTGCGAGACTAATTCATATTTATATTATATTTATGTAACTGTAAATTAGAAGTAAAACAAAATGTTAATTATTAATATCTCCTAACAAAATTTCATCAAAATCCGTTCAGCCGTTTAGGCATGATAGAGCAAAACTCTCAGCAAAAACCATAAAAAATCACTAACTCAATTCAGTTTTCTGCCTACTTCCTACCCCCTGAGTACGATGACGTGATATTTTTGATTTTATATCCGTTTTTAGGTAACCATCTATTACCTTACTAAATTTCATCATAATCCGTTCAGCCGTTTAGACGTGAAAGAGCAAAAGTCCCAACAAAAACGACTAAAAATCACTAACTTAATTTAGTTATCTGCCTACCCCCTAAGAACCATGGCATGATTATTTATAGCCTATGACCATTTCTAGGTTATCATCTATCACCATACCAAATTTCATTAAAATCCGTTTAGGCGTGAAAGAGTAACAGACAGACAGAGTTACTTTCGCATTTATAATATTAATATGGATTAGTGAAAATTTTTCGTATTATCTTATAGAAATTAAACATAATAGTGAACTTACCTGGACTTTTCCACTAAATATTTTATTAAAACACTGAAAATTTTCTTATTTTTATCTTTTCGTTAATTGCAAGCACGTGCATTCACTAACTTTACCACAGCGAAAAAGAAAGTACCGTTTTATAAGTGATGCCAATACATAAAAAACCAGAGAATTTTAAAATTGAAAAATACGGAGTGTGTCAGAGCTGCTATATCATACTAAAAAGGGAAAAATTAATTTTCCTATGTTTTGTACCCTCTAAAAGGGTTTGTAACATATCTGTCACATGATGCTATAAAGGGTTAACTGTTGTATGTCATATTTCTACACTTAATCAGCTGATAGTGAAAAGTTAAAAAGGCAGAAATGCTATGTATATATCCGCGATCCGCGATAAAAAAATCATCAATATATATATGCGAACATCCAATTTTGGCCATAGCAAAAAAACAAGTAAGGAAGGGCTAAGTTCGGGTGTAACCGAACATTTTATACTCTCGCAATTTATTTATTTAACTTTATTTATATTATATAATACACAATTTGACCCACATATTCGTCATATATATTGTATAAAGTCCATTGAGTCCAGTTGGAAACTATAATATTAGGTTAGAAGCACCGAGGTCCTCGTGTTCGATATATGGGGCCTTAAAAACCTATGGTCCGATTTTGGCGATTTTTAGAATGGGGCTGCCACACTATTAACATAGTATTTGTGCAAAGTTCTGCATCGATATCTTCACTAGTACTTACTTTATATATTGTAAAGTAAACGATTCAGATTGTCTTCAAAGTTCTGGTATATAGGAAGTAGGCGCGGTTGTGAAGCGATTTGGCCTATTTTCACAACATATCATAGGGATGTCAGGAAACTATTACAAACCAAGTTTCATTGAAATCGGTCGAGTAGTTCCTGAGATATGGTTTTTGACCCATAAGTGGGCGACGCCACGCCCATTTTCCATTTTGTTAAAAAATCTGAGTGCAGCTTCCATCTGCCATTTCTTATGTGAAATTTAGTGTTTCTGACGTTTTTCGTTAGTGAGTTAACCCACTTTTAGTAATTTTCAACCTAACTTTTGTATGGGAGGTCTGCGTGGTTATGATCCGATTTCTTTCATTTTTGGACTGTTTTAGGAAGTGGCTAAAAAAAACGACTGCAGAAAGTTTGGTTTATATAGCTCTATTGGTTTGCGAGATATGTACAAAAAACTTAGTAGGGGGCGGGGCCACGCCCACTTCCCCAAAAAAATTACATCCACATATGCCCTTTAATAGTACGATCCTTCATACCAAATTTTATTTCCATAGCTTTATTTATGGCTTAGTTATGGCACTTTATGTGTTTCCGGTTTTCGCCATTTTGTGGGCGTGGCAGTGGTCCGATTTTGCTCATTTTCGAAAGCAACCTTCCTATGGTGCCAAGAAATAAGTGTGCCAAGTTTCATCAATATATCTTAATTTTTACTCAAGTTACAGCTTGCACCGACGGACGGACGGACGGACAGACAGACATTCGGATTTGAACTCCACTCTTCACCCTGATCACTTTGGCATATATAACCCTATATCTAACTCGTTTCGTTTTGGGTGTTACAAACAACCGTTATGTGAACAAAACTATAATACTCTCTTTAGCAACATTTGTTGCGAGAGTATAAAAACATAGCGATTTTTGCTGAGGCCAAAACCAGATATATGTCCGTATTTTCCAGATATATACAATGTGCGCTATAAATCGGTTGAGAACTGTTCGGGCAGAAGGGCACGAGCAAAACCGATCACTGACCGACCCAAAAAAAACCGGTTCTTCACAGAAATCCGACTACCCACTCGTCGAAGTTTTGCCATGCCACGAGTGTGTCCCAAAAAAACCGGTTCCAAAAAGTAACATAAGAAATGGCAGATGGAAGCTGCACTCAGATTTTTTTACAAAATTGAAAATGGGCGTGGCATTGCCCACTTATGGGTCAAAAACCATATCTCAAGAACTACTCGACCGATTTCAATGAAACTTGGTTTGTAATAGTTTCCTTACACCCCAATGATATGTTGTGAAAATAGGCCAAATCGCTTCACAACCACGCCTACTTCCTATATACCAGAACTTTGAAGATGATCTGAATCGTTTACTTTACAATATATAAAATAAGCACTAGCGAAGATATCAGTGCAGAACTTTACACAAATACTATGTTTATAGTGTGGCAGCCCCATTCTAAAAATCGCCGAAATCGGACCATAGGTTTTTAAGGCCCCATATATCGAACACGAGGACCTCGGTGCTTCTAACCTAATATTATGGTTTCCAACTTTCAATGGACTTTATACAATATATATGACGAATATGTGGGTCAAATTGTGTATTATATAATATAAATAAAGTTAAATAAATAAATTGCGAGAGTATAAAATGTTCGGTTACACCCGAACTTAGCCCTTCCTTACTTGTTTTTCTTGTAACTTTGTCGCAATGGAAGATATTTTGCTTTTGTTATTACTGTTGAACAAAGAGGAAAATAATGAGAACAGGGATCGCTCGCGGCATTTAAAAAGTTTACGCGACACACGCAATCCATTTTCGTTGAGCGAGAAAACCTTTGTGCAAAATTTTCGATTGTCGCGCGAAATTTGCCGTCGCATAATTGATGAACTGGCCCCACACGATAATCAAAAAACGTCACTACCTTTAACTGTAAGGGTTCTGGGAGCTTTAAACTTTTGTGGACACGGTTCTTACCAGAAATGTGTAGGCAACAACGTCAACTTGCCTATGAGTCAGTCGTCCCTTTCGAGAAGTGTGCGGGCTGTAGCAAAACTTATTGTGACGGTGAAGGGAGGAGAAATAAAGTTTACGAGTTCAACAGAGGAAGAATCTTTTATAAAAATTATTATTGTACTACCAATAATAAAACAATACTTTATGCAAATTTTTTTTTTTAATATGTTCCAGATTTTTTAGAAAATTTGGAATAAAGAGCACCATAGGAGCAATTGACTGCACGCATATAGCTATTGTTGCTCCACCGTCAAATAATGTTCAACGTCCTCTTAATTTATATTTAAAAAGAAAAGGTCGAAGCAGTAAGTTTTTTTTGTTGTATGGCATTTGGCTTAAGCAATTTATGAATTGTTCCTCAGGTTTGCGATCACCGTTTATGTTTTACATTTTTAAATGCAAAATTTCCGGGTGCAACACATGACTCTGGGATTTGGGCAACTTCTGCCCTACGAGAACACCTCATTCGTCAGTATACTAACATGTCTGAACAACATCGGAGAGAATCTTGGCTTGTTGGCGATCAAGGTTATCCTATAGAGCCGTGGCTTTTAACATAATTAGGAACACCTAATACCCATAAAGAGCAAAAATACAACCAATTACATGGTTCTGCAAGAAACTGCATAGAGAGGGCGTTTGGTGTTTTAAAACTTCAGCACGCTTCAGATGTTTATTGAAGCACCGAGTTCTACATTATTCCCACGAAACTTCTGCTTTTTTTATTAGTACTTGCGTTATATTACATAATATAATGACGAAAGCAGGCATTATGTTGAACGAAATAGAGGACGAGGTTGAGGAAGACTTCGATTCTCCAATTAATGATTTTAACTCTTCACAGTACATGCGCGAAGGTGAAAGAACGAGATCAAGATATGTATCAACTCTTTAGTTATTTATATTAATCAATACGACTTTGAAAATACCATTGCTTACTTGCATTATTTGTTTATTTATTTATCCTTTTTGATAACAAAAATGAAATTTTTGCATTCCATTGTTTTTAATTATAATATATAAAACATGTAAACAAACTTGAATTCATTAAATATTGGTTAAAAGGTAATATTGGAAATAATGAAGTAATTGAAATTATTATTTTAATCCAACCTCTTAGGAAGATTTTATTTACGAGAATTAATAAATTCCATTACGGAATTAGTTAGGGCTTGGATGGCCAGCATCATCTCTCGATGTTCTTGTCGCCTCACATCCTCAGCAGTATTCCTCTTGGCGATATCAGCTATCAAAGTCCTGATAAGCATGTTCCGAGTACCACGTGATAGCTGTGATGTTGAAGCATCCTTCAATGTAAAAAAGTAATTAAAAATGCATATATATTTTAATTATACCTGATATTCCTCTGCTAATGGCAGAGGACTAACTGCAGATGATGCTGGTAATGTTAGGCACTCGATTGTCAAACCAAAGCTTGGAATCCCATTTACTCCATCAACGGCGGCCTTTTCTTCAAAATCACACATCGGCTTTAAACTTGGCCCTCCGCCAGTCAGTCTCTGGCTCATTTTCAATCGCCTTGCCCGCGTACGCAGTTGGCTTTTCCAAACACCTAACGTCTACAAATAAACAAGCAAATACACTACATCTCACATAAAAGAATATAAAACACTTACATCCTTCCATTTGGCAGCTGGTCGTATTGGCCCTCTACACGAATTTAATATATCCGCCAGTTCCAGGCACAATTCACGCATTTTTTGAGGCGTCTTTGGCGAATTTTTGCCTGTGCCCATTTCCGGATGCGCCTGACAAAATGCTACATACTCCTCTAGTTGTTCATGCGTAGCCCTTTCGTGCTTTGCTTTGCTGTTAAATTAGAGTTAGTTAATTACATTATTTTCCATTTAATATAGAAATATATGTAAAAACTTACGTGGTAAAATAATCCATTTTTCACGAATTAATAATTTGAACAGGTTTTGGATAGCAATTTCGGTTTCATGTGATAATTTTTTTTAACTTTTTCCGGGCTGTAATGAAGAATGCGGTGTTTTGAGAGGCACCGGAACACCAAAGGCTCTCACAATAGTATTGCGTGCTTTGGCGTGCAACTTATTGTAACGTACATTCCTTGCATTTGAAGGTTCAGCGACTGGCGTTAACAGCCATGGCTCCAATGGTTATCCTTGGTCACCTAACAACCACGAATCACTTTGTATTATAGGTACTTATGAGGTGCAGACGTGTTGGGGATGTGGTCCAAATACCAGAATCATGACAAGACCCGGGATATCTCGCGTTGACAGCGGTGAACAGTAGTCGATGATCACAAACCTGCCAAAAATGCAAATACATATATTTGCATAAACAGAAACATTGGTAAATAGTTTGGTTAATATAGAACATTACGTACTGCTTCTACATTAAGGCTGTAAAATCCTTTCCGAAATAAAAAGTGAGAGTGGAATGGCGGCGTCTGTGCTCGGGGGTGAAATAATCCAAATATGAGTATAATCGATTGCGCCGATTGTGCCCTTGATCCCAAATTTCAAGTGAAATCTTCAAGAGAAAATATATTTGTTTATTTATATTTATTATTATTTATTTATCTTACCCTCTCTTTGTATCTGAAACATCCTGCGCGCTTGAAGGGAAATAAATTTCACTGCCCTTAACCCTCTCGGGGATTATTTTTTTTTTTTTTGGTTTTAACCCTGGAAGGTCATCGCTATTTTTAAAAAGTAGAGGTCATCCCTCGTCAATTCGACGACGGCATTACTCAAAGTCTATTATCCTACCTATCAAAACCTACTAAAATCAATATATTCACATTACCTGGTTTATATATCGTCTAAATAAAACAATATCAAACAGTTTTTCTTAAATCTTTTATTAAATAAATAAAATTTTCACAGCCCTGATTCATTCGGCTTTTGTACAAAATAAACACTCGCGTCGTCGAAACGACGAGGCATGACTTTCCAGGGTTAAAAATCTATTTTTTAGTTTTTTTATTTATTAAAGCCCACTTTGTGAAAAATCTAAACTAATTTTTTAACATTTTGTTTGCAAAAGTGGTTTTTGGACACTATGCCATATGGCATAGAATCTATTTAAAGGAAAAAAATAAAATATAGAAGTTTTTAATTCAGTTTTAAGATTGATTTTTTTATTGGATTAAAATTATTATTTTTAAACTTGAACATAAGCAAACGCAAAAAACTATCAAAAATAAGAGTTCATTGTAACTAAAACTATAAAAAATAGGAAATCATTGTCAATTTCTGGTTCAAGAGTATGTCTCCATCTGTATAGTTCTCTGAAAAAAAAAATAATATAAAAAAATTTTAAATATAGAAATAAATCTATAACTTACCTCACTTTTCATGGTATAATCTAAAGCATGGAATGCAGAGATGAACGTTACATTTTGCACACAAGTACCTGGAATATCCTTTGCATCCCGGTTCTTTATATATATGTACGTTTTACAGGTGTATACTCAGGGCAATGTTGAATACCATCGAAACGAATCGAACCTGAAGGTGCCCTTTCATATGAAGGTCTTGATTTCGAAGTTGATGGAGTGCTAGATCTAAGTCCTCCGATTGCTTGGGTCTTCCTCTTTTTCGTGCGACACTTTGAACTGTCGCCAATGCCAGCAATCCATCAGCTAAATCATTCCGGAATGCTAATAAATCCATTTGATCTTTTTATACTCTCGCAACAAAAGTTGCTAAAGAGAGTATTACAGTTTTGTTCACATAACGGTTGTTTGTAACACCCAAAACTAAACGAGTTAGATATAGGGTTCTATATACCAAAGTGATCAGGGTGAAGAGTGGAGTTCAAATCCTAATGTATGTCTGTCCGTCCGTCCGTGCAAGCTGTAACTGGAGTAAAAATTAAGATATCTTGATATCTTGGCACCATAGGAAGGTTGCTTTCGAAAATGAGCAAAATCGGACCACTGCCACGCCCACAAAATGGCGAAAACCGAAAATACATAAAGTGCCATAACTAAGCTATGGAAATAAAATTTAGTATGAAGGATCGCACTATGAAGGGGCATATTTGGATGTAATTTTTTTGGGGAAGTGGGCGTGGCCCCGTCCCCAAATAGGTTTTTTGTACATATTTTGCAAATCATGTTGAAAATTACTAAAAGTGGGTTAACTCACTAACGAAAAACGTCAGAAACACTAAATGTCACATAAGAAATGGCAAATGGCTGCACTCAGTTTTTTTTACAAAATGTAAAATGGGCGTGGCGTCGCCCACTTATGGGTCAAAAACCATATCTCACGAACTACTCGACCGATTTCAATGAAACTTGATATGTAATAGTTTCCTTACATCCCAATGATATGTTGTGAAAATAGGCCAAATCGCTTCACAACCACGCCTACTTCCTATATACCAGAACTTTGAAGACGATCTGAATCGTTTACTTTACAATATATAAAGTAAGCACTAGTGAAGATATCGGTGCAGAACTTTGCACAAATACTACATATGTTTATAGTATGGCAGCCCCATTCTAAAAATCGCGGAAATCGGACCATAGGTTTTTAAGGCCCCATATATCGAACACGAGGACCTCGGTGCTTCTAACCTAATATTATGGTTTCCAACTTTCAATGGACTTTATACAATATATATGACGAATATGTGGGTCAAATTTTGTACTATATAATATATATAAAGTTAAATAAATAAATTGCGAGAGTATAAAATGTTCGGTTACACCCGAACTGAGCCCTTCCTTACTTGTTTTCTTATGTTATTACTTTCGCAATCATTGCGATAATCTAACCAAGAGTTGCATACTGCTAAGTCCAGAAAATGGTCGAAAACTCTAAGGGTCCACTTTTTTGTCCGAATAGAAATTCGATACAAAGATAGCAAAAAGTCCATCTTGTCGACTCCTCCCATATATTTATTATACACAGCTATAACGTTAGGCTGTGATCTTTTTCTTTTGCTCAGAACAAAATCTGGTGACCTCTTTCGTGTCTTTATCACCATAAATGGACGAAGCCAATTGAACACCGCCCCCATCTAACCATTTCAAAACGATACTGTTTTGGTTCCTTTCAATGCAATAGTCACAGCTACCTCTTCCTAACGTTTTTAAATCCTTTTCTGGTTTTAGGCGAGCTTTTCCAATTCTGTTTCCTCGTATGGTGCCTGTTGCCCATATTCCCTTTCCTCGCAAATATATTAATAAGTTTATAGTGGTAAAATAGTTATCAAAAAATATCCTGTGGTTTTTATTTTCAGGAATAGTTTTACATAAATGAATAACAATGACCGAACAAAAACCTAACTTTGAGTCTCCAACAATTGTGTTTTTCCCCTGGTATATTTCCAGATCATAAACAATTCCATTAGGGCTACATATACTGCTTCAATCCAGTTTTCGATTTGCATGGAATCATCATTTCATCACAACAGCAGTTTTCATCTTTTGGAATATCATAAGATTTTTTCAGGAATGTATTTGTAAGAGGACGAACTTTAAAAATTTTGTCGGTTGAGTTCCCCTCTATGCAAAACTTTAGACAAGTACATATTATATGAAACCGTATGAAAGGCTGGTTTTTCAGTAGCACCAGCTCAGTACATTTGTAATCGAGGATATCCAATTGTTCCAATAATGATTTACAATCCCACTAATGTCAGAATCTCTTCTTTTTCAACATTAACCCTT